>OW584238.1:48660329-49326294 GCA_939192795.1 Bombylius discolor | reverse complement strand
TCAATTTAAAAATGAATGCGTGTTTGTTATGATTTTCTTATGGAAAATGTTAAAAGATTTTCTTTATTCATATTTAAAAAAATAATTTTTACAATTTTTATTCTTTCACGTTGAATGCACACTTTTGAATATTTTGCTATTTTTTTCAATTTAAATTTAAATGTAATTTTTCTTAATCATGACACAACAATAATGTGCATGAAAGAAGGACAAGAATTTTAGTTTCTTTGAAAAAATATATTTTTATTTTTTGCAAAACTACAAAAACTAAAAGTTTATCTTCAAAAAGAATTGATTGCATTTTTATTCATAGTACATCATCTTAATAGACGGTATTTTTTTTATTTTTTTTTATTACTTTTATTATTATTATTATTTTTTTTTTTTAGTTTTTGTCCTTTTGATATTTTTTATTTCATGTTAAAAGTTGAAAGTTGTTTATTAGAATAAAAATAACCTAAAGGAAGGAAAAATACATTTTAAAATATGAAGTTTTTTCTTACCAATTCTAGGAAGAAAAAAGAAAAACATGATTTTTTTTTCTAAATAAATCTTTGAACAAAGTTACATAACATCCGGGTTTGCTATTATGAACATTTAAGTATGTGGAGAATAGAAGATCCGTTAACTAATTTTTTTTACTTCTACAGTGCATTACATAAAAGTAGCTTGTCATTTTATTTCACCGGATATAAAAACAACAAATGATCATCATTTGTTCATATGAGATAAATATCAGTGACTGTATTGGGAATTTCTTATTTCTATTGTCCTTTTTTGATCCATATTATGTTGCCGTAATATTCTGACCTCGTTAAAATTTTAAATACTCTTATAAATTTAAAGGTTACAAATGGACAACATAGGAATATCTGTGTAGTATTGTATTTTATCACAGCGCTGGCGCATATAGATTATGAATATCGACGGGGAAAATTATGGGGGAAAAAAAAGAAGTATTGATTTTATTTTTTTTAATATGTTCCCGGAAGAATGGAAAGTTGACACTTCAGAAATTGTAATGAATTTTTTCCCAGGAATTAAATACATATGTATGTGTAAAAAAACCAAATTTCCTGTGCACCTTATCTTTGCCTTAAGGATTTCTACCATTCAAGAATCACGATTGTTTAGTATTAAACTTTTTAAGGGATATTCTTGCCAAGTTTCAACATTCTACTTCATCGGAAACATTTTTTCAAAAGATTGAAATTTAACAGTAAGTTTTTGAACTAAGTATCTGTTTTTTAAAATGAGAAATAAAACGAACACGAACTTTTTACGTTGTTCTTATACGTGTAAAAGAGGAGAAAGTGATACACTTAATTGTACATTGAATAATAAACACACGAAAAAAAAAAATTCATTGGATCATGTTAAATTATCCATTTAAAAGACATCGTCCGTTAATCTCGTAATACAATATTTAAATATTTTTCTTTCTTGTTTTTTGCAAAACATTTTATTTCCATTTTAAAAGGAGGATATAACACAGACAAATAAAATCTATTTTTACGATTTATGTCTAGACTTCAATAAATTTTTTTCAAATAAGTTTTTAATTTTTTTCTAAGAGTTTTCATTTTTTTATTTATGTATTTATTTTTTTTTTAATAAAAATGCAATTTTTTACATAAAGAAAACAATAAAAAATTTTATTTTTAATAATTTTTTAATCTGTATTTTATCTCTTCGTGTTGATTTAATTTCAACATATACTACCACAAGAATGAAAGAATGAAGGAAAAGTTGTGACAAAAAATAGGATAAAAAATACAAATTACGATTTTAATAATGTTAAAAAAAAAATTTAAATGCCATGTATTTGTAGGTAATTTCATATGAAAACATTACGTACATATGTATATTGTAATTTTCTGTGTATCTATTTTTTTATATGTTGAGTAATAAACCAAAACATTTAGTTCATCATAGTATGAAACGTTCTTATCTTATGAGAGCATTTTGTTTAGGTATATGAAAATAGTAGGTTATAAAATTTTCTTAAAAAAAATAATTTTATTTTCATTTACAATAAATCACTTAAAACCAAATTAAAAAATTAATTAAGTTTGAAAACAAAATATGTACATATACCCCTACAAGCTGTCCAGTACTTGATAGAGTAAGGTATCGAACAATGAGAAGTTTCCTATATTTAAGGACCTAAAGGACATATTTAATATCAGATATATGTAATACGTTTCTGAAACGAAACAAGATGGTTATAAGGAACTCCTCAACGGCACTCATAGCGTTAAACCAACCAACCAACTCCTATAAGCTATACGTTACCTATTCTAATACTCGTATGTCAACTTCAAAAAAAAAAAAAACGGATAAAAAAAGCTTACATTTTTATAATTAAAATTAAAAGTTCTATTTCTAAAGCAAAACAATAGAAAATTTTACAAAACAAAAAACGGAAATAAAATCAGAATGTTGTTTTTTGTTTTTTTTTTTTTTTTTTAATTTTATAAAACATAAAACGATTGGAAAATTTCCTTTGGGTAATATTATATCAGTGAATGTTTGTTTTAATGAAAATTTCTTGAAAAACAAAAATGTATGCGGTAACTATGCAGTGGTACTGTGAAAATTGTTATAATGGGAATACGGTTAAGAAAAATAGAACAAACTGAATAGTGTTGTGTGTGTTGTTGTTTTTTTTTATTTTTTTTAAATAATATTAAAAGTGAAAATATTTTATTTTAAAACTGTGAATTGAAAATGTAAGTTTTACAATGTATTTATATAAGATATATTATGGTATTTGTGTGTATATATAGCTCTGTTTTCGTATAGAAAAACAATACTATTTAATTTTATACAAGAAATATTTTACTAAATATATTTGTAAAGAAAATTACATAAGTCTACAGAATTATACAAAAGAAGAAATTCAAGAATAATACATTTCATCGTAAAGAAAATAGAAAATTATATATACAAATGCACGCTATATACATATGTATGTATGTATTCAAGAAAAAATAAAATAATAAAAAAATAAAGACAAAAAAAGGAATAAATACAAAAAGAGAATTCAAATAAAATTAATGAATTGTAAAGCCTGTGACATTTTTATGGGTATAAAGTTACAAATAAATTATATGAAATTCTCTTAGATAAGTTTTATTTTAGTTTTTGTTGTAGTGATGCGGTATTTTATAAAAAAAAATGTATAATGTTTTTAAAATTATACAGAAAATATAACTATCATTGGGAAAGTCATTTTTTTTTTAAATTTATTTTTTCTGAACGTATTACAAAACTAAACTCTTATGAGTTTTCAAAAAAAGATACTTTAAGTCTATACATTGTATTTTTTTAGAAATAATATCACACGTACTCACCTCCATTTTACCACAGAGCAGATACATAGAATAGAATTTATATTGTCATTGATTTTACTATACAGCCCATCCAGAGCATCCAGAATCTTAGAATTACTGTTTAAATAGTCTCACACCAAAAGGATCATATTCCTCATACTTTTTAGTTCTTATCTCATATACACAAGGGTTTATTATACGATAGCAATTCGCATGTAAAAATACATAACTCCTACAATCTAAAATTAAATTAAATTACAATCTTCAAATACTTTTATGCGCATTCTAACCCTAAAATGACTTTAAAAAAATATTTATATTTTTATATATTTTAATATATAGCTATATGTGTATTCTTTAGATGTTTATTTTATAAATTAAAAATTAATTCAAGATGGACGATAAAAGGAAGTGACTTCAAATATTTATGTTTTTGAAAGTAATTTCACCTTGAAACTTTTCATATTGATATGTATACATATGTTACATGTTTTTCATATTGCTGTTATATGCGGAACAAATATAAATATATTTTATATATTGTGTGTTACATCTTATCTGTAAAAAAAAAAAAAAAAAAAAAAAAAAAATTAAAGTTGTGGTAAAAATCAAATCAAAAATGTTGTTAAATATTTATTCAGTACTTCAGATTGAATATTAGATTTTGCTTATTACAATGTGCGTATGCTTGAATAGATTAAAAAAGAAGTATTGTATACATAAGTAAAAATACATTTTTTTAGAATAGAATTTAGATCAAGGTTAATGAAATGAGAATATATACTACATAAAAACATACATACATATATGTTATGTATGTTCATATGATAAAGTACAGGATATTCTCTGTAATATTTGAAAGTTTTCAACTTATGCATACATACTGAAATTTATTTTTAAAATATATTTGAGGAAGGAAAATATTGATTGAACTGTTTTTTTTTCTATAGATAAAAGTATGTATGTATATAAGTATCTTAAAATAAAAATGTTTAATAAGTTCTTGTAATCCTAAAGGATGGAATCAATTTAATAAAGGTCATCATCAAGACTTTTTTTTTAAATTTCTATATTTTCTTAAAATATTCAACTTAACAAATATTAAATGCAACATAAACACAATATCTAGAAACATTAAATGCACAAAAAAAAAAAAAAACTTATTTATTCTTTCTTTTTCACATACATAGTGCGAGATGAGAATCAATAATTTATAGATCATGAACTTTTTAAGTACATAAAATAAATATGTACATATATGTTAAGATGTATATTTTGATGTGTACACTTAAGAACCAAGAAAATTCATATCTAAAAAAATAGAGTACATACATACATATAATCAAGATACTATAACGGTACATTTCTAAGTACAAGACAGTATATGGTAAAGTATAGGAATATCTAAATAATATAACCTGGTCATGGTCGAAATATTTTTGCTACTTTTTCTGCAGGTAGGTATATAGTATATTCTTTTTAAAATTCTATTTTATATTTTACATTGTAGTTTTTTCAGTGTAAAATTTAAACACACTCATACATACATATTTTTGTGCAATGCTATAATGTCTGGTTTTTTTCTCTCTTGTACAATATCATCATAAACTAAAACTTTAAAAAAAGTATATATTTAGTATGTATTAAAATAAGATACTTTACATTTACTCAGTACTTTAAACATGTTTTTCAGGTACAATTTACATACTTACCTTCCCATATTATATGGATGCATATTTTGCTGACGCCATTATAGCAATAATTTCAGAATGTTGAGATTTCATTGAGACTCCAACAGTGCATAATGAATTATGTTTCACATTTTTACAACATTCAAGAACGACATTTTAATATGCAAAATTTTTGGGTTATGTAATTTTTTTTTATTATTAAACTAGTCTGTCTGTATGTTTGTTTATTAGATTTTTAATAATAAGTAATTCAAACTTTAGACAAAAAATATATAAAACTAAAAATATTATTGAATAAAATATTTAATTCTACAGAATTTGATTCGTTATTGTGTGTGTATAATATTTAAAAAATAAAAAAAATTTTAGTATTTAAATTGATTGTCAAATTGAATTCCTTAAGAAATTTTTCAATTTCTTCTGACATTTTCTATATGCAATAAATCATGTGAATAATATTGATGTGAAATGTTTCAATTTCGACAAAAAAGGAAAACAAAAAGTTAAAGTATCTGCAATATACAATTTTGTGTTAAAATTTAATTAACTTACCTGAATATGATTTTTTTTTTTTTTGCTCATTTGAATGTGTTTTACATGCTGCGATATGATTTTAATGTAAAAATGAATATCTGTAGCAGATCAAAAACAAAAAAAAAACAAAAAAAGCATATAGCTACATTCACAGTTATGATTTATAATTTTGTTAAGATTGTTCTAAAGGTACTTGATAATAAATATTTCATTTTATGACATATAATACAAAAAAATGTGTCCATTTCGTAAACGTAAACAAAATTTTTGTATTGCAGATAAAGTTCTCAAACTATTTTTTTTTTGTATTTTCACACTACAGTTCATTTTCAAAATATGTAAGTATCTATGTATGTATATAGTGTTTTTGCAAGCGTGAACTTGTGTATATAAAAAAATTGGGGATGACCGCAACTACTATTCAAGTTGACAGTAAGTTGCAGAAATTTCAAGGCACGTATATGTACTTCCGGTATAAATAACTAAAAATGTTCATAGACATTCGCTACTATATTGTTGCATGATAATAACAATCCCAGACAACCAAATGAAAAATTACCAGTTAAGATTTATAAAACCTGAGTGATTTTATAAGGTACTTGTATGGAGAATATTCAGCTAATTATCTTTAGCGGTGCAGCAGTTCGCTGTGATACAGAGCCAACTTAAAATAACTTATCATATACATACATAGGTATGCACCTACAGTTTTAAATAGTATAAGGTAAAGAACAAAAAAAAAAAAAAACGCATCTTATATAATAGGGTAGAGATGACACTAATATTTGTGTTTCTGCTTTGTTTACTTGCTTATGGTCATTATACTGTCAGTAAGCGGAGCTAACAACTATAATACTTTAGTACCGACTATAACCTAACCTAATTAACTCATTCAAATTTCAGAATCCAGTTTTCTAGCACTCTAATAAAACATAAACAAAAATAAATGCTTTAATGAATTAAATATATATTTTTGGTTATCTGTGATATAAATTTGGTTGAAAAAAAATTGTGGAGGCACATTGTGTCAGACAATAATGTTTGAGTCATACATATATCCTTATGACATTATAAATGTGATAAATTTTACGCAAGACCAGGTTCGTTATAAAAGTGAATAAAAAAAAAACTAGAAATATTTGTCTTCATTATTATTTTTCTTTTTTTTAATCTTTATTCAAAATTTCTATTGAATTTTGAATTTAAAAATTAAATCTTAAATTGTTTTAAAATTTGTTTTTGTTATTTAAACTTGAAAAGAACTCATTCATTTAATGAATACATTATGACAGTTTTTTTTTTAATAAAATTAAAAAAAAAAATAAAAATTTAAAACAACAAAAAAAAAAATAAAATATATATTTATTTTCATAATTTTTCGCAGTTTTTTCTACATTAAATTTAATGAACTGTAAAAAATTTTCTATCTAACCCAAGAACCAAAAAAGCATGACCAATAAAATTTCGATCAAATAATCACACACATCTCTACACAAAATATTTTATCTTATCTCATTTGATTCTGTAATATACCAAACAAAATGTACATCGTAGAAGAAAAATATTCTTTATTAGTAACTTCAAATATAGTCCTTTTTTCTGTGAAGTTTTTTTTTTTAAGAAAATGGTCCTTTAATCTTCTCATTTTTCGGTGTTTTAGACAAAATTTTTATAATAAATACAACATCTTTGTTAGTATACTATGCTGTGTCCTTGATGTAAATTACATACTTTCATAAAAATCAAACAGCATAAAAAATAAAGGGTTCCAATATGTACATATATGTATACATATGAGTATTTCTAAACTCTATATGGCAAGATAGAACAAACTATTGATTATGTTGAATTTATGTAATATTTTTTTCACATTTCAGTAGGTAATTCATATATGAATATTGTTTTCTGTTTTTATTTTTGTTGCTTTTTTTTTGTTTTCATATCAAAAGATTAAAATATAGCTATAAACTATTTTTGTTTTAAATGTGATCGAATTGAAGCATAAAATTGAATCGTAAACAAAACAAGCATCTTCAAAAAATTTTGAATTATTTATGGTTTTCTTAATGTTTTTTTTTTTTTATAAAACATTAAAGTTTTTAATACATACATTAAAGGATTTCACGTAAGCATAATATGTACATACGTACATATGTATGGTATGTAATATATAGCCTGGATTTTTTTTATTCTTCTTCTTCTTGTTTTTCCTAAATTATAGTTTTGATTTTACATAAAATACTTTTATTATGTTTTTTTTTTTTTCAATTTTTATAGCATAATTTTTATTCTTTAAATTTTTTTTCCTTGTTTCTCAAACATTTTTATTCCATATGAATACGTTTTTTTTTTTCTTGAATTGCGTGCATTGCACAAATTAAATATATTATGAATGATTATATGTATTTTTTTTTTATAGTTTCCTTAGTCAGTTGAAATTCCTGGAAGTTTTTGTACTTAATCTTTCTTAGTTTAGAAAATTTCAAAACATCTGTTCGAATAACTTGAAGTAAAAAAATTAAAACAGATCTATAGAAAATAGAAGTAATAAAAAGGCCAAAAAAATCACCAATTTAACTTCAAAAAACTTTTTTTTTAAAATGTCAAAGTTTATTTGATATCTTTTAGATTTTTCTGTGATGAATAAAAACCCATATCTTAGATTTCAAAAATATGCTTCAAGCATTCAAAAAAAAAGCAAAGTTACCTTTCATTTTTTTTTTATATTGTAATTTAAAAAAATAAAATCAAAACATAAGTATGTTTTACCCGGAGGTACATACAGTGTTTCACGAAGGTATTGAGATGGAGCAATTGTGTATAAATATGAAGTTTTCTAAAACAATCCTTCTTATTTTTAATATATACCTATGTACACATATGACTGTACTCTCTATTTTTACCAAATTTCATAGATATGTACGTTGTACCGTTATTTGATTAAAACTATAACCAATATTTAGATCACAAAAATATTGGGGCTCTAACTAAAATTAAAAATTCTTTCCAAACACTTTTATGTTGAAAACTTTTTTTCGAACGCTGATTCTAATACATTGCATTGCTCAATTTTAATTTTTTTTTTTTTTTTTTTTTTGTGAGTCACTGTTATGTTCCATGTAGGTTTAATGATAATGATGTCATCTCATGTCAACATTTTCCTTTTAAATATTTTATTTAAATATAAAATTCAACTCTTCTCTACATTTTAATGTGTTCATATTATGTTAAACTGCTGCAGGATAATAAAGAAAAAAAAGTATCAATTTCATAAATAAGAACGGAAATTCATGTGTGTATTGAAATTTGCATCAGAAAAATATATACGCTTTATTAAATTTTTATTTTTTCATACTCGTATATATATTTACGTGTTTTTTAATTGACGTATTATAAAATATCTCCTTTGTTTGATATGTTTAATTCCATTTTATTCTATGTATGGTACATACATACATACATATATGTCAAATGTCAATGATGAATATAATTGATTACATACATACATTTCTAGTTGATTAAAATTACATAAAGGAAACTTTCTGGAAAATACAATAACAACACAATTTTTTATTTTTATTGAATGAATGCCTGAATTTGAAACTGACATAACATTTGTCACATCAAACAGAAATTATTATCGACAGTTGATAAAAATGTGTGAAACAATGGATATTTGAAGTATATTATATTGTGTTAAGGATATAAGAAGGATATATTATATGATAAGGTAAAAGCTAAATGAAATAATGTTATTATAAAATGTGTGTGGGTGTGTAAGTGTGAATGTATATGAATTGGAATTACAAATGTTTACTTGAAATATGTGGTAAGTATGGTGATGTATTAAACATAATGAATAATTCAAATTGAATATTTCAAGTTATTTATCAACGATATAGAATAGTTTTGAAATTTTTTGTAATGTGTGAGTATAGCCAAGTATATAGCATATATATATAAAAGACAATAAGTTTTAATATAACAAAAATGATAAATATTCTACGTAAATTGTACAACAAATTGAATATTAAATTATTACTGAGGTTTAAAATTTACAAAAACCAACTAAATTAAATTATCTAGTATTTATCAAGACCTGTTTTTTCTGTCATTATATCAAACGAAATTGAAAAAAAAAAAAAAAAAAAAAGACAAAAAAAGGAGTATTGGAAGAAAAATCTACTCCTGATTAAATAGTTGTATTAAACATGTTGTGTGTCACGAGATACTAAAAACTAAAAACAACTAGATAATTTAAATTTTTACACTACAACAAGATAAGATTATTACTTTTTGCTTGTTTGTTTTTTTTTTTTAAAATAAATTCCTCTTTGTCTTTTGCACTTTGCAAAAGATATAAGAAATTACATAATGATATTAGTCACGCGATTTAACAAAATTTTCAATCGCACAATTCAACTTAGATTACCTGAAATTTAGAAAGATTTAGAAGTGAAAATAAATCAATTAAGTTACAATAATTAATATCCTAATTTTATTTTCATACAATTTTATATCTAATTCAGTTTTCTTTTCACATGTTTATAAATTTCATAACAATTTTGTTTTTCCTTAATTTTTATCTCAATTTTTCAATTATTTTTTGGCTGTAATCCAATCATTTTCACAACAAAAATATTTGGCATATGTATTTATTATTTCGTTTTTTTTTTTAAATAAAAAAATAAAAAGGAAGAAAACAAAATAGACAATCACAAATATATACAATATATTTTTTTTTTGTATTTTCCTTTTGTTTAATTTTTATTTGTCTTATTTTCCAAATTTTTCTAATTTTTGATATTTTGTTCTGATAACTTGTGATTGTCTTTTTGATTTTCTCCATATCTACAATAATATCTAATATTTCTTTTTCTAGTTAAATTGGAATCATATTGGTTATTTAAAATTTTTTTTTTTGTTTAAATATTTTCATTCAATTAATATACTGAGTCTAAAAAAATGAAATTTCTAAAAATTCTTCTTCTTGCTTGTGTAAACATTAAGTTTTCAAAGAAAAAACCCCTTTTTTTTTCATTTTTTTAATTTTTTCGTTGCCAAATTTTAATCAAGGCATTTTTCAATAGAATAAAAAAAAAAAACTAAACAATGACCAACATAATAAAGAAAATTCGTTTATTTTTTATTTTTTTGTTGTTGTCATACTGTGATAACGTACATTACACAGTGATATTCGTTATTAAATTTTTTTCTAACTAAACACACTTAAAATCAAAAAAATTCATTAACAAAAAAGAAAGCAAATTAACTACAATAATCGTTTTTGTGTTTGTTTTTTAATGACAATATAGTAAAAAAAAAAAAGAAAATTATTTAGGGTACATTAACATTTACTCAAATCAATTTTCTTGTAGAGTACATAGTTTATTTTCAAACAAAATAACAATCAATTTCCAAGTACCTCTTATTTTTAATGTTTTATTCATTAATTCATGAATTGTATAAGAGTCAACTTGATATTCATTTTTCCTTTTTAATTTCTTTCAGGTTCAATGTACCCAAAAAATAAAAACATATTCAGTAAGTTTTGAAGTTAAACATTCTTAAAATTTGATAAAAATTGAAGAAAAAAAAAATGAAATGGATTTTATTTTTAGAATATTGAATAATACATTAATTTCAAAATTTTCATCATTCAATCATCATCATTATGTCAAAATGAGCACTTAAAATTATTTTCAAACATAAACAGAAAATACAAAATCATGAAATATGATATGTGTGTGATGAATTACATATGGATAGAAACTAAAATGAATTCACTTAAAACGTTTACATATAAATGAGGTGATTATGTATTATGTTTTTTAATTGATGTGAATTATATGAACATTAAGATAGACCACCCGGATTTTAAAATGACATATGATTTTTTTTTTTTGTTAATTCTTGTAAACAAACATAATTTTGTTGTACATTAATGTGTTGTTGTTGTTGTTTTTTCAATTTGTAAATAAATATCTAAAAAAAAAAAATGTTTCGCTGTAATTTCAAAAATATTTGTGTTGAAGAATTCATTTGATAATTTAATTGGAACTTTAATAGCATATCTATCATGTTGAAGATAAATACATACCTACATATAAATATTTGATGTATATGGAAAAATATAATTTTTGTTTATCAATTATCGAGGCTTTTGATATGCCAATTGAGATTAAAATTTAAATTAAAAATTAAAAATATCTTCAAAAACAATTTCATGTCTGAAAGCATAATTTTTGTGAATTTTTATTTAATTAATTATATTTTTTGCTAAGTACGTACATATTCAGAATTATGTACATACATAATTATGTGGAAAAACAAAATTTACAAGACAACCTACTGCACATGAATTTTCATTAAAACTGAATTTTTTAAATGAATTCGGGAGAAAAAGTAGCTATATATAATAATAATCAAACTTATTTCTAAAAGCAAGTGAGTAATTAGCTTTATTTTAAAATTTTTTTATCTACTCCTACATGAATACATTATTCTTTTTACAAGACGAATTAAAAAATTTATGTTTATTTTCTTGAAAAAAATCAATTTTCATAAATATTTTCACAAAAATAATTCGTCACCCATCCTTTTGATTTACGTATGTTTACTTCGTAATTGAAAAGCAAATTTTATTTTGCCTGTAATCCGAAAAATTAATTTATTATTCATCATATCTTGAACAATTTATCGATCACATTGTCCTAAGGATGGTATATGCAAAACACAAACAGTGTCAAAACATTATGAAGACTCTGTTTAGGCCGATCGATCTATAACTCTTAGTTTTTTCTCTTTTATTCTTTTTTTTTTTTTGGCAAATATGAATCTTTTTTATTTTTGTCTTTTAGACATTTGTTATATTTAAAATTCAAATTGAAAAGCTCTTAAATAAGAGAATCTATTTTCATTATTTAAATGTTTATTTTCACCACCTCCGTTTTTATATTTTAATTTTAAATTTCAATTTGTTTTTGAATTAGTCCTTAATTGTTTAATCTCTTTCTGTTTTCCAATTTTACAAATTGCATAATCTTATAGACTTAGTAGAAAAATAAAAAAAATGTTTTCAATTACAATCTTTTATAATCCAATAAGAAATCTACTTTAACACATATTGTCTTTGTTTTCCCTTGTATTCAATCAATATTTTTAAGTGTTCTGACAAATCTGAATAAGCGTAAGTTTATTGTCTTTTTTTTTTCACTTTGCATTAATTTTTAAAATTAAATTTTGTCTTTGTAAGAACTCTTCAATAAAAAAAATAAAGAAAAGAATTTTTAAACTTCAGAAAATTTCGATGGGGGAGTTCTCTCCACACTTTTCCTGTTTATTGGATTTTATAAATTTTTTTTTTTTTTTGCTTAGGGCGGAATATGTTTACACTTTAAATGATAACATTTATGAAAAAATATTCAATCCTAAGTATACTCTGTTCAATTTCCAACTGAATAATAAAAATGAAAATTCGAAGAAAATTATTATTACCGTCTTAATTTTCTTTGGTTTTGTTTTTCATGATTAAAGCTAAGTTATTTTTTTATGATATTTGAAACCCAGAAAATATTTTATATCAATGTGATTTTCAAAGCTTTGTTTCAATAAATTTTTAATATTTAAAAAAGCTCTCTAATATGGAAATTTAGTTTTTATTTTTTTTTTTTCAATTTTAATGATTATATTTTGCAATTTTTCGTTATTGTTGATAAAAAACATTTTGTGGAATTTAAAATATTGAAAATTTCTCTCATGAATAAAAACATTACATTAAATATTTTTTTTTGAAAAAAAAAAAAATAAAAAAAAAATTAACTTACAAACTTTCACAAAATGTTTGGTAATTGTGTCAAATAACAGGATCATGTTATACTGAAAGGAGTAAAAAAGCTTTTTACTATGATATGATAAAGCTCAATCATAAGGAAAGGTTTGAATAGATAAGAGTAAATTGTAAGGAAAGGGTGTGAGTAATAAAGAGTTTGCGCGTATCCTGGACATTACGACAAAAATACAAACTAAAGGAAAAACACAAAAATTTTCCCGTGACAATAATAACAACTAAATATTAAAAGTTTTATTTTTAACGATATACTGATTACTCTGAGTATAAAATTTTATAATGGAGAATAAAATATAACATAGAAAAAAATTGTATGCCAACGACGACAATGTGGAAAAAGTCGTCGCCAGTAGGTCCGTCGGTTCTTGTAGCTTTTTTTCCTATAACATATACCGATACATAAATACATCTGAATACCATATTATTATTCTTGGTTTAGAAAATTTTAGTAGAATAGGTCATCGTCAATTTAAAATAAAATAGTACACATATTTTTGATTCTAATGAATACAGAAATATTGCATTTTCTCTATTTTTTAATACAACCAAAAAAAAAATAAAAAAAATCATGCGTTATGTGTAGATTGGAATTAAAGCTTTACCATTTCTATTTGAATTTGTAGTTACAATTTTTTTTTTGGGAAAAATTTTTGGAGAAATTATGGAAAAACTTTTTCTTAAACGGTACATTATATTTATTCATAAATATATACATATTTATATAGTAAAACATGTATGGAAAATATCATCAATTCTTTAAACTTATCCCTCTAAATAAGCAGTGTTTCACTTACAATCGATGTGTTAAGACGAACTTTTTACGGTTTTAAAGTTAATGTGCGTTTTGATTAGGCAATAGGACAAAAACAAAATATTTTTATTCTTAAATTATTTTTCCCGTTTTTTTTTTTCTATTCTTGGTAAAAATTTAAGCTCAAGAAAAATTTGTGTTTTTGTTTTCTGGCTTTAAAAATCTAATGGTGTGAAAAAAAATTTAAATAGTATATTGAATTAATCAAAAATACAAAAAATAAAAAAGTAAGAATTTTTTTTACTTCGTCAATCCTATTTTTTTAAGTTTTTAATAGAATTAATTAATGCTCGTTTAAAAACAGGATAATAATGTCTAGTTTATTAGTGTATATTTGATGAATGAATTTGAACTACACCCACTTTTTGGAAAGAGCTACTGAAAGATAATTACAAAAAAAAAATATATATATACATATTATATTTCAGTGTCAATCGTTAAAAATTGTTAACAGATTGATTGTGTATTTATTTCTCAGTTTTTATAATTCGGAGTATCGGTTTAAGTCCTTAATAATTTCGAATATATTTAATTGCTTGTGTAAATTTTTCTTAAATACGAGAAATGTTTTAAAAAAAATATATAATATAAATAAATATTGGAATAAAAGTTAAAATAATTTTTTTTTTAAATCATACATAAAGAGAATCAATTGTTTCGTGCCAAGGGATTTTTAAAAAAGTGATTAAAAAACGCAAAAAGTATCCTTGATTTTATTTTGTATTCTTTTGTTTTTTGAAATTTTTTCTTGTGCAAAGTTTTTCTTATTCATAAAAACCATCAAAATAGTTGAAAATCCTTAATGTATAATGGAATTGAATTACGGTTCATGATTAAACATAAAAGAATTTACATAGCTTTTTTTGTTTTGAATTCTAATTAAAATTTATAAAATAAAAAAAAATTAATGAAATCTTGTGTATGTGTTTGTGTTTATGTTGGTGTAGTTATTCACTTTAAATTTATTTATATTTCCTTTTATTTATTATTATAGTTCAAGGTTTCACTTTCACTCTTTTTTTTTTTTTAATTATACAAATAAAATCCCAAATGTAAAGTAAAATTCAAGAGGCAGAACAAGTGAAAAAAAAAAACGACGGTTTTAAATAAAATTCATGTCATCAATAAAAAAATTATATAACAAAATATACATGTGTGCATACAATTATACATGATGTGGAAAAATATTCACACATTAAAAAGGATTATTTAATACAAAATTTCTGCCTCAAGGATCATAGAGTTTGTCAGCTTTTTATTCTATTCTATTTTTAATTTATTTTTCTTTTCTATTTTTTTCAGGATTAGAAACAAGTGTTTTTCTCTTTTAGAATAATTAATGGGAAAATAAAACCAGAATGTAATTTGTGTACAATGAATTTAACTTGAAAAATGAGTAAAATTCTTTTACAATAAAAGTGTGTTTTATAAAATAAATTTAAAAGTGATAGAAAGATAAATAAAAACAAAAAGGAAATATTTATTTCAAATAATGTATTTGAAATGCAATATACTCGTATTTGTTTAAAAAATTTTTCAAAACTGCTTTTGGCAAAATTCCGATAGATAAATCTTCCTCAACAATGTTGTGTATTCAGCAATACTTTGAAAAGGAATTAAAATAAATATAAATAACAGGAGAAAAAAAAACAAAACAAAATAAAAAATATGTAAATAGAAAAAAATGCGTGAAAATTCTTTCTGTAAAAGATACAATGTTTAATTTAGTTTGAGCCAAAAAAAGTGAGTTTGGTAAAAAAAAAAAAAAAAGTAATTTAGAAACAAAAAAGGAATAAAAGTGTACATTTCATACCAGGCTATAAAATTAATAGCCTTCAATGGTATCACTTTGCTGCCCATTGCGGATTTATCGATTTTGTTTGTAGTAGTATGTGATAGGCAAAAAAAAAAGTGTTTTGGCATTTACAAAGTAGAAAATAAATAAATAGAAAAAACGTGAAAGGAAATATAGTGAAATAAAATAATAACAAAAAAGGAAAGAAAGGTTGGAAACGGGAGTATATATAAACGAATTAGTAGAGAAGGAAGAAGAGAAGTGTGAACATTGTGCTTCAGTGAGTAATTTATAGAGTATACATTGTGGTTTTTTAAATATAGAATTCTAGCTTAAGGACATATTATGAATTTATAGAGAATTTTTTGTAGCAGCAGGAAAAATTTAAAAAAAAAAAATTGGATGTATTATTCTACAAGGCACTGGTAATAGAGTTGGTCCATAGTGTAAATGAAATATGAATTACGGTGAGTTATTAAATTTAAATACATAAACGTACTTATATATAATTTAGATGTAATGGGTTAATCCTTCAAATTTGTATTTTCTTTTTCCTTTTGATAGGCTTAAAAAATTCTGAAAATTTATTCTACTTTTTTAATATCAAAATGGAGAGAAAAAACAATGACAAGAATTGAATAGAATTTCTTGTATAAAATGTCGTTATTTTTTTTTAATTAAAAATTAAAAAAGACATTTTAATGATAATTTAAAATAGATCATTACAGCTGAAAAAAAAATTATCTACATTCTTCTATCGTTATATATTTTTTAATATCATTCTTTTTATTATTTTATTATTTCTATTTAAAATTTTAAATATTGAAAAACTTTTTATAATTCTTCTAAAAAAAAATGTAATTAAACCTTTTTCAACATGTATAAAAGATAATATGCTCATATTAAATTATATCTTTGCAAAACGATGACAATATAAATACATAGATTCACTGAATTGTCTATTTATGAGAATTTAATGGGAAGTACATATTATGATTGATATCCTTTCATTCATGTAAAATTATCATTATGATAATAATGGGTATAATGAATACACATTTATGTATTTATAGATTTTTCAATAATTAAAATTTTTTTTTATATTATGAATTTAATAATTTTTAAGTTCTAATAAAATTACAAGAAAAAAAATATTTGAAAAAAAAAAAAAATAGAAAGATTAAATTGAAAAAATTCCACGATGATTTACTTTAAAAATTAAAATTAAATCAAAGCAAAACCTCTAACAAAAGTATTTGTTGTAAAACATTTGAAATCTTCTTTAATAGATTGTATCCTTTGCGATAATTTAATAAGAGCACCTAAAACATGTTTCAGCCTTTATTGAATCCTTGTTAAATAAAAGTACCTTATTAATTACAAACACTTTTCATAAAAATACCTTGAAAATAATTTTTCAAGTTAATTACTTCTACCGTTTTTTTTCTCAAGGATTAATTTTAACACTTTTTTTTTTCTAATTAAATATTCATTTAATCATACCCAAAAATTTGAATATTTTTATTCGTGAAACATTTTTTTCTCCTTTTAAGTACAAATAAGAAATAAATCTTTGTAGAAAACGAAGAATAATGTTAAACTTTTTTCTTACTAATAAGTTTTTTTAAAATACATTTTGAAAAAAAAACAAAAACTAAACATGAAGAAAAGAAAATATTTTTACAAAATAATAAATAATGTAACCCATTGAAACCCATTCATCTTAAAAAACAACCGAATTTGTAATTTATTTTTCTTGTTAAAAGTTAAAATCCTTTTGTTGTGTTATTATGGTATTCATTTTTCTTCTATACTTCTTATTTTAAAACAAATTTGCATTATTTTGAATGGATTGACCTTATCATCAATTTTTGTGTCCTCGTTATTCTTCATTAGGCCAAATATCTTTAAGAAGAAAATATAATAACAACAATGATAAACTATAATTTAGGATAATAAAAGTACTTAAAGAGAAAGATATATACATACATATATGTATGTACATACATACATATATACACAGACCCATTTCTAAAAGTGGAATATTCATATAATTTAAGTTTTTGGTGTAAGAATGTTACGTAAAGTAGATTTTGAGTAAAACTGATGATGTCTATCTTCATAAATTTTTCATTTTTATGTGACCATTTCTAAAACATCATATATCATTGTTCTATTCTCTCATTGAAATAAACATTTATCAAGATTTCATTTCAAAAGATGTATGGTCTAAGAAACATCGAAAACTTCATCATATCATCATTTTATCTTTGTCTTTTTAGATCGTCCAAAAAATCTTCAATGATACATCAACCATTATTTTTAAATACAAAGATTAAGTATTATCATCCAAGATATAACTGCCTATGTATGTACATATATTTTGAATTTTAAGGTTTCGTGTTAGTAAATATACATGGTTGTATTTTATGTAGTAAATTTGTATATTTATGTATTACAGTATTCTATGTATGTATGTATGTATGTATAAAACATTCTTCTTATAACTTAGAATAAAAAAGAAAAACAAAAAAACAAAAACAGTTTTCTTTTTAGGACAAATGTTATCCTTCCATTATCTTTTGATTAATGAACAAGAATTTTAAAATTTCTTTTTGTTTTCTTTATTATTTTCTTCTAGTAAATAATTAAAATTTTCATTAAATTTTGAGAATCTTTTGTCATTTATAATGAAAAATCGTCGAAAAAAACAATTTTAAAAAGATGAAGAAAAATTAGTTCCGACATAAATAACGAAAATATTAATTTTTTTATTGGAAAATTTTATTTTTATTTATTTTTATTTTGATATATTTGACTTATTTATAATGTTAACTTGTGAACAAATTAATTAAATTGAAAAAAAAAAAAAAAAAAATGAGAATAATGGATACACAGTTGATTGAATGTCATAAAAGTATTGGACTAATTATAATTTTAAATTTAAAATAAATCGATTTTTTTTTTAAATTTTTAAAATAACTTCAAAACAAATACGAATTGAAAAAAAAGAGGAAAAATTGATATATGTACGTGTAATTTTTTAGAATTTCATTGTATAATTAATAATTTAAATGAATGTCAATGTTTTGATTAATTTTTAATTTTTAGTAAAGTCATTAGATGAACATTTTTTTTTAAACATACACAATACACGTGTAATAGGTACATAGGTATATGTATCACAAATTAAAGGTCAAAGTTTTTAATGATAAATTGTTTTCAGTGTTCACAAGAAATATTTGTCGTAATTATATATTTGAAAGTATACCTCAATGTATAATTATTTTTTTGAAATTTTAATTAATTTTATTTTTATTTGTTTAGTACATGAAACTTATTTTAGGGGCACAGAAATTACGTTTAAAATAAAAAATCCAACTATATGTATTCTTGAAAATAAATACATATTAAAATATCTGATTATAAGTATATGTGTAATTCTATGTGAATATTGTCATTATAAAAATTAAATCAAGTCGCAAGTGTAAACTATTCTCAGGTTAAAGATGAAACTTGGATGAAAATGTATATTTAAAGTTTCTGATAAATTGTGAATTAAAATCGGGCTACAAAAGAAAATTGAGTAGATCTTTTTTTATTTTTATTTTTATCAGTAATTTTTTTCTTTAATTAAAAAACCTTAGAGGGGTGATAATTTTTTTTTTTTCATTTTAACATACTTAGGTTGATACTCATCAACAATGTTTAAAAATTTTTAACGTCAAATGTGTTAATCGAAATACGAAAACCAATTTTTAATATGACAGCTGATATGTACCTACATAGTCGTTACTTAAAACTTATAACTAACTTGAAATAAAACTCGTTGGTAAATACCACCCTGAATTTTAATTTAAAATAAAATATTCAATGCCAACTACACCATAATTTCCAAAGTAATCAAAATATAATTAGTGAAAACACAAAATTAGATACAAGTATAAAGGTTGTTATATACAAGTACTTACACAGGAAAACTCTCGTATTATGATAGAAATAAACTTAAACAAAGTTTTCATTAAAATTCCTTTTTCCAATATATTTCCTTATAGATTTTAAATATGAATAAAATTTAAAATTTTAATTTTTACATAAATTTTATTAATTTTTTTTTATTTAACAAATACATCAATTTACATAAATATTATGTATGACTGTATGTGTTTTTTTAAAATATCTTTTATCGTGTGTTGATTAATCATAAAATTTTCAAAAATAATCTACCTTAATTATAGTATATCTGAGTTTAATTTTGTATTACAAATGCATTTATAAATATTTTATGAGAATATAATTATATTATCCTTATTTTATGAAATATCAATGAATTTTTAATTTTCTTTGTTCATACATAATATTATGATAGCTAATTTTCTACGAAAAGTATGTGATTACATAATTACCCAATTTTTGTGCTACATATACAATATCTACTTTATACTATTATATATGTATGTATATACTTTATAAATTTTTAGATGATTACCTATGAGAAATCACCCTTTTTTTAAGTATAGTTTTCTAAAAAAAAAAATATTTGTATTGAAAACATATGTATTTCAGTAAAATAAAGATAAAATTTAAATAAGATTCATATAAAATTTATTATCTGAATTCCCTGTGACATTTTGAAAATGTGATTTTCTCACAAATTACGATGTACATATGTATACATATACCTATTGCAATACATTTTTGAAATATTGTCGAAAAATACAAGTATTATATTTTCGATATATCTTATTATTTAATTTTTTTTTTCTCATTTTATTTTTAAACGACAAAAAAATTGAAATACTTTTTTAACATGCAAACCAAAAATTAAATTAAGTCTTATTGCGTGCTAGCATGCTCTTTTTTTTTCATATTTTAGTTTTAAGATTAACTGCTGTAAAAGAAAATTGTAATGTAGAATGTATAAAATATGAAAAAAAAAAAATATACGAATATATCAAAGAAAAAACTTATTTCCACCAGATGTAATCATTTTTTTCTGATTTTTTTGTTGTTGTTTTCATTAAATAATGAATTTAAAACTAAAAGGAAAAAAACAGGAGCTAAAAATCACAACGAATTTCGGTTAAATTTTTTCTTCATCAATTCATTTCGAAAAAAAAAAAAATTCTTTTTATACTAGAAAATTTTTATTCTAAAAATAGAATGTTAAGGATTCTATATATTTTTTTTTATTTGTTTTATTTTTTTCAACATAAAAATCAGGTCGAACCAAATTTGTCGTTTATTTTTCCTCATTCTCAATTCTTTTATTTGATATGGTTGGTTGATTCCTTAAGCTTTACAAAACTGAAGACCGCTAATTAGGAAAAGTCAATATAATATGGGATTATTGCGGTAAGGATGATGTCGTAGTGGTGTGCCAATGTATTAAAGAAGTGAGAGAATAAAGAAGGAAAATGAAAAATTAATGGTGTGATTGTACCACAAAATATATATACATACACATATACTGTGTGCTATATATTATACATTTTTGTAAATACTCGTACATACATACATACATGGATAAATTATAATTATAATATACATATATAGGAACTAAAAAAATTCAGTGCAAACATGTTAAAGAAAAATAAAAATAGTATTATAATGGTGGCGGATAGTTAGAGGGTTTTATGGTGAAAGTAAAAAAAAAAAAGAATAAAATAAAAATAAAATAAATTGCTCTGATTGTTGGTATCACGATTTGTGTGTAGTAATTGAGCAGTTCTTTATAACTAATCATATTTTCTCTGTTTTTTGTTTTTTTTTTTTCGTTATTTTTTGTTTTTGTTTTTTTTTTTTAGATTTGATTGTTTATAACTTTCATGTATTATAAATATAACGTTCCATACCTTTTCATGAAAGCTATGTAATTTCATAACCACTAAATTAGTACTTTTCAAAGTTCTTGACATGATCATGTTTGCTATAAAGGTATAGCTTTTTGATGTTGAAATTATAATGAAAATTAAATAAAGAAAAAAGGCAAATTTTATTTAAAAAAAATTAGAAGAAAAAAAAAACATTTTTAATCACGAAACTTTGTTGTTAATAAGCTAAAAAAGAAAAAGAAAGTTTTGAAATTACTGCGGTATATATTGTAGTATACTGAATTAAAGGTAAAACTTTAAGGAAATTTCACGTTTATTTTATTTAATCACGTATTGATAAACAACACCTGGAATTACTTGATGCTGTTGTTTTATTTTTCTATTCTTGAACTACATACATGTATATACATACGAGTATATGTTAGTATGTGTTACATAGATTTTGTCATATTTTTCATGTATGAAAAACAAAAAGTACCTATTGATAAATTATTTTCATGATAAAGTTTCTGAAAGTTGGATGAACGAGAAAAAAATGTCAATTATCATTAAGGTCCTTTAATTTAAAAACTTTTTCTTCCTCATGTGATATAGTTTTGAAAAATTCAATAAATTTTCTTGTAAATTATTTTCATGTAGAAAAATAATTCAATTAAATTATTTAAAATTTTTTATAACGTGCTGTTTTAAAATACATAATTATACATACATACATACATATTGCAATCAATTAAAATATAATAAAATTTTTTCCCTATAATAACTACTATAAATTTATTGATGTACATATGTATGTATATCATCAATTCTGCAAATACGAAATATTTTGATTCAAATTATTCAAGTATAACCTAAATATTAAAATGAATAATAAATTCGTGTATATTGTGTATCAATCAATATTAATATAAAATCGATATAGCTATGTATGTATATGTAACTGTACAATATATTGTAAATTGTATACAAAATAAATGAAATGAATATCGGAAGTAATTTTCCTCATTTTATGATAGTCATAAATTTATCATATAAAAATCTATGTTTTATAGAGGAAATAAAACCATTAAATCAATTTAAAGATAATTTTTTTTGATATGATGTTTTATAATAATATACCTGAAAATTTTATGTTTGAATGCATATTCAATTTATAAAATTGATCCGTTTTCAATAAAAATTTTACTAAAACACATTTTTATTGATTGTATACATAAAATTGTAAAATTAAAGGTAAATATGTATTATCAAAATTTATATACAACAGAGAAATAAAATATGATAAATTTTCTTTTTTTTTTTTGTTCTTTTTTTTTGGTTTTTTTTCGGTTTTTTTTTTCATAAAAGTATTAAATTCATAAAATAACAATAAAAACTTTTTTAGTCAAATAAAAAGAATCACACATGTTGTATTGAATGGTGAAAAATAAAAATAAATAGCTAAAACACATTGATGTGTGATTATTAATATGTCGTATATACGACATGCTCGTATTTGAAAATTTTAGGTAATGATTGTTTTTTAAACCTTTGCGTCATAAATTTTCCATTACTGAAATCCTTTTTTTAATTATCTTTGTTAGTTTGTAAAATTTCAATACAAGAACTATAAATTTTCAAGAAGAATATTTTGCTGTTTTTGTTTAAAATTTTAAATTAATTCAATTATCCTTAAATTCTTTTTTATAAACCTTGGAAATGACGTTTACGGCATATTTAAACGACGATATACATAAAAATTTTAAATTAGATAGGTACATACTATATATTATAATATCTTTAAGAAATTTGTACACACTTTTTATATTTTGAAAAAGTTTATTTGAAATACAAGTACATAGCCTATCACCTTTTTTCAAAAATGAATTTTTTCAGAAACTATTCATTTTTTTAAAAAGTTTTTTTTTTTTTTTAAATTTTTTTATTAATCTTGTTTTTGTTCTTTTTTTTACCATTTAACTTTTTTTTTTTCACTTCAAATGACGCCGACAATTCCTTATATGTAGATAGCAACTTTTTCGAACTAAAATTTTCTAAAGTGTACTTGTATTCGTTCATTTTTATATTTTTGTTTCCCATATACGGCTTTCTCTAAAAAATCTATTATATTATATAATATTTTTTTTAAATTTTATTTTTGTTTAGTTTTTCTTGAATAGTAAAAAAAATTCATGAATATAAAAAATTTTCTATTTCTTCATTAGAATATGTGAAAAGTTTGTTTTTTGAAAAGAAAAAAAAAAGAAAAAAAAGATATAATATACCTTTTTTTTAAAAAAGAAAATTGTATGGGTGGAAAAAAAGTTTATACATTCATTATGTATGTATGTCTGGAAAAACTTTCTTTTTATACATTTTTAGTATTTCACTTTTTACCACAAAATTTCTATTTCTCTTATATCATTACATCTGAGGGGTTTATATTTTTGAAGATTTTTTTATTTTGTAAGAAAATTACTAAACTTTTTTTTCACAAATTTTTATTTTTTGTAAATTAACTTTATTTTTTTTTTTTGCTCTAAAACTTTTGAAAAAAAAAAAGTGGAAAAATGGGAGATATGTGTTAAAATCAATAAAATAAATAAAATAATTATTTTTTTTTGCATTCCCAGAATTTAAGAATTAAATATTGAAATTGTAAGTAATTTCAAGTAGTTTTTTAGTTGAAAAAGATTTGTATGTGTGAGTGTTATTTTAAATTTTTTTTTCCATTTTCATTAATTTCTATTTTATTTGATTTCAATAATTAAAAAAAAACGGTGAAATATTTATATAGGATTTAAGTACACATAATTACATTTTAAGTATAATTACAATTATTCATTACATGCTAATAAGATTTTTCAAACATTTTATGAAAGTTAAAGTGGGTGTTAAAAAAAAACAAAATCAATCGTGCATAAAACATTTTTCATGTCGTACGAAATTTAATGACAGTGAGTTTGGAATACATATATATAAATAGTATGTACATATGTACTATAAGAATTTATTGAGGAAAAAATCTGTATGGTAAATAAAAATAAAATAATTGAAATTACAAATAATAGTGTATTTAGGGAAATTACTTGAGTATGAATATTTAAAGGCAATTACAGAATGTCAACATGTTAATTGCATTTTTGTTGACAAAACATTTTCGTTTACAACTTTACACTTTTGTTTTGAATCGATGGTTTTTTTAAGGCTATTTTTTCTACTCTCACATTATTAGAATAACAAATAAACTTTCTTTTTTCTATTGTAAAATTAAACATAGGTCTTCTTTGTCGATGTTTTTCCCATACAAAATAAATATTTTTACTAACATTTATTAAATTTATATCAAAAGTTTATGTAGTTTTTTTTATTTTTTTTTTTTTAGCAAATTCTTCGATTGACTTCATAATACCGTTGTGTATTAATATTTTATTTTTATTTATTTTCTTTTCTTTCTAGGAAATATTATCTTGTGCGTGATATATTAAACATGATTAACTACAAACTTCATTTCAACTTCATAAAAACAATAAAACAAACAATCTTAATTATAAAAATGGCAAAACTCTACAACAAATAAAAGATAAACTTACGTTTCACATAAACTTCTTCGAAAATAAATAAGAAAAACAAAAGAAAGAAGAAAAAAGAAGTTTTCATTTAAAAAAAAAAAACTAAGATATCTAAAAAAATGTTGAAAAAACAAATCAAAATGATTGAAACATTTATTATAGATGTTTTTCCAAATTTTGGAATGAGGTGAAAATTCAATTTCTTAAATATTATTGATAAAATTTTTTTTATTTCATTTTTTTTTATACATATGTGTGTATGTATTGATCTTTTGATTTCATATAATATTTAAAATTAAATACATTACAACAACAACAAAAAAAAAATACCAATACCGCATAGTAACGATCTCTATAATATAGATACATATATGTGGTTTATAAAAATGCTGTGTACAGTTAGTGAAAAAAAAAAATTATACCAATCTAGGGTAGGATAATCTTACATAAATGTAATAGAATTTTCTAAAAATAACAAGAAAAAAATAAAATAAAATAAAATAAAAATGACTAGTGAAAATGAAATAAAATTCACGATAAGAAGATGGTGGTATAGAAGCTAGTATTTCTGGCATTTATTAATTCTGTCAGATGATATTATTATCGTTATGTTCATCATAGAATGTACATCATCATCATCATTTCTATTTTTGAAATAAACATTTGATAAAAATGAAAATAACAAACTTTTTCTGCCCAAATATTTAAAAAGAGAGACAGAGAGAGAGATAAAAACAAACAAAGAAACGAAGAAGAATAAAAAAAAAAAAACATTTTGTAAGAATAACAAAAAAGTTTTGATTTTTATTAAAGTTAAAATAAAATAAAAAAATATACATACATATATATAAAATAAAAAGAATAACATGAAGAGATAAATAAAATAACTATAAAGAAAAAACAAAAGGAAAATAACAAAATTGTTAAAAAAAAACAACAACAATAACAATAAAAACAATAACAAATCTAAAGTGTATTCCTATCAACTTTAATTTTGTTTGACACAATACAATACAAAAGACTGGAATTTTGTTAAACAAAATAAGAATAAATATAGGCTGTATAACACAACAACAACAACAACAAAAAGGATAAATATAAAAAAAAAAAAAAGTATACATAATATAAGGAAAAACTTTCAAGAAGTATATAGAAAGTAATTTCACGAATCATCCTTGGCTATTAAAAGTTTTTTACCTACTTTTATGCTTCAGGATAATTTTATACGACAGATTATATACGAATTTCCAAGTGAAAGGAGAAAAAAAAAAGTATATAAAAATATATAAGTAACAAGATATAGAAAAGAAAATAAAAAATAGAAATAATAAAGAAAAGAAATTATGGCGTCATTAGATTTGACATGTCGAAAAGTTTTCAGAATATTTGTAATTGTTATCATTTCAGCAAGCGTTGGTAAGTTAAATTCAATTTTTTATATTCTATGATATTTTATTTTTTATTTTTTAAACAATTTTTCACTTGTTGCTTTAGTTCTTGATTGAAAAAAATTTTTAATTAAAAATAAATTTTTTTTGTTTTTTTTAAAGTATGTCATTTATAATTTTATTGATTATACTTAATTGCTTTTCCATGAAATATTAAAACGGAATATCAAAGATGAAGAAGAATAAGTTTCGATTCAAATTTTGAATTTTAAAAATTACTCTACAAAAACCAGGTTATTTAATACTTAAAAATTCAGATACTTTTTCCTTTCTTGAAGAAAATATGTTGAAGTTCAGAAAAGTTAAGAAACCCGATTTTCGGCTTAATAATTTCTGTAAAGTCTAATTCGGCATGCTCGAAATTAGAAAGTAGGTACAGGGAAAGAATCTATAGGAAATATATAAAGCGAAAACATAGTGTTATACCTTTTGTTAAGATTCTTGAAGAGGAAACTTTACATTATCTGGAACTTTGCTCTGGCAAGTACCCAACAGCTGCAGTAATTGATAGTGGATGAGCATTCTCTGCCATTGACCACCACATTGCAGTTACGAAAAAATATTTTTTTATATCTTCGAGATTTTAAAATACAAAATAATTAGAATTTTATAATTAAACTGAATTATATTAAAATTTACTTTCATTCATTAACTTGTAAAAAACAAAAAAGCAAAATTTAATTTGATTTTGAAATAATATTGTAGAAAGGATAATCTATGTAAATTTTCTAATAACAAAGTATAGTTATAAAAGATTCTTCATAATTATCTCAAAATTTAGTAGCTAAATAATTTGAAAAAACTTTTAAGAGTTCTGATTTTTTTTTTGTATTTACGTCTTAAATTTTATTGATTTTTTATGAAAATGAAAAATTCACATAAAAGCTTCTATATAATTGTTTTTTTATACATAAATCCATGACAAAAAAATATATATTCAATTCATTAATGAAAATTTAATTCAATGACATTTTATTAATTCGGTTTTTTCTTTTTGTCAATACGAAAAAAAAAAAAAAAAGTTATAAATGAATTGTGGTCACATTAAATCTGATTTTATTTATTTTTCCTTTTTATTTCACTTAGTTTCACGAAATTTTTTATTATTGAATATTCAATGAAATAAAAAAATAAAATACAAAACAAAGTAACAATTCATCGTACGGTATTTAAATATATGTATATATGTATATATATTTTTTTTCGTGTAATAAAATAGAAAAATTTGTAAGCAATCAATCAAAATTATATCAACTTTGAACAAATATTGATTTATATTTCGTGAATGAATAAACAAATAATTATTTTGAAGAAGAATATTTTAATTTATTATGAATTTGTTTAGGAAAAAAAAAGTGAACAAATAGTGACCTGCTTTATATTCGTGCTTTTAATTAATAAACTTTATTCAAAATTCAGGATATTAGATTCTTGGTTGGTAAAATTTATTTGATTCCATAGAGAATAATCAATATCGAACGCAAATGATTTAAAAAAAAATAAGTGTGATTAGTAACTACCTATATAGATACAAAATTAATTTATAATAATTAATTCAGATACTTTAATTGAACTGATAAATTAAAGATATTTTGAGATATGCTCACTTGAGTGACAATTAACGTTCTAAATCACTTTAATAAAATATTGATTTAAGGATAAAATTTTCAATTGAAACACATTTTTATTTTTGCAAGAGCTTATTACAATGAACCAATCACGAGTAAAATCTGAGAGCATCATTATCTGGAAGCAATTCAGTGTACTTTTTACAACCCATCTCCTCTCCTCCTTTCATTATACACGTGTTAAAGTTGCTCGGGAAATCTGAAACTTTTTTTAACTAAACCTACAACTCTTACAGGAAACTTGAATCGAATGCATGAGTAAACTATCAATTTCAGTTGTCTTTGACAATTTTTTAATTGATATGTGTTGAATGTTCTAAATGTCTTTCATGCTTATCTTTGCACCTATCATGACCTGTCAATGTACCTGTATATGCAAATAAAAAGCTTTTTGTCTGTTATTTATCTTGTTTTACTCAATATTATTTTGCAATAACCACAAAGGGACATGGATTTCATGCTGACATATGTAAAAATATCTTTTTTGTACCATATTTTACATTCTATTTGAATCTATCTGATTTTTTTTGAATAATCTGTCAATCTAAATTTCAATCTAAGTGTAAAATTGTTGAAATATCTCTAATCGATTACTATATGTATAACCTAGTTTATATAGATTTGTTTTGCTACAGATGAAAAAAAAAACGATGTGAAATTGATAAAGGATTATTGAATCAAAAAAAAAAAAAGAAAATAGAAAAGAAATATTGGATAAAAATTTCTACTTTTTTATTTTAACCTAAATAAAAAGAAAAATAATACTCTTACACACTTTGAAAAAAAAAAGTGTGTTTTCTAAAAATTTTATAAAATTGTTTAGTTAAAAGAATTTTAAAGATTTATTCATGCAAAATGCATAGTTTAATACAACAAGTATATGTAAATGCAATAATGCGTACTTGAAGAAGTTAACCACATACTACTATTTTTTAAGTATTCGTTCCTAAACATTATCTTCTATGTCAATGAAAATATTATCTAAAATATGAAAACTTAACTATTTCTAGAAATCAACATTTTTTTTTGAAAAAAAACATAGAATAGAGGGATTATTGTCAGTAGTATTACATATATTGATTCGAAAACGTATGGATAATGAACATTTTAAATGGGAAAAATCGGTCATTTTGAAAATATTTTAATATTTTCTTTTTTTTTCTTTTAATTTTGAAAAAGCCAAAGGATAAAGCTTTAAATACATATCATGCAAAGTGACTATATACATACATACATACTTATGAAATATTATAGTTCTGTGGTAATGCTAATCCGTAAGGATAACAATAATGTTCATGTTCATGTATCATATATGTGTATGTATATATATATAAATAAGCAACAACATATGTGAAATACATATTCCATACTTTTATTATTGTATTCTGAAAAAAATGAGACCAAAAATAAGTCTCCCTGTGTATAAAGAATATAAATAAAATGTGAATGGTACTTGAGCATCATACTTAGCCCAGTTTGTTGATCCTTTGCAATTTTTCTGTTATTCTAAATTTCAAGTTGAGTGTTGTAATTTCCTTCTTTAGTTGTTTTTTTTCTTTCTTTGCCTTTATCGTGGCAATTTTTCAAAATCAAAAAAAAAAAAATGTTTTTATTTTTTTTTTATCTTGGCACTTGAAAGATCAAAGAGAAAATTTTTTTCTAATGAAAAAAACGAAAATGTGAAAAAAGTTTACTTTAATGGATCAATTGTGTTTTTGATTGCTAATCATAAATTAAAATTGATAAAAATTATAATAATGAAGAGTTAAAAAGTGTTGTAGTGGGTGAAATATGAATTTTATAAAAGTTAATTATTAAAAATTTAAATTTTTTTGAAGTATACTTTGAATTTTTTGATTTTGAAGTTGTAAAAAATTACCATTCTTCCTATGTAGGCTTTTAGCGGATTTGATTTTATTCATTTGATCAAATTTATTTTTAAATTTAACTTTAATTATGAGTTTTTGCAATTTTTAATATCAAGTAGCTACTACTTTCTGTAAGACACACCTAAAATAATAGATAGAAAATTTATACTTGCATTATTTTTCTATGGAATTTTTTTTTTTTTAAATTGGAAGAAAATTTTATTCTGTACTAGTAGTCTTATAGATTTACTTTAAACATTATGTATTATTATTGATTGTATGTATTTTATTTTTCAAAGGAATGCACTTTTACCTATTAATTTTTCTTTTACTTGTTTAAAAATCAAAAAAAAAAAAAAAAAAAATCAAGAATTCAAGTTAACCATTTTGAAATTCGTTTTAGCAAAATAAAAATTTCTTCTAAAATGTTTTTAGGATAATATAACATATGAAAATTTAAAATACACATACGTTACGTACATACATACATAGATATGTATCTTATATGTATATTATTGAAAAACCCTTTGCTTTAAAGGTCACATTTATTTTGAATGATTTTCCAATTCACATTGTTTATCTTTTATTTGGAAAATTTTTATCCATTTACAATTTTTTCCCTCATATTACTCTTTAAATTCTTACTAATTAATTTTAGATTTTAAGTATTTTATATTATAAAATATCCTTTTGAATGACACATACATTTACAACTGTGTCAACAATTTAAATTCAGGTGAAATGTGACAATTCAAAATCACTTAAAATTATATTCGTGACAGAAACCTGAATAAAATATTTGTTTTTTTTTTTTTGTATCGATGTTTTAGAATCATGACATACTTTATTTTTTTTTTTAAAAAAAAAGTATTTTATTTTCAATTATAGATTGTTTCAGGTGTAAAACGTATTTCAAAATAATCAATTTTAATTTAATTATATTTTTCAGTACAAGCAGCACAAAGGGATTCTGGAAAAGCAAAAGATACAAATATTCCTTCACCGAATAGTTCATCAGGTGGTAGTAGTGGTAGTGGTATTGGTAATAATGGTGGTGCAAGTAAAAACAATATTGAAATTGAAGAAACACGTAATGGTCCATATTTTGATAAAGCTGCATCCAAAAATGTTACAGCATTATTAGGAAAAACAGCATACCTTAATTGCCGAGTAAAAAATTTAGGAAATAAAACAGTAAGTAAAAAAAATTATGTTTTTAAAATAAAGATTGAAAAGTTTTTCTTATAATTTATGTACTCGAAAAATGTTGAATTTCATTTGATTTTAATCGTGACTTTTTTCAATTCTAAATAGTTTTATCCTGATTTTAGTTTTTGTATATTTTTTTTTTCACTGTTTCTTCACAGTTTTTTTTTTTTTTTTTTTTAAATTAGGAATTGTTATGAAAATTCACATGAAGGCGAAATCTTTATATTTTTTTTCATCTAAATATTTTTTATCTAGCTAGTTGCTTATTTTTTAAATTACCTGGAAATTTCTTAAATTTTTCATATAATAAAAAAAAATCGAATATTTTTCAGACTTCATAATATTTTTGAACAATTTATACTCATTTTGTTTTGTAAACTTTATTGAAAAAATTTCTCTTACGAACTTTTTTTTTTTTCAAAAATAATTTCTAAAAGTTTCTAAACATTTTTTTTTTATTTTCAAAATAAATTACATCCTTTACAATACCACTGGTATGTACTCGTATATAGTACTTAATATACATATACATTCTGATGAAAATTTTATGGATAATTTACGTGTACGTCAGATTTAAATTTATTCATTGAATTGAAATATAACGAAAAAGCAAAACCAAAACAACAAAAAAGTATATTTAGGTCATTCAAAAAATATCTACATAGGTACATATGTATATATACATATTTTTTTTTGTTTTCTTTTTAAAGGAGATTGTACTTAAATCTCATTAAAACCATATTATACTCTTGAATATGAACTGAAAATATACACAAAAATATATACTAAAAAATTTATATTTAAGTATTATTTTATTCTAGTTCGTGTTTATCAAATACTTCAAATCTGACAAATTTCGAAATATCAAATTTAGCTAGCATAGCAATTCATTTTATGTCCGAGATATTCATTTTTTTTTTTTTTTTTTTTTTTTAGTGAATTAATGGTCAGTATATACTCGTAGTATGTTGTACTAATTTATGAATTTATATGTTATGTACATACATATATTCGTACATACAACTTTTAGTTTACGACATTCATATACAAACATTTACATAAATATATACATATACATATATATTTATATGTGTATGTATGTTCTATGATAGTATATATTGCTGAATTTAGATACAACACAAACAAAGTAGGTAAACATTTCATTTTATACAAAACATACAACAAAATAACATACATACTACATATGTTCTTAATATAATATTATGTTTATGTATAATATAAAAGTAAAAATTATGGGAGTACTTTACTTCAAGTGCCATAAGCTTTAAACAGAGTTATCCTAGTAAAATTTTTTTACTTATGGTGAATGAAATCTAAGTATTATACTGCACCTTAAATTTACGGATATATAAGTGTACTTGAAGGATCGATAATAAATAAGAAAAATTTTATTCATATCCTTATATGATACTTCTATTTTATTTATATGTTAAATTTTATATATAAATCTGAACAGGAGAATTGTAAATATATAATTGTGTATTTATATATTTATACGTATACTTTCTTGCATTGTGTAGCCAAACATTGCATGAATGTGTAAGTAGAACAAATTTATATTATCAAACTTAAGATTAAGGTATAACAACAACAAAAATTTATAATTTGAATATTCGAGCAAATTAAAAATGAAAATGAAGAAATACTAGATGAAATTCATATATGGCCTCATTATTGAAGTATAACAAGAAAAAAGATACATTTTTAATGTCATGATATATATTACGAAGAATGTGGGTGGGAATTGTTTAAAAACCTGTTCAGTGTACTGTAAACTCTACAATAAATTTCAATCATTTAAAACAAAAAAAAAAATATTTTTTGATTAGAAGAAATTAAAATACTAAGATCGAAAGTAATAATTTCGGTCATACAGTTATAATTTTGTAATTTGTTAAAAAACAACTTCATGTATTACATATATGTAAGTATGTATTTTGTTTAATTTTTTTCCTTTTAGATGTTATTACAAGTATCTTGGGTTAGACATCGTGATATTCATTTATTAACTGTTGGACGATATACATACACATCAGATCAAAGATTTCGTGCAATACATCATCCTCATACGGATGATTGGATTTTACAAATAAAATATCCACAGCATCGAGATTCTGGAATATATGAATGTCAAGTTTCAACTACACCACATATGAGTCACTATATACACCTTAATGTCATTGGTAAGAAAATGAATAAAATAAATTTTTTGTATTTATTATTTTTATTGGTGTTTACTCATCAAGAGGTTCGTTCAGTCATTCTAATTTTTTTTTTTTTTTCGAAATTCTACCATTCAAATACTAGATATTTTTTTGGAATTGTTAGTAATTAAATTCAGCATCGAAATAAAACAAAAGAACAAAAAACAAGTAACTATTTATATTTAAGAAAAATAGTTTAGATCCACTATACGTTTTTCAGGATTAATCAAATAAAAAGTATTTTTGCAAAAAGATTCATTTTTTTAAATTTTACTTAGGAGAAATCTACTATCTTTTCCATATTCTTTGAAACAAATGGAACAGAAAATAATCCTGTTTTTTTTTTATTTAATAGTTTATCTTTCTTTTATTCGACATTTATAACAATATTCAGGTGATTTTGTAAAAAACATTGTCCTTTTTTTTTCTAAAGCTAAAAGTTTTCAGATCAAAGCATTTTTCCTTTTGATTTTTTCCAAAGAACGCTTCGCTAACAAAATATATCTTAAGAAATTGGAAAGATTTAGAATAACTATAATGAACACTAAAGGAGCAGTGCTTTATAAAGAACTTCTTATTGTTTCCAATGAAAAACAGGACGTATAAAAAAAAAAGCTACGCTTTAATAAGAAAATATAATATTAATGTGCAAAAGAAGAAATCATGATTGCTATACGCTTTCTAGTATTTTTTTTTTCTTCATTTAAACCTATATTTTATTTTTTCGCATTTGTTTTTCATTTGACTATGTATTGATTATTCTTAGCATTTTAAAGTTTTCACTTTTTCCACTTCAAAATTTTATATTTATTTATATATATATTTCTAAGTAATTTTTCCTTGAATTTTTTTTTTTCTCTTTTCTATTCAACAATTCATGACACTTGCATATTTTCTGAAAAGAATGTTTGTGTATTAATGCTTTTCATAAGAATTTTAATTCTTATTTATTTTTTTTTTTTAATTTTTTTTATCAAAAGAAAGTTGATAAAATTGAATGCGTTTTTTCTCCATTATTATTATTATATACTATATATAATTTTTTTTTTATTTCAAGAAATATCCTCTTGATCCTCTTTTTCCTTGTTTTTGTTAAAAGAAATGATTTTTTTCAAAAAAAAATAAACAAACAAAATGAATATAAATAAAATTGAAGAAAAAAAAAAAAAACAAGATATCACAAATTTTGTGCAATATCTAAAATCTTAAATTCTAGTTGAATAGCGTAAATTATGAAAAGAGCTAGTCTAGTGTATGAATATATATAATATACTATTCACATGATGAAGGACGAATTGAAAGAAACAAAAATTAAATAAAAAAATACAGCATAAATTTAGGTTAAGTACATACAGAGAGATAAAAGAAACAAAATAAAGTACAGTTATAATCAACATTTTTTTATTTTTTTTATTCAAGGAGTGCATTTTATTTTGGTGCTGTTTTAGTTATGAGTTTTAACCTTAGGCACATAAAATACTATCTTATTCGAAATAATTCTGCCACATTATCATTTAATTATTTTTATTTTTGGATTTTCTACTCACATTTACTACATACCTACATACATAGATTTTTTGAAGAGGTAAAACAGAAAGGTTTTTTTTTGTTACTCTAATACATAAGCAGTTTTAATTGATGAAAAATGTTTTCTTTTAATTCCTCATAGTTTTTTTTTTCACACGATTCCATTTTTACTTTGGTATTTTCTAGCATTTGACTTTTATTTTTTGAGTTTGGGTTTATAGAAAAAAAAAAAAAAAACTAATACGTTGTTTCTGCATTTTGAAATAGAAAAGTTTGACACATATTTCAATTTATTCAACTCAAAAGTTTTTCAGTGGTGAATGGTTTCCAAGAGTGGTGAGTTAAAAAACATTATTCAACTAGTTGAAATTATTTTCACTATTTTTCTATTTTTTTATTAAATAAATGTTAGTATATTTTTTGTAACGTAAAATATGTGAATTCTTTTCAATTTGTCGAAACAAAAAACATATGGTTGCTAAATATCAAAAATTCAAAATAAGAAGTTTAAAATACTTGCGGAGCTGACGAGATTTTCGTGTAAGCTTTATGAAGTTTTCAACCTGCATCTTGATTTTATGAAGCATTTGACAAATCAATCTTATTTATTGTGATAGGCATTAATTTTTAAAAAGTCATTTACATACTACATATAGATATATGTACATATGTATGTACATATTTGAGAGAAAAAGTTCAATATAAATTTAATATTGTTTTGTTTTCTCCTTGAAAACCACATAATAAAAAAAAAGATACTTTTATTTAATAAATTAAAATGCTTTTATTGTTTTCTTGAACTCTTTAAATGATCTTACTTGATAATAAAAGTAAATTTGTAAGTAACATTTAGTTAATATTAATTATATCTTTATAGATAAACTTGTTGTATTGTTGAAGTTTTTCAATTAAAATTATTTGATGAGATAATAAAGAAAAGTATAAATTAACTTGATTGAAATGCCACAATTGTTAATTAATTAAAGGAATCAAAGGGACCGGTAATGGTTTTATTATCATTTTAATTATCAAATTCAAAAGTTTAAATCAACAAAACTCATTACATTACTCAAACAAAATGTATTCTTATACGAACTTTGAAATGAATTGAGTATCTTTAAAGAAAGTTATTTTGATTCCACCTTTCTGTAACAAAAAATCTAAATCTAAAAAAAAAATTAATAATCTCATATTCATTTATTTTCAAGTATCTTTACAATAAATAAGTTTTTTGAATTGTTTAAATAGTATTATAGAATAATTCTACTTTCCTATTCGGAGGCTTATTTACTTATTTATTTTTTTTTTTTTTTTATTAAAAAGAACAAAGTTTTACTGTATTTTACAGCTATCATGTAGAAATTTCAAAATTGAATTAAAATGCTCATTACATTTACACATTCAACCTACAATTTGTAGTAGACTAAAAACAAGAAAACGACATTCGATCAGATTGGAATTCGAACCAAAGACCTTTGCCTTGCTGGGGCACTGTTCTACCAATTAAACTATCGGATGCCATGTCGCTCACTGTTCTTAGTTACTACGTAATTATTGATGAATAATAACTCAAATCTCCTACAAAATTGAAAATATGTTTAAATCAAAATAATTTATATCATTACAGAACCATCAACAGAAATTATTGGAGCACCTGATTTATACATTGAAAGTGGTTCAACAATAAATCTCACCTGTGTTATACTTAATTCACCAGAACCACCAGCCTATATATTTTGGAATCACAATAATGCGGTATGTTTGCAGTAAATTTCTTTTATTTAAATTTTTATTCAATTTTTGTTTTTTGTCTTCCTGCTGAATTATAAAATTTTTATTGAAAATTTGTTGATTTTGTTTTTCAAAATTTACTTGGTAAAACATATCAGTATTTTCCGATCTTACTACATATTCGGAATTTCTATTCATTTGTTGGGTAGTTCTTTAGTTTTCATGTACGTTGTTCAAATATATATATTTTTTTATTTCTCGATGAAAAACTGTATTACATATTTTTTTTTTCTAAATACTGTTACATATAGGTAACTACAAAATGCTGAAAATTTATATCCTCCATTCATTTTCATTCATGCTTTCATGTCTTTCTGCTAAGAATGACAAAAGAAAAATGTTAGTTTTGGAACGATGCCAAATTCGATTGAATCAAAATCCATCCATTTGTAAGGGTCAATTGGATGGTTGGTTAGATAGCTAGGAAGGTGAAAAACATTTTCTACCTAGTAAGATACTGTAAATGTATTTTATCATAGATTGGTTATAAATGTAGTTTGTTGGTAAATAGAATTCTAAGGAAAATGTGGTGTTTTTTTTTGTAGAAACTAAGAAGCCTGACCTCAATAGTTATAAGGGATGTGTATTTTATATATGTATGTACCTATAAAAGTAGAAGAAGGTAAAAAACACATACAGATTCATACGTTTTACTTATGAAGGAATTATCATCATTTAAAGTAAACTGAATTGAATAAGGATGAGAAAAAATGAATCAAAAAAAAAAAAAAAGTAAATAAATAAACGAGGAGAGAAGGATACAAATGAAATACGTCTAAAGAATAATAAATATGTAACATACATAACATAGATGAAAAGGATGAAACAGATAAAACATAAAAATAAAATAAAGTTTATCTGTATATACTTATGTACTATGTATTTGTAGAATAAAGGATAAAGAGAAGTGTGATATATGTAAATTAATGAGTGTAGGTTAAATCGATTGACCTCATTTACTTAATTTTCATTTTTTTTTTATCGGTCATTTAAATAGATATTTCTTTTTTTTTTAAAGACTGAGGGTGAAAAGAAAAAAAGAAATTTAAATCTATATAATTAATAATAAACGATTTGTAGATACATATGTAGAGAATATACATATGTACATATGTATGTAATAAAATATGATTTTACACACTGAAAAACCATCGTTTATAAATTTATTACAATGACCATGATTGTATAGGAAGAAATTTCCTTGAAAATTTGTTTAATGGATCTGAAATGAATAAACAATGAGAGGATATAATCACGATATATATTTTAGGCTTTATATCCTTGTAACTCTTACAACATCCTTATTTTGAGTTGATTTAATGTTTTATGTATTTATTATTTTTTTTTTTTTCTACTGAAATCAATATCATGTATGAATATGTATGTTAGATTTTTTTTTCTTTTACGTATATTACATGAGGGTTCTAAATTTGAATTTAATTCTATTTAAGGTTTTAAAAAAGGCGTTATTGAGTTTTTTTTTTTGGTTTAAATTGACTTCATTTTATTTATTTTATATTTGTTTTTCTTCACACATTTTTTTTTATTTGTATAAATTTAAATTTAGATAATCAATTACGATTCACCAAGAGGTGGAGTATCTGTTGTAACAATTAAAGGTGAAACAACAACATCATTTTTATTAATAAAAAATGCAAGACCATCAGATTCTGGACAGTATCAATGTAACCCGTCCAATGCAAAAAGTAAAAGTGTATCTGTACATGTATTAAATGGTAAGTTTTACAAAAAAAAAAACTACTAATATTGCGGTTCTCTGATGATTGTAATGGGGCAAAATAAAAAAATGTTCACTAAGTATCGCTAAATTTTTTAATAAAAAAACAAAAAAAAAAAAAATTTTTTTTATTATATATTAAGTTTTGCTTGTGTTTGAGAACAGTAAAAAAGATTTAAATTAAACAGGTGTTTCTCATTCCGTTTCTAGGGGAATTCCCAGCAGCAATGCAGCGCGCGGGTCAAGCTCATCATCAGATGTCACCAAATCATTACCTTTTAGTTTATATATCAATTTTATTATCTACATTAGTATTTACCAAGCATCAGCAATATTTAAATCATTTATTAACTTGACAACAATTTTTACAAGAATCTTATTAAATTTTTTATTATTTAATAATAATTTTATTTTTATAAATTTAATAAATTTCATAAAATTTATCTATAAAAATTATCATCGTTTATTTTTCATATTTTTATTATTATTAAAAATTTTAAATCTTATACGACGATACTATAAAAATATTTTATTATTTATAATTTTAATAATAAAAAAATTGAAATATTATGTCAAAATAAATGATAATAACAATAAATTTATATTTAATTATTATTATTGTTGTTATTTTTGTGATAAAGAAATAATTGAATTGAGAATTGATAAAAGTGAACAAATTCATAATAGTGAAATTTATAATAGTGATGGTGATAATGGTGATTATATTAGAAAAGATTTATTAAAAAATTACAATGAATTGATAAAAAAACAAAAAATTATTAATTTATTATTAATAATATCAGAATGTATAAAACATAATTTAATTAAAATTATGTACAATTTAATTAAATGGACAACAAGAAATTTTGAAAAATCACGTAAAATTAAAAGAAAAATAAGACGAAAAAAAATTTATAAATTAATGAATTCATTAAAAATTATAATAAATGATAATTATGAAAATTCATATAAAGAAAATTTTTATTATAGATTTAAGATTTTAATTAAATGTGAAAAATATGACATCAGATGAGACTTAATTTTATTTTCTAGGAAATTAAAAAATAAAAAATATTACACAATGTAATATTGCTTAAAAAAAAAAAAACAGAAAAACAAAAAAAATAAATAAAATATAATGACTTTAGATACATTAAAAAAGTTGAAAAAAAAAAAAAAACAACTTTTTTTTTGAGTATATGGAAAAGAAATTGTATATAATATAATGTTAAGTAAAATAAATGTTTAAAAAAAAAAAATAAAAAAAAAATAAGATTCTCCAGTATAGCATATTATTTATTATATACAGATATACATATATACAGATATACGTATAAGTGTATATAAAAAAAAAAACATAAATAAACTAACAAATAAATACATAAAAAAAAATAAATAAATAAATAAATAAAAGTAAAAAAGTAAGAAAAATAATTCTGTGTTTCTAAAAGAGGAATATATGCGTTTTTTTTTAAATGTAAATAGAAAAATAAATAAAAATAATAATAATAATAATAAAAAAAAAACAGAGAAAATTAAAAGAAAAATACAAAAATTATATACGAAGAAGTAAATTGAAGCAAAACACATACATATAAACAAAAAAGTATATTGTTGTTGATATAACATTTAGAAAATGTTAAAAAACAAATATTTAGTTAAGTTATCTTCTATAATAAATGTAAAAAGAAGAAAAATATTTAAAAAAAAAAAAATAAAATAAAAATATAAACAATATTTGTGTGCATAGTGGGTGTGTTTGTGATGTGATTGTTGGTGAATGAAAAAATGTACTGATTCTGCAGGATATTTAAAGAATTTCACAATTTTTTTATTGTTTTTTTCGTTTAATTTTTTGTTTCATTTCAACTGAGTTGGTTTTTTTTTTCCAGAAAAGAGATGTATTTCATTTTTAAAGAGAAATATGGGAAAGACAATAAGGTAAATATTTGAGATACATATTATGTATGTAAAAGGAAATATTATTATGGCTTCTACTAGAAGGATACAATTATTTTATGTATTACAATTTTTTTTTATATATGTATGTATAATGTTTGAAAATGATTTAAAATGCTAAATAGTAATCATAAAATTTAGAAAATCATTATTTATGAGATTCTAAAGCTTAAAACAAGAAAAATTTCACTATTTTTAAAAAACGATAATTTTTTAAATAATCTTCTATCTAAAATTTTTCTCGCATTTCATTTCAATTTTTCCTTGTAAGGAAATATTATTCAATTTCAAAATATTTTTTTTAAAGTTTTTGTTATAAATATTTTGAACGGCCTATAAAATATCTTTTTTCTTCTTCTTTTTTTTTTTTTCCTGTTAATTTTTATCGTGTGTTTGAAAAACAATTTGAGCGTAATAAAGTGTGGGGTGAGTGAATGAAAAAGAAAGTGATAAACTGTAAAAACTATCAAAATTGAAAAAAAAAAAAATGAAGAAATTACAAATAAATAAAAAATTTATAAATAACTAATTTATAAATTTTTTTTTGGTAAATTTTATATAAATTTGAATATTATTTCAAATCATCCGGCTATTTTCAATTTTTATTTTCTTTCTCTCTCTTTTTTTTTTTTTTTTTTTTTTTTTTGAGTTAGTATTATTCCATAGAATTTCTCTTAAAATTTCTTCTACTCTACAAAATCAACAATAATAAAAAATAAAAAAATAACAAATAAAAATAAATAACTTTACCCATATATGTAAAATACAAAAATTTTCATAAATTTAATATGAAATTAAAAAAAGAAAAAAAAAAAACAAAGTTAATTGCTACGAAATTCAAAAATAGAAAATAAATACATAAAACAGAAGTATTTAAATAATTCGAAAGTATTGCATGAAAGTTGAAAAAAAAAAAAAAAACAATGAAAACAACATTAAAACATAATTTCAACTGATTTCAAAAATTTACACACAACAATCAATTGAATATTTCAAAAATAAAAAAAAGAACAAAAAGTAATTTTTCAAAAAACATATTTATTTAATTTTGTTAAAATTGTATAACTGACAATTTTTTTTATAATTTTATTATTTTATTTTTTTTTTTACACATAAGTGAAAGTAAAATGAGAAATGCAATACATAGAGAAGATACAAATAAAAATATAAAATAAGAATTCAGAAAATAAAAACAATGTTGTTTAGAAAATAAATTTAAAATAATTAAAAAAACAAAAATAAAAATAAAATTAAATCATATGTACAACACAGATTGTATAAAAAAATAATAAAATAAAATAAATATACATATATATATATAAATTTAAAAGAAAAAAAAAAACAAATAGTAAGAAAAATATATATAAATAAAATAAAAATTGTATAATAAATGTATAATTTAAAGAAAAGAATAAAATATATAAATGAAAAGGTCTATACATATAAATAAATATATGAAATATGAAGACAAAAAAAAAAAAAAAAACAAAGAAGGGAGAATAAATATTATTAAATGAAAAAAAAAAAAAACATAAAGTAGTTCTAAATAATTTTTTTTTTTTTCACTTTTACTTTTTTTCATTTCTTCTTCTCCTTCAGCATTACAGTCCACCGATGAGTCATAGTTTTTTATATAAGTAATTTTTTACCATATTTCCCAATCAATGTACATATGTAATTTACCAGTTAATTTACCAGTTATTTTCCAGTTAAGTTACCAGTTAATTTACCGGTTAATTTACCAGTTAATTTACCAGTTACATATTTTCTTTTAAATTATTCAATTATTATACTTTGCCAAATCGTGAAATGTACATATGTAAGTATTCGTTTTCAATGGCAACACAGCATCGACAGGACACAATATGAAGACGAAAAAATAAGCGTAATATGGTATATTTGGATTTGGGGTGGGATTTGGAAAAAAGTGTTGATGGATATTCTGCTGGAACGCATATTGATTACAGGAATAAAATGTAAAAGAAAATTATATATACTCAATTTAATAAAAACTTTAAAAAAAAAACAATAAGTTATCATATACACTTATTTGACTAATTTACATAACTGAAATTTTCCAAGTTCCAGGATTGAACATATTATTTTAAAAATTCCTTTATTGTGTGACTACTTGAAAAATTAAGCGAAATATGGTTTGGAGAAAAATAAATTGAATAAAGGTAATTTTTTAAAGTTTACTTTCTAGAAGGATATTTATTTTAGAAGAAGAATACATTACATACATATAATACATTCCTTAGACCTTATTATAGGTAAAAATCGAAATTTAAATTGATTATGAAATATTTTAATATAAGGCTACGTTTACAATATAAATATATCTAAAACCGTTATAAAGAAACTTAAATCAAATCAATTTTAATTTAGTAAAATTTAAATATATGTATATATACCTAAATCACATATTACATACATAATGATGATTATAGATACAATGTAGTATTAATTTATGTACGAGTACGTTGCAGTGCATCCACTTGTATTAATTTAAATCCAAAAGGACTAACGAAATTAATAATAGTTTACAGGTGAGTAGGTAAGTAAGAATATAATAATTCATAATAACGCATACACTTCAGTCACTTGCTCTAATAAATTCATCATTTGTTTAGAATTTTTTTCCTTTTTTTTTCTTTCTTCTTGCTTTTCATTTCATACGTTTTATCCAAAATTTTCACAAACAGTGCGTCGTACCGCTATAGAAGTATCATTATTATCAACATTATCAAGCATATAAATGCTATTATATATTCGTTGATTTGATACTTCAATTTATAAATTTGAAATTCAAATTTTCAAGTTTTTGTATGTTTTGAATTTTTGAATAAATTATTATTATTTTTTTTTTTAAAACAGAAAACTTGAAGTATCTATACAATTTGTGGAGCTGTACTGTAGAGTATTTTCTGTATGTATGTTATTACAAAAAAAAAATCATACACCTAGTACACATGATATAACCAGGAAAAACACGCTAATATCAAGAGATACAAGTACGTAATATGTATGTACATACTTCAATATCATATCATATACATACATAGGTATGTACGTCTACATATTAATATGTATGTAAAATATATACATTTTTATTTACATTTTGTTATGTCATATTCCAAAATTACATCAAATCATTAAAAAAAAAAAAAACTAAATAAACAAAAGTACGTACACTACACTTGTTGTACATTTAATTAAAATACAAACGAGTTAATTAACCGGAAGTTTTAACTTGTACCTATACAAAAAAGAGGCAGAAAATTTTTTTATAAAAAAAAAAAAAAAAGAACATTCATGAGGTAAATTTTTCTATGGTAACATATAGAGTAAACTGTATAATTTCTAATTTATATTTTTATTATGAAATTTGTTTGATATGCAAATAAAAGCATGACGAAAAGGTAAAATAGGTATGATATAATTAAAATTTAAAAAAAAAAAAAAAAAAAAACTCAACATTTAAAATATATTGTACTAAATATATAAAAGCAACCATTGAAAAGTGAACAGATTGTGTTAAAATGTGTAGGGGGGGTTTTTTTATTTAAATTTTAAAAAGGATATTTGAGTTAAATATACATATATAAAAGTAAGGCTTTAATTTTTCAAGGGAAAAAACATAAAACTGAATTTAATTTTATAATTAACTTTTGGAAGAAGGAACTTCAAACGGAATAAATTGAAACAAATATCTGACAGAAATTTAAAAGTATGTACTGTATAATTTTTTTCGTACTAAATGGAATCTAAAAAGATTAAAGATTCAAAAATAAGTATAATAAACCATTTAATCAAATTATTTTGAATATATGTATATATTTTTTTTTTTTTAATTTAAAAGGAATAAAAATAATAATAATAAAAAATGGATAATTTCTTGCGACGCACACATAATATGTGTAAATTCACTCTGATTGTTGTAAAACTCGAGGAAATCATAACATTTCGAATTTTGCTTATGTATGTATATAGCTGAGATTCAAATGAATCAAAAAAAAAATATATATCTATTGGTACAAAATTTTGAAAAATAATTCAATTTTTTCAACGGCCTTGTCTTAAGTCGCTAGAGGATAAGTAAAGTAATTGCATATTAGAAAAAAAAAAAAAGTTTCTGTAAAACCAAATCGACTAATTAGAGCTAAAATACATGATTTTAGCTGTTTTGGTTTCAGAAAAATGCAATATATATATTTTTTTTTGCATAAATAAAACTTCAATATTTTTGCAAACTATAGATACGAATGTTATGATTTTATTTAAATGTATGATTTAATTATAAAATTCTAATGAAATGTAATTGAGAAAAAAAAAAAAATAAAGTTTTCATATTATTGTAATTATGAGAAATCACAATAAAGAAACAACTTCAATATTTAATTAATAAATATCTAGATTCATTTATTAAATAGAAACTTTTAAACTTTGTGCAATAATATTTGATAATATCGTTGGGTTTTATGTGAAATATGAAAAACAGAAAAACTTTATAATTAGTCAACTAATGAAAACTTTTTATGAACATACATATGTGAATGACATATAAAGTTGAAAATATTGTATTTAATGAAGTGACATCATTAGAATCAGTTATTCTTGTTTTTTTTTTTTTTTTTTATGTCTGTAAAGTTATATTCATATTGTCTATGAAAAAATTCATCGACATAATGTTAAAAGAGTTTAATTAATGCGTTTGTGTTTTTTTGTTGTTGTTGTTCTGATATTTCAATATATAGCTAATGTATTACACACCCACCCACCCAAACTACATTTTCACTTTGAAATGCTGATAAAAATTTCAATAACCTTTTTTTTTTTTTTTGTTTTTCAATTTCATGGAAAACTAAAAATGAAAATAAAAATCACGTATTTCCACTACATTCATATATTTACATACATACATATGTATATTTATTGTATAAGAGTTAAGTGATTGAGTTCATGCGATTTTAAATTATTAAAAAAATAAAAATACATCACGAATCTCCACTTAATGTCAAATTGTATAGTGCTTTTAATCGCATATTCAAAATCAGTTATGATGTGTCATATCACTTATGTGTATGTATACATTATTTTGAAGTAGTAGGTACTCATGTAAGTTTGAATGATTTTTTGCAGTGCAACACTTTTCAGAACAAATAGCAAGGATTGTATGATGAAACCATATAAGTTACTTATTTGCAAAAAAAAAAAAAAAATAATAATAATAGAGAATAAGGAATAAAATATTTAAAATGAGATAAAAATAATATTTTTTTTCTTCTCAAATTTCGAGATACTTTAAAAAGTGAATTAATAGTGTGTGAAACTGTTCCTGAATCTGAAGTTATAAAAACCTATAAACTATCTCAACTATTATCATATTATGTAAAAAAAAAAAATAGAAAATATTTTTTGTAATATTTTGTATCTATTCCTACGTTTTTTTTTTATATTATATATTTATTTCTTGAATATTATAATTTCTAAGAATATAATCTTCTTTTTCATCATCGTCTATTCATATTTTCAGTTCCTTTGTACTCGTATAATTTTCTCTTTTATCTTTTATTCCCTTTTTTTAAAAAAAAAAATAAATATATATTATATAGGAATGTAAAATGCCACACTGTAATTTTCTTCATTTGTTTTTTGAATTCCCTTTCTATGTCCTTGAAGTGTAAAAATCCTTTAAAAATTTATAGGCCAAATTTCAACTCCTTAATTTCCATCAATAATATTTTTTTTAAAGGGAAAAAAATATGTCAATACATTTGTAACCATCAAATAAATTTGCGTTTTTTTTTTTTCGTACCCTGATTTCAAGAAAACCTTTGCATTACGAAGGAAATAGATATCTGTAAAATTTAAATGAAATCGGAGTATCAAAGTTCAAGAATATATTTTGAAAACCAGAAAAGTGAAATATCGATAAAAATATACATTTATGTACAAAAATACTGAACAGAACACAAAAACATCACACTAATTTTTATCCTATTTTCATTTTCTTTTATCAATTTATTGTACATGTACATAGGTACATATATTATTTTTATGCAAAATGGAGATATTCGAATACATACATATCTAGCTATATTGAAAAATTATATGATTTTTCATATTCTTCAGATTTTATTTGTTTTTTTTTTTTCTTTCTCTCATATATCAAACATACATATGTATATTGTCAAATACGTCAAATGTATCATACAGATTCTATATGATGCCTTTATCAACATCACTTACATACATGTAAATGTTATTGAACTGATGTCAAAATTTAAGGCATTTTCATCGATTGAATAATATAATAATATTGAATAATATTTCGGAATCAAGGACAAATATTTTCTAAACTTTTACTATCAATATAATTATGTATATATGTATTATATTATTTTCTTTTTTTGAAAAAAATAAAAAAAGCATAAAAACAAAAGGATCCATAAATAAAATAATATAAAGCGGCTAACAACTAACATGTTTTTGTCATCTATTTTTTTTTTATAACGCCTACGACTTACAAACAAAATGTAATAAAATAAAATCAATAAATGTTTTCTGAACAATTCTACTCGAATTATATTTAAAAAAGATGTGAACTCTGTAATCATCCATTTGAAAGTTTAAAACGTCGACATACATATTTCGTTTTTTTTAAAAAAGTTTCGAGGAAAAAGAAAGTTGAAATTTGATCAGAATATTGAAGAATATGTCTTGGCAACTCTGGACTTCTTTCTATTTTTGCTATTGATTTTGCCCTAGTGAACAGAATTCTACAATTCAGAGTTTATTCTGTACCAAACCTTTAAATAAATATTCTGTTAAACGATAAAGTAGTAAAAAATACAACCTATAAGCTCTTCCATTTAGAAAAATTCAATCTAATTTTTTTGCTTTCATAATTTTTCATTTCATAAACAAATTTTCTTTTGTATTTTTCAATTTTTTTTTTGTATTACGCATTAAGCAATAAAAACCATCTGATATATACATATGTACTATCTTTTTCATTATTTTAGTTTTTCTATTTCGTCTTTCAAATAAAAACAAAAATGAAATTTGATGAATTTTTTTTTTAATCAATCACTAAATTGGCTTTTTTTTTCCTACATACCAGCAATTTTCTTCAGGTGTGATAAATATGAGTTTCAGAATTGAAAATATAAAAGAAAAATATTTTATAAATAAAAATAAAATTGAGATTTGATATTTTTTTTTTTAATTTCACAAGAAATTTTCAATTTTCTACTTGAAAAACCAAAAATAAAAAAAAATAAAAAACAAACAACAAAATAAGAAAAAAAAAGTTTTACCATAGATTTTTATCAGTTTTGTTTTTTTGTCCTCTTTTTTACTTTTTACTTCTATATTCTTCTTAATATATTATAATCCTTAAATGGATGCAATATGTAAATTTTTCTCTATAAAATGTTTCTCAATTCAAAAAACAAAAAAAAAAAAAAACAAAAATTCTTGTTATCTTACTCAAGAATATAAAAGAAAGAAATTAACTAAATTTGAAGTAGTGTGTAATCCTTTTCTATATATGTACTAGTTATAAGATTTTTTCTGATAAAAAAATAAGAATATCTACACCCCACATTTAAAGAGTAATAATTATAAAATAAGATTAAATGAAATGCAAATAATATTATGTTCATATAATTTTTTTTTTTTTTAATGTAAAATATGTAGGTTACCATTTTCACAATGCTTTACAGTAATTAATTCAAATCCTGTTATTTTATCCATTTTAATCAAGATAATCTCAAGACTATAATCAGTTAAATTGGACTGTGAATTGCCCCCATAACTTCTTATATGTATATTAGTATATATACAAGATAATTGTTTACAGTAAATCCTTCCAGCATTATTATTTTCATCAGTTAATGTTAGCTAGATGACTGAACTGTTGTAATCGTATTCCTACAATGAAATTTAACCCTGTCATTTATTACTCCTTTATTTTTTTTTCTTTATTGTTTTCATTCTTTGTTTTTTTTTTATTTTCTTTTCATTTTGAATTTGTTCAATTGTTCTAATCTCGAAAAATTATCCTACTTTTGTCTCTTAAGTTTTGTCAATTTCATTATCTGTAATATTTTATTTTTTTACAGTTAATCGTATACTTGTGTTGTTGTAAAAATGAATTATATAACAAATTTTTCAATATACATACATAAATATGTACATACATATAGTAGATCAGTTTGCTTTTGTTATTTAAGTGTATAAAAAGTATTTGTGCGAGTATGTAAACGAATAAATAAACTTTAAATGTATTTTCATCTTGTATTTTCCATTTTAAGTATATACTCATCATATATCCTTTCGTATCGTGTCCGTATAGAGTAATTTAACATACATTTCTCGTCATATGTGTATATTGAACAAAAATTTTTATTTTTAAAGAAAATGATTATTTCTTTTTAACCTAATTCAATCTCTAGAGGAAAATATTGAATTTTTCCAAGAAAGTGGTGTCTTTCTACAATAAAATGTAATTACGTACACTTATATATTATACATACATATGTATATGTATGTCTGTGCACAATATGTATTTTAAAGTTTAATTTTGTCTCTATAAGAGCATATCAATGCTCATTTTTTGATTTTGATAACAATTTTAACCATGATTAAAGAAAAAAAAAATTGTATAATTTTATATTCTTAATCCAAAAAGTTATGGTTCGTTAACATTTACATAATATGTATGAAATATACGAGTATATGTATGTAATTTTATATTCTTTAGAAGCATATGATTTTATATACAAAAAAAACAACAAAAAAAACATAATTTCTTGGATTTTTGATTTTATCATTATTTTCCAAAATTGTATCTAAAATAAATTTGAAAAAGCTGTCATTTAATGGTTGAATAAATTTAAATTTAAAATTTGTGTATTTTGTTCATTTTACAATATTTTCATGTATTAAGTACACTTATCGATTTCACATTGAATTTTTATTTTATTCATAATAATTTCAGGGGTTTTTTTTTTTTTTTTCTTTCCACATTTTATTTTTCTATACAATATGAAATTTTGATTTATATTTTGCAACGATTTCATTTTAGAAATATTTCCTTTATGTGGCATATATATAACAGATTTGGTTATTATTTTTTTTTTTTTTATAATATTAATAAATTAAGCTCTGTAGAAAATAATAATAATAATATTTGTTTTTTGTTAATTTTTTTTTTCATTTCGATATTCATTGAGTATATATAGTTACATATATAATACATATGTATGTACAAGGATATACATACTATGAATACGCATTAAATAAAATTTATATAGATAACTAAAATTTTTTATGGATTTTATTATATGTATATGTTTATATGTACGTATAAATTGAATATATATGTGAATGTGTACAAAAATGTTTATTAAATTTACAGGGTGTACGAAAACAAAAATAAATATAGTTAAATAGTTCATGCATACCAATCAAAACTTTACAGGATGAGTGTTCAAATTATTTCTTTTAAGCCTCTTAAAATTTTTTAAATAAACTTCAGGATATTATGGGAAAAATAAAAGTTATATAAAAAGAATCATTTGGAATGAACACTTTTCAAATGGAAAATCATTTTAATCGTATTATTTGAAAATATTTTATTAACTGTAGGTAAATAAATTTAAAAATTATGAAAAATAAATTTAATTAAGGAATTTTTAGATAATTTGTAGATTTTTCTTTTCTGTAAATATAGATTTTTTTTAAAAATAAATGTTTAGTTATTATTTGATTTAAATTTTGAATTACTGACAATCAAGTTTTCACAGATATGGTGTAAGTCCTTCATAAATAATTATACATTAATTATGTCTTTATTAATCAAGTTTTTAAAAAGTACACCCTGTTTTAATAACGTAAATATTATAAAACACAAGAGCTTACGTAACACTTTCTTGTATATTATACTAATGAAATATATATTCTAGATGTATGTATGTATACGCATATACTTATATATTTACTTTATTTGCAGACAAATTTCTTGATCCTTTTTTTTCTCGTTCCGCGAACACATGATAGCGGCTATAGGATATACGTAAATATTTTGATGTCAAAAATTTTGCTCTTTGTTATTGCTATTAGTATAGTACAGCTCTATGTTTTTTTACTATTATTTTATTTTTTTATTTTTTTATCTTTTTTATAAATTTTCATAAATGTTGGTATGTATATGTACATATGTACATATATAATACATACATACACTACACGTACATGAAATTTGCTTAGCTAAAGAAAATTTTGATATAATAATATTAACAATTTATATTTTATAGAAAAATTTCTAAGGCCGAAGGGTATTCAAAAATAAGATTACATGTTTTTTTTTTATTTTTTTTTTTATTTTTTTTTTTTTTTTAAGAAAAATAAAGTAATTCAATGAAACATTAAGATAAACTACGCAATTCTATGATACAATATTACACACTTTTCATTTTTTTTAAAAATATTTTATTTGAAATATTTTCATTTTTTGTTTTGAAATTTTCATGTTTCTTCACTTTTTCCATCTGAATTTGTATTTATTGTATTTTGTTTTTTTTCAAATCTGAAATTTTCCATCATCAAAAAACAACTTTAGGCATTTGTTTATGTATCCTTTTATCAGTTTTTTTCTTATAATTTAAAATACATAAGTCCTTTTAAAAATTTTTTTCTTCAAATTCTGGGTATTTATTAAAGTAAGGTGGCATAAGTAAAAAAAAAAAAAACAAGCAAGAGTATGTCGTAGTTTGTGCTGTACTAAACTATTGCGAATATCAGAGAAAAACATTTTTGCAACATAATAATATCGGAATATAGATTTTCAATTTTTTATGTGCTTTTAAAAAATAATTTTCATATAAATTTACGAGTGAAAGAAAGAAAAAAAAACTAAAAAACCTTTGTTTTGTGCTAATGTTTTTTTTAATATTTTTTTAATTTTTTTTTTCTTCATAAATTACGATTATGGGTTACTAAAAAAACTAGGACACTTTTTTTTTTTTTTAAATTTAATGTCAAAATAAATTTTTATTTAAGCAAAACGGATTTAAAAAGCTCATTAAATGAGCTAATAAACCTATCTTTTTTGTGTTACCTTTATCTAGACAAATAAAAACGTAATAAAGATACCGTTTTGATTTATGATGGTTAATATTTTGCAAAAGTTTATTAGTATGGATTTTTAAAACTCATAAAAGTATTATTGTTATTTTTCTTAATATCCTTTTTTTTTTTTTGTTTTTGCATATTTTTCAAATTAGGTGCTTATCATTGAAAATTATCAGTTAATGTTCTTTTTATTATTTTTCGCTTTGGAATGAAGCATAAGAAAATTAAGTGAAAAGAAAATAATCATAATAATCTGTTTAAGACAAACCAATTCAACATTGATTCATTAAAAAAAATAATAAAATTAATGTTAGAAGGATAAAAAGTTGAATAATAATGATATTAATTAAATTTAAAATCATTATTATACTATTGTTATATTTTAATGGTTAAAATATGTGAGGAATTTGAGCCATTAAATGAGTATTGTTTTTTTTTTTTTTTGTTTCATAATATTATGAAATGTCATAATCCTTGTTACTAAGAAATTGCAAATACAAAGATTATTTTTTTTAGAAATGTTATTTTTATTGATAACGTTTTTTAAATATTAAAATCTAATTTTTTTTAATGTGGTGAAGAAAATAAATTGAAGGAAATTTTGAAATATATATGTATGTTAAAAATTGATTTCTAATAAGTCCTTTAACACTTTATAAAATTTTCAAAAATTAAAAAAAGTAAAAGTTATGTTCAACGAAGGTTTTCAACAAAATAGCTTCGGTCTTTTTTTACAGCTATCCATTGAAAATGTATGTAAAATTATTTGGAAAATAATACATTTGAAAAAAATTCAGATTTAAATGATTTTTCAACATTTAACACATTATACTCAAAAAAGTACGGAAAAATTGAATCAATTTTTTTGTTCTTTTCAAAGTATTACATGAATGTTTTATTTCGTACATTCTAAACAGAAAGAAAAAATACTTAGCTATAATACAATCTTATTTGTATGAAACAATAATTAAACTGTTAGTTTGTAGTTTGTTTTATATAATTTTATTATATCATAAAGTCTGAATATAGAGTTGATGAAAGCTAATAATTAAATATCATATTGTTTTCTTACGGCAATTGAAATTTTATGAAACTCTTAATCAATACTTTCATTTACGGTTATTTAATTTGCATGTATGTGTACATGAATATGTAAGATTAAACATAAAACAGTAGTTATTTTTATAAGCTCTATAAAAATATATTTCACATTTTAATTGTATTTCCTTACTATACCTTCATTTCTATTGTTTCTATAAGCTTATTTATTAATTCTTTGAATTCTCTTGGAATAATTGAAGGTATACCTACAATATACATACACACATACATAGGTAATACGTATAATATTAATACACAATACATAATTTATGTGTATTATTCTCAACAATATAATTAAATTACATTCTTATTTTATTTTATTCTGAACTTTTCTTTATTATTATTACACTATTGTGTTTCTATCACACATATACACACACAAATATCCAAAAAGTAAAAACTATAAGGATTATTATTTAGAATCCACATATACAATTTGTTTTCAAATTTTACAGAGTAGGTATATATCCTATTTTTTAGCATTCCCACACCTTTCTAAAGTGCAAATATTATTGCTTAAACTTAATTTGTATAAGAATAAACATAAGAAGAATTATTGAAAATTGCATTGCAATAGAATATCCTTATTATCCTTATTGTATGTGAATAAGTTGACTAAAGAAGTGAAACAATAAAGTTTTCAACAACTAGATTGTTCTATACATCCTGTGTTTTACTTCTACACATATGAGTATATGTATATGTATGTATGTATGTATATAATTCATTTTTCTGATACTTAAAACAAGAATTACACGAGAACATATTTTTTAAATGCAATCCACTAAAAATTCTTCGAATATATGCATGTAGGTATAAGCTTTTCATACTATACTTAAAATTGCATGTGAAAAATACTTAAGATTCTTTAAAATGAAAACATAACACGTTAAATAAAAACCATGTATAATTTCAAAAATATTTCAAATGAATTACCAATCCAATAACAATTTATGGGAAATCATGTTTTTATGGTGAAAGGAAAAAACAAAAACAAATACCTACATTACATTGATTAAGAAAAGAAATTTAATACATTTAATGGTTATAATAGTTTAATTATGTAAAAAAAAAAATGAAAACGTTTTGGAAATTCTATAAAATAATAAATAAAAGTTACGTTATCATATTTTCAAATTTTTAAGAAATTGATTTTGAAGCCTGATTTTAATTATTACAAAATTCCACTGGAGAATAAATTGTCTACGTTTTTTTTCACTATTAAAATTTAAAAAACCCCACTTTGTTCAGTATAAATTGTTGTTTTTTACGAAAGCTTTATAATGTTATTTATTTAAAATAAAATTTAATTTGACTGTGATAGATTATCCTTTTTAATCTAATGACAGCAGGAAATACATTTACTATATAAAAATTCAAAGCACAATAAACAAAAATTTGGTTTATTTTCTTTTATTACATCTAAAATTCTTATTGTAAATTACTGTCCGAGAATCCTTATGTATACATGATCCCAATGAAATTTTCACCTTTTTCACTTATACCTTTTATTTTTTTTTTAAACAGAATGATCGTAAGGAAATTCCTTTTTTTTTCATTCTAAAAATCAAATTACCAATGTCACTGAGTTTTCTTAAAAGTTTTCTTAAAAAGCTAATAAGTCAATAAATTTTCAAAATATCTTTTTATCTTTTTTTTTTATTTACATATTTTTTTTTTCTTATATATACATGTAGGTATGTTTCAAAAGATATAAAAACGACAACAACAATCAAGTTACATGACATACAGTTTTCGTTTTCTATTATTTTTGACAAACAAGAAAAAAGTTTTAAAAAAAAAATGACATTAGTATATCAAAGAGAAATTGTGTACAACTTTAAAAATAAATTTTACTCCAGTGACCAGCCTATTATCATATGAAAGGAAGAAAAAGGGACTTAGTTTTTGAGAATTTATCATTAGGATCTTTAAAAAAAAAATATATAAAATAAACAAAAGAGAGAATAAAATGGGTACACCAACAAAAAAAAAAAAATAATAATAATAATAAAATAAAAAGGACAAAATAAAAAAAGGATAAAAATTGAATTTTTTAAAAGCTTTTCTCTTCTGTCTAGATGTTGTTTTTTTTAGTGTGTAGGCTTCTATAAATATATCCTTTTATTGTATAGGTACTTGAAAATCGTGATTTTCTTCTACATTGACCAACAAAAGAGGAAAAAACAAAAAAGGTTCTTTATGATATAAGTGAACAAGAGCAGCTGTATAATACTTGAAGGTATTACCCAGACAGCCTTACAGCACACGCTGTGAAAACCCTTTACCGCATTTATACGTTCAACATGTTTTGAAAGTTTTACGGTTGATAAAATTCTTTCCTTTTGGTTTTTTTTTTTTTTTATATTGGAAAACGTGTAGAATGTGAAAATTGTTTTCCCATATTCATTTACTTTAATATTTTTTTTTTTATTTTTTTTTATTACTATTGTTTCAGTTCAGAAAAAATAAAAGTCTGGAATTTCAATTGAAAACTTATTTATAGGAAAATTAATTTTCATACTTTTTATCAGATACTATTTATAGATGGTAACAATGATCCATTACAACAATAGTTATATGTACCTATATTGGTTGGATATTTTCTGAAGGACCTTCCAAAAGGCAGCTTTCATTCATGGTGATAACTAGTTATTATGCGTAATTTTGAAACTGATGATTCTGAAGCTACCATATACGTATGGGCGATTAGTGGCCAAATAGTACAGTGGTAGCTTTTTGAAGTTAAAGGCCTCAGGTTCAAATTCGTTTAATTCCATTCACTCCTTCCATATAATTCTCTACCAACGAATTTAATGGCTCGCATTCCACTTAGAACTGTAGGTTCACATATAACAGAGAAATAGTCTCTAGAACTCAAGTTAACTTAATTGCAAAAAAAAAAAAAAAACACTATTTAAAGAAACATTTTATTTTACACAAATAATATGAGTGGTTTCATAATTTTTTTAAATAACTGAAAACTTCAAATTTTATATTCCACAAGTATTTTTATACTGTAAGATATTTTTTAATATTTTACTCTGCTAAATCAAATAGACATACATAATTATTATCTATCTAACTTGTATGTGTAAAAATACCACGATTGTATTTCTATCAAATTGAAAAATAATATATTCCAATATTTTCTTTTTACATGTTTTATTCAAATGATTTACAATAAATTTCCTAATTGACATATTTTTCAACCATAAATTATGAAACTGTCAAATATTTATAATTTAGAAATAAATGTCACGTACGTGAATTGATGAAAAAATTTAAAATTTGAACAGAATCAACGAAAAAGGCCACCAATATAATAATTAAAAATTTACAATTTCATTAAATTTAAAGCAAAAATTGGTCGATCAAAAGTTTAGAAAGTTTAAAATGTGAAATAGATTTTTCATATGTAGGAGATTTGAGTATTTTTCATCAATGATTAAAAATATTAACTAAGAACAGCGAGCGACGTGTCATCCAATAGCTCATTGATAAGAACATTGCCCCGGAAAGGTAAAGTTCCGTGGTTCGATTCCCGATCTGATCGAATGTCGTTCTTCTTTTCTTAGATACTACACATATTTTCGTTTTTTTTTTTGTCACTTTTAAAATTTTTACAATTATTATTTAGAAAATCATTATTCTCAAATTTTAAAATTTTCAGAAAAGCTGTCGTATCTTATAACAAAGACCATGTTTATCTGTATACTGATTGTAATCTATGCAATTTTGCATTTTAATTAAAAATTTGTATGTACTGTTAGTTTATTCAATATAAGTTCCTAAAGTGTTTTTAAAATTCTTGTTCCTTTTTTTAAATTTATCATTCTCTTTTAACCTAAATGTGTTCAATACTTTTTCATAGTTTTTAAAGTGTATTCAAAATAATATACATATACATACTTTCTTTTTATATTATATAACACAAAAAGCTACAGCAAAATTTACGTACATGAGCTTATAAGGTACAGAAAAAAATATCCTTTATACTTTTTTGAAATGTAAAGTCTTCAAAAGTTTCAAGAAAAATGAAATTTCAAGAAGATTCAGATTTTGTGGTTTTTGATATTAAGTTTGAAATTCCTTTGATTATTATTGAATATATACGTACATATGTATGTATGATGCAATTCTTGTATTTACTGCATGATTTTCTTGTACTGGAAACCACAATTACATTATATCTTCGATATTCATTGAATCATGATTATCAAATTGCATTATTCAAACAGGTATATGAAAATGATACTTCAATGAATTTCTTTGATATTTTAATATTATAAAAATATTTATTTTGAGTTGTAATATCTAATAAATCATTTTTGAATTTAGTATATTATACGATACAATATTAATTAGAAAACTAAAATTAATTATGTTAGTACCGACATTCAATTGAAAAAAAAAAAATTTTTAAATCTTTTAATATATCACGACTGTAATGATTTCTCTATATAGCTCTAAAAATTACTTTTATTATATTGCGGGTGTTTTATTACCACATTCACCAAATTACTAGAATAAATAGATACTATCAAATAAAAAAAATTGGAAAAGAAAAAGATTTATTACGTGATCCTTTTCAAAATAAGATATTAAGTAGCATTTTAACAGGATGTAGAAAATTGAATAAAATCAACAATCACATACACATATATACATATGTATATGTATATAACATGTAACTATTAAGGTCTAGAATACAGCAATTATTGTGTTTTAAACGATTTTTTTATATACATACATAAGAAGATGTATTTTTTTTTTCAGATATACATAATATGTACGTATATGTATGTAGTTGTAGGTATATTAAAATAAAATTTTGGTTCGCTTTGGTAAATTTAGCAATATTAGAATGAAAATAAAGTTGACCTTTTCTGTTATATAAAATTTACGCATTTAATGATATCATGAATGTGATACAGAGAAAATTATAGTAAAGTTTATATGTATTCGTAAATATATATGTATACTTAAATTTTATTTAGGGTAGCCAAAACAAAAATGAAAAAAAATCATGTACAAATTTAATATTCTAACAGTAAACAGACAGAATTTAATTAGACATAATGTCATCCTTAATTTATTTAATGAATATAAGATACCCCTTGAAAACCAATTAAAATTTTATTCTATGTGATAGACCTTTTTAACAAGAAATTCAACGTATTTTAGTTGAATTTCGAAAAAAAAAAAAAAATTTCATTTACGAAAAAAATCCGTAGTTTCTTAGAATATGTCACAATTGAAAATTGACGTTTAGAAAATTTAGAAAAAAAAAAGAATTTAAAGAATACGTCAAAATTGAATTGTGATTAATTTTTAAATTAAAAGAAAATTTGTGAAAATAAAGAAAATTAATTAAATAACGTCAAACTTCCAGATATTTTACAGATTTGTCTTTTTATTACCATATTAGAAATATTTTTGAAACCAATAACAACACCATTTTTAAATTAATATGTGCGTTGTACTTTGGCTTATGTATGCTTTTTCAAGTATTTCAAGCTGCTAGAAACTTTGGTTCGGTCGTGATAAAATAACGTTTGACAGTTCTCTGTGAGCGTTGGTCAAAAACTATATAATAGAACAGTGCACTAATATCAAATTTTGTTTTAAGTTCGATTTAGAAAATTTGGTGATGGAAGACAGAGCATTGAAGATAGTTTATGCCATTCACGGCCACGTAAGTCTTCCAGGCTCATAGAAGAGCTCATTGGTATTTCTAATCCTATTGTCTATATCATTTTAACGGAAAGTTTGGGAAAATGGAAGTTCAGAAGCCACTGACAAATTAACTGAAAATAAAGGAGATTACAGTGTAAAACATGGTTGTACTCGATTTCTTGGCCAAAGTAAAAAAAAAAAAACAAATACACAAAAAGAGTCAAAGAAAAAAATTCTATTTGTGTATGTAATCTAAAAATAATTTTCGTCTATTGGTGGAAACCAGTAAAATAGTACTATAGAGCATAGAACATTAAAGAAATTCCTTAGGTGAAAAACTTTAATTAAATGTTTAAAGAGAACACTAAACAATAGAAATTTGTAACTTACAAAATTTCAGTGTCTTATTAACAAAACAAAACGAAATGAAATGAAAAAGTAATTTCTTAATGTGACCTATGAGTTTTTGTATATGCGTTTGATCTTTGTCCTTTAAATTTGTTCAGAATGAAGTGAAAAAAAAATAATCTGGTATTTTTTTCATTTAGAATGTTCTAGATTTTACTATAATCTTTTGTAATTATTTTTGAATCTTTTGTAGATAATTAATTATTTATGAATTTTCTTTACCATTTGCTTGTAACACTTTTTCTTACTGTAAAATTTCGTCTAATTAAGTTTCGGTTTTTCTTAACTTGAGAAGTTTTTTTTTTTTTTTTTTTTTTTTTTTTAAATTATTTACTTTTATAAAATATTTTTTATCATGAGAAAACTATCAATCAAAAGCTAATCAAAATTCCAAGAAAAAAAAAATTAGAAAGTTCGAAATTTATGAATTCGAAAAAAGTTCATCTTTTAATTATTGTGATTTAAAAAAAAAAAAACGTTATGTAATAACTATTAATTAAGGTATAAAATCAAAATCAGTGTACCATTAAATTTTTTTCGACACATTTTGACAAAACTTTTAAGAATTATTTAATTTTATCAAAAATGATAATTCATAAAATTTATAAGGAGGAGAGTAAAAGGATATAAAAAAAACAGTACAATTTTATAATAATATCACCTACCGCGATATATCGTATAAACTTGTATATAATTTTATCAAACTTTTTCTCTCTATCTTTCTTATATTGCCCTCATACTGTATGGTGTTGATATCTATTATTTTTTATCAAACTTTTTCCTCATTTTTTACAATATTTTTATAAGCTTTTTGTCATTTAAAAATATTCCATTTTATTCTAGTTTTATCCCTAAATATCAAATTTAAATGAAAATCTAAAAAAAAAAAAAAAATTTATTTATCTGTACCACCGCTGTTATTACGTAATGGAATTTGTATTTAAATATTTTTCTTTCTCATAATCACATAAATTTTAGATCTGAGTATACAAAGAAAACAAGTTTAAATGTAAAATTGTAGTTATTTGTGAACAGTTTGGATAAAAACAAAGGTACTTGCATCTGTATATGTACATATATATTATTATTTTCTTAATAAAAAGGATCAAACTTTACCTTTACTGAAAACTTTTATTTGCGTTTATTTTTTCAATAACGTTTAATTGATTAGAATCAATTTTTTTTTCTTTTTTTCATTTCAAAAAGGTTTTTCTAATATATTTTATTTATCTCACTTTCTACCTTTTAAATTGCCCATTCATGTTTTAACATCTTTAACGCAAAAATAAGTTCAAAGTACCTTCAAGAATATTAAATTTTCTTTAAACTTTGTTATAAGGTCGTTCAGCACATTTAAGGATCAAATTATCGTCTGTTGTGTTTATTGTCCAAAAAAAGAAAAAAAAAACGATTAAATTTGAATACGTATCTACTATCCCTTAATAAATAAAATTTAATAGGATTCCCTTGCTTCAACTAAAATATTTTTTTAATAATCTTTAACATTCAAGAATGACTGATGTCCGCGATTTCAATCATGTTTCCATATTTTTTTTTTGTTCAATGCGATTCACTCTATTTTCAGTTATGTGTTTTTTTTTTTTTTTGATTCTAATATAATAATGTTTTTCAAGCAATGCCTAGTCGTAAATTATTTAGGACATAGCTATCTAATATTTCTTTTATATACACACATACAGCAATATTCTAGCATTTATGGCTGCAATAAGAATTTTATGGGATGAATGAACTACGAGTATAAAGCTATTACACAGAAAAAATTTATAGTATCCATTTAATGTTATAAAAAACTTTGTGTACGTCCCAAACGATAAATTCTTCCGGTAATACGCTTAACATTTGAAATGATGATGACTGTTAAATAAAAATGATATAAAAAATGAGACAAATTTCCAAAGAAAATAGGGATGTTGATTTTAAAGCTTAAGAAAATTTGTAAAAAAAATGTTTATTAAAATTGTTGTTTAAAAGAAAAACTTGTAAGATTTCCAATCTACTCGACACATTGAAAGAAAATCGTAATTTGAAGTGATTTGGAACCCAAAAGCTCGCATTTTGTTCGCTTGGGATTTCAGTTGAAATCGTTAAAAAACTTTTACTCTCTATTGATAGATTCCATTTTCCATTGTTATTTCATTTCCTGTCATTTCATTCGGTTTTGCAAAACAATAAATGGAGCTCACTTTTTTTTACGAATATCAGCACTTTTATTAGTAGATTCCTCCAAGAGTAATTCAAATTCGATTCAATTCAAAATAATATTTAAATCCAAATTAAATTCAAATACATACATACATACCACATGCCTCAAAACTCAAATTTTAATTAAGATGAGGCCGAGTTTCTTAAAATTTAAAATTTTTCGTCTGAAGTAACAGTAATGCCAACTTCTGTTTATGTTAGTTTTCGGTTTTTATCAATATGATTTAGCGAAGTCTTTTAATATGAAATCGAGTGATTTAGCTTCACTGTGCCTTCTCTACAAATTGTTTGAATAGCTCCATCTAAGTTCATTATTTTTATTTTAAAAATTATTGCAAAAGCAATGAAAATAGAAAAACTTCAAAAAACTATTATGCTCTGTTATTATTTGTCTCTCACGAAAAAAATGAAAGTTAATATTTGTTTTCAAAGTGTCACTTTGTATGTGATAAAATTATCTTGTTTTTTTTTTTTTTTTCTTTCACAAAAGTCAGTTTTTATGAAAAACTTTCCATATTTAAAAACTTTTTATTTAGTTATATTTGGTAGGCAATTAAAAGATAAATTTTCATTTAAGGGTTTTATTTATGATAACCACTAATAGAAGAAATGGCACTAATGCAGAGTATGTACAAAATAATATGAACATTTTTGTTCTGTTTCTAGGTTGAATTTCGGTTTCATTAAGAGAACAGTAGATAGTGGTTGGTCCTTTTTTTTTTTTTTTTTTGTTAAATTTATTTAAGTTTTGAAATGCGCATATTATATACTATACATACTATCACACAATACAATTTTATATTTGTATATATGTACATATATGAAAAGGATGTACAAGTAATATGCTTTCAAATTAAATGTAAAATATTTTATTTATCGCATTAGGAAATGGTTGGATAAGCACCAAGTAATATTACTATTTGTTAAAAAGTAAAACTTTTTAGTAAAACATTAAGTTTTAGGAAAGTTTTATAAAATTCGACAATATGTTCTTATCATTTTTGGTTATTCTATAAAAATTTTTTTCAAGGATATTTCATTTTAAACTTACTTGATGAAAATAAACAATATGTTTAGATTAAAAACTATACAAAGTTTTTGTATTTTGATAAAATGTGAAAATAGTCATTTTGAGGATGGAATATAGTGCATTTAGTTATAGTTGTATAAATTAATTTGAAAAAAAAGTTCGAAATTTAAGTTAATAAATTTTTAACATGTTTGAATTAGATTAGTATCTAGAATTTTGGTCGAAAGGAAGCCATAAAGTTAATGAAATTTTCTTTTGAAAAAAAAACTTTTGCAAACAATGATAAGATTTTTCATAGAAAAATTAGAATTTTATCATTTGTAAATTGCTAATTGCATTATTTTCTATTTATTTAATTTTGTTTGCTTGACATTTTCTGTTTTAAATAATTGACAATGTGTGAATTCATAAAATGCATATATGTATTCTTTATAAAACCATCAACCAAAACATTTATTAGCGGTGAAGCTATAAAATTTTTTATATTAGACAACTAATACGGATTTTGAAAACACATACATTTTTTTTAAAAATCTTTCAGTTCATCCTTTTTCATGTTTTTAACTTAATATGTTTATGTATTTCTATTTAAACAGTTTTAATATTGAATTTCAATATATCTCTTATATTTACTGTTTTAAAAGATATGCATACATATTGTGTATGTACAATATAAAAAGTAAACAGTATTTAAAAGCTTTTATTGTACGTACATATATTGCAGATATGTATTGTTTTCTATTTGCATTGTTGAAAAATTTAAATTTATCTACTAGAAAATTTTTTAGAAAAACTACTAGTTCCTATTTTTTCGTTACAAGTTTTTTAAAACATTTTTAAAATTAGAATTTTCTTCTAATTTCTAGAAGTTTTAATTTGTTATTTTTTACACATATGAGTTTTCTTATTTAACGAAAAAATAACAATGAAAGGACACGAAATAATTATTACAAAAAAAAAAAAAATGATAATATTTTATTGTACAAATTTTCCTATTTAAGTCAAATTTTTATTTATTTTATCTTTTGTTTCATAAAATGTAAATTTGTATGTACATATAAATGTGTAGTTTTGTTTTTATCCATATTCACTAGGGATAAATTACAAAATAAGCTCTTCTGTATTTCATATCTAAAAATGACATTCATGAAATAACAAAAAAAACAAAAAAAAAATCAAAAACATATAGTGTACGTTATATGTTATGAGATATTCCAATTTTGTTTATATGACATAAAAAGCTTATAATAAATCCATTGAAATAAGATAATTTACGTAACTCTTCACCACTCTGTAGAATAAAAATCAAAGACAGAAGCATAATAGTTATAGATAAAATCTGTATAATAATATATGCTTTCGTTTTAATATATGTATGTGTGTGCACATTAACAATAGTGAAGAGAAATAAATTTAAAAAAAAAATGTTTAGAATTCAGTTGAATGTTTTTCTTTCTAAATGTATCTTTAATTCATGTTGATGTGTTAAAAAAAGATGTTGTTGATAAATGATAAAATGTTGGTTAGAGTCTGAAGAATGGAAGGTAAAAATTAATACATACATATATACTTGATTAGTATTGAAATATTTTTTGGTTTAATTTTTATTTTTCAATAGTAATTTGGTACCAATTTTTCAGATCTGCTATCAACTGTAAAAAAATACCTACATATATCGATTTTCTACGAATCATGTGAATTACAATATTGTAAGAAGAATTTGTTTTAAGAAAAAAAAAAATCAATGGAATTTTATTGGAAATATGTATGTAAATATGTATTGGAATTTCTTATTTTATTTCAGAATTATTCAATTGTTATTTTCTTTTTATATTACGTAAAAAGATACTTTTTGTGTAATTTTAAGTTGATCAGTTACAAAAATATATTTGTAACTTAATATCCTGTATTCTATTTTCATTACATAAGCGTCTCTAGATAATTTAAATAATACATAAGACTCTCATTTGATTGGTATATTAGTGTTCGATAGCATTTGTTTGGATAAACATTTTCCAAGTGGTGTGTTTTGTAGATAATAAGCTGAAAATATATTATATGTATATATATCTAAAAAATACAAATTTATCGGTTTAAATAGAAATACCCAAATTTTTTATATAAATAAAAAAATTATACATAAAATGAGAGGAATTTGAAAAATTTTAAAAATTTCTTTTTATAAATTTATTCAAGATTGCTATTCCTGAAAATAAATACAGTTACCTTTGGTTTAACTCTATCAATTTTGTAATTTTAAAATACAAAACTATTTTTTATTTTTTTATTTTATCATGTCTCATTTCATACATTTTTCATATTTGTGTATCTACATTTAAATTTTGAACAGGTGTACATAAATACGAAATTTATTTTCTGTATACACACAAAATATCTGCTGTAATATTATTTTCTTTTTTTTTATTATTGTACATAATATACATATAAAGTAGATATTGTGTTCACTCTGTCACTACGAATTCTTTATGATATAATGGATTTTTGTTTCATTCGCGTTTTACTTAACTCTAGTGTATCCTTGCTATATAATTTATCTTTCGGATTTGCTAAATTCACCGCATTCACTTCATGGTTTTCCTCTTGAGACAAGTTTTAATATAAAGATTTTTTTTATGTACATATAAAAGTTAATAGTGAACATACATATATTGCATTTTTTTTTTTCGAATTTTAATTTAAGTGACGTTTCCAAAAGCTTAAATGCGAAATACCACATGGGAAGAATACCAACTGATATCAGTGCACATTAACCTTGACAACAATAACATTTTTTTTTTCGCTTTATCCTCGAAACAGAAAAAGAATAAAAATATGGATTTATTTTTTAAAAAGATCCTTTAAAAAAAAAAAGGTATGAAGGGAATTTGAAAAATAAAAACAATAAAAAACCTGCAGATGATAAAAAAAGAATTTTACAGAATTTTTACCCTTGAACAACAACAGTTTACATCTGTTTTTTGTTTTTAACGGATGAATGAATTTTAAAGCAAACAAGGATTCCATATTGTCAACCGCTATAACATTCATGTATGTATGTGCACACGTCGAAGATTGTATTGAGTTGTAATTTTTGCACGTCAACGTAAAAATAGAAAAACTGACAATTTATTGGAAAAAAATTTTTATTAATTAAAATAATTATCGATTTTTTGTTTTAATTCTGTTTTTTTTTTTTTTTAGTTTTAAACGTAATTATTGTTGTATTATTCTTGAATTATTATGTCATTTTGAAAAAAAAAAAAATGCATTTATTCACCCAATTATTTTGTTGGTTTTTAAATCCGTCATTTAACAAAATTAAATTATGGTTAAGGTCAGATTTGAATAAAGTCTAGCTTGTGATACCACATGCATATTGTAACTTAAGGACGATGAAAGTTTGGAGGACGGTACATGATATTTCTCTTTTAGATTATTTATCCACAAAGTTTTACAATATAAAAGATGAAAATCTATTGATACTATCAATTCTATCTTATCAATTTAAAAAATATCCACGTATTTATTTTCTAAATTAGATTTTTTTCAGTTTTATGTTTTTAAATTGCGTAATATTAATCAAAAGTAATTAGGCTGTTTTCCTCAAGTTTTTTTCATTTTTTTTTTTGTTTTTTTTTTTGTTACATAAGAAACCCTTTTTTTCTCTTCAAGAAAATATTTTATCAATATTGAATTGTTTAGAGTTTTTTCTCATGCTTCAACTTTCTTCTTTTTTAATTTTCAATTAAACAGTATGAATCTCATTAAAAAAAGCATATAAAAAAATAAAAGCTTATTATCATGATTTATCACAATGAAAAGGATATTAAAAAAAAAAAAAATTAAGACGTTTGATAGGAAAAACTAATATATATTTTTTCAAACCGTTATTATTTTTAGGCCGAAAAGGACTGTTATGAAAATGTTAAATAAAACGAAAAAAAAAAAAAAATAAAGTAAAAAGAAAGGTTGAAAAGGTCGGTCTATCAATTCAGCATCTTTTCTTTATGATTTTATCGATAATACACCACGTGACTGGTATTTTGATGCCAATAATGAATCAATTTTGTTAAAATGATTGAAAGAAAGAATCTTTTTAATGAAATATTTTCTGTTTTTAGTTTTTTGGTGTTTTTTTTTTCTTACGTTGAGGTTTTTATAATTATAAAGATTGATGTTCCATTAAAGTTTAAAAATAATTTACTTATTTTGAAAATTTAGTCTACAGATAAATTTTATTTTAAGAAAAATTTCAAAACTTTTACTAGTTAATTATCCTTTCTAATTTTGCTCTTAAAAAAAGAATAAAATAAAAAGAATTTTTAAAAAGCTTTAATTTTGTTGAATTTATTTCATTTCCTTAAAAAAAAAGGGACATTACTTGCAAACAAAAACAAAACTGAATCCTATGTCGACTAAAATTAAGTACTGTAAATTCATTATGTGTATAAAGAAAATACGTAACTTAAGGATCAAGAATCTATGGAGAAAAAAAAACTTTAAGTGTATATTGACAAAAAAAAAAAAACAATTTAAATAATGAGATTTTTTTTTTTAAATTTTGCACAAAAAACTTACAATGTTCATTTTGTAAATTCGTAATTTCCACTAATCACGTATTTAGCTTTAATTATTTTCTACTTTTTTTCTTTGTTTTCAATTATTTTTATAGAGTCAATTTTCCAGAATTGAAAAACTTTTCCAAAATAAAATTTAAATTTCGAAATGAAATAAGGAAAAAGAACACTTTTTTTTTTTTCTTGCATGAAAACAAAACATGGCCTTCTTAGATGAAAACTTTTCGTTTGTGTTGAAAAGGAAAGATACCTTTTTTTTTTATTTTTGTTAAATGAACAATTTATGTCCTTTTTGTTAGTGTAAAGCTTAATGAAGTTTTTCTTTACTTTGAGAAATTAATATAATTGCTTTTCTTTTAACTTTGAAAATTTTTTTTAATAAAAAGTTCTAATTTATAAAAATTTGTACCATAGTCATATTTTTTATATTCTTGAAAAACAAAAAAAAAAAAAAAAAAAATAAATGCTAAGAATCGTTTTTATAACGAAAACTCAAAGGAAAATTGTTCTATATAAACCATTTTAGTACACGGAAAAACAAAACAGTAATAGTAAATAATCTTTTTTATATCAAATTTTTTTTTTAAATTTACGATTTTTTCATATCTATTCTTTTATGTTAAATTTTAATAATTTAAATTTTCTGAAAGAAAAAAAAAACAAACTCTTTTTCTATGAATTTTATCTTTTGTATCATTTTTATCATTCTATAACTTTATTTGTTCATACTTACAATTTTCTGCATTGTAATTTTTTTTTTGTCATTGTTTTAAGCAAAATTATAAGAGAAAAAAAAAATATAAAGATAAGATAATTATGATAAATAAATAAAAATGTTATTTTTAATTATGTAGGTATCTTCTAAATAAAAAAGGAAGAAAAAAAAATACTTTATGAATATTTTATTCCTGTTTCCTTTAAAAAAAAAAAAACTACAAATTAAACTTGAAAAGAAAAAAAGAAACAAAAATTAACTGAGAATATAATTAGATTGTGAAAATTAACTTGAATATAATATTTTCCTGTTTTTTATCTTTTACATATTTTTTTTTTTTTGCTAATAAAAAATTCATTTTTATCATATTTTAATGGTAATTGTATTTATATAAAGAAAAGTTAGAAAGAAAATAATTGTATAGTAAAAAAAATAACAAAATGATTTAAAAAAAAAAAAAAAAAAAAAACAAGGGATTGTGTGAAAACATAAAAAAAATTTCTCATTTTTGTAAATTTTGTATTTTTATATTTTTGAGAAGATTTCCTTTTAAAATGCTATTAAATTAAACTGCTGGTTAAACATTAAAAATATTTAAAAAATAAAAAAAAAAATCTTTTCAAAGTCAATAAAAATGTAGGATTAAAATAAGATAATATTTATTCCAAAATATTACTTTTGTTTTTGAAAAAAAAATAATAATAATAAATGTTATCTATTCTTGCATTTGTTTTAATCGAATTTACGATTTTGCATTTTAAGATATTTATGAAAAATATAACATTTTTAAAAGTTTTCACATTATATAAGTATAAAATAATTACTTAAGTTATTTATAAATTACTTTTTTTACTACATACATACAATAAATTTCATAAATTATATACAACACAAAAAAGAATGACTTGCTACATCAAAAGTAACACAGGTACCACAATTGGTATACACATCACCTTTTATATAATTTAAAATCTCTAAACACTTTTTTATAATTGCTTTTTAAATTCATTAAAGTAGTTCGTACGTTCAACTATAAAATTTATTTTTGAGACATTTTATAATATTATGTAAAAGTAATTGTTTTGAGAATATAGAATAACAACAATATGAAAACTTTAATAAGCACCTCATGAATCTCACATATGAGTATAATAATGTGTGTTTTAAAGATAAGAAAATAATTTATAATCATCTTTGTAAAATTAAAGTTTTGAAAAGTTGATCTATTGTAGTATGTATTATGATTAACAATTTTTTAGTTTCGTACTTTAAAGCATTTTTTGAACCTCTTAATAAGAATATTCAAATTTTGATTAAATGCTTTCCTGTAAAGTAATAACATGTACGAACTATTTATACATGAAATAAAACGTATCAAGGATTAGCGTGAATAATATACATACATCTACTACAATTTTCATTGTTTGTTTTTTTTTTGTTTTTTATGTAAGATGCAATTTTCTAAAATAAATTAAAAATAAGATTTAAAAAATATTATAAAGTTCAAAGCTCCAAAAATGTCTAAAATTATGTTTAAGAATTCACGTACAAAAATTGTATTTGTTATGTATGTATATAAAAGAAATTAAATTTTAGTAAAAGAACTAAATACCTAAATAAAAAATTAGAAAATTGTTGTTAGTGAATAAGAATTAATAATAGGATATTTTTTTGGTAGGAAAATTTCTTGAAATTTAAGAAAAAGTTATCAAATTTAAATAAGAAAATTATTATGTATCTTTAATTTTTCAAGTAATAAATATTCGCATAATACGAGTAACGTAAAATTTGTATTTTTGTCCAAATTAAATTATGTTTAAAAAATTTAAAAAAAAAATAATAATAATAAAATCAAAAAAAAAAAAGAAAGTAACTGTATTGAAATTTTTCTTATGATGATTATTTTAAAAGCTATCTACTTTTCCAGTTTATGTAAAATGTCAACTGGCTACTACTCTTATTTTTTCCTGTATTTCAACTTCTTTTTATATTCACAAGCTAGTATTTTTTGAGTGTATTATTTTTTCAGGTACTATATCAAATTATACATATAAACTTAACTAATATGTATTTAGAAAATAACAAAAAAACGCAAAAATTCCTTCGAAGTAAAATCTAACTATTAAAAATTACAAATTAATTTTGTTCACGTGTTACCTAAAAAATATCTAGCTAGTACGTGTACATATACATATGTATGTACATACATATGTATATTAGATTTTTTTTCTACAAAAGTAGACAATGGTCGTTAACGAGAAGCTTTTTTTTTTTTAAAAAAACTATGAGAAAGCATGTTATTTTTTATTTCTTTTATTTTATTTATTTTTATTACTCTTAATTTTTTTTTTTTTTGTTTCATTTTTTTTGTGAGCGTCCACGTTTTGAATTAATATAGTCCTTTTTTTAATTAATATGGTAAAATGGTATTTACATATATATGTATGTTATTTCTTCGTATGTGTTTTGTATTTAGTACAATATTATTCAATAAATTCGATAAAAAAATTGAGCACGTCGATGTAAGGTCTCGCTCGTGTAAAAACAAAATAATTTACAAAAAATTTAATTTATTTAATAAATTTAAAAATCCCGAAAAATACTTTATAACCAGGTTTCATAAATTTTTTTCAATGAATTAAATCAGCTTAAAAATTTTAAATTCAATTAATACAAAGCATAATCAATTATTCACTAGAACAACTGAAACCTACGAGTATAATAAATATTTTGTGAAAATTTTTACAATTTATTAAATCACATTTTCTCATTTTCATCAATTATTCATATAAAAAAATAAAAAAAAACAGTATACATTTTAATGAAAAGGAGAAGGATAATTTGTGTTCTTTTTTTTTTAAATTATAGAGAATTTTACTACAAATCAAAAAATTTATACGTTTTCATGCACGCAAAATAATTCATATTCTGCTACAGTAGAACAAAATGATTCTGAAATTAAATGTTTTCTGGCCCTTTGTGAATTATTCTAAATTATATCAGAAATAGAACATAAAAAATACCAACAACAAAAAAAAAAAAAAAGATAATAAAGCAAAACAAAAAACGAAATTAGTTCTTTATTCTTGAATACCACTTGAAAGCAGACTATCACATCAGGAAAATTCCAAAAAATAAATTGTTTTTGAGTTTAAGTATGACTTTTGTAAACTACACAGATTTAATGGTTTGCTAGAGAGTGTGATTGTTATTAAACCTCCTAAAACCTATTATTATTTGTATGAAAGTATATTTATGAATTTAATCTAGTAATTTTTCGTACCAAACAACTCATCCTTTCGTTTTCTTTTTTTTTTCTCACTCAAGTTCTTTTTTATTGTTATTGTAATGAATATTATACAATTCGTCCTTGTTAAATATTTTGTTGGAAAACCTTTTATCGAAATAAATTAAAAGCAATAAATATATTTTTTTTTTTTTTATTTTTGACCCTAGTTTATCATTGAAACGATTATAACATAAATAATTACATGTAACATAAATTTTTATTTTATTTACTTTTTTTTTTTTTTTTTTTTTTCAATATGAAAGAAAAATATAAAATTTATATCTTTTCTTATCCTTTCAAATATTTTACAATGTGAATTAGTAACTCTCATCATTAAATAAAATAACTTTCAGTAAAAAAAAGGAAATAAAAAAAAAATATATTTTAAAAAAAATTAATGTACTCGTACAAACACAAAAATTTGTTGTTGTTTTTTTTTTTTTTTTTTTTTTTTTTTTTTTTTAAATTGAAAGAAAAATTGAAATTATGCTATAACTAATTTTCTCTATTTTTCTTAAGATATATAGTGATTTCATTTTAATATGCCAGAGTACTGTAGGTTCACCTCAAATCTCATTTATCATAATCACAAAATCATGATGCCAGTCATAAAATATATTTCACGCTGGGTCTTAATTAATTGTTAATTTGTTCAGTATAAAAATCAAGAAAAAAAAACAACATAATTATCATACAGGTGTATCTAATGACTTGATTAATTCGTTTTTTTTTTTCAAGCTTATTTTATTCTCTTACTGCTTTCATTCTTTTTCATACTGTTCGTATTTTGTTTAAGTTTTCTACTTAATATATTTTTTTTTAATTCTAATATTTTTTTTGTATTGATTTTTTCTTCTTTTCATACTCTTTGGTTTTCAATTTCTAAGTAAAATAGTTATTTTTATACGAAATTTAAAGGCTCTATCATTTCAAAATTATCAAAATATACACAAATTATATAAAAAATCATAATTGGTAATTTATTCTTCTGAAAAAGCCTTTTTTGAATACAACTTATTTTTCAAAAAAAAAAAAAAAATTCTTTTCTCAAAGTTCTATATCAAGTTTATTAATTTTTGTCAAAATCATTCTTAAAAAGAAGGGGAAAGACAAATTTCATGTGTTTGATTTTTTTTTTTAAGTCAACAAAAAACGTTTTTATACTTCAAGTCAACCTACTGTATACATACATACTTATGTATACATATGATATATGTATTAGAAAAAACGCTTCTCGTAAAGTGATTTAAAACACAAAAACCACTTAATGTTTTCACTTTGTTTTTTTTTTCCAACCAGAATTTTTTTAAACTTTTACATTTTTTCTAAAGTTTTCTCTCATTTCTATTTCTTAACCTTTTTCTTATTATTTTTCATTTTTTTTTTTCAAAGAAATCATTTTTTATTGTTTCCTTTTTTTTTTCTTTATACAAGAAAATTTCTTATTTATTTTTTGATTGCCGTTAAAAGGATCTATTATCTGTATTCAATGAGGAACAATTTTTGAGAGTTTTTCAAGACTAAAAGAAAAAAAAATAATAAAATACCACCGTCATGAACAGTAGAAAAGAATATATAAAAACAAAAACCAATAACAAAAACGAATCATGAAAATTATACAGAAAAGCAATGTAAAATGAAAAAAAAAATAAAAAAACACTAAACAATATCACCCGTAACCTCTATATAGTGGGTATATCATTTATTTTCTTTGTGTACAAAAAGCCACAAAATTCCTTCAGGATAAATGAACACATATGTATGTACATAGATATATATGTACATACATACGTATGTATATTATGCATATGTTTATCTAAATAATTGTAAATATACATTATATACCCTGCCTTTTGTCATTTTAAATTTGTTTTTGATCCATTATACGAGTAAACAATAAAAGAAAATATATCAAAGACGATTGAAAGACTTCAATGGAATTAGTTTGGTAAAAATGCTTTTGCAAAAAAAAAAAAAAAAAAATAAGAGAAATGGAAAAAAATGAATTTTTTTTTAAAGACTGCATATCAACAAACACACACATGTACAAAAAAAAAACAATAAATTTCTTTTGGCACGTTTGCAATCTCAATATATTCTGTTATATTTTAGATAAAATTTAATGGGATTTCACAATAAACACACATTTAAAAGTTTAGACGAAAAAGATTTTTAAAAATTTCAAGTAAGTATTTTTAAGATTTATTAATTAAAAATCATAAAGAAACCACTTAGTTATTTCATACATTTGAATTACAAGGTAATTAAAAAACGAAACGATAATTTTTGAACTAAGAATTTGAATACAAAACAATCAAATTGGAATTAATTTCAAAACTAAATAAATTTGTCCAGATTTGACCTTTAAGAGTCAAGCACTTTATGACCTACCATTTCAGCCACTGACCGCCTGTATAATACTAAATGAAATATGAAAATTGTAAGCCACAACATAGAATTAACCTTTTACTGCACCTTTTATCACTACAAGAGGAAGGTTTTGAGTGGAAAAAGGTACTAATAAATATCTTGTTGGAAAATTGCTTCACAACGGTGTAATCGCCTCTAGAAATGAAAATAAAGTATTCTCGTTTATAAATTTATTTTCTCATAAATGATAATGTGAACTTTTTCATAGGAAAACATTTAATATGTTAATGTTTTCTTGTTTTCATTTTATTTTGAAAAATCAATATATGTATGTACATATATTTTGCCTGAAGAATTATGATTACCTGTTACAAAAAAACAAATCTACATTAAAATTCGACTTTATAATTAAAAATTAGTTTTTCCTTTTTTTTTGTATAAAAAAATCAACAACAAATAAAGCATACAAACAATAGAAAAATAATGACAAAAAAACAATACAAAAACTTTTAAAAAGTTAAAAAAGGATGATATAATTATCATGATAATGATGGAAGTGATGGTAGTGTTGATAATGATGGTAATAATGGGTAATTTTAATTATATTGAGAATTATATTGAAGACAATGTGAATAGTTAGAGTCGTCCTTGTATCCCTTCATTGTGCTCATGCAAATTTGTGATGAAGTATAACATAGGTTATATACAAGGATATCTACCTACAATACAATGCTATATAATAATATAATATACATACATACATATGTATGTAGTTGTGCAACAGTGTATAGTATTGTAGTGTATTTTATGTATCTTTTGACCTAAAGGAATGTTATAATGACAATATTATTTTTAGAAAATGATAACCTGTAGGGCATATATCATAATGAATAAGAACTTATTCATGATATTTATATTCAACTTTTGCTGCTATAAAAAAAAAAAATGAAACGTGAGTTTGAAAATAATTTTTTAATTATTATAATAATATGTCATATACTTGTTTTATAGCTACAAAAATTTACATAAATATCTTATTGATTTCTGTTCATGATGTTCTTTTAGGGTATAAATCGAAGTCAATTAAAAATTCACTTATGTTATATTTATAAACTGTACACGAGCTTTTTGAAAAAAAAAAAAAAAATGAAATTGGTTATTGAATATTATTTACACTCTATCTTGTCTTTTTCGGTGTATTGTGTGGTAAATAGATTTTTTTCTCACGAATTGTAAGAAGAAAAAAAATAGAAATAAGTGAGATGCAATCGATAGAAAATTTGTAAAAATTACATTATTAGCAAAAATAGGAAAAGCTCCTACGTGTCAACTTGAGGCATTAATATTAATAATATGAAACACTGAAAACAAAAGACACAGCACATTAATTGCAAATCATCACAAATCCTTTATTTTTTCCAAATGTTTTTGAAAAATATTGAGTTAGTTTTCCTTTTAGACTAGTAAGCCTAAATGTTTTTATTCATTTATTAATTTTTTATTTTTTTTTTTTTTCAGCAAAGAATCATTTTAACAAAATTGAAACGCCCATGTGTATTCACTTTTGTTTTTTCTCGTTAACGAGGACTTTTTCATTTATTTTACTTGTGATTAATGATAAGATTTGATGACAACAATACAATCATGTGAAAGCTCATCATGTTTTTTACTTTTTTTATTTCTTGTTATGGTCTTTATTCTTATATATTTTTTTTTAGATACAGGGTGGAGTAATTGAAAAAAAAAAAAGTTGAATTATCTGAAATAAATGACATTTCAAAATCGGTAAAGAATGGAGGTTTTTCTGTTTTCTTCGGGCATTCTGATTTACTTTCAAATTTTCTTAATCCATTAGCTTGCTAAGTAATCTTGAATAATTGAAGTAGAAAATTAAAAACATTGTATCAATTGAATATATTTATCATCATGTTACAATTATATCTAAATCCTCTCTTGTTATATATTCATCTCTATGTGTTTAAAATAATTTTTTCAAGTGATTTAATATTTATAATTTTAATTTTTTATAAGTAATTTAACACTTACATCAATGGTAATACGTCTTTGGACAAATTCAATATATGTACATAAAAAATCTCAAAACATAGGTAGAATCTTTTTGTCGTTATTTTTTACAATAATTTCTTTAGCATACAAAATAATATACAATGAGATTGTAAGATACAGAATAGAAAAGTAACGGCTAGAGAACTAATTATTCGAAAACTTGCTTCATTTCAGGCCTTCTAAAGAAGTTTTGTGTCTAATTTGTAAAATGTGTAAACATTCATACACTTGTATATTTAATTTTTTTATTTCCAGAATGAAAGCAAGTATTAAATAAAAAAAATGGTATAATTTTCGTTATTTAATTTCCCGTTCTGTAACAATATTTCATACTTTTAACTTCTTTTTATAAAAACGACAGAAACCATATTTATTGAGAAAATTTATGACAAAACATTTATATTGGTAAAATAATTTGGGTGTTTTACTATTAATCTTTATAACTGAATATTGTTCTGAAAATGAGAAATTTTTCAGTGAAATATACGTTTATATACGTCTGTATGTTTTTCCATACACAAGTATATATATTTTTAGATTTAATATGTACATATGTTTTTCATTATCATGTTCCTTTGCTTATATGCGATATAGCGACCAATAATTCATATTACATTTTAATACATATTCGTACATACGAGTATGTATGTACATATACTTTTATTTCTTCCCTAGCAATTATCTAAATTTCTCAAGAATTTTTTATCGCAAACTTATCACAAGCTTGTTATATAATTTATTTCTAAAATATATAAAAAAATAAAGAAGCTTCTTTAATACATTTATTAAAAGAAAGCAAAGAAAAACTGGATTTGTCAGCCTTTTTTTTTTATACATAAACATGTACATATGTAAATATTTCTTTTGAAAAAAATAAATGGAAAAATTCTTGAGGAGTTTCAATAATACATAATTATAATATTAAATTTTGTTGTTTTTTTTTCTTCTTAATTTTCAAAGAATACTGAAATGTAGGTATGTATGTTACAAATATGCTTAAGAATTAATTTTTTCTAAGAAATTTTTTATAAGTATCTTTTTATGCAAAAAATACCTATATGAAAGAACTAATGTTTTTTAAGCTATTTAGACTTTTGTTGAAGGCTTTATTCGTTGGAAGAGTTTATTTTTTAAATTAATTATGTATCAACTAATCTTTTTTTAGAGAACAAAAAATGAAATAAATAGCTAAAAATAAAATCATCAAAAATGTAATTCTATTTTTTTTTTTTTTTTTAATGAAAAATAAATCAAAATCACCTGGCATAATTTTTTTTCTTCTTTAGAATGCTACAGCATTAATTACAATTTAACATCTTTGATCTGAAGATTCTTTTATAAATACTAAATTCAAAGCAATTAAATCTTGTTTCTAAGGATGAAAATTTTCCGTCTGCAAAAATAAACTTCTTTTATCATAAAAGCTTTCTGATAAACATTTTATAAAATATATTATTTTATATTGTTTATATGAAAGAAAAAAAAATTCATAAAATACATAAATTTTGTGATTAAATAATCGCGTACTCCGGATAAAAGTTCACATAACAAAATTTAATTATACGTGTAAAGTAATAATATAAATTTTATTAGTATATACTTTTATGGATGCATATGAAACATAAACGTACATAATACTCGTGTAATTTATTAAACGTAGTATGTCATCGTTTAAAATTTAAAAAAAAAAATAATATTAACTGATTTTAAACACGTGAATTAAATTATGTTGAAAATATATGAATAATTACCATTTCAAGTACGAATAAGAAGTGCGATAGCAGTTTTTATAAAATGAAAATCTTTAAAAATTAACCTGATGGAATTTCGATGTAAATTATTAAAAGAAATAAAAAAGTATAATTAAAAAAAACGCTAATTTGTTATCTATAAAATTTAAGGTTTGATATTTAGGACTAAAAGAGATATTGAAGGAGAAAAAAAAGGACGAAATCAGGATAACAATAATTTCACTCTTTTCCTTGATTCCATAACATTAGCTGAAACTAAGTTTTCTTTTACGATGAAACAAAGCATTCTTCTTTTTGAAAAATATTTTTTCCACTTTGTTCCAGAGGCTTTATTCCCAGAGATTAATTGAGTCTCAGTATTGAATAGAATCCTTGTAATGTAATAATAAAATAAGACATTTGTGTTTTGTTTTTTAAACGAATACTTAAAATTTTACTTTTTGTGTAAGATATTTTTTTACTGTTTATATATGTCAATAACTAATAAAAGCACAAAAATATGAAATTATGTGACAATTTCTTAACAAATAAATTAACTGTTTGTTTAATTTGAAAGTAAAAATTTAAAATTTATTTATTATCATTATTATCGAAATTTTTTTTTTAAATTAATAAACCATTTAAATTCGTTTTTATAAAACATTTACTCCATTATGCTGTGTAAATTATTGTATATCCTTTTAAAGGCATATTACTTATTACTAATTTTAAACTCAAAAACTTATCATTATTTCACTAATAATGCATGTAAATTATAAGTTAGGTAGATCAAGTTTAATTTACTTGATATCTAATTACTACATACATAGATCAATTTGTAACATTCGTTCATTCATTTCAGTAATTCATTTGAATAATTCATTAAGTTATTGATTAGAGTGTGTTGTTTGTATATAAACATTAAAAAAAAAAAAAAAAAAAAAAAACTAAATCGATTTAATATGCAAACACAATTATTTCATGAAAAGAAAGTAAATTTTATTTGATTTTATTATTTTTCTATGCAAATCGAATAATAATCTAGACACATTGAAACAAAATCATGATTCAAAATTTATTATGAATCTAAAATAACATATGTATCTATGTACATATATTTTGTTCGCTTTAGATGCGATCAAAGTTCTACGAAGCTATTTTAAAATTTTCAGTTGGAATTTTCTATTGATAGTTTCAAATGTCAGCTGTCATTTTATTGGGCTTTGCAAGACAATAAATGCAGATTACTTTTTTCTACTGGTACTTTTATTTGTAGATTCCTACATGAGTACTATCAAATTGTTTAAATTGTTTTTATATAAAATTAATTAAAAATTTTGACAGTTATACTTGTATCTAATATAAAAAAATATATAGTCATTGTAATTTATGTAGGTATGTATGTATTTGTATAATCAACGAGATTTGGCGAAATCATGTAGTTTTACCTTTAATATGTGTCTAAGGTATAATTTTATATAAAAAAATGAAATTTTAAATTTTTTTTCTTTTTCTTTTTTGAGGTTTAATTTTTTTTTTCAATTACGTTAGTTCACACAAAACACTTTGAAAAATTAAAAACAAATTGCATTATTATTGTCATTTATTTTTTCTTTCTTTTTATGTCATGTAAAACACAAATTATTTCATAAATATAGTTAAATATTAAAAATTCCATTGGTGGATTAACTGATATAAACGATAATCCTTTTAAATTTTTTTTTTTATTTATTTACTTAAAAGCCAGAACGTAGGGATATCCCTTCATTACTGAAAAAAAAAAATATGGGAGAGGTTATTTTTTATGTATTGCAGGCAATATTATATACATATGTACATACTATTGAACTACATAATTTCTAATGTTGGTAAAACATAACATGAAAGTCATGGCAATCAAAAGAGAATTATGTGAGTAATGACAAAGAAACAAACTTTTAGGGAATATAAAAACAATTACAAATAATGTATTTATTGTATATTAAGGAATTATGAATATCTGCATGGACATTTAAACATTACACATGCACTGCATACATAAATATTGGAATGAGACTTGGTCATCATACACCAACCATGTACATATGTATGTATATAAGAATATTTCTATGACTTGCACAAACACTAATTACTGTCGATTATTTTGTAATATTCAATATTAATATTATTTAGATCTTAATGATAATTATCATTATATAATGAAATATTATGATAATAAATTAATTTTGAATTTGGATAATTTACAATTTCATTAACACATACAATATTTTCATAATGTGTAATAATTATAAATACATAATTAAACAATTACACAATTAATTTAATGAATTTTTCATATGTACATAAGTATATGCACATATGTATGTATGTGTATGTATGTCTTAATGATTTCATATCAGAAAAATAAAGTTTATTAGAATAAATCTAATTTATCAAGCTGAAATTGCAAAATTTGAAGAAATTCAAGAATTTATTAAAAAAAACGAATGATCTAATACGTTTTGTCGGTCCAAAAGAAAAGGACATTATTATTTGTAAAAATTCAATTAAATTTAGAATTCTTAAAAACTTAAAAAAATAAACATTCAAAACAGACTACCTACCTTTTATTTTTGCACGTTTTAAATGAAATAAATGTATATATTATGTACATATACGCCGAGTATATGTATAGTTTTTCAAGGATTTATACCATACTTCAAAATTTTATTTTTATTTTTTATAGAGAATTTCTAATAAGGCAAAAAGAAAAACGGAAATGAGAAAAAATATTTCAATTTATTTTTTATTTTTTAATAATAATGTGCGTTTATCATTTTTTTTGTGTTTTCACCATTATTGAAATTTTCTTCCTTGTTGGTTTCTTTTTTTTTTTAAATATAGTATTGTAGAATTTAAAACAGTTCACTTCGAAAACAAGAGAATTTCAATAATATTTTTCTCAAAGCAAATTAAAATTTTAAAAATGAAAAGAACAACAAAATTCTGTTTGAAAATTCTAAGATATGGAAAATTATTAAAATGAAGATAACAAAATTGAATAAAAAAAAAAAAAAAAATACGGAAGAGGATTTTTTTTTTTTATTGTTGTTGTTATTGCTATAAATTTATATTGTAAATGAAATATAAAATTAAAATAATTTCATACTAAATTCTTGAATATTAAATTGAAGATACAAACATATTATGTATATTATATAAAAGGAAGCACTATAGAAAAGGAAATGAAAATTTTAAACTAAAAACAATTACTATACAGTTTCCTTTTTATACTGGTCAGTATTATTATTAATAATTAAATATATAGTATGTTCTTTATAAAGCTTGAATTAAAAATAGTTGACATTATTTAACGATATTTAGGTTAAACGTTCAATAACAAACAAATTTACTTTTAATTTTAAGAAATTAATTTGAAAAATTAAGAAAATATTTTAAAATATTTTTATTCCAGATATGAGTCGCTCAGAATCCAATGCGTTTAAGTCCATTTTTTGATATTTTCTGATTTTTGTAAATTTTGATGGATGAAAAAAATAAATTTCAAAAATTACAAAAATCAGAAAATATCAAAAAATGGACAAAACCGTATTGGCTTCTAAACGACTCATATAAAAAAAAATAAAAAAACAAAAGTGAAAAAAAAAAAATAATAAAAATAAAATAAAATTCAAATAAATTCAAATATTAAAATAAAAATAATGTAAGTCTAAAATAATAATTATTTTTTTTTTATTTTATTATAACTCTATATATAATTACATAACTGTATATTTTTTGTTAAAAAGATATAATAATTAAGTATAAAAAAAAAAAACAACTAAAATGAAATGCAATAATAAATAATAGCATACTCGTACACACAAATATTATGAAAATTTTTATATATCGATGAAATTGCAATAATTGTTACCTGTGTATATTTCATGGTATACTGTGTATATATGTTCTTGAAATTTATTACCTGAAATAAACTAAAATACATTATGATTTATTAATATTGCTCATTCTTATAACCTATTTATCAGATTATATTTACTACAATAATATCTATATAATAAAATAAAAATGTTAAAATGTTGCTTTTATATAATTTTCACGTATAAAAATTATTAGTCCATAAAAAAGAAAAAAAAAAAAAGAAAATATTGAACGTAAATAGGTTAAAATAATTAATTATATATATATATTTTTTTTAAATGAAACATTAAATTTATTTTATTTTTTTTATAACAACAGAAAATTATGTAATTGAAATATTGTAAATATAATTTTTTGTTTAAATTCATGTTTTGGACAAATTTAATTAAAATTTCAATTAATGTAAAAATAATATTTTACAAAAAATTAAAACCATTGTGTTTGATTAATTAAGCAAAAGTAATTTCTGGCTTTAATTGATATATAAAAATATTTTTAATTTTAAAAATAAAATCATATAATTGAACACACAAAAATTTTAAATAATTTAAAAAAAAATATTTTTTTTTACTTTTGTTTATTTATTTTTCGTTACAACTAAACGCCTATAAATTACAAAAAAAAAAAATTAAATAAGAGTAAAAAATAAAATTGAAATATATTCAGTTAACATATTCTAATTAAACTCAAAATAGGTAACTTATATTTACAATAAAACTCTTTAAATAATCAAGTGAAATATTTAATAAACCATTCAAAATCAAAACTTTAATAATTCATATTAAAATCGATAAACAATGTTAAATATGTAATTGTCAAGTTCATATTGTGTGTTTTGTGTCATGATTTTTAATTATCGTAAAGGATTAATTTTTGATAGAATTAATTCCTATATTATGCACACACATGTACATTGTACATACATACTACATATTGATAGAATCTACATATGTATATGACCACAAGTATGTTGATAACATTCAATAATAATGCATTATTATTGTATTTTGTCGAATAACATATGAACACTCTTTGACATTTACATGAGAAGAAACATATCCGATTTAACTGAAATGATAAATGGCTTTTTTGGATAATGAATTTCACGTGTCTATGGATATTCAATAACTTTTGAAATTTAATTCAAAGACATTATTCAAAATATCTTTTTACTAAACAAGAACAATGAGATTAATTTACAGTTTATGATACAATTTTCAAAAATTTTTATTTATAAAGCTCAATAGAACTTTCACAAGATCTTAAATAAAATTTTAAAATTTATATACATATGTATGTTGTCCTCAAGTGTTTTTTTTAGTGTGTACCTGTACACACATAGAAATTGTTTATCAATAGAATTTTTTTAGATTCAAATTTTCAAAAGATCTACACTTACATAAATTCTACATTGAGTATAGATTTAATAAATTTGTTACATATATCCTTATTTTGAATTTCTATATGTTTTCTTACAATTATTTTTTGTTCAAATTGATTATTTGCTAGGAAAAAATACAAAAGAAAAATAATAAAATCAAGCTTTGTGATATTTTAAATGTTTTTTTCTTCTCTTTTATAAATTCACGCTCTAAAAGTTGTTACTTTTAAATGAAAATCAAATATTTAATTATCCTGTTTAAAAAGCAAAGGTGTTTGTTTTCGAGATATACAATTTTATACATATAATATTCAAAGAGAATATTTTTGGATACTAATTTTAAATGCAAATGAATGAATAAAGAAATATAAAAAATTTAAATAAGATACATTATGAGTTTTTTACGTGTATGTAAATCTATGTTTAATCTAAGTGCGTGTGTGGATATGAATTATAATTTTTATACGTAAAATGCTTTAAAATATTTCCTGATAAAAAAAATTTTTTTTTTTTTGTTAAATTCACCTTATAAACAAGGAAGTTTTCGTTGCCTTCACGTTTTTTTTTTTTTGAATCTTATAAAGTAAATTCCACTTTTAATATGATTTTTATACTTTTTGAAGATTTACTATGTTTCAGTTACAAAATTTATATGAAAAAAATCTAAAAAAAGATAAGGGACAAAATCTTAAACCCTTTAGAGAATTTGTTGCCCGAAATTCATTTATAAGAAATACTTGTGTGTTTTTTTTTCTATTTTTTGATTTAGTAGAAAAAAATCATAAGTAAATAATTTTTTTTTTTGACCTAAACAAAAAAAGGTTAGCTAGTTGTTTTGTTTTACATACGAAAATTGACATGAACTACATATTTTCAATTTGAATCGAATCAAAATATTTTGAACTAATATGTTAATAGAATATCTTATGAGAGTATCTACTTAATAACATCTGCTTAATTCAAAATATTTCTTGAATCCCTTTAATACTTGTACTTCTATTGATTAAAATTACATGGTGTAGAATTTTGCATTATTTCCATGTTTTAGCAGTTCATTTTACGATTAAGCAGGGTAAATTTAAATGAATTCAAGTACATCTTATCTGGTTTGAATTTTGTTAGTAAACATAGGAGAATCATATGTAAAATATACACTATAGAATTCATGTTAAAAATAAAATTGAGAAAAAAAATATAGCTAAATTTTGTGATCCAGAATATTGATTTTATTTAATGATGTTTTATTACATTTTAAAATGTATAATAATTTCTTTATAACCTTAAAGCTAAAAGGGTTTTAAAAATATCCATAATTGTTTTACAGTAATATTTTTATTGCTTATATGTTTATATAAGATACGCATTAATTAGAATATCAAAACAAATGTTCTAAAGTATTTACTTTTTATTTGTTCTTCAATTTGTTTTTATTCTCTAATTTAGAAAAAAATTCTCTTGTTTAAAAATATGTATCTTTAAAATTTTATATTAATTTGTATTTTTGTTTATTTAATTATTTATTTTTCTAACATCCTTTTTCTTGTAATATAAACACGAACGAGTTGTCACATGGCGTGTAATTAATTGTTCAAAAATCATTTTATTTCATGATTAAAAGGGAGAAAAAAAATTTTAGCTACTATGTATAGCATACTTGATTATATTATTTATTTTCAAGGAGATACGGGGTGAATCAGTTTACATTTCAGTAAGTTCATGGTTGGAATTCAACATTTCAAAATTTCTTCAATCAGCTACAATACATGCTTTATATGGTAGGTGTAAGAGTGAGAAAATATTTGTGTTTATTTTGTAAATACTGTAAGGTTTTAATTTTGGAAATCATGCTTAAGGAAAATTATATTAAAGTATGAAAATATTTAGCAAATACTTATTATTATACTATATTTACGTAAATATTTCTTCCTGTTATTTAAAAAGGTTATAAATGTATATAAAATTTTTATTTTTTTTACTAAACATACTTTCTTTTAATGTCTGATTAGAATTTAATAATTAAAGAATCTCTCATTTTCTGCTTTCGAACATCATAAAAAGCTTTTTTGAATTTTAAATTTCGTTTGTCGTGAAGATACATAGGATTTTTCAGCCTTTTTTTAATAGCTTTCAAGGCTCCAAATATTCAAATATCTTTTCTCTATGATGAATTTAAGCAGTGTGTATAAAACTAAGCCAAAGTATAAATAATTTTAAACATTATTATAAAGGAAAAATTAATTTTTTTCTAAAGAAAAACCATTTATGTATATACACACAAGGTAACATAACATTAGAATATAAAAAAAAAGCAAAAATACAAACGAAACACTTTAGCATATCAAATTTTTCTACTCATCCTTTTTCCTTCCATCTTCTCTTAGAATATATCTTTTAAAGGATAATAGATAAAAGTTGTGAAAATTGTGGTTGTGTTAATTTTTGAGGTTTAGATCCTTCAAAATTCAATTTCTGAAATCTGTGTATTCAGATTCTCTCCTTTCTAGTTCACCACAAATACTTATAATTCATGTTTTATTTGTCACATGTTTGTCGTTAATTTTATACTGATAGATTTACTTCTACATGAAATTTTATAGATCTGAAATTTAATATGATCCGTCAAATAAAAATAAAATTACATTTAAATTGATGACATAAATCTTCCAACATATCCAATAAATTTTTGAATTTAAAAAATTAAGAAAATCCAAGTATAAAAAAACTTTTTTTTTTGTTATTTTATAAATCATAATTTGTAATGTCCACTTATATTTTATTAGTATTTTATATCATAGACGTTATTTTGCGAAAAAAAAAAAAAAAAAAACAAGAAAGGAGCCAACTTAATTTTATTTTAGATACTTTATTTATAACAATTTTTCGACATCAATTTCTTACTCCATTGAACCAAAATTCTAATTCTCTTCATTCTTTGAATGTATCTTTTCACTTAAAAGAACATAATTTCCTGTTAATAAATTTTTATTCTGGATTATTATTAGAGACAAATGCATATTTAGAGTGATAAAATGTATACGAATGTTATAAGTAAAAATATACGTACATATATACATATGTATCCACGCATTTCCCTTAGCAATAAATCTATTTACATAAAAATGAATGAATAAAGCTTTGACGTGACTTTCCGGAAATGAAAAAGAAAAATTTATAAAACAATTTCATTTTATTGTTATATTTTTAATTTATTTTTTTATTTCAACATTTTTGAAGTTCTTTCACGTACATAATTTTATATTATGATTTTTCGTAAAAAAAAAAAAAAAAAAAAAAAAAAAAAAAAAAAAAAAAAAAAAAAAAAAAAAAAACTCATAAATCCATTTAATACCAAAATAAAAAGCCATAATTTCTATAGAAACTCAAAGTTGTCCTAAAAATTTAGTATTTGAGAAAGATAACTTTTTTTTAATAACTCACATACATATCTCTGATGATTATCTTTATGATTTAGGAGAGAGTCAGAAAATCAACTGTTTTTCGAAGTTTTGAATTAAAAATCTATGTTCTCAAAACAGTTATATTCTTCTGTGCAGTTTTCCCACACACCCATTGTCATACATTCATTAGGTAAAATTTAATTAAATTCAATATTTTAAATTTTAATTACTACTCTTTTATTTTATCTATTAAAACACAACAAAAGTTCTTGTCACTCGAAATGACAGTTTGTGTAAACTCTGTAAACCTAAAAAAAATCTCTTATACACATAATTATTGTCACTAATGGATACTCGTACACTAAAATTATTACGAAAAAAAATCTTCATACATTACCAATTACATTGTCATTTATAATTTCTTGTAAAATATCATAAGTAAACCATTTAAAGGAAAATTTCCAACAAAGATAAATTACTGAAAATAACAATTAATAAAATAAATTACTTCGAGTGGTGTCATATTCAACATATTATGCTTGTAAAAAAAAATCGCATGTTCTTAAGAATTTTTCACTTTATTTGTGTAAAAATATCATTTTTCTCATCTTCTCACACAAAAAATTATTTATTCCTTAATTTAATATTATTTTATTAGAATTTTCACATAACGTAATATTAAAGGAATCCTTTATACGATGATAATCAATAGCAAAATTTAAATATCATAAATCAAACGACATTTCATTTAAAATCTCAGCAAAAAAAAAAAAATAAAAAAAAAAACACATACATACATATAAATCTAAATTTTAAAATACATACATACATATTTCATTCAATGTGAATCTTAAACAATTATATTATACATTAATGGCATTCTTGAAAATTTTTTTCCAACTCATTTCACATATTTTTGGTTCTTCAGAAATTCCTTTGTTTTATTTTATTATTTTTTTTTTTTGCTGTTAAAATACTTTAAGAGATTTTATCTTAATTCATGTGAAATTAATAGAATTTTTTGTGTCAATGTAATTCTAAAGAATTTATGTTTTTTTTTTTTTGTTGTTTTTACTTTTTTGACATTTTTTTATTATTGGTGTGGTCATCATCATCATTCCACTACAGTCTTAGGTGGACCTTGGCGGTCTCACAAATTAATTTGAGGTTTCGTGACGGTGTTTTCTGTCATACATGAACCTACAATTTTAAGTGGGATGTCAACTACTAAATTTGTTGGTAAAGTACAAATTAATTCTGATGACAGGGCTGCTACTGATATTGTAGTTGGTTTTTGTATTTGCTTATGGTCAGTATTTATAAGCAGAGCACTCGAACTCGAGATCTTCAGTATCAGAAGCCTTTAGAATGTTTTTTTCATAACTCATACATGCATTTAAGGTTTTAAATGAATGCGAACCAATAAATCTACATAAATCAAAAATTTCAAAATGTCAATTTAATGCAATTAAATATCTTTTGCCAGTAGATAAACAGTAGAAAGAAAATATATACCTCCATGAGATGAATGATTATTATTTTATTCGTTTTAAAATGTCAATTTTCAATTTCAATACAATCTTCTTTTTCCTCAAATGACAGAAATGATTTTGACAATTGTCATTAAATTTTTGATGATCAATTGATTTTTTCAAAAACGATCAATGCTTATAAAATAAAATTAATTTATTTCAAATTTGGAATAATAAAAATTCACATTACAAACAATTCTATAATTTTAGACTACATATAGCTACTACATACATACATACAAATTTTATTCTAAAATTGAATACTTCATTAGAAGTCGTCTAGAAGGTATGCATGGGTGTCACAGTTTCGCTCTCTGAAAAATTAAAAATTTTATTAAAAAAAAAAAATGTCATTATGCGAATATAGTGGATATACCATAATTAAAAATATATCTTGGTATTTCTTTTTGACCTGGCGGTGGTTGTTGTGGCTGATGAATATCTCGTTCATAAGATGGTACACCACCCATTAATCGTGTTATATCACCTTGACTAATTCCATGATAATTATCATACAAATTTTTTGGTATAGAATATGGATTTTCTCCGTAACTCATTCCATCATATTGTGAATAATCTGACATATCCTGTGGAAAATTTGGAAATGATGCTGTAGATGTTTGACCTCCAACATAGTTTTCAAGTCCAAAATCTGAAAATCGACCACTACTAAATAGATCTGGATGAAATCCACCGGCTAATTGTTCACCATTTGGCCCTATAACGCCAATAATATTTGATGTATCATACGTGTTACAGACACTAAAACCGCCGTTCGACATTTTTATAACTTGCAATCTTTATTAGGAATTTGAAAAATTGTTTGTAATTAATTTTGTATTTACTATCTTTTTTTTTCTAAAAATATTTTAATAATTATAAAACTAGCAATTCAAAAATTTACACCAGTTTCGTACAAAATTTAAAATAAAATATGGAATTCTAAAATTTTCAAGACCTACTATGATATCTAACGGTGCTATGCTATTGCGTAGCAAAGTGGAGCTTGTATTCAGATATTTGAAATTAAAATAAAAAATTTTTAAAGACAACACGTTGTCAATATAATCGTACCTTCTCGTAAATTGAAATGATTTAAAAATTTCAAAAAGAAAAACAACCGCATAACCCAATATTATGGTTTTTTCACGATGCTAAATTTTTTCCAGGTTATGAGGATGATCCTAGAGTGATATTTATGTGGCAAAATTTAAACAAATCAATATATCATATCCATTTATGTATTTAGGCAATATATTTACAAAATTCACAATATCTGGAATCATAAATTTTAAAATTAGGCTGAATTCATGCATAAAAGTTGGTTATTGTCACCATGTTTTTGATGTAAAAGTTTCCGTTTTAGAGGATTTCAAGAAAATAACTTGAATATCTTTTGATAAAAAGGATCATTGTTGAAACATTTTTCTCATTTTTTTTTTCACTTTTAGTTTTAGAACACATATTGTTTTGTTTTTAAAATAAATATAATTTACAAAAAAAAAAAAAAACAACTTGAAAAATCTTATATTATGAAAAAAATTTTCTAGACAAGAAAAAAAAGTGAAAAATTTTATTTAGTTTCAGTTGTTTATTAATACGTGATTAAAACTAATGAATTTGAAATTTCCTAAAAGTTTTCCCCTAATTTAGTATATCTACCGCAGTAATTTAAAAGTTTCTACATGAAAGACGCCTATTAATAAAGTTTTCATGATTAAATTGGTTTTATATTTCTTCCTTAAAAATTACCTTTTCTTCATTATTTAATTTTCATCATGGTATGCTATCAAAACCATAATAGTGATTAGGATCATGTCAAAAAACTTTCAAAAACAGTATAATTTAGTAGTTAAAATTAGTTAAATGAAAAGGTTTGATTTACATTGGTAAAAATAAAAACTATAATAAAAGAGAAATAATATAAATACAGGAAAAATAAACAACAACAACAACAACAACAAATATAATTCAAAATATAAAAAAAAAAATATGTTAACAAGATGTCTCAATCAATCTTACATTTTAAAGTATCTATAATTTTTACGCGTCTTGCAATATTGGCATACACCAAGGACTACACACTGTGTATAACCACATAATTGATTGTTTCATTACTGCATGATTTTTTTTCTTCTTTTTTTAATTTTTATGGTACACCAGGACATTATTGTAATGCCGTATATAATTTTTATTAAAGTTTGTAAAAAACAAAGACAGAAAAAAAACGGACACAAGGAAAATTAGAAAAAATCTAAAGATACATGGAAGTTTTTGTTTTATTATCTGCAATACATAACTGATTACACTTTTTTTTTAATTTAAAAAATTAATCAAATCTGTTAAAGTTGGATAGAAAATCAATAAAAAGTTTACCATTTCAAATTTTCTGTAATTTGTATATTTTTTCCCAATTATTATTTTTCATTATAATTTCCAACTTTTTTTTTTTTTTCAAAACAATGTGAAATTTAAATTAAAAAAACCAAATATCTAAAACAACTTTAAAATTTTTGTTTATTAATCAAAAACAAAAAAACACGACATTCATCTTGTAAGAATAATAAATAAGAAACTTTCAACAAGAAAAACTTGTTCTTCGAACTTTTAATAGGTGATATTAATATTAAAGATTTTTTGAACAAAGGTTTTTTGACGTCGATAATTTTTAAAATGAAAACTTGGACAAAAAGATTATTTTACCGAGAACAAGACAAAAATTTATGGTGTTCTGAACATTGACATATACGATTAACGTTAAAAGTTTCAATGAAGCTTCATAAATTAACGCCACATTTTCAACAGAAATATCAATTAAAGTTTCTTTGTTGAAGAATATTTTTTTAAACTTTAACCTCAACATTATTTTCATTATTCAAAAAATATTTAACATGTCGTTTGAGCTTGTTTTTTTTTATTTTTTTTTCGAAAAATGGAAGTTAACAAAATAGAAAATAGTACAATTTTTTAAATAAAATTTATTAAAACGAGAAAAAAAAAACAAAATTTATAAACGAATTTCATTTGAAACTTCATCCAATTGTTTAAATTTACAATATTACATCATTATGGATATAAAATGTGAAACCCACATATGTATATCGTTTAAAAAGCTTTAATATTTTATCTTATCAACAATCTATTCATTATACTCATTATTATCATTATCATCATGCTTTAACAATGAAAGGACATCAATCATATGTACTTCCCCTGAAATTTCTCATAAATTTACAATTCAGTGAACCTATTTAAAATGTCATTCTTGCGCAAAAATTATCTATTATGGGTCTTTTATTTAAAATGAATGAATAATTTTACCACACATAAATGAACTTTAATTATATTTTAGTAAACTATTTTAACTTTTAATGAGAACTTTAAACATAAAAGTACAAAAGAAAATTAAATTAAATTAAATATTTGAATAGTTGAATAGAAATATTTAAGCTCACATAGAAAATGTCAGAATATGTCAATTTAATTTTTTCAATAAAATTACTGTAAAATTTACATAAAACCAGATTTTAAAATTTACTTGTATTGTTTTTTTTTGTTCTAGCTACTTTCAAAGAAATGTTTGAAAGAGTTTAAAATGTTTTTAGTAGATAATCCATTTTTATATGGTAGATTGTGTATACGCTTTTTAGATAGAAAACTTCATTTTATCATCTATATAATAAAATAATATTATCCTTAATTTCAATTTTTGAAAAATTTCCATCATATTTTTATTTGTATGTATTTAATTTTGTAAATGTTAAACTACATATGTACATATAGGTATATTAACACACACCACAGTAATGAAAATCAATAAGCCCGCAAAGGGCATAACTTAAATAAACACCACCAAAAGCTTTATTAATTTTATATTAATTTTTCTATATTATTCTTATATTTAACTTTTTGTTTCATATTTTTTTAAGTCCACAATCCTTTGACAGATTTCTTTTTTGAATTATTGCTAAAAAATAAATCCGTATATTATATTTTATCCCAACATTGTTTTATTACTCCATAAAAGAGAAAAATATGTACATACATATACATAGTATGACAGAGAAGTATAACAACCCTCGTGATACTTAAAATGAAAATTCCAGATCAATTGTAAATAATTACCCTATTTTTACAGTTTTGGAAATAACTTCTTCAATGGAATTTAATCAATAAATTAAACAAAAAAAAAATAGAACATTGCAATTTTCTTTCGCTTGTCTAATTCGATTTCCAACTTCTCCGAAAAGCGGCAAAAAATATCAAACTCAGGAGAAAAAAAGAGCAATAAAAACCTTTTGCATTAAAATTTTATTTGAGGCAATCACGAAGTTTTCTTAGATTCCGTAAAAAAACCTTTTTAAAATTCTTGTTCTGTATAATTTTTAAATAGAAAAAGCTCAAATTTATCTGCGTATGCTGATTTTTAGATAAAGTTTTCAGAATTTACAAGTATTTTTTTTTTTACTTTTCTTCTATCATTTTAAAAGTGATTTATTTTTTTTAGTGTCCTTTGTGTTTGAATTAGGTTGCAATTTCCAGATTCTTGAACATAATACAATACTTTTTTAAATCATTTTTTTTCCTTTTTAAATTGCCATAATAATTTTCTTAAAATTATTTAAAAATACCAAATAAAGATTAAATCTATTTTAAGAAAATGAAGAAAAAAAATATACTCAGTTAAACGATATTTTGAAAATTACCCTTTTTTTACTTCCTTATTATATATATAGTAATGAGGTTTCCAGATAAAAATAGATACGGCATGCGATAGTCTACCTTAAGAAATTTTCTATAAGTACAAAAAATATATAATAAATATTTTTAAAAAAAATGCAAAATACAAAATCAAAGACTAGGTACAAAATAAAATTAAATTTACATTTATTGTACATTTATTCTCTTAAGAAAAGAAAAAAAAAAAACAAAATATTGAAATCCTTGAGATACAACAAAATACAAAAGCTATCTATCCATCTATGATGGTACAAAAAACTATAAAGTACAGCTTGAGTACTGTTTCATAGCATGATTTAGAATTTAAAAAAAAAATAAAGGAAATTTCAGTTTTCATTTTTACTTCATTTTTGATGATTGCAGTCATCATCAGAAATTCTTGTGCATCCTTACATTTGAAAAAAAAGGTTAAATAAAAAAAAATAAAAAAATAAAAAATCAAGTAATTTCCATAATATGAATACTTTTCGATCCATTTTCTATACGATAAAATTATTGCAATTTATTCAAATCGATGATAATAACAAGAACCATCTGCTTCCTGTGTGATTCTTTCAATCAGGAAAAATTCATTTCTGATTGCTTTTATAAGTTATCGATAAGAAGCATCTTTAAGTATACATAACTAAAGAATAGATACATATATACATAAATATACTATATATTAGCATATTATGTATAACAATTTTATACAATTTCCTTAACAATATTGTCACAATGGAATAAATGCAAATTTTCATTTAAAATGTGTTCTAGATGAAAAACTTTATAAAAAACATTTTCATATAATTCTTGATGTAATTTTACAAAAACCTATTTATGTTGTAGAATAGGGATGATTTTTTCTTAGAAAAAAAAAAATATTAAGGAAATTCAAAGTGTTATCCTGTTTAATAATTGAAAAAAAAAAAAAGAATTATTTGAATTTAAAAATTAAAAAAAAAAAAATGTTAAGTGCTGGAAGGAGTTGATAAATTTAATTCTTATATCTTATACTTGTAGTATTTTTCTGCAAGGAAAAATTTATTAATTTCTGAACATTTCTGATTTAAAAATTTGTACTTTTTTCTCTTGTTTTATTATTTATGTATGTAATTTCATATTTTCACTTTTCATACACGTGCTACTTGGAAAATAAATTTAAAAAAAAATTATTATTATTGTTAGTGATTGATTATATTTTTATATAATTTGACGTAGGATTCATTCAGGATATATGTACGTCTTTAAATTTTTTAATTTTTTCAATTTATAGCTACATATGTGTATATTTTTGTTTATTTACCTCATTTTTGATTTAATTTTTGGTGTAATTTAATTCTAAAATTATAAATAAATATTTCATCATATTTCTGATAAATTTATTTTCTTGGTACTTTAATATTCCTGCTTTAAAAATCTCATGAATCATGAATCTTTAAAATTTAAAAGGCAAAAATATTTTTTTTTAGAAGAATAATGACAATGTATCTACATGAATTTTTAAATTTAACTAAAATTGTCTTGAATAATTCGAGGTTTTGAATCATTTTTTTATTTCACTGACAAATATTGGACTTATCGTCTAGAAATGTGTACACTTAAACATTTAGGCTTAACAAAATATCCTTTTTCTAAAAAAATTCAATTCTCACTTTGTAAAAATTTTTATTTTTTTTTAAAGAGATCTTAAAAGTTAAATTTATCAAATTCTGCATTTTTATTTTTATTTTTTCATTTTATCTTCAAAACCAAAAAGAAGTTACGAGATTATCGTAAAAGAAAATTTTTCAGCAAAAATTTAGTCAAAAAATAAGGTGGATTTTGGTCAAAGAGATGTTAAAATATAATTAAATTTATATATTGTATTCACTAGCCCTGATATTTTTTATTTTCTTCTTAGAAATTTTAATATTCTAAAAAAATTAGCTACATGTGTGAATTGACTCAATAAACCATTAATTTTTCTCATTTTGAAGATGGACAAACATAAAAAATTGTAATTTGTTCAATATACATACATACATATCTTTTTTATATGTATTTTTCACGTGACTATTTTATTAATATGTTAGACGCTTGATGCGCTATAATGCGAAGACTAAAAAAAAATTTTCAAAATTACAAATTTTTATGATAAATTGAATTTTGTTTGAAAATCATAAAAATTCTTATTCTAGTGAAATATAAATTTTGTAGGTGTAAGAGACAATTCCATTGTCTCACATTCATTATAAAAATAATAATTATAAAAAAATAGTATAAATAAGTAATAAGGGAAGAATATGAAACAAAATATTTTCATCTTGTTTTTTATTTCACAAATATTTTTGGCTTTCGAAGAAAGAAACTTTTCAACTTCCTTTTTACAATTAAACAAAGCTCTTAGTGTCAGAGAGTTACGTTTTTTGATATTAATTAATATTTTGAATTCTATTCTATTTAATCATTTTTCGTGGATTTTTAATTCATATTATTTTATTTCCTTAGTTTTTGAGAAAAATACAATGGAGTTCATTCAAAAGAAAAAACCCGTATAATACTCGTACAATACAAATAAATAAAAGAATAAAAGTAAATAAAAGAATAAAAGTAAATAAAAGGAAAACAGTTAAGAAAGCATTTAAAAATAACATAAAAAAGAAAATTGAAAAAGATAGATAGGTAGATATTTTTTGCTTGCATCAGTTTCCAACATACATAGTAAAAAAAAATATCCTTTTTTAACCACAAAGTTGTATGACTGGAAAATTTATAGAAAATCGTATTCTTGCAATCTTTATTATTTTGCAACGGTTTTATATTCTTTTTTATTTATCTTAACTTTTTTTTTTTTTTACTTTTTCATTTTCTATTATTTTAATGCACGAAAGTGTAAAATTTCAAATGCAACATTTTGAACATTTTCCACATATTTTCCTTCTACTTTCTCATAAAAAAATAAAAATTATATTGTTATGCAGTACAAAAACAGTTATGGCGCATAATACAGAAAATGTAGACAAAACATTAGAAGATAATTATGCAAATTTTTGTCAGTTGCTTTCATCTTTAGAAAAGCCTTTTGTTCTGAAAAATAGCATGTTAGTGTCAATTTTAAAAATAAAGAAGTATAAAAGTTGAAAAATTAAACACAAAATCGTGCATTTTTTTTTTCCTTTCATTGTGTTTCTTTAGTTCTAGTGATTTTTTATTTAGAAAATAAAACAAAATAAATTGTCACAATAATGAGATACAGTTTTTAAATCTATTTAAATTGTCACGATTTCTTATTTAACTTTAAAACATTAGATTTTATGAAATTTACCTAATTTTTTTTTTCAAAAAAAGCTGAGGAGTTTGTTTCTAAAATATCAATTGCGAAATTCTTTCTTGAATTGGCCTCGCACAAATAAGCTAATAAATACAAATTGGATGTGAAGGTGAAAACATTATTAAAGAAAATATCTTGATTAGGACCTTACCATCTTTTTTTTCACAAATTTCTTCATTTTTATTTGAAAGAAGACATCATAAACAAAATTCATTTCAACGATTTTAATTGCTTCTTAGCTCGACTTCCTTATTATTTTAATATTAAAGATTTTCTTAAAATTTCAGCTTTTAAAATGTAGTAATAAAAATCCAAATCTAAACTTGTTTTAAGGATTCTTATAAAATGTTTTCGACAAACATGTAAAATCATTCGCATTGTTTTTATAATTTTCTAACAGTTTTTCTTTGAAGTTTTGAAAAATGTCAAAGAAAATCTTCATTTTCATTTTTTTTTTTCAAAATGCTTCTTGAACAAAATTGAAATGAAAAAAAAAAGAAAAAAAAATTAGACAGAAAAACTTCAAAAACTTTTCAAATTATTCAGAAACGTGACACATACATATCTTACAAATTCGCATACAAAATTAATTAAAATTTTTTGTTATATAAATGTTAAATAATACATGTTTTTTTTTTTTTCTTTCTAATTGTATCCTCTTCATATGCAATTCTTAAAACAAATTTTACATTTATGCAGAATCATAAAAACAAAAAACTATAATTTTATAACTTATGTTTATGGAAATTACAAAAACAAAAAAAACAAAAAAAACAAAATAACGTAAATAATTTTTTTTTAAAGTTATTTCATAAATGTAAAAAAAAAAAATATTTTTGAGCTTTTAACATTAACATAAAAATGCTTATATGCTGTATGTGTATATGTGTAAAAAAAAAATATTCATTTTTGGAATATCTCTTTGCATATTACCTGATATTTTATAATTTAAGATTTTACAGCGATACATCTGACATTTGAACAAAATGAAAATCATTACGTGATGTAAAATGTTTCTTATATGTATATAGTATAGTGTAATTTAAATTTCATTTAAAATTCATTCAAAATTATATGTTTTCTTGTACTATTCATGTACAAAAGAAGAAAAATAAGGAAGAAAATGAGATGATAGAACACATTTGTCATGATTTTAAATTATACTCGTATACATTATATGCTACATATGTATGCATGCATATAATGACATTTAAATGTTTAAAATCCTTATCCATGGTACATATTCATTTCTTTTCCTTAAATGATGTACATATATAATATTATTCTCATTATACATGTATAAATTCATGCATAAACATTAAACAAATGCATGATAATATATGATCATCATTTTAAATGCATGCATTCTATATAAATATTCGACATGTATCTAAATTATTAAGATATTTGAATAGTTCGTTGATGAAACTTTATATATTTTATGTAGAAAATTTATTAAGATTTATTAATATTTTATAAACTCATTCTATTTTAATTCAAATATAAATATAGAGTGTTTATGAAATTTGATAGGAAGTTTTAAAATTAATCTTTATTCAGTTAAAATACGCATTCATATTTAAATTTTGTTATTGTTTTGAATAAAATAAAATTAGTGTCTTTAAGAATTTATATTTAAAAGAATTTATTTTTTTCAAATATGTATGTATGTAATTTTTCTTTAAAATTATAGCGCGATAAAATAAAAAAAAAAATAAAACAGAATCAATTAAATGCAATATGTCACTTCTTGTGCGCTTATCTAGATTTAAAAATCGATTTTTAATTTCAATTTATCCAACATAAAAGACATCTTCTTTTTTTTTTTTTTTTAATTATTACAAAATGAAGTTTTAATTTTTCTTCTCTAATTTACTTTTTTTTTGTGAACATTATTTCAATTAATGTTTAATTTTCTGTAAATTTTTTCTTCTCTACTTTAAACTTATTTAATTTTCAATTATATTGAAAAGTTACATCATACTGATGAAAAACAAACTAAATAGTTTCTGCATTATTAAATGATTTTATGTAATTGCAATATTATAGACAAAAAAAAAAAAAAAAAATGATTTTATTGAAAATTCATTTGAATTTAATTTCATGATTCATTTGAGTGTTTAAATTAATTTTTTTTTTTTGTTGTTGGTATTTTACATACTAGATAATTTGATACATTTGACATTTTGTCTGACTATATTCAATTATTCATCTAATTTACAGATAATTATTATTCACATCATACATGTATGTGTATAAAATAGTGATTTATTTTTGATTTTTAAGGATGAAGCAATTTTTTATTTGTGGTTGTTTAACCTCATAAATTTATTTCTATTTTTTTTTGGTTTTTTTTTTGTTTTGTAAAATTGAAAGTATCTTCTTTTGAAAATAAGATTATTTTCTCTTAATAGTTCATCTTCAAAAATTTTCAAATTTATCCTATTTTAATATTGAATTTTAAATATTTTATAATTTCCTTAAATTCATCTAAAATATAATTCACCAAAAAGAGATACAATATTATGCGAACAAAATAATGGAAAATTTTGTAAAAATTTTGCTGAATAAAATCGAGTTGGGTTTTTATCTGATCTGGAGTTTTAATTAATATTTTTAAAAAGTTGAAATATAATACATTTGTATGTATGTATATGTATATATAGTGTATATTTTTTCAAATTTAAACTTCTTCCTTTTAAAATAATATTGGGCTTTTGATCTATTCATATGATATACGACACGTGTAATATGTTCTCATATGATATTTTCAATTTTTCATCATCAATATACAAATTTGTATTTAATAAAAATGTCATATATGGATTTATTGTCCTCATATACGATAAATAAAAGATATATTGTTAAAAAGTGTTTTTGCAAGTGTGAAAGACGAAAAAAAAAAATCATTTTAAATTCTTGATAAAAATGACACGTGTTTCTTTTATATTAAAATTTTAAAAATTGATCGCATATTAATGATTACCTATGCAAATATTTTGATTTCAAAATAAACATTCGCTTTCATAAGAGAGTTTTAATCAAATTCGAAAAAAAAAAAATCATACTTGTATATTGAAAAAAAGAAAAATGTGTACATATTCGCATATACATACTAAACGAGATAATAATTTATTAGAAACGTGGCAAGATATTGCTTGCTTAAGAAATGATAAATTGTGGGTGTTTTTGTAGCTTGTTCTGGTTGTTAACATACTCATTCTGTGCTTTGTTTGTTTTTTTTTTTTTTTAACATGAGTATATTCAATTGGGATTTTAATCGTCTTTTTGTTTTTGTTTTTAAAAAAATCATTTTTATATCTAAACTTTCTAAAAAAAAAAGTATTTTTTAATTCAAACTTGTATTTGATCGGGTAACTTTTTACATGTTTTCAATTTAATTTCAGAAAATTACAACGAAATTTTCATAAATAATTTCAAGTATTTTTCAATTACCTATTTAAAATCCGTGAAAACATTTTATTATTGATTTCACCACGCGCTAATATCAATTGTTTGAATATATAAGTACACGCACACATTGAAAAATTGTAAAGCAAACAAAAATAAGCAATAAATTACTTGAAAATTTTCTGTTTTTTTTTTCATATTCTATTTTACTTGGAATTAATTCAATGAAAAAGTTTGAAATTTTTCAGTTTTGCCAATGAAATGTAGTTTTTTGTTTTTTTTTTTTTGGCTAAATTCCAATAGCATTCCTACAGTAACTATCGAAATGATACGAAAGGACCATTGAATAAATACTTATCTTTTAGTAATTTTTGCAAATAGTATGGATTACTTTAGATTTTTAATTCAGAATTTCTTTTTGTTTAAAAATTTTTATTTCGAAAACAAAAATTTCTCCATTAATTCAAAATATTGAAAATTTCAAATTAATCAGATGGAAGAAGAGCTGTTGTTCAATAAATTTCTTTTCTTACATGAACTTTAACATTGAAACATTAATGTTTTGTTCCCACTACAAAAAAAGAATAAAGTAGAAAAAAATTGGTTTTAAAATTTTTAAAATTTTTTCATATTGTACCAGTTTTTTTGCAATTCAATATAAAATTTTTGTGATTATGACAAAATATTGAAAATATCAAATTTTAAAAACCTATGAAAAATTGTCTTATTTTTAGAATTTTTGCAAATGTAAGTTTTGCGAGTAAATAAAGTCAAGACTTTCAAATAAACATAAAAATAGTTTTAAAATTATAATAAATTCAATGTAACATGGTTTCAAGATTAGTTTGTATAATATTTAAAACTGGCACATTACACGCATCCTGTTCAAGTGCTATGTGCATATGTACATATATACATATGTATATTCATCAAACATTGGAAAAAAATTAACGTACATAAAATGTTGCTAGCTACACGTCCTCAATAATAACATTTTTAAGACATCAAGTGGAGAATCGTGATTTATTTAACAATTTTATTTAAAATCATGAACTAAATCTCATATACTCACGATTAAAATAAATAATTATGCATAAGAGGCTCCTATATGCATACATCGTATATATGTATTTTTTTCTCTTTCTATTTTGTTTTTAATTTTCATTCTGTTGAAATTTTCACACAAATGTAATTATATGTGGGTTGTGTATTTGACGCTGATGTTAAAAAGTTATTTTCCAATTTGCGTAATGAAAAACATCATATTGCAGATTTAGCATTTATAGAATACACATATACAAACTAGTATGTACATATCTAATTTTTCAATAGTTGAAAAATATCACTCATGATGTAGTGCAAATTAATATACTTGTACCATATGTTAACAAACAAGAGTAAAAATTTTCATAAATATTTATGATACACTAGATGAATGAGTAGTAAAATGTCGTATTAATTAAAATCTTCCAACAATTAATCACAATTGTATGAAAATTAAATAATTCAAATAAAAACTAGCTGTACCTTAAAAAATATACACATAATGTTAACGATGTCTGTACTTTTGATTTTTCAAGTAGATATAGTATGTCTGTTGCGAACGCGCTTTTTATTAATTTACAGTCTATAAAATTCTATCATTTCGAATTCCATTTTTTTTTTGTTTTGTAAAAGTAAAGCCATTAATATAATCCTCAAGCAGTTTTTATTGATATCGTGAGCAAGATGAGGAATTGAACAGTATTTTTATTGAAAAGGATGAAATTTAAATAAAAATTTTTAAATTTGATTTTTGTTACTTTTCTAAATTTTATTTTGGAATCTGTGGTAAATTTCATAAATGAATACATTGTATCCTTTGAAAAGATAGTATTGTTGTTGTTCAACTTTATAAACACAAAATTTAAAATTTTAGTTTTTATAGACATTTTCAATTTTCGTTTCGGTAAGAAGCTTTTTAAAAAAGTCTTATGTATTTCTTCACGTCTTCTTTAAGAGAAAATGTCATTTATTTTTCATATATTGGAAAAATATATTGGACATAATGTATATTTTCATAAACTGTAAATTTGTTTTCAAATATGTAGCTCACAGACATTCACAGTAGAATTCTCTGCATTTTTACCATATAGGTGCTTGTATTTTAGAACATAACTCAAATCAACTTTAAACAAAATACATTCAAGATAGTTAATTATAGTATACTCTAAATCTCTATATCAATTTTCAAATACTTTTTTTCATCTTACTTATTAAATTCTAACAAAAGACAAAAATATTTCTTTCCCTAATTTTCTTTTCGCAAATTCAATTCAAATAACTCTTTAGAATTTCATCTTGAACTTTTGCAACCAATTAAACAACGTAAATTTTCTTCAATAATTAAAATTTTTCATCACATAAAATTTTTAAATTCATAATTAGGTACGACATTTATATAAAAAAAAAAAAAAACAAAATACCATAATTCACAGAAAATTAATTTTAATTAGGTTTTCATTCCTAAGAATCCTTCGTTGTTCCTTTATCATCAAGCATTCATTATAAAATGAGTTGAAGAGGATTAAGGTAAACAGTTTGAAAAAAAAAAAAAAAATTCAAATTAGTAAAATAAGAAAAAAACAACAACAGATAATTCAATTTAGTTTAAAAAAAAAAAATGAAAAATAATAAAAAACGCTTAGTAGAAATTTTTTTTTTTTTCGTATTAAAAAAACAATGTAAATTAACTCGTTACCTTTAAAAATTAAATAAAGCAGGAAATTTGTGAAATTTGCTTTCATCGGAAAATAAAATTAAAATAGAAAAATATTGCAGTATAAAAATGCAAATTAAGATAAAATTTTAGGCATACTAAAGTAGAGGTATATTATACATAACCTATACATATTCTATAGTTTTTTAAAAATCTTTTTATATCCTCTTATATCCTCTGCATGTACTCAACCTAAATTTTTAGATGTGCATTTCCATATTTTTCTTCCTTTTTATTTTTTTAATTTTTTCTCGATATGAAACATATCATTAAACTAGAAACTAGGGTGACAGATAATCCATAAGTGGTTTTTTTATATTATTATTTATTTACATATTTATTTTACTCATTTGTTTGAACTCGTACAGGTGTATATATGTACGTATACATATAGTACAATTTATATTATGAAGTTTTTGAAAATTCTGTCTACAGAGGAAGTAGAAAGAGATACTATCTTAAATGAGAATGTAAATCTTGTCTACATAATATGTACATTTTCAATAATTATAAAATTATATTTACAAATTAGCATAAAAGGATAAATAATGTAAAATTTCTTTATTATTTTCTATGTTCTCATGCCCTGGCACTTAGACCAGTGTTAGCTTGTTGTTACTTACCTGTTGCTTCAGCAGGATGGTACAATCTCAAACCAGCCTTTAACTACTGTAGTTTTTGTTGTAAACGTTTAAAATGTTTAAAATTATTAAATTTTTAAATTTTTAAAAATTAATTTTCTTACATAAAATCGAAATTCATATAAAATTACTGAATACATTTTTTTTTTCCTTCCTGAAAAAGAAAAAGTCCCTAGAGCTCACAGTAACAAAATGAATTTGTTAAAACAATGAATGGATAAAAATACAAAAATAATAATGAAATCCTGGTCACGAATTTTCTTAGACAAACAATAATAAAACATTAAAATCAATTGAAATAATATTTATTGTTATTAAAAGACTTTCGTTTGGATTTAGATGTAAAATATTTATAATAGTGATAAATTGATATAAAAATGTCATGCATGTGTAGGTGTAAAGTTGCTAGAAACACAAATACTATCTAAGTATGTACTACTTATATTGTTTTTATATCATTTATGTGGAATTATTCGTTACTCGTATGTAAGAATTAAGCCCTTTTCTCACATACTCGTATGTATTAAAGCAACTCGTGCGAACGTGACATGAAAATTAAATACTGTCACAGAATATCATTTACATTAAATATTTATTATATGTGAATTCAAAAATAATAATCAAATATTATGAAAAGTTGAATTTCAGTAAGTTTTTAGTATTTTATTTAATGGAAAATTTTTAAAAATTTTTATTATAAAAAATAATGAGCCTATCTTAGAAAATTAATTTTATTAATTAAATTATCTTTGTGCTTTTTTTAATTGATATACTTACATATAAAGGTGGCCTATTAAAATTTTTGTTTTAAAACATTCACCATTCAAAAAATATTTAATTTATTTTCTATTGGTATATTGTATTTATGGACTAAATTGTAATTTTAATATTGCTGAATTTAAAAAAAAAAAAAAAATTATATTAATCCATTTACATGAATAAAAATTTCCCATACGTTATTTTCTTTTACTGGTGAATTGTAATATATGAGTTATTAAAGTATTTATTTTTTTTAAAAAAATGTTGTACGGTTGTATTTATTAATCATATACGCAGTATCGATTCCATTGTTCAGATAATAAATTTCATACAGTCATATTGCCTATAAAAAAAAAAAATATGAATGATATCACACCAATGAAATAATAATATGTAATTGCATTTTTACAATAAACTCATAGCTTTTTACACCGCTAAATGAGGTGAGCATGTGTAATAAATAATATAAATGGAATTTTACTTTTTTATTTTTCATGTATTGCATTTTCATTGTGCATTTTATATTAAAAAAAAAAAAAAAAATTGAAAAATAATTTTATCGTTTTTTTTTTTTTTTACTTGAAACCACCAGCAATGGTAAATTCCATTACCTTGTACCAAAATATAAATTTTTTTTTTAGTAACATAAAAAAAGGAAGTTTATTATTTAAATTTCGTAATTCTTTTCCGTACCATTAGTAAATTCCGAAGTTTTTAAAACTTTTAGTAAAGTTCTCGGAAATTACTCGGAAAACTTACTTCCATTATCAGCAAAAGAAAATTATTGTGATATTTATTATTAAGTTTTTTTTTTTTTTTTCTAATTTAATAAAAATAATAATTTTCATTTATATTTTATGAGTATGTATGTATTATTGTAATTACAATTTCTGTTTTATATTATACATTTATACATAAGTATTTATGGTATGTAACGAAAAATTCAAAGTACTTACAGCTTACGTATTTCTTGAAAATTAAATTGCAAAAAAACCTTTAAATATTTCCTGTAATTTTGGTTCATTGCATCAATATAATATAATGTGGTGTTACAATGCAATGTTACTGCATCTAAGTATGTACTTACATCAGGATAACTAGGTTACCTATTTCCGTTTCTCATTTTTTTTTAAAAGTTTATTTTATTTTTTCTCCCTTTTTCGTTTTATTGGGAATTTTCTGAATATATACATACTCGTACATACATATATGCATTGCGTTGTATGAAAATATTTTACCACAGACCTTTTTAAAATTTTAGTTTTACATTTTTTGCATTATACACGTTTTTTGTTGTTGTTCAAATATGAATTTTATTTCTGCAAAAATTAATACTATTTTTGTATTTAAAAAAAAAATTATTTTAAAGATAATTATAATTTTTTCAATTTAATTCGATTTTCATTGAAAGATAAAATCTATTTCATTTCAAGTTATTTTTTTTTATCTAATGTTTAGTTGATTTTTATCGATTTTTTTAAAAGTTTTTTTAACCTGTAACATATGATTTTATCTTAAATATATTTTTATTTTACTCACAAGTAATTTATCAAAATTACGGTAAACGTATGTACAATATTTTTAAATATTCCATTATTTTTCTTTTGAAATCTTTAAAGTGCAGTTTAAAAGTTTTCAAAGCATTAACACGATGTTCGTGACTTTGAAAGTATTTTTTTTTCCTTCTTGAATATTAACAAAAAAACACACATACAATTAATATACATACGACTTTTATTTCCTTATTATAACTTTCCCACAACATTGCATGTAATTACATCAACAACTTTTCAAAATTCTTGCTTATAAAAAAAACTTTAAGTTTCTGTGGAAAAAAAACGATACAAAAAAATCTATAAAAAAATCTATAAAAATCTGTAAGAAAGTAATAAATACAAATCTTGCAAAAATAAATAAATTAATTTATTCTTTAAACAAATAATTTACTCAGGCTTAGATAATTTTTTAGAATCACAACGTGTTAACTGTACCTTACCAAACTATTTTCCCATTTTTATTATCCATATATCTATACCACAAAGCCCATACATTCTATCTTGTTCTCCCTTATTCCTTTTTTTTATTTTATTAAAGCCTCAATTATAAGTTTATTAACTTTTTCTAATTAGCACTTTTTCCTCAAAAATAAATAAAAGTTTAATAAAAGTAAAACAAAATAAAGAGTAAGTACGTTTGCTAAGGAAAAATAAAATATGAAATTAAAAAGCTGAAGAGGTTATTGACTTTTTAAGGTGTACATGAGACTACATACATACATATATATTATTACATTACACTACATATTTCAGTTAAAAATAATTATACAAAACAGAAGATGTAAAGAAATGTAAAGTAGACGATTACACTTTACTCAATTTCTAAATCAATTTTAATTTTTACCATATGAGCCATTTATTTAAAAAGTGACTGTAAGTCCAATATTTCTTTTTTTCATATTTTTGTATAATAACTGAATATATTGCTACTGAATAGTCTAAAAGAGGATTTCATTACATATTGATTTATTATAAATTAAATAATGATAGTAGCAAACAAAATTTACTGTTTTATTTTTCATTTAAATGGACTTAGAGCACTTTTGAAATACTTAAATTTCTTCTTATATGTTAAATAAGAGTAAACATTTGAAAAATTTTTAAAAAATTGAATCTAAGAAAAATTAAATGAAAAAAACAACACGTTGATAACAGTCAAATCAATTTTAAGACCTTTTCGTCAGAAATTCATTTTGAAATTTTAATAATTCCGGACCCTGTCATCCAATTGATTTGAAATTTCTAGAGATTTCCTTCGCTTGATGTAGTACTTCTTGTTTGACTAAAATTGGTGCAATACAACCCGAGATATCTTTTTCTTCTTAGTTGACACCAAAACCTAAGCGGGTCTCCGCTTTTTCATTAAAGTTTCATGACGATTTTGTTGTCATAAATACACCTACAGAACCGTATTCAAATAAATTAGTACTTATTCGAATCTTGGGCAAATTCTAACCTACATCAGCTTTTGCACTAGTTAACGGATTTCCACTATTTGAAGTTATTTTAAAGATTTAAATGGATATTGTAGTCAAATTTTTATTTCTTATTTTCCAGGGCAGGAATACATTTTTTTTTTCAAATGGAATGCAATATACCATATTTAATTATTGTAACTTTAAAATTAATGCGCGTATGTAAAATTTAAACGAATTCGAAGTGTTCAGTAAGAAAAATTATTGCTAACACGCAAATAAACGTAATTTAATTTAAGGATTGCATGTCTTAAAAACATTTTAAAATTTTTTTGTTATTCTTCACAATTAGTTTATTAAATCGTATTACAGTGAAAGTATTTTTTAAACTGTGATTTGTATGCTATTGTATATATTGTTGGAAAATACAATGAATAAAGTACATACTATATTGAAAATTACACCGTCGAAACATGTGTTTTTCTGTTATTCACCCATTAATTTTTATTTTATTTTATTTTTTTCCTTTGTAATTAAAACAATTCTATCACATCATTACATTAAAAATTTTATTTGAAATGTCGATGACATCCTTTAGAACTCTTTGTATATGTGAAAAATTATAACAAAAAAATTAAAAAAAAAAAAATTCAACAAAAAAACTCAAAAAAAAGTGCTCAAATAAAATTTATTTTAATTATTAAAACCATTTTAATTTGAAGCACATTTTAATCCTTTTGCTCATAATAACAAACGATGAAAAAAAAAATTATTCTAACACATCATCAGATAATTTTATAGACAAATTTAAATACTGAATGAAAAATGAACATTTATATTTTTGTGTGTCTTTTTTAGTCTAGACCTAGTTGAAAATGACTTATTGACATTATGAAGCATAATATTAAAATTAGTTAAACAATTAGACTAAAAATAAATAAAAATTTAAATACATTATATATATTTTCTAAAAGTTATGTAAATTCAAAAATTAAACAAAACAAAATGTCAATAAAAAGATGGAGAAAGACTTTTATCCTAAATAAACGATTAACATTACCATCATCAAATTAAATTACTCAATGTTATTTTTTACAGACAATTTTATTATTTTCTATTGTAGATATATTATCAAGAACTGAAGTAAAAAACAAAAACAAAAAAATTCGGACAATTTTGTAAATGTTTTTTTTTTTTTTTTTGTCATATTTTCGATTATGGTTTCAAAATTTTAGCCACAAATTTTCTTGCAAATACGAGTTAATTTTTTGAAACACAATAAAGCTTTTGTAATTATAATGGAAAAAATTGGGTCATTATTCTAGATATAATGTGATATTTGTATAAAATTTGTATTTAAAATTTTTATTTAAATTTTCCTTATCTTATTTTGAACTCAATTTCCATTATATAAAGAAGAAAAAAGAAAAAAAAAATGAATAAAACATGTTACATATGTATATGACCTTTATCATTGAATTTAACTTTAGGCAAATAAAACTTTTGAACTTTATATTAATTTAACCATCACAGAATCTGTATTATTGTCTTTTAATTTAAAAATATTACACACAACTGTATATGTAGGTGGAAAATAAGTTTGTTCAACATTTTACGTAGGCTACTTATAAAAAATATGACATAAAATAATAATGAAAATTGCTCATGGATATTGTGCTTGTGAATTTTTCTTGAATGAATTTTTTCTCTCTCTCTGATGTGAAATTAAAGTTAAACAATACAAAAAAAAGTACTTCAAAAGTATTACTTTTGATTAAAATTTATTTCTTAAATTTTTAAATTTTATGATATTCCAATAAATAAGCTTTTTTTTTTTCTTCTTTTTTTTTCGAAACGTCAATTTTTATTTACTAACGAGTTACTAACATCAATATTGTGTATTTTCGAAGAAAAAAAAAAAACATTATAAGCTAACGAAGTACAGAAAAAGTTTGTTTTTATTTTTGTATACCAAAAAAAAATAAAACAAAATAGGGTGGAAACAACATTTGACGTAGGAATTATTTTTATTTTTCTTGTTATCACATCATATTTCTTTATTGGATACAACTTTTGTATGTGTGACAAGTATATACTTGTAGTATGCAAAATAATATTATCGTGGGTGACAAAAATATATGTATATATACAAAATGTGACAAATGTATAAATACTATACCGAAAATTTACCATATTACAGAAAATAAAATTATGAGTTTTTTCAAATAAAAATTACAAAATAATTTGAGACTCAAACACAAGTGTGACCGTGATTATAAAATTTTAAAAGGTTAAAATTTCAAAGGTGATTTTAATATATATTTTTTTATAATATGGTATGGTGATAATTTAATGATAATTTTTTTTGCTTATATTTTACACCTTTTCAGAATAAGCAAGTATATAAATATTTTGAAACAAGGATTTACTTATTAGTTGGCTAAATTCAATAATTGTATTTATTTAAAAAAATTGATGTTAAAGCATGTTTTGTCGTTTAAAAAGTAAATTTTTCATTGTTTTTGTGAATTTTTCTGCAATTTTGGTATTTTATAATTTTCAATTTTTAAATTCTTTTCAAATTGTAACTCTTTGAAGTCCAGAGGCGACTCTTAGTTGCCACTCAATTAAATAAGGGTTAGTTGAGTAGCGATTGTACTTTTGTTTCATTATTTTAAATTGCATACAGTCGGATAAAAATAAAAAATAAAAAATCTTCTAAAACTTGTCAGAGTGCAATTTCAAAAACAAGAAATGAGGAAAGCTGGTCAGTTCTCCATACTTAAAACAGCTTCAACTACAAAGGGTTAAGAGTGAAAGAACAAAATTGTAGTAGAATTTTGTAGTTAATATGTATTTTCAGTGTAAATATTTTCTCGGAAAATTTCAAAACAATTTAAAATTATAAATAAAAAGTCAGTAAGAACAATACATTTTTGTTGACGATAGCTAATTAATAAAATAATATTTAGAAAAATAATAATCTTTTTAACAATTCAATCATAACTATTTTCATAGAAATTTCTTATGTGCATATCTTATTTCGGATTTCAAAATATCATAAAGAAATTCAATTTTTCCATCCGTAATAAAGTAACAAAAAAAAATTTAGCTACGTCAAAGAATGTTTGAATTTCATTCTTATTTCATTGATATGAACATTAAAGTCGTATATCCTATTGTTTTCTAAATTTTTTATTTATATATATGTAAATTTTAGATATTTTTTATTTCCTTTGAGATGTGTATTTTATGTTATATCTAATTTTTATGAGATATAAGATTTGATAAGGGTCAACATTACATCACAAATATGTGACAAGACGATAATTTTAAATAAATAATATAAAAATACTTTAGATATTTTCAGTTTATTTTTCTTTATTTCTTTGAAATTTTATAGCATTTTCTTTTATTTGTGTTTTTTTATTTATCATATTTCATATAAAATAAGATTCTCAGAAAGAGTAATACATTTATGAATTTTATTATATGATACTTTTTTTTTTTTTATAAATGTGTCACATGAAATGAAAATTTATCTCAAGAGAAAGCTATGAATGAGTTTGTATAAAAGATGACAGAATATGTTTATGATTCGAAGATTATTAAGTTCAAAAATATAGAAAAGATATTTTTTGCATGTTTTTATTTATCAAAAAAATCATATCTGTCTGCCAATCGGAATTTGATTGTTAAATATAAGAACTGAATGTTGTATTTTTTTTTTCTTTTTCATTTTTTCATATTTTTCATAGAATTCTCTGTAATTCAATTGGAATGGAATACGAAAAAAAAAAAGATATTTTTGACAGGAAAACATTTTTTTTTAAATAAACTATGTCTAACTTATACGAAACCCTTACTTAAACTTTTTTTTATAGTACTGTTTTTTTGTAATATTTAGTTTGTGATTCATGGGCATTGTGGATATACTTTTATAAAACAATAAAAGAATAAAACTTATTTTAAAAAGCTTACGAATTGGTTTTAAAAAAATTTAAAAAAAAATATTGAAGTTTTGAAATTTAGATTGTTAACTAATAAATTACGAAATAGGTATCTTGCAACAATCGTAATTTTATATACATACCTATACATATGTATATATAGTATATAAATTCATTTTTTTTAAATATTAATGATGAATATGTATGTAGAAAGAATTTTCAAAAAACAAATGACAATTACAAAATTTCAATTAAATATTTTCGGAAATCTTTCCATTTCAATATTCTAATAAGATAAGTATATTTTTGAAAGATTAAAAAAAAAAAAAGCCCAGAGAAGTTAAATATTTTTATAAGTTAGTTCATCCTAAATAAAATTTTTTTTACAGCTAAGAAAAACTTTTTCCTAAACATCTACAATTTAAATTTTTGAAGTGAAAAACTTTATTGTGAATTGAATAGAATACATTTTTCTTCAATATATCAGAAAACTTCATAGTCGAAAAACTATGAAGTAAATTTAAGAAAAAAAAAAATAAAATAAAATAAAATAAAACTTTTGTATACACTACCTAAATTCTGAAAAAAAAAAGAAAATTATAACATACTTAAAAAAAAAAGTAGTTTGTATTATGTTTTTTTTATATTTGTTTGTTTTTGAACTTTTTTTTTCCGCTGCATATTCTTTTTTATTCCTTATTTTTAAAAGTTCAGTTTTTCTTCAGTATTTCATTTTTTGATTCTTATTTTTAAGCATATAACACAAAAGAATAAATAAAAATGAAGTTTAAAAATGAAAAAAATTTGATTTACAAACTTTTTTTTTCTTTGAATATTTTATGTAACTTAAGATTTGCTTTTAGTAGAACATTGTACATAGTTTCTTAGATTTTCAATATCTTATGCCTTTTTATATTCTCAATTTATTTTGAATGAAATTTTTAAAAAAGTTTTCTGTTTTAAAAATTTTTTTTTTTTAAATTGTTTGTTCTCTTTTCTTCTAATCCTATGTCTAAAATTATTTTATAAAATACAAAAAACACTTGTGATATTTGTTAAACCAAAGTCAAAACATGCATATTCTTTCTAGTCAAATAAAATAATCAATAATTTACTATAAATTGTTCCTGAAAAATATTTGGAAACACCCTTAAATTTCTTTGATTATCAAAAAAGCTGAATACTAACTTAAAAAGAAAAAAAAATAAAATAAATACAAGATGAAAAAAAATAGATTCATGAATATATTCATCAAATTTACGTAACAGATGTTTGAAAATCTAAAAAAAAAAAAAATATACTCTTGCAAAACTTTCAACTAAAATTATACAGTTATTGAAATGATTCATTTTTCAATTGTTCAATGAACTAATTTTCTAACATGTAACATCTGCACGTAATTTAAAATTTTTCTCAGAGAAAAACAAATGATTGGAAATCTAGACATACTAGAATATTTCAGTAATTTATAATTAGATTTTCTAACTTTTTTTAAAAATTTGTAAATTTTCTTTATCCTTAAAAGCTGTATAATTAAAAAAAATTTTTCTGTATAGGAAAATATACATAAATTAATTATCTGATGCTGTGTAAAAAATATTTTATTTTTAGTTTCATAATTCGACAATATAAAAAAAATCATTAACCATCTTTTCGAAAATCATAAAATTCCTTTTTTCAGCATAGCTGTAATTCAAGTGTTCTTTTGAATACATTAAAATCACACTAATATAATGATAACAAAAAAAAAAAAAATTAATTTGAATTAAATTACAATTTAACAGGAAATAATAAAGCTGCTTTTAAACATTACCTTTTTGTTCCTTAAATACATCATCATTTGAATCTTGATGTATATGTGTGTGCAATCCTTTAGTTCTTTCACTTTTTAAGTTTACCACTTTTTTTTTTCGTATTTGAAAAAAAAAATTGATTAGTTCCAATGGATTTATTTCATATGGCTTCTAAAATTTTAAATTTATTTTATGAAAAGTCATTTATTTTAAAGTTAACTTGAGTAGACCAAAGCCTTTAAATGAATTGTAGAACCAAAGAAGAAAAAGATAATAAATTTCATATTAAAGAATTTTCAAAATTTTACTTAAATTTATTAATTTTCCTGAATTTGAAGAATTCATGACCAGTTTGTTTCGGATGAATGCAAAACAAGGATTATAATAAATTTATAATTTTGAGAACACATTAAACCTTACAAACAAAACTTCATATGTACATACATGTTTAGATACATATGTATATGTATGTATTTTGAAATTTATGTTTATGCATAATTCCTATTGTACTATGATAAATGTTGTAACAATGAGTATTAACACGTTTTCATTAAAATCAAACAGTAAATATTTATCATTGAATGACAACAACTAATACGAGTATACTCGTATGTATGTATCTATTCAACATTTTGCATATAAGCTATATGTATGTGGATAGAAAATACAAGTGCTTAAATTATGAATAAATTTTTCGATAAAAAGGATAATTTTATATAATATGCATAAACTCACAAATTATACTTTTATGAAAGCAACAGCAACAGGATATGTAGAAAAATGTACAATAAAATAACTTTTACAATATGTATAAAATCTATTATTCATGTTTTTATTTGTTGTATTTGTAATGTTTATGTGTATTGTTTTACACTGCGAAGATATATAAATTTTTATTATGATGCCTGATTTTAATAAACGCTCCTATTATATATAAACCTAAAACATAATATTAGTAAATGTACTTATAAACCTGTTTACAAAGCTAGGATTGATTGAAGGATTACATAATAGTTCACCAATAAAACAATGCATCTCATATTTGTGTAGAATATATCACATAATTACTTATTGTCAGCCTCATACTTGTATGTATGTTCACAAAAAAAAAAAAAAGGATTATTGATAAATATCAAACAAAACAATAATTTAATTGTCCTTATACAATTAGAAATTTAATTGAGGGCCTTTGGCTAAACAATAAATCAACAATTAATTTAAAAATTTAATTAAAATAATTTTATATTTAAGGATCCTTTGGTCTTCCTAAAACCTTAAAAGTTTTTTTTTTTTTTTGTTTTCAAAATTTCTGTAGAACAAAATATTTGTATGTTTGTCCATCAAATATTATAATTGAAATCCTTTTATGTATTGTGAACTAAAAATAATTTCGATCGTAAGTTAGAAACAGGATACCTATAAAAACAATTAAACTTTTCAGACATAATGAACTCTGTTGGAGTTTCAAATAAATCAAAATATTCAAAATTCATTATTGTAGGCAGAGTAATAACTTTTCTATGTAGATATGTAAATATATCCTTTTCTCTAACGCAAAATATTTGGTATACTACCCCACCATAAAGTATCTTTTCAAAAGATTTCATCCTATCTTAAAATACTCCACAGTGAGTTCGACATCTACATACATACATATCATATTATATCTCTCAACATGGATTGCTCATTCATTACCCATACAACACATTAAACGTTATCATATAAAACAGGATTTAAACTTCTATGGTAACCATAGTAAAATGTACCACATGCGATTTTTAATATATGAAACTGAAAATCGTAATAATGAGTTTAATATAAAAGAAAATAAAAAAACCAAAAGCATCTCGATATACGGTATTGATACTAATATGGTGTTTTATATGTTTAGAAAGTTTTTCTTTTTTGTTTTTTTTTTTGTTTGCCTTTTGTAGAACTAATGCTCAGGTGTTGTGTGATTTATGATTTTCATATTCCGGTTTTTTCATGTTTTTGTTTATTTTTTATACAGAAAAAAAAAAAATAAATAAAAAGTACTTTTTTTTTTGAAAGTTTTTGTGTTAAAGCCCTCAACAAAATTTATTTTGTTTTTCTTTCTTCGTTATATCCTTCTTCTTTTTATAATAATGATTTACATACATATCAAATATATGTACATCCGCTTATGTATACATATACTGTATACATTTTCCTTTTACTGTTCCAGAATTCCAAATTTCATTTTATTAAAGAATAAAATATAACAGAAGTGAGGTATATAGCTATTACACATTCAATCTAAAAGCATTGACACACATATAATATAATCCTGTTTTTAGTTTACTAACACATTGTGAAATAGGTTCAATTCATTTATTATATAACCTCATGTAACATACATGTTTGCATGTAAAATTTTCATATTCTAAAGATAATGTTCATATTTTATGAATCTTTGTATAATAATAGTTGTTTTGGGTTATATCATCATGTGGTTACAAGAAATTTTTTTTTTTTCTACTGTGTACATCTTTTGATTGTTTTTATGGTCATTTTCAAGTAAATGTAATAATATATTTTAAAAGGATTTTGTTTTAGACTTTTAATTTTGTGTTATTCAATTTTAATAAAAGTTAGTTATTTCCAAAAATAAAATTATTAAGGACTTTCATTGAAAAATACAAAACAATATTTAAAGTAAATAAGACAAGATACAAAATCTATCAGTAAAAAATTTCATAATCGTTTTTCACCGAAAAGTCAATGTTTTAAGGAAACAGTTAAATTTATAGAAAATCAAAACGTTAATATATCCTTTTACAAATATTTATTCACATTTTTTTTTCCTTTCGAAATTTATTAAATTTTCTATATCGTCAATCAATTATTTTGAAAACTTGTTTGTATGAAAATTTCATAAAGATTTTAATGTGAATTCCCTTTCTTTACAAATTATTCTTTCATGGTGAACAACTTTTTTGTTTTACAAATCGTGCGATTTTACTTTACAAAATTAAAATAAAAATAAACAGGCCGTAACGTCTGAAAGGAAATAAAAATTTAGAATACAGAATTGAATTTATTTACCTATAGATCGTACATATAAAGGCAGTGTGAAAAACATGATTGATAAATCATTCGGATTACAGAAAAATAGTTTTAAATATTGAAAAAAAAAAATACTAAAATATAAGAAAAAATAAGAATAAAGAAAAAGTATTAATGTTGATCAAATTGTTTTTGAATCTAATATTTAAAAATGTTCCATGTATACTCAATAGACATTATTTGTAATGAAATTTTCATACAATGTATAAAATATGTCGAATATGAAAGTCAATTCCAATTAATCTAGTTTACTACATTTTTAAAAAAATTACAATTATTTATTAAATTATTAAAAATCTTTATATGTTAAAAAAATAGAATATTTCATACTGGAAAATATATAGTACACAAGAAAATAGATATCTTTCGAAATTCTTAAACTTGAAAAAAGCTAAGATTTTCATCAACTTTTTATAAAATTTTCAACATCGCTTTTTTTTTTTTTTTATTTTTTTTTTTTTTTTTAAAAATATCTTCATGAAACAAAAGAAAGCAATAAAAAGATACAAAATCTAATCTATTGAATTTATCTGACACATTTGAAAAGTTTTATGTTTTTTTTTTCTTTTCAGAATGATGTTATTAATGTGAAATAAATAGATAAAAATGTAATAAAAAATATCCTTAAATGATTTTTGTTTCCAGTTAACACCCACAATTTACGAATTGATATCACATATGATTTTTCTTCATCAAAAGTCAGCAATAAAATTTTTTATTGTTTGCACGTGTCATATGTGGAAATGATTGAGTTTATTTTTTTTTCTTTTGTTTTTTTCGTAAATTGACAATTTAATTTTGGTAATTAGATAAAATTAATCAAAGTAATAAAAAAATATCAACGTAAGCAATATTGAAAAAATTTGAAGATACATACATATGTCCATCACATATATAAAGTTATTCGATTTTCATGCATTAAAAACAAGAGTACGTAAAAGGAAATTATTAAAAGAATTATATGATATCAATTTTCATAAAATTTTGGCAAAATTAAAAAAAAAAATATATTAAATATGTACAATGTAGGATTCATAAGGAAATTAAAATTACTTTATGAGGTGTGCTTATCATCTATATTTTTTATCTCCATGGTACGGATTCATCTTTCTTTTTATTCTTTTATCTGTGATTTTTATTTTCTTTTTATTCCTTCTTACTTTTTTGTTCTTTTTAATTTAACATTTTTAATACACACAATGAAACTGATTTTGTTGAAAATCTCATAAATTTTTTTTTTTTGCTATCTCCTGTTTATTTTTTTTTTTTTATTTTCATCTTCTGAAGTTTAATATAATTTTCTGTTGCTGTGTTTCTTCTTTTTATGCTGTTGGTTCAAAAAATACCCTTCTTTAAAGTTTCTTATTTATTTTATCTTCTTTAGAAGAAAAAAAAAAAAGATAAAGACACGGACGAATTGTCATAGAACACGTAATTAATTGCTTAAAATTAATCTTATCTTGTAATAAAAGATATAAATATCTTTTTTTTATTCTTATTTGGTATGTAAATATCATGAATCACTTTTTATTTCAATGAGTTTATGGTTGGTAAAATCTGAAATTTACCGTTACATTTTACGTAACTGAAAAAAAAAATCAATTATTTCATAAACGGAAATGAATGAAGAAAAGAAGAAAATTGTAAAAGTGAATTTTAATTAATTGTGACAATATGTTGCAAAGGTAAAAAAAAAAATTTTAAAAGGCGACACAGGTGAGAATGATATGAAAAATTTATATAAGAAGAAAAAAATGAGGTCATACTTAAAAAAAGTGATTATGATTTAAATTTTGATTTTTTTTTAAAAAGGCTATGCAATCTAAAATATTTTCAGACATTTCTATTCCAATAACAGTTATTAATATGAATTAAACGAAAACTAAATGTCTAAAATTACAAATCCTCAACATTCTAATATCCTGTAGGAGATTCTAGTATTTTCCATCAATGATTACGTAGTAACTATAAGAACTGCGAGCGACATGGTATCCGATAGTATAATTGGTAGAACAGTGCCCCGGCAAGGCAAAGTTGTTGAGTTCGAATCTCAGTCGAATCGAATATATCGTTTTCTTGTTTTTAGTCTACTACAATCTTTTTCTATTTCGTTTTTAAAAGGTTTAAAAAATCCATAGAATTTTAAGATTACTTTTAAAGTTTTCAATTTTACAGCAAATTCAATATTAATACCACATCTTTATTTTTTCAAAGTCTTCTAAAAAAGATTATTGTTTTAAAAACTTTTTTTTCCTGTTCTTTTGTTATTTTTTTAACCTATTTCGTGTTGAAAATAAACACCAACGATAAAACCTTCAACTACGCGAAAAAAAAGAAGAAAAACAAACAAAAGCTGTCAACTAATTCTGTCATAAAAATGTGTTTCATATGAAGTTTTTTCTTATCCTTTATCCTTTTTCTTAACACATAATCCTTGTTTGTCTTTTTTTTTTTTTGCTAATAAAAAAAAAAATTTAAACAATATGCAAAACTAGTCTTTTTTATATGTGAAAATAAAAAGCAAGGAAAAATGGAGGAAAAACAAAAAAAAAAGTGAAAAATATGTACATAACAGACAATACATATTACAGATGACAGAGAACGGAAACGAACGTGACATTTTGGTGTAAATTTTTTTGCTATTTTCTTATTCGTTTAGTTTTTTTCTTTTTTTTTTTTGCATAAAATAGAAATACAAACTGAAGATTGAATGGGTGGGTTTTTTTCTTTTTTGTGGTTTCTTCTATATTAATGTTTTACATGTTTTTGTATATTAGATACCTACTTTTTTTTTTCTCAAACAGAAATATTATATTTATGGGATTTCACATTTTCCTATTTACTACCTGTGTTTGTGTTTTTCTAAATCTACTTAATGTGCCAATCGATCATCCATGAACTGATTTTCATGTTTAAGAATAAGCTTAATATTGTAGAATTACATTTACCATAGAAATACTTTTTTTTAATTTTTAAAGACATGATAAAATAAAAAATGTAGCTATATGAAATAAATTATATTAAATTCAACATAAATTATTTTTGTTTTTATTTAAATATTAATTTAGTAAATCTTTCATTTCTAATCTTTTTTCATTGCAGATATGTAGTAAGCAACATGTTCAATATCTTTTCAATCACATATCATCCACTTTAAATTTAAAACATTACGGAAATGTGTCATATCAGAAAAAGATAATAATAACAATTTTTCGCTTCATCAATTTTAAATAAAAATTCATCTACATAACAACATACACATTATGAGATAGTAATCATTGTATCTTTAATATAATTTATGTACATACTATATGAAAGCATTTGTATGTATCATATTTGTAAGATAATATGTATAAATGTACATAATATGTTCATGTTAAGTTGCATAATTATATAAAAGTTATAGGCCTTATGAATAATAACGATAATCACATTTGAATTAAGATCATACGAAAGGACAAGCTTATCATGTTTTATATTTCTTGATATTAGGAACATCATATGAAAACTACCAATTGGTCAATATGTTTTGGCCTGTTTTTTTTATTTATTTTTTTATTATTTCCTTTTTTTTCAACAAAAATCCATTATTTTCTCACTTAATCAATACATTATTATATGTAGCATATAATAAATGATTTATAACCTAATGGTACACGTCATATTCACTATCAGAAAAAAATTTTCAATTTAATCGAATCTAGAACGGATGACAGAAAGTTAAATATTTTATGTAGTTTACAAAACAAAAAAAGAGCATTAAGGAAAGCGGAATGTTTTCGATTTAATGTATTTTTACGAAGAACTGTTATATATATTTTTATATACTATTTTTAAATATATTGCTAAATAAAAAAAATTTCTGATATGTCTGCACTCATAGCTCATGAATGATTTATGTATTCTGACACAATTTCAATAGTATGAAAATATGAAACCATATCATAAAAATATTGACATAGTAAAAGTAAAAAAAAATATATATTTAAATTGATGTTTTATTTTTTCGTTTTGCTATGTAAACAAAATAATACTTGAATTTATTTACAAAATTTCGTTTATAAGCAAAAAAAAAAAATGTGTGTAATAAAAATAAATAAAATACAGTTGAATTTATTTGTAGAAATTAAATGAAAAAAATAATAAGAATTAAGGAGTGTGCACACCTTTGTTTTTCTTTGTTTCTAGGTAAGTAAAAACAACATTTTAACACATTAATGCCAAAAGTAGAATACAAAAATATTATGAAAAAAGCCTTCGTATTTTCAGAAAAAAAGTATCCTTAAAATAGATAAAAAAAAAATTCACATTTTTTCCTGTTATAAAATCCTTTTTTATCCCTTCTTTTCTCAGTAAAAAATTGAGCTAAAGTGATTACATTTTTACATTCTGAAATAAGAATTGTCTGGATTGTTTCTGGACTTTAATATGGAATTTTTGATAAAAAGAAAGTTTCTGTATGTAATTTTGTACATCATATAATGTTGTTACATAAAATTTCATTATATTAACCTATGATTTGAAACTTAATTTAAAAGTTGCTACTGTCAACTCTAAATAAACTCTATATTTCGTATTTTTAACTTACAATTACTAAATTGAAAATCTGAGTGAATTTTCTATAAATCAAAAAAAAAAAAAAATTAAATAAATTTAAGTAGAAAATAAAATTTACTTTGTGCATCGTAAGTGTGTACACAAATTTGAAGTCACCACATAAAATTTTCAATCCTCCAACATCAGCAATAATTCAAATTTAGTATTTACATTTCAGTGTCACTGTATCATATAGTTTTTATTTTTATTTTTATATTTTTATTTTATTCATTTTGTTTCTGCAGAATGTATACTTTTTACTACTTTATGTCATCAGCACAAAGTTTCACTGTACCATCTTGAATAAGAAAGTTCAATATTTGATTCAATATTTGTTTAACTTGAAAAGCTATACACACAAGAAACACACATAGAAGAAAATATAACCTTTTTCAGTTTGTATAAAAATAGGAAAACAAGAATACAAGAATTTATATAAATACTAAATTAAAGTCTTTCTTATCTCTTTAAAAATGTCAAAAGGATCTAAAGCACTCAGTACCAAAAGTAAAAAGAAGTACCAGGACAAGAAAATCAAATAAAATAGAACAGCAGAAACAGCAGCACTAATATAACAAAATTAACTGATGATAGTGCGATAACAGCATGTAATTTTATCAGAAATCTTTTCTATTTCAAGATATAACCAGCAATATAATATGATTCAATAATCTTAAGTGTTGACAAGGATGCATAAACTATACTTTCAAAGGGTATAGTATAGTTGTATATAGAATACAATTGATTTTCTTGTCTAAAATTCTGATCAAATTTCCTTATTTTTTAAATACAATCTATTTTTTTAGAAAGTTTCATTTTATTTGATTTTTCGATGTTTGAAGTATCTATTATAGAATGAAAGGACCTTTTTATGTACTGTATTTTCTGAAAAAGAAAACTACGTTGGTCAATCCAATTTTAAACTTTTATCATGCTTAATTTTACTTTGTGAAATTTTCTAAGAAAATAATAAAGGACATCTGATGTTGAAAAAAAAAACTACTTAATAAACTTTTAAGAGGTATATAATAATCAGAGAAAATAAAGAATTAAATCAATTTAAAGCTGAAACTAATGGTATTCATTTTAATCTTTAAAAAAACAAAATTTCAATTTAAACCTTGAAAATTTACTTCGGAAGAAGTTTAGATCAAAATAAAACCAATTGGAATAATTTTTCATTGGTTTGGATGAATATTTCATGAACTTTAAACAACAAAAAAATTGAACATTTTTTAGATACTTATAACCTAAGTCAGATAACGGTATACATACCCGTATCCATTTTAAGTCACGCTGTAGTTTTCCTTAGAACCTCAAACAGGTACAGTGCTACGTGTAGAATTAAGTTTTCATGTTAAAGGTATACCTATACACAAATGTATTTCAATTACATTCAACTAACCACGAACTACCAGCAACCCCACTTCTAACCATTCCATTTATGAAATTTAAAGCCAATGTCACAAAACAACGTTGATTTTTTTAAGCTTTTTATATTTTAGTGTCATTTAGCCCATTATTTCTTGCATTATTTTTCTTCTTTTTCCAGAAACTTTTTTTTGCTATTATTTTCCAGAGATACAAATGTCAGCATAATACACTTACCTTTCTTTGTCCGTTTATATAATTTAAGTGCAATACAGTAACTTGATTCTTTTTTCTGGCAAAATATCTATCTAATTTTCTTTTCACATTTTCATGAAGGAAAAATATAAATGAATGAAGCTTTAAACATAATCCACAAGAGACAGACATGAAAAAGTAAATCAACTTTTACTAAGTAGTACACTACACTATACTACTATGGCATATATAGTATAGTCTATGTATATGTACGTATGTTTCTATACCTATGTATGTTTTAGTACTGTTAGAAAAAGAAAAAGGAAATTACAAAAGTGGAAGAAAAAATACAAGTAAAAGTCGGATATAAAAAAATTATACGTGCACAAATTCATTTACATTTTAGCATTTTTTCCATATAACACAAATGGGCAACTACAAGAAATTTCACAAAGTAAGAAAAAATATTAGTTTTTCAGCTGTAGACGTTTATGCAGTTGAAAAAATGAAAAGCGGAAGAAAAAAGAAAGCGACCTGAGCCAAGGCCATTAATAAAATTAAATATTTTTTAAATTATTTTGTACCTACATAGGCTCGATAGAACCTATAATAATGTCACATATGTACTCGTGTATATACCAACTCATGTTAAATATCACGCCGAATAGTTATTATTTTTAGAAATTTGAAAGGTTTTTAAAGACAATTCAATGATAATTTTTAACTACTGTTTCTTAAATTAAAAAAATATAAACTTTTTTTGATAACTAACCACATTAATTTGGCACTTTCATTATCACATCTTTCGAACAACGTTTATTAGTTAAAAACTATTGACTTAATATGAAATTGGCTGTGAGCACCGAAGGTTACCGAAATAGGGTGAATATATAATACATATAATATAGTACATGTATGTATATATCAAATCGAAGATCTCAGGAGAAGCGACTTAAATTTTTAGCAATTAAAATCGAGTCCATGGAAAATTAGAGAAAAAAATTAAAAGGATCTTAGAAAATATTTCTTTTAGATTCTTGAAAATGTTTATAAAAAAGCCAAATTACAAATGGTATTTTTTCAAGTAAATAAAAACTAGAAAAAGAAATCAAATCCTATTATCAACACAAAACAATCTGTATTCCTTTCAATGTTTACGTTATGCTTTTTTGTCTATAAAAAAAAAAAAAAAAAATACATTTTCAAACGGAATGCAGAATTCAAAGCTATGAGATAAAAGTTGAAAAAAATAACTTAAAAATTCAAATAAGAGTATTTTAATTGCATGTCCTTGAGCAAAATAAAGAATTATAAGGTAATTTTCTGATAGAAATTTGAATTTAGTTTTTAATATTGTAGAATTACATTTTAAAAAGTTGTTGAATATCTTAGACGTTATCACTTCGATTTATCATTGAAAATTTAATTTTTGTTATGTCTACAAGTCATTATAAAAAACATTTGAAAATTTTCTTTTTCGATAAAATTACGTAAACAAAAAACAAAATTTGTTTACTAAATGCAAATTGGTTTTTTTTTTGATTGATTGATTTTTTATATAAAATTTCTCCTCATTATACCTATCTATAATTATTATTTGAAGTTCTTCTTCTTGAAATTATTTGTTCATAATAATTAAGAAAAATAAAAACAAACAAATTGATGAATTAATGTGATTTATAAAATTGATTGTACAGAGTGTAAATATAATTAAGTAAAACATAATATTTGATAAGGCATAAATTATACTTAATCTATCTAAAATAAAAGAAAAAAATTGTTGAAAAAAGAAATGTATGGAATTCATAAAACTATAAAAAAAAATTGTAAATAAAAATCCTCTTCCCGCTCTTTTTTTCCAATTACAAGCGCCAGTGTACTGTACTTATCTAGTACAGTAAAGGGATACTCATACGTTATGGCTCACAATAAAAAAAAAATTTAAATATTCATATAAACATTTTCCTGAAAACTAAATTGTAGTAACTGAAAAACATGAAAAAACGACATTCGACTCGGCCGGGAATCGAACCACGGAACCTTTTCTTTGCCGGAGAAATGCTCTAACCACTGAGCTACCGAATGCCATGTCGTTTGCTGTTCTCAGTTACCATCTAAATCATTGATGAAGAATACTCAAACCTCCTACAAAATAGTCTTTTTCGATATCTTTTATATTTTTAGTAGAGGTATTTGTTTGTTCAAACTATCTTTTCTTTGCCATTTTTTTTTTTATAAATAATGTTTCTTTTATTGAAGTAGTATTTTTAAAGGCCCTTTTCCACACGATCTTCTAAATTGTACAAATTTTTTAATAATTCAAACTCTATGATATCAAAAAATTGATACAAATTGATAAAACAATAAAAAATTGAGAAATATATCTTGTAATTTTTTTTCTTTGTTTAGATTATGTTAGCTTTCGTGATAAATTCAGTGATCCATCAACAATTTTTCTATAAAATGTATAATTTTTTTTTTTTTTTTTTTTTGAATAATGTATAATCTACCTTTTCTTCGTGTAAAAAGAGCTTATACATTTAAGAAAAAAAAAAAAAAAAACTTTTGTTTGTTAAAAGGAATATATATTTCATTCGTGAGCTTATATAAATGCTATTCACAGCAATTTGTATCTTTAAGTGAGGAAAATAACAAGAAAGAAAAAAAAAAACAGAAAAATGAAATTTTTTTTCTAACCACATACCACCGCAAAGATAAGATACATACCTACATATGTGACGCGTATACAAGCATATGTACAGTATTTTAGATACGTTTTTTTTTAAAACGAATTACTTTCAAAAACAGAAATAAAAAAAACGTGACTTCTATAAGGACGTTAATAAATCGAAAAAAAAAAAATGTTTTTTCTTTTTTTCTATGTATTTTCTATAAAATGGATTATTTTTGTTGTTTTGAAATATGCTAAAGAAAAAATGTGTGTGTATATAATTTAAATTTCAGTTCGCGTTTAATTTATCGATACGAACGAAGAGAAAATGAAGAAAAAAAAAATGCTATAATGTCATTAAAAGTGAAAGACTTGTATGTATAAAGATGATTTGTAATCATGCTATGGTTATGTTATAAATTTGTACATAAAATGAATAAATTCTTGTAGAATATCATTGAGGTTCAAGGCAGGAAAAACACAAGCATCAAAAAAAAAAAAAAAACACATTATTTATGGGTGAGGAGAAAAAGTATTTGTAATGAATTATGTTTATGCGGTTTGAATTATGGGATCAATTTATTTTCACTTGTATTTTAATTTTCATTAAAATTTCATGAGATTATTAAATAGTATTTTTTTTTTTTTGAATTTTATAAATTTTTTTCTAGAAATTTTTCATCTATCTTTGTAATTTCTTTTACGAGTAAGATAAAAATCAAAAGTAAATTATTTTGAGGACATTTATTTTCTGATATTAGAGTTCAATGAAGAACAAAAATTTAGTACAAAAATACACCTTGAACTTCATGAAAATCTTATAAATTCACACTTAAAACATAGCTTAATGCAAATATCTGTATTTGTTAATATTGACAATTTATCCTCATATTTTCGTATAAAAATTAAAAATTCTTTTATTTATTTTTATTTAAATTTCTATTTTCTTCACCATTTCCTTTTCTTAAAAATATTCAAAAATTTCCATAAGATTATATTTTCTAACTTTTATCTCATTTTACGATCATCCAAAAAATTTTCGAAAACAATTCTTGTCATCTAACTTTAATTTTTATTACAAAACTTATTCTTCATATTTTTTGTAAAAAAAAAAAAACAACAAAGCATAATAACAACATAAAAATCTCAAATATACATACAAACATATTCAACTTAACATTTTACTTTACAGATACAAACTGTAACTGAAATAAGAAAAAAAAAAAAAAAATAAGACAAGAAATAAATATTATTTTCATAAACCACTGGAATTTTACTCATGCGGAAAATATTATTTTGAAAATTTTATAGCTAATTTGTATTCTTGTTTGTAAATTTCAAGAAATTATGTTCAGAAACCAATAAACTCGTAAATATGTAGGAGTAGAAGAGTGTTTTTTTTTTTTTTTTTTTTTTTTTTTTTTTGTAACCGGAGAAGCATAAGAAACTGAACAAATTAAAATAAAATAAAAATTGTACAAGCTGATATTTCATGTCATTTACCTATTCTAAATTATGCCATTTTTACACACTCACCTTAGTAATTGTATCTGAAGTGTGCATTATACTGAACCAAAGTAGGATATTTACGAATTTATAGTACTGTTTTATTTTTTATCAGTCTCAGTGAATTTTCAAAAATGATGTAAATTTTTAAAATAATACCATCTTATGATAAGATGTATTTTGCATAACTTAAAATTTTTAAGGATTTAAAATATTTGCTTAACCATTTTCTTTATAAATTACTTAGAAAAAAATTATTTTATTTTTTTTTATTTACAAACTACATACTCGTATAATTCAGGTTAACTTTTCATTTCTTTTTATTTGAAAAATAAATACCCTAACCGAATAAAATTCAGACAACTTATTTTTCAAAGTTAACTCATTTGAAAATATTATATCAGAAAAACTAGAAGATTCTGTACCACAACAGCAAGAGCAATATTGTATAATATATGCTATACATATTTTTCTTATTTTCCGTTTGACAATTTTTATCTTAATTCAATTTTAAAACATTTTTATTTCTTTTTTCATCTGTACATGATGTGTTCATAAAACAGAAAATTACAATAATTCTTGAAAATATGTGGTGTGCATAAAAAATATTTCCAACAAACTGTAAAAGCACCTATAGTATATAACATACAATATATGTTCATGATATAGATACATACAACACACCTGTAAAACACCATAAAAAATGAACCATAAATTGAGTTCATATGAACTGGAATATAAGTGTATGGTATGTGCAAGACATACTTTGAAAATAAGTTCCTTATACCTATTTCAAAAGAAAAGAAGAAATAGAAATTTAACAGATTTGAAAAAAAAATGAGCATATCACTTAATACAGAAAAACCAACGTACATAAAAATCTGTGGTAGAACATATAATAAAGGCTCCATATATTCAATAAAATTTCAACGTATGACGTATACTTTTCTTTTACAAAAACATAAAAAGTATTTAAGTACTCAAAATTTGGAAAAATTGTTAAAATATTAAAAGATAATGAGTAGAACATACAAAATTTTCCATTTACTTACTATCGCAGCACGTTTTTATTTCTTGGTAGAAATATCTTAGATACTTGTTGACACACTTGTTGAACATCAATTCAAAACGGGTTTTATTTTCGATATCTTATTCCGAAATTCTTTACTTAATCTCATTTATTTTTCATATTAATTATAATTCGTAATTACTTTAATGCCAAAGATATTGAAAAAAATGTACTTATATATGAGTATATGCATCTTATCGTATACATGTTCATGAAATTTCACTTAACTAATTTAAAGAGTTGAGAAAAATTAAATTGACTTTTAACGATACTGTAACAACTTTACTTTGACTTTGTCTAAACATATTTTTAACTTTTCTTTTGACACCCTCTCTTTTTTTTTAATTTTTTTATAAATATTATTTTACACTATATATTTATGCCAGTACATAATCATAAAAGGTTTTTTTTTTTTTCATCCTCTGTATGTTATCTACTAAAAACATTTTCAATAATTTTATTGAAACTTTCGACATATCAGAAATATATATCTAATCCTCTTACAAAATATATATTGTATACATTTTTTTAAACATACATACATACACCAAACACCATCAGCATGATATACTCCCAGAGATCTACTTAATTTTTTATCATACGACTTACAACCAAACAACGTATCAATAATAATGATACCAACAATGAAAATTGAAAGGGTGATTATTTTAATAGCAGAATGTTAAACAAAAGCTTGGTTGCAGAGTGTAGAATACTTTTTTTTTTTTTTTTTCAAATAAGGTATGTATGTATGTCAGATTATATACGTAGATGCAATGCAAAGCAATTAAGAGCTGATTTTTGAAAATCCTCGAAAAAGCTTTTAAATTTGCTTTAAGTTTTATGATTTCCTATTTTTTCTATTCGAGATCTAATGCTTCCTATATAGCAACATGTTCATTTCCACTTAACCATCCTGTGTAACTAACTGCAGAGATAATAAAAAAAAAAAAAAAAGGATGTGTTGTACTTACGTTGTTTGCTGTAAATGTTGTATAAGAGCTTCAAAAAATTTAAATTTTTATTTAGCAGAATTCATGTCTAGCATTTACAATATCAGTTCATAGCTTTTTCCTTTAGTTTTTCAAGCTTTATTTTCTTTTTATTTTGTTCGTTTTTTACAGCAATATGGTTTTTTGATACCTTTACCTTTCTTCCTTCTGGCATAAAATTCAAGTTACATTTATATCCTGATTCAGCATTTCCTTAATCTTTTTTTTTTTAAATGTATGCATAATAATGTAACGAACAAATAAAATGTGTCCTGTTCATAAAGGAAATTTAATCCTCAAGCGACCTAGTTTGAGATGTAATATTTATCCTTATCTTGATTATATCAATATTTTTTTATGCATTTACAATTTTTCTAACCATAATTTCTTCAAAATTGATTATTGCAAGATATTTTTCCAAAAATTTTCAAAAAATCTTGACTAAATGGTGAGAATGTCGTAAACAAGAAATTTTCTTGAAATTGGTGTTTTAAATGCCGTGAAAAGTGTTGAACTGAATTACTTGGAACTTTTGCTGTTTGTGATTTATTTTTTGTATGAAATTACATACATATATGTTTATACTAGATATATGTGTGTACAAGGATAAAGTGATACATTCTTGTCCTTATATATGTTACATTCACTAGCTTTCCAAGTGTTTCTCTTTTTTATTTTAAAAATTATAAAACTTTCACTTCACACAGCGAAACATTTTAAATTCAAATTTACTTTGCACTTTCTCATCATATATCGTGCACATTTACAATACCTACATATGCTATTTAATTAAATGGATGTTTTTTAAGTTTGCGTGTATCTAGCTTATATGTCATGTAATAGATTTTAAATGTCACTTATGTGAACTTTATTCAATTTGTGGTGTAAACATTTGATGTTTTTAAATATTTACTTTATACTTCATACTAGAAAACTTTTTGTTAAATAACTCTGATAATATATGACATACACCAACTATATGTGTATAGTAACATATAAGTAACGATGAAAATATTTCATCATCAAGAAAATAAGAAAAAAATAAAAAATTATCCTTGAGACTTTTGAAGTGAGTAGTATAAATTACATGAAATAAGTGTTGACGATGTAAGTTAAAAAGGTTAAGGTATTATTTTCATAAAAGATATGAAAACTTTTATCAAAAAATAAAATAAAAAAAAGAAAAATATCTAAAGTGAAATTTAAAAAAAAAAAAACAACAACAACAATGTATTCGACATTTGATATACACACAATTATCATATTTTGAGTTAATACAAATGGATTTGTAACTGTGGTAAAATCATTGAAACGTTACCTTTACAAGAAAATGAAAAATTTTCCAGACAAAATCAATTAATTTTTCTCATATGATATACATATTATGTCATGTGATTTTCTATTCAGTTTTCATTTTTCAAAATGATTTAAGAGTATGAAAAATTAGTAATTAAATATTGCGGCGTATCTTTTCTCCCCTTTTCATATGTATAAAATAGATACATAGTATCTGAAAATTGGAATGAGATTTTTGTGGAGTAACTACATACTATGTACATATATGTACATATACACAATATCTAATTCTAGAACAGTTTTGATTAAGCTTAGAAAAAAACTATATATTTTCAATATAATTCTGTTTAATATGTCATTAAACACATAATGTCGCATAAGAGAATAAATGTTCTTTATTTCTAAGATCTCGTTCAAGGACAGAAAAAACGTCAATATTTTCCACCAAATTTCACGTGTTTTAAAAAAGTTTTTATTTTTCAATTTAATTATTTTTTAAATTTTTTTTTTTTTTTAAATTAAGAAGTAGGTATTTCTTCCACTAACTATAATGCTCGAATTTATAAAAATCATTTTTCTTGTATATACATATTTTTTCTCTTAAGAAGGGTATAGGGTGGTTAATAAAATAAGAGAATCAGTTGACGTCCTTTGGCAACCAAAAACGATTGAAATTGATAATTTCCTGTCATATAAATAATTATTATTTTGTTTGTTTCTATGAAACCTAACCGTCATTTTCATGTCCGACATCTTGAGTGTATGTACATATGTTTACATTTTCTTCATAAATATTTCAAAGTTGCTGATTTCCTTATGAAATGAAAACTTAGAGTGTAAAGGGTTAAATTTATTGTATTTACATATTCAAATAATATTTTTAATTTTCTGTTAAACAGTAGTTTTCATGTCTTATAATGTGTAATGCATAAAACAAACATATTTAAAATTTTCGAAATTTTTTTCCAAAATTTTCATACTAATATTTCTAAAGATTTTTTTGATAGAAACAAAGAAGTAATTTTACATGTTTTCTTTTTTATTTCTACTCCAAATTATTAAAATCACTAAAAAGCAATCTACTACAAGTAACTTTAAGTCATTTACATACAAGACACTTTATTTTATTTTCCTTTTCATATACAGTCACTCACAAAATAATCAATATTGGATTAAAATATAAAATTCTTTAGAGATATTTAATTTTTGTCATTTAATCATATTCAAACATTCTTAAATCTTCAAAATTGATACTTTTCAAAAATTAGACAAATTTTCCAATCTAACAGTGTTTCATTGGAAACACGGTCTACAATATATGAAAATACATATCATCATCGGCTCAATAGATATACTCGTATGTGAGCCAGGGCATACTCAAAAAATGAAAATATACTTATTTACATTTTTAATATACTTGTGAGATAGCGTATAATTGCAGTGATTTTTTAATGAACTTTGTGAGAAATTCTTTAAAAAAAAAAATTCTCTCATAAATTGCTTACTCGTTTTTAGTGAACCACTGTAAATATAAACATATAATTTTATATTTATAATACTCATACCTATAAATCATTTTAATAATTTTATGTCTATTATTTATTTATTATAATGAAATTCATAAATGAAAATATTTCATGAGAGCAAATCATAAAATTTGTTTTAAATAATTTTCTACATACAATAAATTATTACAATATATCTTGAGTACCTTCATAAAAATATACACATTCGTCTATTTATGTTAAACTTCAAGTTGTCTGAACACATAAAAGTGACATAAACAAAAAAAAAATAAATAAATAATAAAAAAAAAATAAAAAAAAAAGAATAAGTCATTCAATTTAGTTGTTATATCAAAATAATTCGTGTTAGAACATTTATTTTATTATTTTTTAACAATTTTAGCTTTTTTTTGTTTTAACTATTCGAGAAAATAAAAATAAAATAGAAAATAAAATGCACTTCATAAAATTTTCAATTTGTAATTTTATTTCAAATCTATTTAATGTTATGTTATTTAATGTTATGTTATGATTTCAACGGTATCAACATGTATAACAATTTAAAGTAAATGGATGCTATGATGATGATGATCAATGCGTTTAAAAAATGAAAACACTTTTAAAAAAAATTTAATTACTCAAATTTTGAAACGCTTTTTAAAAAAAAAAAAAAACTCAATAGAACTTTAGAAAAACCCTTTAGTAGAATTATAAATTTAAAAAAAAAAAAAATTTTATTTTAAATTGTTTAATTTGGAGAACTGAAAGTTAGCTATGTAACGAAACTACCAGAACTAATGAACGGATGTATAAAAATACTAATTTTAAAATGCATATGTACATACACACATACATATATATGTCTATTGTGTACCTTAAAAAAAACTACATTCTCTTTAAGTACTTGAATTAAATGTTTTTATTGTCATATAAAATTTAGTCGTAATGTTACAAAGAATAAAAATACAATGTGTTATTGATGTTACACATGCATTTTATTATTTTTATTTTACAGTTTTTTTTTGTCCTCTAGCTTAGAAAGTACATCGGTTTTGTTAAGAAAGCTTTTACTTCCTTCCTTCTCTTACCGTTGTAGTAACTGAAAAACATGAAAAAACGACATTCGACTCGGCCGGGAATCGAACCACGGAAACCTTTTCTTTGCCGGAGAAATGCTCTAACCACTGAGCTACCGAATGCCATGTCGTTTGCTGTTCTCAGTTACCACCTAAATCATTGATGAAGAATAATCAAACCTCCTACACCGTACTGTTCTATAGTCTTATGTAACGATTAAAAATTTTAGTCGATACTACATACATAAGAGTTCTTTCTGTCTATAATTTCTTTGGTATTAGATAAAATCCTCATTTTCAGAACGCTTGGGGTAGAAAACGACTAGACTTTTACAATGTGTTGCAAGGAAAGGCCTTTGAATAAATTAAAATATATTATTTCAGATTTTTCTGAAAAACAAATTTTTCAAAACTTAAATTTTTTTTTTTTTTAATTTAGAAACAAAATTGTTACAAATATATACATACTATGTAGTATGTACCTTCACAGCTGACCAAAGCCAACTAACTGAAATACAAAATTTTCATACTTTCTGTGAAAATAAAATTAAACATATTCGAGAACAAACGGAACAGTATATATATGTATGTACATACTCATATATATAGAAACTTTAAGTTCTTATATTGTGAGTAAATATTTTAAATTTCAAAATAAAAAATATACACATATAATAAACTTTTTGACTTATTTTTTTTTTAGAATAAAAGTATATACTTTGCATCATAAGTGTGTTAATAAAACTTTATTCAATTTTCACATAATGCATGTACATTATTTGACATATAATTTATGTGCTTATATGCACTTTTTAACGTAATTCTGTCAATGTCATTTTTTATAAGAAATATGAAACTTTTAAAGTATAGATAAAAACTTTGTTGAAATAACAACAATGTAATGCATAATGTCGTGTAACATTTTAAAGAGTAAATATGATATTTTACATATAAAAATAAATTTCTCATAAATAATTTTCACTGTAATTTCTTTTAATATGTTTTTTTTTTAAATTTTTTTAATTTTGTTAAAAGTAAAATTAAGAAGTTAATATAATAACGTAAGCATTCTATTGTGAATGAAACGCATGAGAAATTATAAGAAAAAGTATGAAGTTACATTTTGTAATTGAAATAGTATTTTAAGGAGAAATTTAATTTTAAAAAAATGTGAACAAAAAATTAGAACAATACATCAAGTTATCTGAAATTTTGCCAAAAGTCATATTGGTCCGTAGCATTTAAGGAAGAGTATAAATAGTTGTTACTTATTTTTGTTTTCAGCTTCCTAATTTAATTTAGTTATACCTTTCTCAAAATAACTTGAACAAACAATTTTAAAAACTTTTAATAAATTTTCAAATTCTTTGGAAAAGGAGATAAAAACAAAACTCAGCTAATTTTAATTTCACCTTAACAAATGATTTGTTGACGTTTGTATTTCAAAGCTTCTACTTTCAGAAAATACATCTTCCCTTTCGAACCAAGTTAATTCTTCTAATTTCTAATAGCTAGAATTTTACGAAATAAAAATGTGTAATATTTTTTTTTTGTTCGAATCCATTATGTGCATGAATAAATATTTTGATATTTTGTCAATGCATTGCATCATATTTTGTAAATATATAAAATTTTAAACACACAATGTTCATGTAAAAAATCTGTAAATATTTATCTCATTCCTTTTGCCAAATCAAGTAAAATGGCAGCTAATTTAACCGACCCAAAAAAAAAAAATAGATTTTCAGATAAAATGTTTTCAAGTTTGAAGTTTATAGGTCAAATTAAGTGTAATTCATAGCAGGATTTGTGTTATATTCTCGTATTTTATACCAATATAGATTAATTGCTTGTACATTAATTTGTACAGAGGTATAGTACTTCCAGATTATTCAGAATTTTATCAAACAATAATACAATCTCCATTTTTACACATTAGCAACCAAATTGATCGTCTGTAAACTACATAATACCATGAAACTTAACTTGGACACAACTTTTTAATTAAAAGAAAAATTTAATCAAATTAAAATTTGAACACAAAAAAAGTGCATAAAGAATTAAGCATTCTTAAAATTACAAATATTTTTTTTTAATCATACATTCCTTCAAATTTCAATAACTTAAACAATAATTTGTATATTCGAAAGACATTATATTATATATTCATAAATCATGATCAATTTCACAATAACTTATTGTAATGCAAATTTACATTTTTTTTAACGTTAAAAGGTAATAAAATTCCTATTTAGATTGACATGCAAACAATTGTATAAAATATAATAGAATTCAACACGCAACAATGTAAAACTTACATGAATAGGGTTGATTTGTAAGTAAATTTGATTAGAAAGTCAAATAATGTTGTTTTTTTATTATTTCGAACTACCTTTTATTTCATGTTTCATTCTTATTATTCATTTTTAAACATTATTTCTTATTTAAATAAAAATAAACTTCCGTTTAGCTGGTATCGATTTTTCCTTAAATTAAAAACGAAAAGAACAAAAAAATAATAAAGGAAATGACGGTCAGTCATCAAAATCATTGATTTAAATACACGTAAAAGAGTCAAAACAGTTTAGAAAAAAAAAATAGATATCAGCAATAGCTGATTAACAATTTTACACAACCTTTTTTCAATCTGAAAAAATAAAAATTAAAATTAAGATTTTACCAGTTCTCTTAAAAAATTACAACCACAATTTCTACTAAAAATCTTTATCTTCAAATTTATTTCTTCCTCATCGTATTTTTTCCCCTATTATTTGATAATTACTTTCTGTCATAACCAAAAATATTTAATATTTAATTAATCTTAAAATCATTTAAAAAAAATTTTTTTTCCAATCTGTTGTCATGTTTAAAATCATCACTATCATTTCCATTTATCAAATAAATTTACAAATTTACTACCAGAATCTGTAAGATTGTTTTATGTTTTCTTCCTTATAAAAAAAAAAAGATACTTATTTCTTTTAAAATATGAAAAAATATTATTGTTCACGTGAATCCGTTTCAAATATTTGACAGGTTGTTGTCCTTTTATATGATAATTCACAAATCTTCTTAATAATGTCTTTGTCACCATGATTACGGATGGTTTTTTCACAGTAACTCATCGTCAGAATATATTATATGTATACATATGTATATAATAAGATGAAAAACATTTATGTAAAAAAATTGTCAAGTAATAATGATAAAAAAGAAACTGTAGGTGGAAAACAGCATGAAATAATAATAATAAGAATAGATATTTAATGAGTTACAAAAAATAATTTTTCCAGATAAAAAAAATGTAATACGTATAATACGGTACCTAATATGATGTACATATGAAAAATATAATATTCGATGTTAAGTGAATTGTATTACATTATATTTATGCTATTGGTTTATTTTTTTTTTTCATTTTATAACCACAATAAATTGTTTTTGTTCGAAATAGTTTCACATATCAATATTCATTGGAGCAACTTCTAATGAAATGAATCTTCAAAATGAATATTTTTGTCATTAAATTTTGTTAAAGAATTTTTTTTTTAGAATTCATAATTAATGCTACTTTTTTTATCCCACTATCATAAAACCTTTCAACAATACTATATTTTCAAATATGATTCCATTATTTGACATAATTATAAGATATTTTGTGAAATATTTAAATTTTCATCATCATGTAATTTAAAATTTTAGTACCTAAGTACATAATTTATAAATAACTTTGTATAAAAATAGCTAGATTTTTTTGTGCTTTTTATTTTAAATATATTTTAAATACATCCTACCAGTTTTTCTATTCAGATAAAACATTTCTGATTATAGAGGACTTTCTAAATAATTTCTTTTTACGAGTATTTCGCTTAAATAACACAAAATTCATGAGGATAAGCTTTCACAATCATATCGAGTTTCAAAGAAAAAATAATCTTAAAGTGCAATAAAATTTAAAAAAAAAAAAAAAAAAAGGATTTAGAAAAAAATTCTAAAATCTCTAATAAACAATTTTCTTCAATACGAAACTTTATCTCCCATCTACGTTTAATGAATCCTAAAAAAGAAAAGTTTGTTTTGAAAAAAAATGTATATAGGTATACTACTTATACAGAAAAACAATTAGGTCACTTTTCAAGTTTTACTTGAACACTCAATTGATTGAAAACACAAAGCCTTCAATACACTAACGCAAAATCAATCATGGAAACATTAAAAAAGGACGAATACTAAATACTAAAGCAGATTATGTGATTATAAAAGAATCTAAATGAAAATGAATTTGTTTTTTTTTTTCACTAATTCTATGACTTTATGCAGCTTGGAAAATTAAAAAAAAATAAATAGAAAAAAAAGGAAGAAAAGGATTAAATAAAAAAGCAAGCTAAAATTAAAAAGTAAAATAAAAAATAATGTAATTGTAAATTTTATTAATGTGGACAACAAGTAGTTTTTTTTTTTAATTTACAAGAAAAGGATATTCGAAATGGAAAATCAGTTTTAACTTTTAATGGCTATGACGTAATTTCAATCGAAGAAAAAAAAATTAAATAAAAACTCTTTTAATGTTATTTACTAAGAATAAAATGTAAATATAGATTTTTTTATTTATTTTTTTGATCATAAATTAGTCAAAATAAGTAGAAAAAATGTCCTTAATGAATAAATTTATTTCAACATGGTTGCTATTGTTGTCTTGTTATTTTCATTACAAATGTTGTTTACAATTTTTTTACAACAAAAAAAAAAAACGACCATTGGTCAGGCGGTTGTCAATTTCCTATTCATGATGTATGAAATTATTTGTATTTTTTTGGTTATTGTGTCGCTGTATGACGCTTATTTATTTGTAAAATCTTAATAAATAGCAAAAAAAAAAATAATTCAAGAAAAATATTTATATTTTCTTTTATTTTTCATTATACATATTCTGCGTAATATTTCCAAATAATTTTAGTTATTGTAAACAAAATATAATATTTATGTGATTTATTCAAAGTGATTTATTATAAATGTCCGAATATTTGATATCTATTGTGGGTGGCATTTTAAATTATGATTCATTAAACATCAATTGCCTAGTAGCTATCGCTGTTATAATTTTTCTTAATAATAAAATAATTATGAAAAAAAAAAAAAAAATGTTTTGAAAAATAAAATATTTAAAATGATCATCTTGCTTCAATTAACTGGAAAATAATATCTATGAACAACAAATCAAATTTATTTAATTTTTCGATTCATTTCAAATTGTACGTATAATCTAAATTGTAATTTCATGTTAAGAAATTATATTTTTTTGCGTGACTAAAACCATTAGTTAGTCAATTTCATTAAAAATTTTACACCTCAAACTTAAAAAATAGAACTGTTTTGAAAGAATAAAAGTAAAATAGAAAATTAAAATCTTATCATTTTAAGTGTCCAAATTAAATTTAGCACAATTTTAAATATAACGGTGACATGTAATGTGAGATTTTCAGTACTGGGAAAAGTTTTTTTTTTTTCAATTTAATGTTTTTTTTTCTAATACCCTTATTTCGTATAACAGTGAAAACAAAAAAGGATACAAAATTTACTTTTTTATTAACTTGAAAATTCCAACTTTATAATAATCAAACCGTTTATCATATAATATTTTAGTTAGTTCTTATAAACCCATATTGTGCATTTTTGTACTTCTTAGTAGCCTAATACCTAAAATATTAGTAATTCTATATACATTTCAAATATCTACCGTAGTCAATAATAATTTGTTTTTAATCGTAAAAGTGGTATGTAATGTGTTTTATATTCACAATTCAGTTTAAGTCAATTACTGATTCTGTTATATTTTCAGAACGTTTTATTTAATTCAACCCGAATAGTTGATTACATTCAGTGGGTATTTGTATCATACGTAAACTTACACAACAATATTTTACAAATTTACATATATTCAAATATTTTTTTTATTTTACTCAAAGATATAATTTGAAGTTCAAGTTTAAATTGAGTACTTTTTTCTGGAAATGAAAAACGTAATCAACTTAAAGTATACTTCTACAATTAAAAATTTTCACTTACTATTTTGTATGCTTATATTTTATCATATTCAATTTACACACATGTATGTATGTACATATTTAGCTGAGTAGGTGGAAAAAAAGGTATCTATGTGTATTTTTATGGTAGAGAAAAAGATACACTCAATTTAGAAATTTTTAGTGAACTTTTAATTATTCGCATATGTGTTAACTTCACACTGTTGATTAATAATAAACAATAGGAAAAAATTATTAAGGATTCACATCCTACATAAAAAATATTAGATACTATTTTTATACTCCATGTAGGATTTACACGTCTTCCATTTTTAGATTTTCTATCAAAAGTTTGTACATATAAATATATTATATATATTTTCACTGTCTTATCTGGCAATACTAAGTTAAATTTTTTTTTTCACATATAGTTATAGATATGAGATCCACACATAAATAAATTTTTCGTAGTGTGGCCTTGAGCGAAAAGTTTTCATGACCGTACTAAGGCAGAGGTCACTACACAAATTGCTAGGATGTAAGTTTAACGTTTTCAGGATAAAATATTGTTTATTGATTGTAAAATGTTGAAAATCTGCAGGAAAATTTTAACAAAATATAAATCATAACGACGTTGCCATGAATATTTTTATGTTAAATTTTTTTCTCTTGCAATTTTCGACTTGTACTATTAAAAAGCCTCGTTGATGGAAAAATTCTACATAAAATAGAAAAAAGTTAAACAAAAATAATTCAATTGAATTAACTAAATTTTGTTTCAAAATGGCTTTTTGCAGATAGTTTTACCTCTTTAGAGTTTTTGAAAAATTGAAATATTTCTAGATACAGATAGAATTGTTTAAATGATTCATTGAAAATGGAAATGTCATAAAATTCGACATGTATTTTAATTACAAAAAAGAAAAATTGAAAATAGACACAGAGTGAAGTTTTTGACCGTTTTCAATTCTGTTTGAATTATTTAAATTTTCTAAAAAATGATTGGTCATACTTTAAAAATTTTATGTGAAATTTTCGTATTTGATTATTAATTATATAAAACTTTTCCTCACAAACCGTTATGAAATTATCGTCATATTTTCTATCATATATTGTATTTCAAAAATATTTTGTTTTAGTTTATGTTATAATAATTGTAAAATTCCATAAGAAAAAGATGCTCTATTATTACATAATTACATACAATAGATACTTACTTTAAAAAAACTACATACACTACCAAACAGTATTAAAGGAAATTCTTGCACTAGCAGCAAAAATATTTCGACCATGACCGAGTTCATTTTGTTTAGAGTCCTTTATCATTTTATTTTCTACTTAAAATCTGTTTCAGATATTAAAATGTGCACATCTAAACACATCGTACATTTATTTTTAACCTTAAAAGGATCATCATTACCCACATTATTGATTCTCATCTTGTATTTTCAGAGTTTTTTTTATTTTTGCATGGAATTCCTTGAGACGTTATACGAGTATTTGTATGTATGTATGTATGTTATTTGATTTATTGTGTTTATGTTGCATTTTATGTTTACCAACTTGTATATTTTAAGAAAAATATGATAAAAAACAATTTTTGATAGTGACTTTTATTATATCTATTATATGTTAATTTTGAAACTAAAAGGATCGGGAAAGCGGGGATGTTTGTGTAAAATACGTAACAAGAAAGGATAATTTGAGTGGGTAATATTTTTAAAAAGAAGAGTAGAATCTTCATTATCTTTTGCATCTTTGGTGATATACATGATAAGTTAATTGTGCGATACCTTCAGGTTTCATATAGGTAGGTACTCTTATCTTCTTGTAAATTTTTTTCAAAACGAAATGATTAATTTTCTCTAAAATTCAACATTAATCAAAATTTCGAAATAAAAATAGTTTTATTTTATTTTTTTGTTTAATCAAACTTACATTACAAAGAAAATCTAAAATACATACCCTACTGAATAAATATTTTAATTTCTCTATTTTATATGAATTTCAAGGAAAGTAATTACAAATTATAATCTTTAACCTGCTTTATTATTCATAAAGGTGAGAATAAGGAACATACATACTAGCTTATTTTTCGAAAAATTATATTTTATTAATAACCCTTATTCGAAAAAAAAAATTCAATGAATATTAATTTCAAATTATTGTATACTTCAATCACTTTTCAAATGATTAAAAAATTTTTGAAAAAAATAAAAGACCAGATAAATTAAAAGAATGACCTTAGAAACATTACAATAATAATAAAACATTTCAGTAACGTATTTTATTTATTTTTACCTTATTATCCTGTTTAACTTTTAATAACTATGTCCGCTTTACATTGTGTACTAAATATCTTGTTGAAATAGTAATTCATGAAAACACAAATTCAACTCTTAAAATTTCCTTCTTGTTATATTTCATTTGTGTTTCAATAAATTTTATTCTTGTTGGAAATTTTAGAACTTCCTCTTTTCTACAAAAACCCTACGAATTAATGCGATAAAAAAAAACAAAAAAAGTTTGCTATTTCAAAATTATTCTTCGTTGATATTCGTCGTAAAATAGACTTTTTTTTTCTTATTTTTTAGTTCAAAAATTTTCTTAAAGTTATTTTATGTACAAGAAATTCAAAAACATTTTTATATTTATGTGAAAAGTATATAACGTTATATACATATATCCTACATCACCACAAAATTTACAACAAAATTTTCTTAGAGAGTTACTTAGAATTTATGCCCATAAAAATGTCAAAAGGCTTTACATTTCATTAATTTTATTTGATTTTTTTTTTTGTTCTCAAAAAATTATTCTTCTTTTCTTTTAATTCTTTACAACATTTTGTAAAAAAATGTCTTTCTCTTAAATTTTCTCTACAATATGTAATTCCTTAGACTTATGTAATTTCCATTTAAATGAAGTTTTATTAAATATTCTCTAAGTAAGTAAAATAGAATATCATAGTAGTCTTTGTATAAATGTATAAATTTTTTAAGACTTTAAAACTGTTCTACAATAAAATATCTTTACTTTCAATATTAAAAATTACACAGAAGCATTGGATTGTACAACTTTCTTAACAGTATTCCAATAGTATTAATTTTGGAAAAAAATATGACTACTTATAGGATAGTTGTTGTTCCTAAAAAAATTTCATGAAAAAATGATTTTTCACAGGAAAGTTAACTTCAATGATTTTATACTCTAAGGATATAATACTTGAATGTTCATAAAAAAGGACGTATATGTGTGGTCACATTCACAAACCACTTAAGTCTGAAAATGTACTTTTGAGAAATATTTATTTGAATGTTCGATTTCTAAGGTAAAGAAAAACCATGTTTTTGATCCATAACTTTTGAAAAAAATAAGATACAACAACCCAATTTTGACAGAATAACGGATAAAGTACTACGAAGATCTAGAATGATATCAGCTAAATTTTTTGCTTATGTCGACTTAAACGGTTTGTGGATGTGACCACAGCTATAAATATATTATTTTTTTTTTTTTTTTTTTTTGAAAAAATATATTTCTTTAGTTTATCACATTTATGATTGCTTTAAATTATTATGAACTACGGTGTTATACTAAGATAAAAGTAGAGAAGAGAAGGCAAAGAAAATTTTAAAATCCTTTATTTTGATTGAATATCATTCCGCTAGAGAAGATTCAGAACAAAAACATATGTATTCATTTTGAAATTTGAAGTTTGTAGAAGAAAACAACGTGGAAGCATGTACTAACAAAAGAATTTCTTATACCTTTTTTATAATTTTACAATCCACCTCTTGAATTTTCTCTTTAATGGAAATTCAACTCATCAATTTCCAATATATGTACATATACATACAAATAATTGTTTGTTTTTATATATCCATATTTTATTTTTTATACAGTTCATTTTTTATCCTTTTTTTTTTGTCATATATTATACGTATACATATATTTCTTCGTATGTATGTTTATCTGGTTCTGATGTACTCGTATTCACCATAAAGGATTTCTTCTCTTTTTTTGTTTCTTCTTGTTACCCTTTGAAAGCATTCATTCTTGTGTAACTACGTTCTCATAATGTGTAGCTACTTGTTTTAGTTTTCATGTTGAGCAAAATAAAAAAAAAAATAAATAAAAGAAAAAAATTACATGTAATATAAAGCATACTAAAAGAAAATATTGGAGACAATCTTGGGAATTGTGTGATTTATTTGTTTACAAAATATTGTTAGATTGTGAATCAAAACGATTGATTTATTGCCGAATAAATGGGTATTGTAAAAAAAATGGGGTATACACATATACTATATGTATATACGTATGTATATGTATAAAAAAGAAAATAAAATTTTCGTAATTTTGTTGTTGTGTGATTCCTTTTTGTTTTGTTGAAATATTGAAGAACATCGGAAAATTTATGAAGTAAAAAATTCTCATAAAAAGTTGTTTTTGAAATAAATTTTAAAAATAACATATCATTTGATTATTGTGTAGGGAATCATTAAAGATTTATTTAAAATGTGATATGTATGTTTCTATGATGTGCTATGTAACAATAAAGCCATAAAAAGGATTTTTTGTTTCTTTTAAAAGCTCAAAATAAAAAGTTTCAAAAGCCCTGGAATTATCTGATCATTTTCTGTATACGTTTTTTTAATTCATATCAGCTTTGACACGTTGACGCAATTGACGGCTATAGCTGTCTAATGCTCAGTGGTGTATATGCAAATGATGCGGTTATAGATCCATAACCCTTAGAAAGTTTAGTAAAAAAATAATAATTTGATTTTTAAATGTAAAATCTTGATCAAAATCTTGAAAACTAGCAAATTTTGGAAGAATACATTTCGTACATTTGTATCAATCTGAAGCTTAAAAGAAGTCATTTATCCCTACACTACATACATATTTCTCAAAATCTGAGATTTTACTTAAAACAAAAATATTTAAGAACAAAAAAATCCTTATGAAAATCTCGAAAACAATCATTTGGTTTTATTTTTTCTGCTATCACAATCTACTCTTAGATATATGTACATACATATATGTTAACGTCTGTGTATGTATAAAAACATTATGTTATATATTGTACATAAAATCTGCTTCATGTTTCTCTGATTTATTTTATAGAATTTTTTTTTGTTTATTGCTGATCAATAGTAAAAAAATAAGTTTTTTTTTATAGATAATCCTTGAAACTTGTATAAGAGATTTGAATTGACATGATTTCATAGATAATCTTTTAGTTGTACAACAAAATTTCATATGAAAAGCAGATTTACTATTTTGTATGATAATACAGAAACTTATTTGTGATAATACTTCTATACAAATTATCTTCCTGTCACAAAACTAACTGACTCAGAATAAAAATACAAAAGATACAAATCTCAAAAAAGAAGAAAATATTAAAATCTCAATTTACAGCTTACTGTTAATACAACAAGAAATAATCTTTCGAAATCGAATAATAAAGATTTTCGAAAGAAAATAAAAAAAATTCATTTATTTAGGAGGTTTGAGTATTCTTCATCAATGATTAGGTGATAACTGAGAACAGCAAACGACATGGCATTCGGTAGCTCAATGGTTTAAGAGCATTACCCCGGCATGGTGAAGGTTCCCTGGTTCGATTCCCGGCCGAGTCGAATGTCGTTTTTCATGTTTTTCAGTTACTACATTTAATAGTTCACTTGATATTTGCTTTAAACAATAAAAATGAAATGCTTTAACTTTACTCTCGATTAAAAATTCATTAAAAAATATGTTTTATTTTCTTTTAAATACGAATTTTTCCATTTAAAATTTTGTAGGAGGTTTGAGTATTCTTCATCAATGATTTAGGTGGTAACTGAGAACAGCAAACGACATGGCATTCGGTAGCTCAGTGGTTAGAGCATTTCTCCGGCAAAGAAAAGGTTCCGTGGTTCGATTCCCGGCCGAGTCGAATGTCGTTTTTTTCATGTTTTTCAGTTATTACAATTTCATTTTCAAAGTTTACCTATATTTTGAAAACTTTAAAAAAGAGATTTATTTATTTTTAATGATTTTAAAACTTTTTTTAAAATTTAACATAACAAAATATTATACAAAAAAAAAACATGTTTACAAATTAGAAAATAACTGTTTTGTGTGAAAAAAAAAAAAGAACACAATTATACAAATATTTTTACAGAAAAAAGGTGTGTTAAAAAAACTTTTTAGCTTTCAATAACCTTTTTTTATTTTTTCTGACCTAATTGAATTTTCTTTAAAAATTAATATTTTATAATTATGAAAAACGGTATTAAATAAAATAAAATAAGCAAAGGGTTACTGCGGTATTTTTGTTTTATATTTACAAAAAAAAAAAAAAAAAAAAAAAAAAAAAAAAAAAAAAAAAAAAAAAAAAAAAAAAAAAAGATTTTTCACAATCCAAAAATATTAGTGAAAAAAAAAAACAACTTAGTTTTTTTTTTTTTAATTTACTTAAAATAATTTTACTTTTAAAACTTTTGTGGTACATTTATTACTTTTTTTTTTTTTTTAGTTTTTTGTGTGTAAACATAAAAGAATCCTTTTTTTTATTCATATCTCACCTCACTCATTTCATATTTTCAATAATGCTACTATCTTTTCACATAAAAGTGAAAGAAGAAAAAAGTCTTTCTTTTCTTTATACATACATCACTTATTCTTATTCTTACGCTCATCATAAATAACATTCCTTCATACATATATATAATAGTCATACATATATCTTAAACGAATATTTTCCATATGTTCAATATCATTTCATTATTATTATTATTATTACTTTTTTTTTTGTCTTTTCTTTTTCTTCATAATATAAAAAAAAAATAAAAATTTACTAGTAATGGGCAATCATAATAACTGAATCATGACCATATATTGAATCACGTATTTTATAGTAATTTTATATGTGAAAAAAAAAAACGTTATTCTTCATCATACAAAGTTCAGTCAAGAAATAATAATATATGATGTACATACATGTATGAATAATATACAATATGTTCATATGATATTTCGAATTTTTCCCATATTATTCGAATCATGAAATATGATTATTTTAAAATAAAATGAAAGAAAAAAGTATTATAACCAAGTTAGTTAGTTATTTTTTTTTTTTCTTTTTCACTATGTACTCGGATATGAAAAAATTTTATAAAAACAAAAAAAAATATCTGATTTATGTTTTTCAATGAATATGTGTACCATCATTGCATAAAAATTTATTTCAAATAGAATACACAATATATTGTACACATATACATATGTATCTACACAAACTCACACAAGGAATTTATTCATTTACATGGTCGGATTTGTATGGTGGATATTGGTCAACCGAATTTCATTTTTTCCATCGTACATATAATTTTTGAAATATGTCATATTACTTACTCAATCAATAATGATTTATGACATATGATGTCGGAATACATGATTTTTTTAAAAAAAAAAAAAAAACATTGAATATAAGAAAGATTCGGATGAATGACAATGTAACATAAAAGAAGAAAAATTTCATGAATGAAAAGCAATTTTTTATTTAAAAAAAAAAAAAAAAAACTAAATTTCACACAATGTTTAAAAAAAAAGAAAAACATTTCTTTAGAAAAATAACATGAAATTTTTACACAAAAAAATTTTTTAACATTCAAAAGTTTCAATGTGTTAGCATGATGGAAATTTTTTTTTTAAATTCCATAGAAAAAAAAAATGTTTAAGTAATTCCAGACCAAAAATTCAATAATAATTTATTGTATAGAAGGATAAAAACAAAAGTAATTAAAAAAAAAAAAATAAATAAATATCACATGTGAACTAGGACTAAGTCGTAAAAAATATTAAAATATTTAAAAATAAGTATACATCTTGTTACTTCTGTACAATCGTATTATAAAAAAAAATAAAATCTATTTACATGGAACATTTATTTACACATAAGAATCAAAGTTAAATGAAAAAACAAAAAAAAAATTTTTCTAAAACTTTTTCACTTAAAAATTGATGATTTCAAAACATGTGAAAATTTTTGTTCCGTTATGAACATTTTTTTTACTTTTTCCATATAACAGAAAAGTTAGATAATAAATGAAAATTTTATTACATGTAAATTGAAAATAAATGCTTTAACGTTACAATATTTTGTATCTTTTTGAATAAGAATAAAATCAATTTTAAAACAGAAAATAATGAAGGTTATAAAAAGTACTTAGGTGTATTAAATCCAAAAAAAAAAAAAAAAAAATGTATTATAAAACTTTTAAACTCATTTCAAAAGTCAATTTATTCCATTACTTTTTAAATAAAGTTCATTTGAATTATTTTCATCATTTTCAAAATTTAATACAAAACAAAATTTTAAAATTATGAACTTTATTCGTTTATTGTCTTTCAATTTTAAAAGAAATTACCCATTTTTAAAAGAAAAAGCCATAATGCATTATTGATCAAAAAATACATTACCGAATTTTGAATTTATAAAATACGTATGTATCTTAATATTTCTCCAGTCATATTCGTATTAAGTATTAAAGTTTTCAGAATCTTGAAAATAGCGTTTTTCTCATTTATTTTTAAATCATTTTTATGGCTTTCTTTAAAAATCCAATAAAAAATAAAATACATATAAAAATAATAATTTAATTTAAAGAGCATTTTTAAATATTTTTAAAAGTTGATTACAAAAAAATATATTTAAAAAATCAAAATTATTCTCACTAATCCTGTTAAAAATATATTCCAGAAAAAAAAATCATCCTTCCTTTCCAACAATTTCTTTTCCCGCATGATCATTTAGCATCCTTTTTGAACAAAAACTGAAAAAAATTTAAAAAATATTTACTTTACACTTTTTTTTTTTTTAAAAATTTTTGAGCTTTTATATAGCAGTCACTCATACACACACTTTATTCAGTACCAATTTTTTATTTTATATTTTTCTGGCACTTTGACAAAATTTATTCAATTTATTATTTTTGCTACACTTTACTTTTGATTTATAGTATGTCACTGTGTTCACTTATACGTTGCCAAAAATAAATATAAAATTAGTAAGTATTCTCGAAAAATTAAAAATTTAAATTTATTATGTTGACGTAGAATACATATGTATTGTATTATATATATGTATGTGTATAGACATACACGCAACGAAAAAATGTAAAAATATTTTTTTTTTTTACTATTTCTCGTGGTTTTCAAGATTGCTACTTAAAATTGTCTTGATTGATGTTGCAATTTTCTTATTAATTTGTTCCTTGTGACGTACATACATATAAAAATTTTATGACTTCATTCTGTATATTGGAAAATGTTTTCAATCTATTTGAATACCTGTTTTAATACATTTCATATTTTATACATATACAGTTTTAAATACCCATCTTTTTTGAATATAAAAAAAAAAATGCACAATTTTCTATATAAATCGCTTTTACAAAAAAAAAAAAAAGTAAAAAAAAGATGTTTTTAAAGAGATAATTTTCACACCTTTATTTTAATAGAACCTTCTATCAGATTTTCTTTTTACCTACAAAATTATAATAAAATTTAACTTATAGCGTATCTCCACGAGCTTTCATATGTAAAATCTAATTGGACAATTTTGAAGAAGGTTCAACTTCAGCAAATATTTTTGTAGTATAATAACATGTGTTTTACGTGAAATATAACTTAAAATAAAAGACAAGCTTAAAACACAGTAAAAATACCGTTTTTTTTTTTTCAATTAACACAATTTCAGTTAAAATAATATTTTTTTTATACAAACTAAAAGCGATTTTAAAGCAATGACAAAATTCATTTATGGAAATTTTTCAATTATGCATTCACTAATTCTCAATTCAATTACATTTTTCAAGAACTAAAAAATTGTCGAATAAAGATACAATGTGTACTTTTAATTTTGTTCTCAATTTTATTTCATTGCTTTTCATGTTTTCTATTCTCGTTTATACAATCTTTTGTTTATAAAATAGATAAAATAGTGTCTAATACATCCATTACACAGCTTTTGTTTTTTGTTTTTTTTTTTTTGTTGTTGTTGAAAATTTCAATTTAAATTTTCCATTCAACAACGTTTTTCAATCTACATTGAAATAGACAACATCAATACCTATTGTAAAAAATAAGCCATATATGACATAGACACATACAATTACAATACAATGTCATACAATAACAAAACATTTTATTAAGAAATTAATTTGAGTACACTGAGGAATACTGAGGTCATGTCATCAGTGAATTCTAGTAATACAGGAAACTAAAGGAAAAAAGGCAATAAAATCAAAAATTTTTTTTTTATTATTTATGGAGAATTTTTTTTTTCGTTCACAAATGATGAGTCCTACAATAAACTTATCTCACTACCTGAGGCAAAGCAGACCATTATGAGCCTTTAGTAATGGGAGTATCAGTAGAAGAAATGTTTAGTTTCTTGAATTTGGCTCTGTTAATACTCTCAAGTCTCAACTGCTTGTTTTCCTCCAATTTCTGTTTCCGATTAATTTTTTTTTTAAACTTTTTAAATGTCGAAAATTAAAAGCTTTAGTTTTTTTTCTCTATTTTATTACTTCACATTTAAAAGTGCCTAAAACAAAACAAAAAATTACTATGTACTTTTTTTGTGATCATCGTCCAATGCGCTTGTGTACGTGAAAATATTTAACCTTTAAAAAACCACACTAACAAATATGTATTCAGTATGTAATTGAAATAACACTTTTCTTTATATTAATTATATTTTCCCTAAATAAAGTAATTAAAAATACTGCAACATTTTATCTACATTGAATTTGACGTTAGTGCTGTATTTTCTTTTCACAAAAACAGAGTAATTATTTTTTAGAAATTAATTTTCAAATGTATAGTATATGTATGTATGTATGTTCAAAACAAAAAATGTCAGGCGTATAAATGTGAAAATATGTTTAGATATAGTTAATTGAAAGATATGATGAAAGAGTAAATGATGAAAATTTTATACTAAAAGGTAAAAGTTTTTAATTAAATTTTCTATTAAATATAAAATATATAACATATACTATTATGTAATTTGTTAAATTGTTTGTTGAAAATATGTAGAAATTTTTATTTTGAAATTTAGTTTTTAGTATACAATATTTAAATTTTAAGTTATTTTAAAAGTACCAGATTTTCATAGTTCAACATAGACACAATTTTTTTTTTTTTTGAAAATTTGGTAACTATTTTTTTCTTCTTTCTATTTATTTATGCAGAAGATATTATTATATCTTGAACATGACATGTACCAATATATGTATGTATGTATACACATTCTATATATACATATATGTATATTACAATACAACCTTATACAGAATAAAACTATTTTGTTTCTAATTACAGCTAAGATTAGACAATAAGAAAAATTGTTAAACAGGCCTTAAATAACCTAAGAAGTGTTGAAAGGCCTCAAAATTTTATAATAATAATAATAATAATAATTACAGTTATTTTTATTTTGTTTTAATATTATTCCTTGAGACTCTTTACAATGAACTTTTAAAAACAGAAGTCAAAAAATTAAAAAAAAAAAAATTTAACATATTATACAAATATAAATTTTAACAAAATTTCAACTGAATCCTTTGTCAAAATATCAAGCTGTCTCTTTTATCATTTATGAATTTAAGTTCTCTTCCACAATCACAAATATGTACAATTCTTTAAGAAAATTGAAAATAATTGAATAAAAGAATGAAAATATCTAAAAAATCATGAAACTGCATATTAAAATAAATTTTTCCATTTATGAAATAATCGGAAAAGATCATGTTAATATTTCACAACAAATTTCAAACATATTTTTTTATGCTGAATTATAAATGTAAATGATCTCTTGGAAAATTGTATTAATATTTGTGAGTATACGAGTATGTATATATCACACAAAATATGTTCATGTAAAAAATGCAATTAAAATTTCATTTATCTCACATAGAGTATGAAAATTCATTTGTTAAATTGGAAAAAAAAACAACAACAACATAAATTTTAAAAATCCCTTATATACTCATGTATTGCATAATTATATGTACATAAAAATATACAAATTTTATAGTGATAAAATATTTATGACATCATTATAACATTTTTTAAGTAAAATAAATTTCAGAATTATATTGTATCTTCAATATTATTTCCGCATCAGATATAAAAATCAGAGTATAATGTTTCAAAAAAAATCTGAATTCAAGCTTTGCGCTGCATACTTTCTCTTTTTTAAAAAAAAAAAAGGCAGTAACAATAATAAAAAATGCATTTTAACAGATTTTTATTATTTTTTTTTTTTGATTTTAATTTCAGAATATAAATATGTAAAATACTTTCACGTTTGTTTTTTTTTTTTTAAATATTCATGAACTCTTCATCGTTTAATGAACACACTATTTCCGAATTCATCACATTATTTTTCATGAAATTAAATTGTTTCATATTGCAGTATTTTTGTGTTTAATATTGCAAATAATATTGTCAGATTTACATACTTATTTCATATTTCGCGAGATTGTTTTAAGCTTTTAATGAATGGAGTCTTTTCATTTTCATTTTGTTGTTGTGGCAAATTCAAATATTACAAAATTTCAAAACTAATTTTTAACTGAGGTATTTATAAATTAGACATGCAATCAGGAAATTTTGCTTGTAGTATTCATGCAGACTTAAAATGTCACAGTCATAAACTTAGAAAACTTTTAAATAGAAAAAAAAAAGTCACAAATTAACTATACAAACGAATAAATTTATCCTTATGTTCACAACCATAAATTAAAACGATTATCTCTACCTACCAATACAGAAAAAAAAAAAACTTTTTTTTTTCTAATTTTTAGATGAAATTTGCACTAAATACTAACTGCTATGAAATGCACAAAAAACCGTAACATGTGCATTTATCACATTAACTATATACTAATATACAACAGTTTTTTCTAGATTCATATTTACAAATTCACCTAGTTTTTTTTATTTTTTTTATCCAGTTTTTTTTAGTTAAAAATCATGATGTACGAAAAAGTTTGCAAATGATGTCACACATAATTATTCTAGCAAAATTTTTTGATGATTACGACAAAAAAAAAAAAAAAAATTAAACTGAAATATAAAATATAAAAATGTCACATGAAAAAATAATGAAAATATGTAATAAAATTTCCAGTCACGTAATAAAAATGAAGCAAATTAGGAAGAAAAAATAAAATAAAACAAAAAAAAAAGTCGTAAGCCAAAAAAAAAAAAAAAAAAATTTATTATATAATTTATCATTTGTACTTTTTTTTTAAAAGTAAAATTTGTCAATAAATTTTTCAGAACCAATACATGTGGAGGGAAAAACAAAATAAAAAAAAAATTAAAATTTTCTATTCAACGTACTTTTACTGAATGATGTAATTTTTTCTTCAAAAAGGACAAAATTTTCATAAATTGAAAATGCCTACCCATTTTTCAACATTTCTTTAATGTTTTTATAACTTTATCTTGCTGTTCTAGCAACAAATATTCGATGGTGCTACAGCCCAGTCCAGAATTTTGACTTTCTTTAGAATTCTCCTACATTCGTTTGGATTCTTTGTCGTCTTAAATGTTTAACACCTTGACATTTTTTTTGTACCCTGTATCGCCATTTGTTTTTTGGTCTACCGACGTTTTTTTTTATCTTCAAGTTTACCATAAAATATTCTACTTACTTTTATGACAGTATCCTGGCTCTTTCTGACTACATATCCCAGCAAGCTCAGTTGTTGTATTTTAACCCACTTCCTGATACTGCGATCTCCTTGTGTTATTTGACTGGACCAAAGATCCTTCTTATATCAATCAAACTTTTCCACATGAAACGTTTTTTTGTCTTGCAATTTTGTTAACTATTCAATGTAATTTACATAAATACAAATTTTTGTTTTTATTTTTTTTTTTTTGTAAATTTTAATAATTTTATTTCTTTTTAGGTACTACTTTTTCCATGTTTTAACATGAATATTAAACGAAATTTACACTAAACACAATTTTTTGCTGTGAATTCACCATCAAATTCATACTAAAGTTACGATTATCTCAACTACATATATACTCGTATACAGGTTTTTATGCTTAGATTCATTTACATTATCTCATCATCTAATTTTTCGAGTTTTTGGTGTATTTTATTTATGTACATATATGTACATACACATATTTATGCATGTCAAAAACCTATAATAAATTCTCATAGAATTACATAGAAGTATCATAGCACAGCACATAAGTATATGGTAAACAGTTTTTGTCTAATACAACAACATTTTGTTTTGTTTCACCTGAGGTCTTCTAAAATTTTCAATTTCTATGCATGCCCAATTATGTTTGAAGGATAAAAACCACAAATTTTCTACATGATGATGACGATGATGATGATAATAGAATGTTAACATATAAATATAGGTTTGTATATGTATACATACATACATATACATATATGTACATACATATGTATATTTTTGCTGAATAAATAGATTTCTATATTCCATGAAGATTTTAACTACAAATTTTATTTTTTATACATCTGTATGTGTGCATGTTCATCATGTATTTTCATTATTCATCCGTATTATTGAATCTTTGTAACTGTACTTTTTCTCTAGATATCATCATAGAACGTTTTCTCATATAAGATGCTCTGCTGGAATTTACAAATATGTATTAGGCTTTTACTCATGTCTTTTGAGACAAAAAATTGTGTAGCTATATCTAATCGATAACAAGATACATGTAAATTTAATCATGTTATTGTGTTTGTAATTTCATTTCTATTACATCATTGTTTAAAAACATAAACAGCTTTTCAAAAGAAGATCCTTAATCTAAGATTGAAAAATGTACAATAAATAAACAGGAAAAAAAAAAAACAAGAAAAATTTGATTGAGTAAAAGTTTGTAAACTAGAGTATCTAAAAGCCTCGTTATTCACAATTTTAAAACTTTAATTGATAAAAAACAATATTAGTAATTTTTTCTTATAAAATTTTATTTACATATGTCTGGTTTTGTTTTTTTTTTTTTTCTTAATTTTTCGTTAGCAACCCACTCTACCAGAAAGAAAAAAAAATCCTTAAAATAAAAAAAATTTATACAATTTTTATTTTCTGGAACTTTGTCCATATACAACATTTTGGCATAAAAGTACTTTGTGATTCTGTTTTTTTATTGTGTTTTTTTGTTTTTTTTTTTTTTCTGTTTAATCATATAAAATTTCTGATAATTTTTTCTATACAAACTTTGTCTTTAGGACATGATCATTGAAGCATCAATATAAGAATCTTTGTTAAACTTTTTTTCTGTTTTTGTAGAAAAAAACAATTCAAAATCTTCAAACAAAAAATTTCTTGAATTCTTATGAATTCCTTAAAAAATATATTTTCTCAAGATTTTTGTTGATCTTTTATTTTATTTTTATTCAGAATTTTTATCATGCAGAAAAATATGCTATTTTAGCAATATCCTTATTTTTGTAGATTGCTTTTGTATTTTTGGAAATGAAATAATAAAGTTATGTATACACATACATACATACAAGCCCTAACAGATAAAATGTTATGAAGATAAACAATTGACATAAATGCTGTAAGGCATTAATATAATATACAGGACGTGGTTTATTTATAAATTGTTTTGTAGTGAAGATGTTATCAGATAAAACTATTTTTTATTTTTTCATCTTTTGTTTTTTTTTTTTTTTTTTAGTTTTAGCTTTGAGATAATTGGAAAAATGCTCAGTCGAAAGGAATAAATCTTCCGTTTTCATAATACACTTCTTTTGTCTTAAAAATAAAAGCAAGTTTTGTTTTCAATAGAATTTTGTGATGATAACGTTCAAATTAAATCTGTTGTGAAATATGTATATCATCATTATATGTATAAAAATATCACTTTTTTGTCCTTGTAAATGGGAGAACTAAAAGTTGTTGAAATTTAACATGATATAGGATTATACTTAGTTTATCAAGAACGATTGTTTGGTTGGCTGATGTAGTGATTTTACGGTGGACTTTCGTTTTGATATTACACCTCACTTAATTTTAGGGAAATAACGTTTGACATCCGCAATGTATCGTATACACCTACCTTGCTCTTATAGCAAAGAAGAAATAATATTATAATTTAAGATATTTTGTAAAGAGTTTCAAAGCACACTCTGGTTTTCAAGTCGAAACTGCCCTACCTAATACTGTCATGTGGTCCTACTAATGTCTTATCAGGCTCTGTTATTATGGGTGTGGGTGCGTTTTTTGCTGTAATTATTGAAAAGATTTATCTATAAAATGAAATATATACTTGTGCATACTTCATTTATTTATTAAGGCTTTTTTTCTTGAATAAAATGATTATTTTCTTTTAATAACTGAACCTGAAAGCTGCTTAAAATTTTTCATCAAACGATATTGTTACAAAATAAGATATAATTTGCTAGAAGAAAAATATTTTGTTTTTGAATTGTAGAGTAGTCTGAAGAATTAAATTCCAGTATACGAATACATATTAATCAAAAAAATTTTTTAATATTTTTCAATGAATTCTTGTTATTTACATGTTTGAAACATAAGTTCCAATTTAAGAACAAAATTATTATGCAACTGTTTATTTCTATAAATTTGAATATACTTATATGAAAATATTTGATTTATACATACTATCATATATTATATAAAATCACATAAAAAGCAAATAAATGACAAAAAATTTACATAATAATTTTCAAAAATTTCAAAATATGATCTATAAAATACTGCATTTACCACATTTCTTATTGTTTTTTTTTTCTTTGTATCTTTTCTAAAATCTTTTTGAAATACTTTTGAGCTATACATATATGTATGTAGGTAGTATATTTATATAAAGTCATAATAACAAGAATACAATGCTGGTGATGATAATAATGATGTCGTTCACACTAGAGAAAAACATGCATTAAATTGTTTTTTTTTTTAAACGATATACTATATGCTACAAAACTATTTTAATAGAATTTCCTCAAGGTATTTTATAATGATGATATTACATATGTACATATTTCGGAAAATTCAAGCTTATATGGTATATTATTTTTATACAAGAAAAATATCATTTCCTTTTTTTTTGCTATGTACGAGTATATAAAGTCTTTGTGCATTTATACTATGAATTTAAATATACTTTACATACATATGTAGAGGTAAATATGTTTTCTGCATGACTGATGAAGTTTATATTTTGCAATAAGGTTTTTCTTTATTATTTCAAAATATACATACATAAATATACATATTTTATTTAATTGGATTGTGTCGGTTGAAGAAATAATGATGTGAATAGATAAAATATTATGATAATCATGATATTCAAATGTTAAATGCAAATAATTTTAAAGTTTTTTGTGTTATTAATCAAATATTTGAATATAAATATATAAAATATACATCTACTTGCATTTTAACCCTTTCACTACCCTTGATATACAATAGTAAATTCCATAAAACTTTATCAAATTTTTTTGATTGTTTTAGTTTTCAATAAGAATGTTTTATTTTCTTGTTAATTTTTAATATTATTTAAAAAGAAATTAAGAATTTGAAATAGGTAAAATTGATAACGAGAAGGTTATGTGAAATTTTCATCAAATTTAAAAATGTTTGTTTATGAAAAATAATTTTTGTTGTCATTATTCATTATTTTTTCTTTCATATTTTTTTATTTATTCTAGTTAAATAAATACCATTTCGAATTAAAAATAAAACCAAAAAATAAATAAAAAATCAAACAAATAAAAATGAAATTGATAATTATGTTGCATATTTCCATCAAAAAGTTCATCTTTCAGTTTATAATTTCCGCTTTTAAACAAGAAATTATTTCCTTTTTAATTTATAATTATGTATTTATAAAAAGAAAATGAAAAATTATTGTGAAAAAAAGTTTAATAATTATTTCCGTTGGCAAAGTTCAATATTACTTATTTTATTTATAAAAATAAAATACTGAAAAAAATTAATTAAAAGTACAAATTTTTCTACTTGTTGATATTTTTTACGTACTTTTTCATATTTTTTAAATGAAAAATAAAAATATTCAATTTATTTTTATTAATAACAACTGGATAATTAAAAAATCTATACCAATAGCAAGTTATTTTATTGACATAGGTAAATATATACATACATCAATACAGAGACCAAAATCAATATAAAGGCAAATTTTAAATTTTTAGCTTTTGTAAGAAATATTTCATAAAAAAAACTTAAATGGTAAATAAGGCATCTAATTTTTTCTGTAAAAATTTAAAAACTAGCAAGACAATCGAAATTAAAATATAAAATCTTTTGATATTTGGTGGAGGATCCTTGATTTTAGTCACCTCAATATATTAGTTTTCGTGAAATCCTGATCTCAATTCTACGAACTTCAATTAAAAACCCACTGCCTTTACACATAATTCAATTATTTCAAGAATTAAGAATATTAAAAAAATTATTGTATGGGTTCACACATATTTTTAGTGTGGCCATTAATTATAAGAACATTTAAAAATTTTTTTTTTTCTTTAAAAACATTAAAGTTATACAACAAATTTGAAAAAAAAAAAAAAAAGTAAATTTGATGTGACATGAAACCAAAGTAGGACAAAAGTGAATTTATATTGAATATGTTTTTACACTGAGTATCTTTGAAAGTACACAAATAAAAACACAATATACACAAAAGTACATAAATATTTTAAAGTTATTAACAGCACTAAATATTTCATTGTTATCATTGGATATAATCGGTTTAATATTATATCTCTATTATTAATATTTAATATAAAATAATAATATAAATTATTTTGAAACTACATACATATGTATATACTTTTTTTTATAAAATATACATTTGTGCCTTAATTTCATCAGATTATTACCATCCTCAGATAAATTCCAAGAAATAAAATTTAAATTAAAATAAAAGTAAATTTTAGCTTTGGTTCGAAAATTTCTTTTAAGATTTGTTAAGCGGAAAAATTAAAATCAAATAAAATTTCTAAATGCTGGAAATATAATTTGTTATGTTTTTTTTTTAAATTTAATTTCGTAAAAAAAAAAAGTTACTAAAATATAAGTAGAATTTTCTTTTTTATTTTTTTCTTGATTATATGTGCACATTCAAATTTTCTCACGTGTTTTTATACCAACAACGAAAACATAGCTAGCTACTTCACATTTTGATCAGGTGAATTTTCTCATCAACCACAAATAGAGCATAAAATTGAAAAATACATACATAAATACATATGTACATATGTACATATTTTTTTTTTCACTTTTCCTGTTGGTTTTCTCTCACAATGTTCTGTTTTACATAAAAAAAAAAAATGTTTGTTTGTTGTTTTTTCTTTTTCACATAATTTCCTTACAGTTTTTTTTTTCTTTTTTTTAAATTATTATTTAAGCATCCATTTAACTCAGCTTTCTTACGTCATCAACGTATTTTATTATATTCATTTTTGAAAAAAAAAAAAATATATATATACATAACACCTTTAAGAACGTAAAAAATATTCATTAAAATTTTAAGAAGATTATTTTTAGACATCTTTTAAAGCAGTTCAATGATTTTTTTTTCATTTTTCTTCTTACAATTTAATATTATTATAAATCAACCATCATGAACAAAAGAGCGAATAACAAAAAAAAAATAAATAAATAAGAAAAGAAGAATAAAAAATCGTAAAGTAGATTTTGCTTCGAAAAAAATCTAAAAAATTTAACTTAATAATTTTCTTTTTGTTATTTTTTATTTTCTACTTTATTAAAATCCCGTAATTAATTTATTTTAAAACTTCATAATGATAAATAATAGCACATGAAAAGCGTGATGGCAATAACAAAAGGAAAAGCGATTAAAATAAATTTTACAATACGTATAAAAATATAATAGGACTCATCTTAATTTTAATAAGAAAAATCAAAAGATTCTAAAAAATTTGATTTCACTTCGATAAAAATTAAAAATTCGATGCTTTTTATTAAGTATTTATCTTTTTGTTTATCAAATATTTAAAATTAATAAAAAGTAGCAGATTTCGTATGAATTTATTCCCTATTTTTGAGGATAAAGAAAGTATAATTTTTATTTTGCTTCCGTAAATAAATAAATTTTAAAAATGACTGACTATTCGAAATATATTTTTTTTATATTTTTTTCATAATATTTTTGATATACGAATATTTTTGTTTCTTTTGAAATTCATATTTAACAAAAAAAAATTTCATAATAAAAATTTCATATAATATTCTAAACTAAAGATCCTTTTTAATGTTTTTTAAGTTTAAGGTGTCATAAAATATTGTTATATAATTCTAGTTTTGTTTTTTTTATTTCCTTATACTTTTCAAATGATGAAAAGATAAAAACCTTAAAAGACATTTTACATTAAACATTGGCACAATTTTCCTTCTAGATACATAATTTTTTTTCTCTTGAAAATCCTTAAATAAATAAGTAAAAAGTTAAAAATGATTATTTAGGATTCTCTGATTTCTTTTTCGTATCAAACAGAATTATAAATTTCGTTTATTTATTAGACCATGAACAAACAAGAAAAAGGAAGAAAAAAAAAACTTTATCAGATTTTATCCTGTTCAAATTTTATATTCAAATATGTATAGGATTTTATTTATTTAGGATCTTATATAATTTTTTTTTTCTATATTTTAATTTCACCTGCTTTGAAATCCATTCAAATGTAACTTGAAATTTTATTTTTATATTTTATTAAACAACATGCTCTTAAAGTATCTAAACAGAAGAAAAAATAATATATTTCCTTTTCTTTTCAGCAAATTTCAAACAAATTTTAATTTTAATTGTAATTATAGCTAATGTATAATTTGTAATCCTGTTAGAAAATCTTTGTAAAGTGTGAAAAAAAAAAATCCCTCTTAATTTTAATAAAATTTTGTTCATTTTAAAATAATGATTTTCTTGTTTAGAAAGGCGATTTACATGAAAAGTAAAATGAATCTTTAATCAAAATTCTGACAATCTGTACAATTTAAAAAAAAAAAAAATTGATGTAATTACATCACTTTGTTTGAGAGAAGAAAACTCAAAAAGGATTTTTAATTATAGGAAATGTTTGAAACACTCAAAAAAAAGGGTTATTATTAACAAAATTTCTTGTGGTATTATCCACCATAAACAAAGAATCTTATTAATTCATTTATATTGAAAGTTTAAATAATTTAAGCAAAAATTTTTGGTTATGAAGTCTTACATTTCTATGTAAAAACTTTTTTACCTGATGCAAAAAATATAAGAAATATGCTCACAACTTTAAATAAATGATAAATTACATAAGTATAAAATATTATTTTCAAATGAGACAATCATTTTGGAACGAAGGATATATTAAAACTAAATGTCAAAAATATTAGGATTAATTTACACATTATTTACTCCCAGAGTATAATTTTTCCAAATCATTAAAAAATTTTATTAGGACACTTTTTTCTATTTTCAATTAACCCTTCTATTAGTACAATTATACATATATAATATTTTTTTTTGACATTTTTTTTTTCTAATTTAACATTTTAATATTTTTAATCATTTAATAATTATAATTTATCAAAATCACTTAAAATGTGCTTCATTCAATTTATTTCAATTTCCTATATATACTGTATGTTCTTCATTAGTACAATAATAAAATATAATTTTCTAATTTATATTTGTATGAAATACAAAAATATCATTCACTTTATAGATGCAAAATAATAAAATTCAAATTATAAACGTGTTTTTTTAATTATGAAAAACATTATTATTAGTTCTGGGAAATAAATTTGAATCTCTGTAAATTAATATATGAACACATCATAATGTGCATTCATATTCCACAAAATGGAAATTTAGTTTTTGAATTATCTACATTTTTTGAAAAAAAAAAAAAAATTTCAATTTATTTAAAATGTTAACTTTATAATTAAACTAAATTAAAAATATATATGTACATACATACATTTATAAATAAGTATATTTAATGAATTAGTCATTTTTAGTATATGCTTGATAGGTGAAAATTTAAAAACTGCATTCCAAAAAAAAAATATATGTAAATTAAATGAATATTGATTTATGCAATTTATGTAATTTAGTAAATGTGTATGTGTGCATAATATATAGTATAGATACTTATTTACAGATTTTAATTGTCATGACTTTAATTTTCAATTATTTAAAGATAATAAAAATAACAAAAACAAAACTTGAAAGAGCTCAAATCAACAAAGTTAAATCGTTTTCATAAAAACAAATCTTTAGTTTAAAGACTTTTATCGTTTGAAAACATTGCCAGATTATTTAAAAAATGTATCTCATTTTCCACTGTTTTTATTTAGGTACACGTAAGATATTTTACACTCAACTCAAACATAATTTTAAATTAACAATGAACTATATCTGTCATTCATGTATGCACATGTAGATGTAAAAAATCTAAAAATCTCAAAAATACAAATAAAAAAAGAATAAAAATTAAATTAACTTACCTGAGAAAAAGTTTAAAAATGCCTGATGTATGTTTTATTTTTTACACATCATGTATTTTCACAAATATGAAAAATACTTTCTTTTTTATTAATAAATTTTTTAAAAAGATATTTTTATTCAGATATCACTGAAAGAATAACTTTCGTGAATTTATTATGCATTGATATGTTAGCAAAGACTATATGAGTGCATTATTTTTACGTTATTTACTTTTTGAATTATACAAAGCAAGAAAAATGAACATCATAAATCTTTTTATTTTCATAAAAAATTTTTTTGTTGATTTTATCACATCTAAACAATTTCAAATTTTATGCAAATCGAAATGTAAAAATATATTAAATTTTTTCATAAAATCGCATATTGTTTTATATAAGATATTTTATTATAATTAATCATAATTTTTTTTTTTTCACTTCTAATATAATCAATTAGACAACGTAATTATGAATTTTAATGAGAAATTATTAAATTTAATAACAAATTATGAAAATTTACAAATTTCCCAAATTAAATTATAATTAATTTTTGATTATTTTTTTGTAATTATGTTTGCTATTGAAAATTTATTGTCATATGTGTCATCTAATCTAATTTAATTAATAGATACATTTACGGTTTGATTTAAATATTTCATGTATTTTTTTTTTAGCATTTTTAAAAATATTAAATTTTATTCTAAACAAAATTTATCAAAACTTGTATTTTACTCTTAATTTTTGTATGTATGTAAAATAAGTAAATTTATTTTTGTGTTCAATTAATACCATAAAATCCCATGGTAATCATCATCTAGATTAGGTTGGGAATTTTATTTCCCACAATAATTACTCATCATGAAAATATTTTTTCTTCTATTTATTCATTTACTTTGATGAAATATTCTTTGTTATATAAGATATTACATATATGTACATTTTTTTTATTCATTCTAGTTTCAATTTAAAAAAAATTTCAAACAGTTATTACGTTTACGGATATAAATTTTTCATATGAAATTTGTTTAGTTCGATTTTCCAAATTTTTATTTTAATTAAAAATCATAATTGTTATTTTTTTTAAAAAGTATATGAACTGATGTTTTTAATTTAAAGTTTTACTAATAAGAACATTTTTATTTCACTCTTTATCTTATTTGTACATTAACATTATTCCTTTAACACTCGAATCAATTTTAATATGTTCTCATCAACAATCTTTTCTCAAATTTAAATATTTTTGTATCCGATTAACTTGAGTTCTTAATATTTCCGACAAAATTCCATATGACATGAATAATGGAAGGATATGGATATGGAAGAATACGTGACCTGTAAAAAATGGGCAAGTACATACTATATTTTTGGCTGTTTTGGCCCAATTTGATTAAAACAAAAAGTTGTAGATCAGAAAACATACTCTTCTTTTTAATTATTTGTGTGTTAATGAGTGTGGGAAAATCAAAAAATTTTATCTTGCATTTTACCCTATAACTTTTGCTTTAGAGATAGAGCAAGTACCTCTTTTTACCTCTTTTGTGAGACATATTAAGTATAATTAATTCGTATTAAATCAAAAAATGTTCATGGTTTATTAATTTAAGAAAAAATAAAAAGTAATTATAATAAAATCTTTAGACAATGGATTTGCAGATATCCTACATAATAATCAACTTTAAATAATAACTTTTATACCAGAAGAAACGAACAAAAAACACATATAAAGACAATAATATAAATGACATTTTCACTTAAATGTTAGGTTTTTGTTTGTTTTTGTTTGTTTGTTTTTTTCAAAACTTACTATAATCAATTTTTATTGTCAGTTTAACATTTATCGTGTTATAAAAACTATCATAATATAATAATACAATATCTTTTAATACAACTATCTACCCTTTTTATTACCATTTTATTCTTACAAAGAGTTGAAAGATTAAGAAACGAAAACAAACATTGAATTTAGACAAAAACCAAAAGTAAAAACCGAAAAAAAAAAAAAATAATCAGACAGATACGTGATGTCTTATTTTGAAAATAAAACGAAAAAAGAAAAAGTCTAATATTGATGTTAAATAGTAATCACATCATATTATATAGAATTGAATCAAAAGCAAAAAAAAAAAAAATAATAATAATAACGATCCACCCATTTTAGGTGATGAAATCTGTTTAACTTCTTTTGTTCGGTCTATTACCTAAAGCATAATTTTTGGTCTTAAATGAACTTCTTTTTTATTAAAATTGAAAAGAAAAGTAAATAAAAATAAATCGTGTTGCTAATGTATGTATATACTCGTATGTATAAAAATAAAATAAAAAAAAAAAAAGGTAAATAAATAAATAAGAAGTAAATAGGTAAACTGTTGGAAATTTACTTTATATTCTTTCTATTGATAACGACTCATTGCTAGGATTTAATACTAACTAATATCTTTTTATTGAAATAAAGTCAGGCGTATTAAAAAAAAATTGATGTTTCGTAGTGTTGGTTATTTATGAATGAAAATCAAAATGAATTTTTTGAAATTTTTTAAAGAAAATAACAAAAAATGGTGTGATAGGCATGAATTTTACAAGAGAAATCTAAAAAATATTACAATATTACGAGGATTATAAATTTTCAAAAAAAAAGTCCTTCAATAGTCCAACTGCTACCTGAATTCCCACCAACATCCCACCAAAAAGAGGTGAATTCTTTACACAGTTAGAAGGACTTCACCATACTAGCTAAAGCAGTTTTCAAGGCCAGCTTAAGGGCCAGAATATTTATCTAAAGATAAATTAATAATCAGAAAAAAAGGCCAAGGCTCAAATGAGAGCACTGTCATGTCATAGTTGTAAGTAGTAATTCTTAAAAAAAAAAAAGTGAAACTTGAGAAAATTGCAAATAGTATAATAATATAAATAATTAAAAAACCCCAAAGCCAAATTCTTCTTATTTTCAACACAACACAGATATGTACCATATAAACATTTTTTTCCCATCTTGTAAATTTTGAAATAAATTCGTTATATTTTGAAATGTAATTACTCAAATACGTGAAATCATCTCAACAAATTAAATTAAAATTGCATATCAATTTTTCACCTTCATATAACAGAAAGCATTCAAGTCATTTTTATTTCGTTTAAAAAAGATTAAATTTAAATTTGTTCCCATCAACAGCAACATAAAATTATCTGTGTCAAGTGAAATATTTGAAAAAAAAAAAAAATTTAAATTAGTAATCGTGTCTCTGATGAAGTCATATTTCACTTCCTTAAAAAAAAACATATGTACATACATACAAGTATATACAATATTTGAACACTCTCATAATAAACTCATAACAGAAATTATAATGATGTTTATCTGATGACATTTTCATAATTAAATACGTGATCTTAAATTGATTATTGCCTTCTCATACAGAAAATTAGAAATAAAATTAAATTTCAATAAAAAAAAAATAAAAAAAAAAAATGAGAAAAAGAAAAATACGATTATACAGAAAATTCTACTGAAGATGTGATGAAAATTTTAAATTAGAAAAAAAAAAAAACATGAATAACGGAAAAGAAAATTTACAAGTATTATAGAAATCAATCGATATGAAAATAAGATTATAAACGTAATAAGTATGTGGTATTAGGTAAATGAAAATAAATATTTAAAAAAAAAGCTTTCCTGCTAGTTCAAGGATATAAGTATGTAAATGAAATTTCAATATGAAAAAAAAAAATCGATTTCCTATCATTACTAATTTTTAGATTAGAAATTATTCACCTTTAAATGAAAATACAGTCATTGACATAAATTTTGACAAAACTCTGTGAAAAATTTATCTGTATTTTTTTATTAATTTGTTTTTTTTTTTTTTAATTTTTAATAAAGTTTAAAGAAAAAATGATGAATATTTATTTATTTTTTTATTGTAAAAATAATAATATAACAAGGATTGCTTTGTAGAAATGTCAGTTGAATAACATGTCAAACTTATTCAGAGCGCATTTTATTGCAATGCGGTTTTGTTATCTCAATTATCATTAAAATACCAAAACTACAACGTCATTTACATACCAGCAAAGCAGTAAGAATTCAATTTAGTAGAAATAATAGTTCTCGGAAGGATTTGAAATTTTTCTATTATTCGCCAACAAGTTGTATAAAAGAGAATTCAACAAAATGAAGTGTAAATTGAATTGTCCTTTTTCTGTATATCACTATACCTATATGTTCTTGTGAGTGTTTTACTTAAAATATTGTGTTAAATGTGCATTCTTTCGGAAATAGATCTATAGTAAACTTTTTTTTTCTTCTGAAAATACCTTATTTTTCAATGAGATCTTTCCATAACTTGTGTAAAACTTTTCTTAGAAATGATTTTATAGAAATATTCTATGTTGAAAATAAATAAAATTATAATAAAATTATCTTTCTTTTTTATTGAACAAAGAAAACTCAGAATAAGAAAAAAAATTTTAAATAAAAATAATACTTAATGAGAAAAATATGGGAAAATTTATGAGAGTGGTTACATGAAAAACCCTAATGTGTACTATTTTTTCATCATCATCATCATCAGTCAGTATCTACATACATATACATAAGCATTAAAAACGACAAATTAGAATAAGTGTACTAAAACTTAAAGTACCACTTAATAGTGTTCACTCGTAGACTTATGAAGAACTATTTCTTTCTTCTTTTTTTTTTTTTCATGTTTCTATTCTATAGTGCAAAATATAGGAGAAAAAAAATGATGGGAAAGCTCTTTATAGTCATTTATATACACGTTATTATTTACAGATATTCTTTATCTTTACTGCACAAGAATATAAATGCCGCATCCTTTTTTTCATATATGTATATATATTTTTTTTTTCATCATTTAACTTTTGAGTCTACGACATTTAGAAAAATGATACAAAAACAAAAATGACACATAAAACTGATCCCATTACGACATATTCATTTCCTGCTGTTGTAGTGTCATTATCATCATCCCCAAGAAGAAAACAAAAGAAATAAAATATGTACATACATATGTACATACATATATTTTTTTTTTTAAATTTCAACTTTAAATTCCAAATATGTATTCCAGTTGACTAAGGAAATCTACAGAAACAGTATACAATATTCAGTGAATGTACACACATACATATGTATATGCAGTACATACATATGTACATATATCTATATAGTTCATATAAAGAGACATGTATGGATATTTTGAATTACACATATAACAAGGACAAACCATAATCGTAAAACATTCTTTGCTATTACATTTTTTTTTATTTTGAATTAAACCAATTCAAAATAATAGGATATACTGTAGGGAATTTCTATAACAACATTTATATGCCTACAATACTTTTGTTTTGTGTTTTCTTCTTTCTTAATTTTTTTTTTTTTTTGCTTTCACCATAAAAGTTTAAAAAAAAAAACAACACAAAAGTAAAATTTTAAAATTGTTAAGGATAAGCATACTTTCTATAATAATATTCTCACAGGATCAAAACAAAAAAAAAACACAAAAAAAAGGATTACAAATAACAAATAAATTTTTTTTCTTTAATTTTCATATAAAAAAAAAATTTTTCAAGGCTGAAATTATAAAGAAAAAAAATTTTTATTACGTATAAGATGAATTCTTGAAACACTGAGTAAGTGTCTTTTATTGCTTGATAATTTTTATTTGACTTTCTCTAGTCTCTAAATTGAAAATAGTTTGCCTATAACCTTTTTTTCAATTTATTTCTTTTCAAAATACAGATTTTCATTCACTACGAATAGAAAACTTTCTATTTAACGAATTTTAATTTACTTGAAAAAATTCAAATTTAAATTGAGGATAAACTAATCAATTAATTAATACATTTTTGTTTTGTGTTCCCGCAGTTAATTACATTTCCTGAAAGCAAAGTAAAAAATATTTCTATGAAAAACTGTCTTATTTGTTTTTCAAATCAATTTTTTTTTTTTTTTTTTAGAAAGAAAACTCATTTGTTATGCAAAACAAGTACTTTCCTCATTTTTATCGTGTTTGCTTTAAATGTCATAGAAAAAAAATCATCCAAAAAATTAAAAAAGAGAAAAAGAAAAAAAAATAGATGGTGAAAAAAGGTGAAAAAAACTAATACCTCTAAATAATAATTACACCCTTTTCTGATTAAAAATCAGTTAACTAGAAAGAAATTATAATTTCTTTTCATTTTTCCTTATTTTTTTCTCTTTATTTTAGCGTTAGTTAAATATTAAAAATTTTTTAAATAATGAGAACTCTGTAGTCTATACTTTTTAAATACGTATACACATATGTTCACATATGTACATTTATATGTACTCGTATATTTAAAATGTTAGGAAATGAAAATATGTACTTCCACATTTTATTTAATTTCCAGTTCATTTCTTTTCCTATAAAATAAAGTATATCCGGACTTTCTTCGAAATATCAATTGATCATCAAATATTTGACAAGTATGTATTGCAGTTGACAATTGACATTTGCATTTTAAAACAAACTGCTAATACATTCTGCTTGTAAATAGAATTTCTAAATAAGACCATTTACATTTCCAGAAGCCGAATCAGTTTTTAATTACTTTTTTTTTACGAATTAATTTAAAATATCCTAGAAAATTTCAAGAAGTTACGGTCTCAAAAATATTTAAAGAATAAAACTAGGACATTTTTTTTTTTTTTGACATCTTCTTTACGTAAAAACAAAATTTGACAAAAGAAAATAAATCCTATCACAAAAATGACATGAAATGTGTGAAGGATAAAGATTTTTTTTTTTTAAATTGATTTTTTTTTTATCATTGTATTTATTCTAGCGTAGTAATAAAAAAACATACATTATTTATGAAGTAAAATATTTTTCTTACATACAAGTAATCTGTCAATCATAATATGATCAAAAAAAAAAAAAATACTATACATACATACTCGTATATGTTCACATACATTTTTTTTTTTTTTACCAAGAAAATGGTTTTTATAAAAATTTGTTTTGTAAATAACATAAAAAAAATATCAAAATACATACTTATTTGAAAAACAAAATTTTTTTTTATTGGATTTGACTGATTTTGTCACACAATATAAAATATATTTGAATTTGATTTACTTTGAATGAATGTGGAAACTGAATATTTCAGATTATTATTATTATTATTCAAAAATATTATTTCCCAATTTCATTTTTATTTATTTTTTTTTTTTTTATAAGAAAAATTCAAATAATTCTGTTGGAAATAATAGCTTATAATATATACGTATACATAAATTTAGTTACAATTATTTATCTTGATATATGTATTTTGCGGAAACATTTTATTGAAGAATTTCCGCATCGGTTGTAATTTAAAATAAATCTTTCATATGTAAATATTTTTAAATCCCTTTAAATGTGAAAATTACGGAATTCGATTTTATATTTCTGTGATAGTTGTTTTAAATTATATATAACAAATATATGAACAGAATTTGACACTCTGTAAGATCAGTCCAAAAGTATGAAGGAAAGTATTTTAAACTTAATTATACTTTAAAAGTTATCACATCAAGGTAACAATAATATTGAATATCGTTTAGACTTAATAAATTTCGAAGTTTTTTTAAAAGTCTGCGTGATGCTATTTTGTGTTTGTCTAAACAGATCCTTAGAGATGTATAATTTTTACTCCAAAATTTTATTTAACACTAGCATTCATTTTCAAAAAAAAAACGCTTTATGGACACTCACACATATGAATGTTAACATTTGTAGACAAAATTTTCTTTTCTTTGAAAAGAATACATTACATTTTGAGATCATTCAAAAATGTCCTTTCAGCTTACTAATCACAATAAAAATAGATACTTAAATAACATAATATGCATTTTATGTTCATACATACCTTCAAGAATCAAGCTTATTCTCATTTGTTAAAAAATTTTGTTTCAATATATTAGAAAATTTTACGCATCCTTTTTGTCATTAATTCTATTTAACAGTTTAAATATTTTTCATTAAATTAAATTGTTATACACACATACATAAATATCTATTTCCATTGCCACACAATTATTAAAAATTAATTTTTATCATTTATTATATCAAAAATACTTATATAAGATAGCTTTTAGGAATTCATACTTCAATATTCCATAAAATTTAAGAGAAACAAAAGAAAAAAAAAAAACAACATACAAACAGCAATATTTATTATTATTATTATTTTTTTTTTAGATTTAAAGTTAACATAAAAACCATAGTCTCACACACATACAAAACCTATAAAATGATAATAAAAAATTAACATATGTTCACATTTATCACACAATCAAAGTTATATTAAAAAAATTCTGATTATAAACACATACATATGTATATGTATGTGAATGTGCATACATTAATATCTATTATACAATAGTTGCATTTCTAACAATGTCATTATAATGTTTTATCATGTCATACATTGTGTGACACTTTGTCATAAGGACACTCACACTATAAATTGTGAATTAAATTGGATTTTAATCAAAATATTGTTCAAATGAAAAAATAATAATAATAATAAAGTGTTTTACATGATAAATATATATATATGTATGTACATAGATATGTGTTTATAAATTTATATATATGTATTTTAGATTTATTATCTAATCAGAATGAATAGAAATTATGTTTAAATATTAATATGCATTTATTAAATTTACATCTAAATAAATGTATCGAATCAAAACATTTCTATATTTACAATAAAATGATAACAAACAAAATACAATAATGATATACTCGTATTGCTGACATATTACGAGATATGAAAAATCTGTCAATCAAATCTTGAATTACATATTTTAGATAAAATTGCATTCAATTGAATATGAATTGATATGTACCTATCTATTTTCAAATGACATTTATATAAAAAATAGGAAAGTTGTTTGAAAATAAAGTGAAAATATTTGAAGTTGTGAAATGTAATGTAAAGAAAACTACTTCATTATTAATTTAAATACTTCTTTTGAAAAAAAAAAAAAAAAAAAACTGTTGAAAATAAATAATTTTCAAATAAAAAACACAAGAAATCTATTTATTTAACTTTTGTATTTTATTAGAAATTAGTATCTACTATTTATCTTTTTTTTCTAGTTGCTTTTACTTTCTTTTATTTTATTTCAAATATTGTGAGTGAAAAATGTATCTTCTTTGTTTTTTACAAACACAGCGTGTGATTTTAATCGAAAACAGCAGCATTTATAATTTTAAACCTTTTTGTCTTTCTTTGTACATTGCAGAAAAATATTCTATTGTGTGCTTTTAAAAATAATTAATTGAAAAATCAGCTATCATAATCCTTTTTTTTTTTATTCCTTTTGAACTCAACAAAACACAGAATTTTCTATCTTTCTACATTTTAACTTTTTTTTTTTACATTTACTTTAAATTTCTTTTTCTTTTTGTAACTTGTTTTATTTTTAATATTTTGCTGTGTTTGTTTTCTTAAAGGGTTATTTAAAAATACTTAACTTTGTAATTATGCAAATGTATTGTTTTTAATGAACTGTTCATCGAATTGTAAAAATCTTTTTGATTACAAAAAGAAAAAAACAAAAGTTCGATAATTACAAGAGAAGAAAGAAATTTTGAAAAGTTAAATAGCATATAATTAATTTGTCTGGAAAGTTCTGTTTTTAATGTTTTTTGTAAGCCTAATGTGGTTAATAATTCAAAAAATATAAACAAAGGACATTGAAACAATAGAATTTAGAAAAAAAATGAATGATAGCTACTTGTAAAAGATTCATTTGCATTTATTTCTTCTCACCGCTTTAATAAAAGATGCTCTCGAAGTGTGATTTTTTTACATTCTGTATTATTGTATATTTCTACTTAAAGTTCATTACTTCAATTTTATGTAAATAAAACTATAATTCAAATCAAGAAATTTTTTTTAAAAACAGAAAAAAAAAGTACTAAACAATTTTAAAATCAGTTTTGCAAATATTTTGTCTCAACTTCTTCGAAAAGTCTTTTAAAAACGCTTATTATATTTGAACTACATATTATAAAAAGTTCAACGTTTTTGAACGAAGTCATTGTTCTTCATTAAAAGGTTTCCCATACTTGAGATCCTTCAATGCAAATACTTATGTATACCAATATTGCGCATATTTTATTCATCCAATTTTTATTATATCACCACCACAAATCACTTATGTACATTCTGCAAATATTTGTGGTAAAAAGAAAGAAGAAGGAAAAAAAAAATACTTTTATCAAGATAAATTGTGAACAATAAATATACATATTTATCCTATGTACATAGTTTGACCAATAGCAATATAAGTTTTTATAACAGACTAATTACTCCCATATATTGAAATAGTAACAACCAAGTGGCCTCCAATCTCAAAGTTTGGCCTCTATAATCTAAAAGCTGTTTTAAGCACTTTCTTATTCTCAGGATTTTTTCTTAATTTCTCACTTTTTTGAAATATATTCTCTTTTCTACCTATTTTCCAAACAATACATAGAAAATTTTAACAGAAATTTGAGAAATTTTAATATTTTTAACTACCTATACAAGTATAATAACACAATCATTCTCATGGTTGTGATTACTATACAGAATCATATGGAAACAGCTTTCCTTTTACTGCATAGTCAGATATATGGTAGAATACACACCATTTGGTAGATACAATTAAGATACAGATACAAGATACAGATACAAGTTTCAGATACAATATACAAGATACAAGATACAAGATACAAGATACAAGATACAAAATACAATATAAAAGATACAAGATACAAGATACAAGATACAGATACAAGATACAATATACAAGATACAGATACAAGATACAAGATACAGATACAGATACAAGATACAAGATACAAGATACAAGATACAATATACAGATACAAGATACAAGATACAAGATACAAAATACAAGATACAAGATACCGAATACAGATACAAGATATTTGTTATATGAATAATAATATTCTGTGAATAATAAACGAAAGTTTTCTTATATATTTTTTCGTGAGAGATAGAAACTTTTCGTCTCTCAAACTTCTCCGCACAGGTCGACAACTTTTTGAAATGTGCTGATTTTATTATCTACTATCAGTGAACCTCTCTATAGATATCTGCTCTGTGGTTTGACCATGTTTTCGTTCACAAATCTCTTCTGTTTACTTCATATGTACATTAATAGATTCAGTGCAATAGTGTACAATATACATAATATAAAACTTTGAAAGTTTATGTCTAAAAAATGCTTGCACACCCAAAAAAATATCGTCAATCAAAATTATGGAGAAAAAACTTTATTTCAGTATTAACTTTAAAACATTCAAGAATGTGTAAAGTGTTGAAAAAAAACTTAGATTGAATGCTACTCATCAGAAACACAACGTGTTTTCAACTTAAGGGAAATTCTTATTTCAGTTCAAAAATACAATTTTTGCTATACTTACTTGATTACAGTTCTCTTTAAAAAAAATTAAACAAAACACTTGTAGGAGGTTTGAGTATTCTTCATCGATGATTAGGTGATAACTGAGAACAGCAAGCGACATGGCATTCGGTAGCTCAATGGTTTTAGAGCATTACCCCGGCACGGTGAAGGTTCCGTGGTTCGATTCCCGGCCTAGTCGAATGTTGTTTTTTCATCTTTTTCAGTTACTACACACTTACCCTCACAGAGTATACAAAAAAGGAAACAAAATTGTTGATAAATAACAAAAAACATAAAATAAAAAAAAAAAATAAATATTTAAACAAAATATTTTATATTACATATTTTCATAATAATAAAGGTCAATCGTATTTTATACCACTTTTCACATAAAAAAACATTATTACACACTGGAGTTTCATAATTATTATGTCCTCCATTAATGTGAAAAAAAAAAAAAAAGAAACAAAAAAATTTACTTATCAAAGTAGTTTTTAAGTGCGCTTTTAAAAGTGCTCAACGAAAATTTATGATTTTATGAAACAAATTAAAAAATACACAACAAAAAAGACTAAAATTCGATTACGTAAAATAAAGAAAGGGAAGTTTTTTTTCTCTTTTTCTAAAAATTTGAATTAATTTATTGAAATTTCATTTTTGATGTAAAAAATACACCAGATAAATACAAAAATTGCAAAAATTATTCAATTCATTTAATGGCCAATGAAAAGTAAATTGAAAAATAATAATTATACATTGAATTACCTTGGTTTCTTTTAAACGATAAAAGATATGTCTGTATTTTTTGTTTATATTTTTTTTGTAAATAGCGAGAAAAAAAATTAATATATGTTTCCATGATGTCAGTTTCAAAACAAATTATATTGTTAACAAACATTTTATTAACTTTTTAATTCAGAAATTAAGCAACAATATTCACGTTTTTAAATTTCATTTTTTCTATTATAATTTTTTACCAATTAACAAACATCTTATAATAACTTGTAAGTATCTTACTAAATAAAATATAAACTTCTCTAACGTTTACTTAACAAAATGTCTTTTTAATAGTTCTTGTATTTATATAAAGTGTATATTATATCAAGTACTCTTACAATTTCGTATTATAATATGAAATGCATTAGAAGAATGTTTGAGTTGATATATACTCGTATGCTATATCATTAATGAGTGAGTGTATCTTATATTATACACTTAAAAACTTATTTCCATTAAATTAAAAACATTATCAGTAAAAGTACTTTGAATATGTTATTACCTTTTGAAATATTCTAAAGCATCAAATACTTTATCAAATCATTTTAGATTCATTTTATAAAAACTCTTCAATATTTTTAACAGTGCTCTAAAAACATGTGTTAATGTTGTCACTTTGATGCACTATAAATGTTACAGATGAATTTTAAAAAGATACTGAAATGTATATTCGACAATTGTAATAATTCATAAGCAAATGTGAATTTATATTTTAATGTCTTCAACAACACTTAAAGTATTCTTTGATGTTACAAAGTGTAACAAGTGAAAAAGTTAAAATTTTCGTTTTTTTTTTTTAGTGAAGACTTTAATTCTTCAAATAAAAATCTTCAAAAAAAAAAAAAAAAACAAAAAAACATGGAAAAATTTAAAAGCAATTAATTCAAGATTATTATTTTGAAAATTGAAGAAATTTTCAATTAGAAAACAAAAATGCAAACTAAAATTGTATAATGACAATTTCGACATTTAAAACTTGAAACGCATTATAGAATAATAATAAAATATTAATATGCAAATAATAAATTGAAAAAGAAACAAAAAAAAAAAAAAGCCGCACACATGAAACTTTCGACATGCATTTAAATTTAATTTTCTTTAAAATATTCTGGTTGTACAAATGGAAAGGGGTGTGTTAAAAAAATTATCATAAAATTAATTAATTTTCAAAAATTCACAAAAACCAAAATTAAAATAAGCTAAACTTTTTTGGCTATAGTGAATCAACTATTTTTTTTGGTTTGAAGTTTTTAATTAATTTCTTCAAATCAAATTAGGTGAAATAAACCTTTTAGCTTTTCCAAATAATTTCATTTGCATTTGAAATTTTGATACTAGTAAATTTAAATTCCTGGAAATCATGCAGTTTATTTTCTCTTAAAGTTAGAAAACGTCATTATTTGAAAGAAATTTTAAAACAAACAACATAGAATATGTTCACTTTTAAATTTTCATTTTTCAAAATGGACCAAAAAAAGTATGAGATAATGGACATTCCTTTCTACTCTTTTTTCGAATTTATGAACTTTTTCAAATTGATATGCAAAAGCAAAATTCTTACACCTTTAAAACTTTTTATTTTATCCCTTGAAAATTTTACGTATCAAACAAAATTTTCATACATTCTTTTCATTTAAAAAAAAAAAAAAAAAAAAAACTTTGCGTAAAACCAGACATTTAAAAAATGTGGAAAAATATTTTTTTCTACTATGTACCTATGTAAATTTGTATGTAAATTGTTCTAGTTAAAATATTTTTACAATAAAAGCTTTAAAATAATTTAAGTTTATTTACGATAATCGATTATCCTTATGGATTTTATTCTTAAGAAAGTTTTTAAAAAAATATGTTTTACCCTTCTTTCAGACACTATAGTATGAGATAAAAAATAAATGTATTCTACTACATTTCAATAACTGAAATGTACAGAAGATATAATTTATTTCTCTTCCTTCTATTTTTTTTTCTATTTTACACGTGACATAATTAACAAATGTTAACTCAAAAGAAGTATGTATTAATTTTATGCTATAATTTTGTCCAAATGAAATGAAAAAAAAAAAACGTCAACCATAATTGACATGAAGAGAAATTAGTATTTTATTAATCAAAAGTAAATCAAAAAACAGTTAATAAACCTTTTTGAAAACGATGAAACTTTAAACGTATTTATGCTGAAGAATATCAATTAAAGTTCATGATAATTAAAGATTTATTCAATTATATGTTTGTAAGCATTCCTTAACCAAATTTAACCATAAGAATTTTCTGAAAAGTAACATATTAATTTTTAATTTTATACTTCACATTGAAAACATAAAAGTTGTTAATTAGATATGTCACATGTCTTTTCAAAACATAATATAATTCTTTACCATTTATTTATAACTGAACTTTAAGTAATTTAAACACTTTTTTTATTTTCCTTTAATTTCTAAAAGCTTGTCATATTAAAAAGATAAAGGTTATTCAACTTTCTTATACATCCTCAAACTATCACACGACTCAAAAACTCGATTAATTAGATCTATAATTTCAAAAACTAATTTGTTTAGTTAACTATAAGTCAAAATTTTCCACTCTTAGTTTTTTATTGACACATAAGTTATCTGAAACATTCGAGTTAAAAAATCGAAAATAAAAAAATTAACAAAAAAACAAAAAAAACTAATTTCATTCTGAACTAATCACAAATCAAATTAACTAAAATTCAGAATTCTGCAATGTGTCAAAGGTATAACTTTAATAAAATTATAACACATTTAACAGATCACAAAAAAAAAAACTCACTTGGGAAACATTATTTCACATTTTTTTCTCTTCCTAACTGTTCTTTTTTTAAGTGCAATTCCTGAAAATGCATTAAGGTTATAAATCATGAAACATCTGATATGCATTAGTTTTACTTAAATTTTTAAAATGCATTTTGAAATAGATACATTCAAAATCGATATTTTATATAGATATCTACATTTTCATGAAATTTCACATTGTTAAATTTGCTAACAGAGTTTTTAGATACAATGCAGAAAAAAAAAATTTTTTTTTTCTCTGTTTAACGTGAAGGATCAATGTACTTTTTAAATAGTTTATACCAATGTGAAACTATTATAAGATTTACAAAACATATTCAATTAATTTTACGAACAATAGTTGTATTTTATTTTTTTAAATGGAAACAAAATATAAAAAAAAAAATATTTGCTGGGCCCCATGAAATCCTACTATTTTTAATTCCTGAAAATAGTTTAGTTATTGTTACATCAAATTTATATATAGTACATATTATGTTTTTTTTTTTTGTATCTATGTGCATTATTTCCCTAACAAATAAAATAAATAAAATGTTAGTTTCCTTGTAAAATTAAAAATTATCAAGGCGCTAAGTTACTGCGAGGAATAAAAAGCAAAATTAAAATATCTTATTTCAAAATACTTTTTTTTAAATTATGAACTAAAAAAAAAAGAGTCCATTTGAAAAGCACATGATTAATACTTAAATAAGAAAAGATTACTCAATTTAAAAAGATTTAATCCTTTTTTTCACAGATGATTATCAACATTTTTACTTATTTTGTGTTTTTCTAAATTCTCATTCTTCTTTTTAAAACCTTTTATCCTTAAATTGACTTCACAAATGAAGACAATGGTTTAAGACTTTATCTTTTAAAGTAAAAGGTATATGAAATATATATTATTAAACAACATTGAAGAAAATTAACGTACAGATCTTTTAAGTACACAATATAAATTGTCTATTTTACTTGAAGCTACATGAAAATTATTTCTAAAGAACATTGCACTCTTGAACAAGAATATCAGTTGCAATACTACACATACAAGATTTTTAAAAAGAGCACCCAGTAAACAAAATGATTCATAAGTAATTCGTAAAAGAATCATTTTAGCGAGCATATTGTTCGCTAACGATAGTTGCAAAAGACTCGTAAGTAATTTATGGAGCATACCATTTTGCACTTTTTTTACGAATTACTTTTTTAATTCGCAATAGAATCATTAATGATTCGTAAAATACGAATGTTTCGATTAAAATAAATTAAAAGTAATTAATTTACGAACGTTTTTACGAATCATTTGTAAGCCTATGGTTACGAGTAACTTTGTATTCGTATTTCACTTACATTTTACGAACGTTCGTAAAATGTGTGCTGGAATATTTTTTTACGAATTACTTACGAGTTATTTTTGCGAGTGTGTTTTTTTTATTTCTTTCTTTTAATTCTACATTCGTATTTCACTTACATTTTACGAACGTTCGTAAAATGGTATGCAGGGCATTTTTAAAAAGCTTTACATTTCACCTTGTATCATCTGTTCCTACATAATAAGAGTGGTAAAGACCTCTCATTAATTTTTATTTGTTTTTCCGAATTTGTATTATTTGTGTGTACAAAAAATAAAAAAATTTTTAATCCTTAAAATAAACTTCTAAACTACATTCGAATAAAGTGGTTTTTAAAAATTTTAACAGAAAAAAAAAGAAGAAACGAAATAAAGTTGCATTTTAAAAATGCAAAAAAAAAAAAAAACAAAAAAAACAAGTTTATTTTACCAACTTACTTCAACTTCCAGAAGTTTTTTAAGTGCAGAAAAATTTTTTTCTTAAAAACTTTAAATTCTGGTATTTGTAATGAAAAAATGTACTATACATTTATTTTCTCAGTTTTTACTAAAAAAAAAAAAAATTGAGTCTACTTTAAATGCAACAGTAAGTCCACTACTAAATGTCAAAATAGGATATTACTTTCATTCTTAAATGAAAGTTTTATTCATCTACAAACAAAAATATTTGAAATTTTCATATTTTTTTCTTCTTTATTTTTATTTTTTAATATTTGTTTATCTTTTTTATTTTCAATAAAGTCTGAAAGTTAGAAGTGAGTTCTTATAGAGAAAAATATTCCATAGAAAAAATTAATATGTATTTTTATTTTAAGAAGAAACAAAAAATTTTTTTGTTACAAAAACAAAAATCTTCACTTCAAAAATAAATACTATAAAATTTTAAAAATCCAGAACCATAACCTAAAATTTGTTTTTAAGCTAGTAAATTTAATTTTATTCAACTAACTTAAAATACTTACATCAGAAAAACTAAAACTTTGGCTATATCAATTACAAAAGTTTTCTAATAAAATTATGTATCTCTTAAAATTAATTAAAAATTTCACCTGAAAAAGTTTTCACTTGATTACTTTCTGAACTTTTTTGAAGTTTGATTTCATTTTAAGCTCCTAAGTTTTATGATTAATTTCAAAAAATGAATTTTTTTCTTAAATTTCAAAAATGAATATTTTTTAATTACCTACTGCAAAATATTTATTTCCCTCATCATAATTCTGATAGATATTCTTTTATTAAAAAAATTACCAATTTTCATATTTTTAAACTGTAATCACCGCTAAATTGACTAAATAATTATTTCCACTAAAATAAAATATTTTTGTTTACACGTACCTACATAAAAGAAATAATGAAATAGGTAGTATCACTAACACTGAAAAAAAATTTTTGAATCAAAATGAAAAACAATAAATTTTTAACATTTCCAGTATTTTGTAAATTAAAAGTACAATGCTCAAATTACAAATTAATTATGAACATTGAAAAATTAAATAATAAAAAATCATGAAATTAACAATGACGAGAATTAGGGAGTTATAGAAAACAAAGACGAAACAAATTCAAATGTAAAAATGATTTTAATTTTAATTTAAAAATTTTTTGAATAAATTCCAAATTATATTCAAATTTTCATTTTCAAAATGTGTAAGTCGCTATATGTATGTATGTTTATCTTATCTACAAAATTACAAAAAAAACTATTAATTTTTCTTGATTAAAAGTCAAAATATTTGCATAAAGAAAGTACATAACTTTTCTTGTATTGTCATGAATATTTGTACATACATATATTACTCCGAGACAGCGAGTATGAGAAGCACGGAAAGCGTCGAAAAAAAAAAAAAAAAGGACTTTATGAGTTCTACAAGAAGTAGGATGCCAATACATACATAGATTATTTTGTCCAAAATCCAGAGATAGACTTTGAAATAAGTGGAGAGATGCTGTACACGGAGTTTTAAGGAGAGTACACATACACAACAGGAAAAGAAAAAAGATCAAAAAATTGGGATAAGTGAGCGCATCATATCACCTTTATGTTTAACTCTTCGTTTTATGGGAGATCGAATGCGCTAACAAGGCAAAGATAAGTGTGGGAGATAACACATAAGGCAAATTGATAAATGCTCGAATATTTTGTATTCCCCGAATATACAATTGTTATATTTAATAATTTCTTTCATCAACGTTAAAATTACATAAACATATGAATATGATTACAATTAATCGTATAAAATTCACACAAACATTAATATTCATAAAAATTAATTTAAAAATATATTACTATTATGATGTAGCAATATTCAGTACATTTTTTCATCATTATCCTTATTATTATTATCATCATCATCATCAGTTTTATAGATTATTGTATTGTATGTAGATAAACACAATTCAAAAATTAAATTTTTCTCTGTCATTTTGCAACATTAACTCTTTTGTTTTATTTTATTTTGATATCCTTTGTTGTGGATTATATGGTGTGTAATAAAAAAATAATGAAAATTTAAATAAAAGGCAAAAATGAAAATAAATAAAAAAGTTATTTATATTTCCATGATCCTTAACATAATTCTACTATATATTAAAGGTTCGACTTACACCCATACGATGAGAGTAAAACTAGGTATATAAAGGCTCATTATAGTTGAATTCTATATAGTTAATATTTCCACACATCTTTGTACATACATACGTACTATAATTTTTCACATAAAAATATTGTATCACATACATTCTTAAGTATATAAATTAAATTTTATTTATTCAATTAATATTGTAAAAAATATTCTCTCTTAATTTTATAAAATATCGAATTTCCAATTATAATTTTAAACGTACATACATACACATATGTTCAATGTTCATATGAATAGCTATTAAAATTTTTAAAGCATAGACATATTGTTTAGAATTTTTATTAATTTTAAATATTTAAATAATATATCTTAATTTTTTGCAATTTTATGGTTTTTATTATGAACTGTAAAGAATCTTTAAAGTATTTTGATCAATTCAATATAATATTGTTTTTTCTTAAAGATACTTATGGTTTGTTTCATGATGGATAGAAAACATAAGATATGTGCTTATTCGAATGAAATGTTAGGACTTTTTTTTAATAATGTTATTAAAAAAAACGTACAAATAGCAATAATTATAAGGACACAAAAATGATAAAAACTATATTTGTTTCAATTATTAAAAACTTCAATAGAATTTTAAAAAAAAAAAAAGTTATATAACAACAATAATAACCCATTCTATTTTAATAAGCAATTTGACTGTATTTGACGGAATGAGCTTTTTTGTAGGTTTGTTGAGCAAACCTGAATTTTTTTTTCTCAGTTCCGAAACTATAACATTTTAACACTTTTTTTCTTTTATTTTTATTTTAAACACAAAATTCGAATAAAAAATAATGTTTTGAAAAATTACGTAAAAAAAAATGAATTTAGATAAAAATTCAGAAGGTTTTCTGTAATAAAAATAAAATAAACCCACTATGTTATATAATATGTACATACATATATCATATATTGTATATAGCAATGATCTCTTCTTTAAATACCAATAAAAAAAAAAAAATTTAGTTTTTAGCTTATTATCGATAGCTATTCCAACAGATAATTTATCTCTGAATTTTATCTTCTCATATCATTAAATTCTATATATGTAAGTAGTTGGCAAATATCTCTCACTTTTTGTATATAAGTATTTTTCTCACTTCTATTATATTATGTTGTTTTCTATTGCTTTTGTGTTATAAAAATAAAGTGTAATATTATCTCAGTGGAATATCCTTAAAATGTAAAGGATATTGGAATTTAACAAATAAAAATCGATAGTAATAAATGAAAAGCCACTTTAAACTCAAAGGGCTATTTTGAAACAGAAAGATACAGAATATAAATTTTTTTTTTTTCAGAAGAGAATCATTTAAAATGTTAGAATTTCATTTATGTAGTTGAATCCACTGTTTTCTACGTGAGATGAATTTTTAATTTTAGCATTTCCTTTTCAATGTGTTTAAAAGGATAAATATTATATGTATATAAATATATACTAAATGAATTGAGCTTAATTTTGTTCGAAACATAAAATTATTGAAAAGTTGCTTTTTTATCGATATTTTCCTTTCAAAAACAACAAAAATTTGTTTGAAATTTTCCAGAAAATTTTTTCTGTACGACTCTTAGTTTTCGAGATACGATTTTTCAAAGGCTGCAAAACAAAGTATTCTCTAAATTTCTAATTTTTAAAATCAAGGAAACTTCAATGCAAAAAAAATATATTGTACATATGAAAATGTCCTTTTTGAGTCAATTTAATCAGAAAGTCATATTTTCCAAATTGATTAGTTTTCAAAAATAATTAAAATATCGACTAAAAGATATTTTTTCTTGAAATTTATTCGAATGAACGTTTTCTCGTCAATTTTTATCTTTTTTTAATTATGTACCACGACGTAAAGATATCTCTTCACTCCAGCAAAGAAAAAGGATCAATAAAAAAAAAAAAGAAGTGTTGATGATTACCACATTTGAACTTCTGAAGATTATAAGCTTTTTATTTTGTGATTAAGTTTATTGTAATTTTTTAATTGTATTTTTGAATACAAGGTTATCATACATATACACCGGTACTCTAAAGTCTGATTATTGTGCTTTTTATATGAAAATGTTGTGAATTGTTTACATACATACATACATATTTCTGTAGCTTGTACATAAGATATAACGTTTTTTTTTTAAATTGAATTGAATTTTTCTTTTTTTTTTAAATTCATTTTTTTTTTATTTCATTTATTTTTTAAAAATATTACATTTACATTATAATTTTTTTCGTCCTTGATATGCTTTCTACATTTACATTTTTGTTAACCCAAATTTCCATATGAACTGACATTTAAAGAGAAATAAACACAAACATTTTTTTTTTCTGATTATATAAAAACATTTTACTAAATTGAATAAAAAAAAAAAAATTCGTCCACATAAAAAATCTGATACAGTTATCAATTTAATAAAGAAAACAAAAGTTCCATATAAAATAAACAAAACCATATGTCATAAACAAATATTTACATTAAATTTAGAATATAAAAAATAAGAGACGTTAAGTTATACCGTTATATATTAGAAATATTATTCAATGATTTTTACAATAACGCTTGAAATCACATTTTTTTTTTAAATGCTCGAAAATAAAAAATAAAAATAAAATGTTTTTTTTTTCACAAATTGAATAAAAATTTAAATTTTTATTTTGTTTTCCTTTTTTCCAGGATCTTTAACAGAGCCACGAAGTAAAATTCATCGAACAACATTTCTGATTTAAATGAAAATAGTTATTGAGCTTTTTATATGAAAAAAAGAAAAAAAAAAACTGATGGAGACCGTATTTATTAACGCGGGGAGTTAGGTGGAACAGCACATGCTTTTCATAAGATCGATTGATGACTTAGAATAACGTTATTTTGTTTTTTTGTTAAAAAGAACAAAGGATTTACAAATGAACTTTAGACACTTTTTTTTTAAAAAATAAAAGTATTAAAGTCAAAATTTAATTAGTAAGCAAATAGAAGGAAATTTAAAGACTTAGGTTCAATGAAAAGTGTAAAAAAAAAATAAACAAAATAAAAACAGATCAAAACATATCACATTTTTGTAAATTCTCTACATATTCGAAATTTTCAAAATAATGTATTTTACTTATGGAACACGACACAAGCACTTAGTTAAATGAAACATGTTATGCAACTTTCATTTACACCAGAAACTATTTTTATCGAAAAAAAAAATACCAATAACCAACAACAAAAGGAATTCATGTTTTAGATCACACAAATTCAATAACAAGAATTTCTAAATATTTCAAATTAGAAAATGTATCTATATAATTCCATTTTTCAATTTCCATTTTATTATTTGAATCATCTTTTTAAATCCTTTTTAATTTAAAAATATTGTAGTTGTTTTTCGTGAATTTTTCGTTAGCGAAAGAAATTTGTACAAGTAAATAAGTTTTTCCACAATAACAATTTAAATATATGTAGAAAAGATATAAAATTGCTATAAGAACATTTATATAAATTTTAAATTCAGATAAAAAGGATGTTTTTTTACATATTATTATTTCTAGTATTTCCTTTTTTTTTTTTTTTGCAGTCTGTAATAACTTTCATTTTGATTGGAAACGTATTTGTCAAACTGTCAAGGACCTTTGACTTTTTGTTAGTCTTTTAATAAAATTTATTCTACTCGTAATATGATTGAAAACAATAGAAAATAAAAAAACAAATAAAATAAAATATTCCCTATTTAAATTGAAAATTTCACATAGTTTTTCATAGTCGAATTTAAAATAAAAATTTTTTAAAATGTCATTACATTGTTATCATCCTACACAATATTTTATTAATTACATTGCATAATGAATAAATTCAATTAATAGTTTTGACATTATATCACTGTTACATAAATCAGTTTATATATGTATATCAATTAATATAAATGCAGTCATTTTATTAATATTCATTGTTTAACTCAAACGTATTCATATTTATGATGTACGCAATGTGCTGGTAGTCCAATAATAATTACGTGCTTAAGAGCACATATTCATTTTATGACAAATAATGACATTTATTTTCATTTTATTTCGCTACTATATATTTTAATTTTATGAATAAATATGAAATCTTTTTTTTTTTTTTTGTTTTTTACACAAAAATAGGACGAAAAAAAATCAGTGCATTTATGTAACAAAATTATACAAATATCATGAATACTGACCACAAAACAAGCTGTATTCATTAAAATATTCACATAAGCTTGTTTTATATATGTACATATATGTGTATGTATGAAAAAAAAAACTATGAAACTATATGTAAAATATACATAATATATGTATGTATGTATTATCATATAATAAAATATATAGAAAGAGTTTTAACAAAGATAATACATATATAATAATTTAGTTACTCATAAAAAAAAAAAAATTCCATTAAAATGATTATTTTTCTAAAAGCCTTGAGATTCAAATCTTTTCTACGAAAAAAAAGGTGTCTTTTAATGGATTTTCTTCAAATTAATTTTATATGGTTTTTTTTTTTTTAAATTTTTTATTTCTCTTTTAATCACTTCTATATTTGATGTCAAACTATTTCATTAAATTTTAAGGATACATGAAACAAAACAATTAATACTAAAACACACCTTCCATTAAAGTATATAATAATAAAAAAAAAATTGTCTAATAATTTTAAAAATGAAAATAATTGAAAAATTATCATAATAAAAATGGAGATGCCGGGGATCGAACCCGGGACCTTTCACATGCAAAGCGAACGCTCTACCACTGAGCTACATCCCCACTACGAATAATGTTTTTCACAAAATTCACAAAATTAAGATTTTTCCTTTATATCGACCCAATTGTTGCTTTTGTTTTTTCTTCATTTATTTATTTTTTTTTTTTTACTTCGACAGGATGTAGTTTTATGTATGCCCTTTCAGTTACTTTTTTACTCACTATTTTTGCAATTGAAATACTGAAAAGGAAAATTATAAAACATACAAAAATAGTTTATAAAACTATAGCTACCTTAAAATTTACAAAATAACTTTATTTGTCATGTTTTTTTTTTTTTTTTTTTTTTTTTTTTTGTATCAAGAAATACATAATTCTTTTACAAACTTCCGTTTTTATATACAAAATGTACATCTAATATTCTGATAAAAGTTTTATAATGAAACAACTACAAAATTTATTCTATATTTTATTGTGTACATGAAAATAACAAAAGACAAAGTTTATCTGAATTTTAAAAGCAATAAAATGTTTAAAATTTTAAATTTTATAAAATATTATATAGTCATATATCAATATAATATAAAACAATAACTAAAGTTTCTCATATGAGGAAGTATCTTTATATAGTATCTTTACATATATTATATACAATGTATGTATGGTATAAATTTTTTGTTTATGTTTTATTTATATCAATAAAACAATAAACGAAACGTTTTAAACTGTGAAAAAAATATGTGTTTTTAAAATTATTCTTAAAAAGAAATAAATGTATATTCTGAAGATTTAGAATTTCAGAAAAAAATGTAGTTTCACTCGTTTCACTTGTGCTAAATTTTTCTTAATTTTCTTTAAAAATTTTTAAAAACGTTAATTATAAATTTGAAAAAATCGATCGTCTTAATTAGAAATTCGAATCTCAAATGTCTAACAAGATTCATGTCCAAGAAATTTTTGATTTTTTCGGTCCGCACACAAGATTTCCACGTAAGTGTTTTAGAAATAATAGAACAAACAGAATTGTTCTTTTTAATAACTTTTATCCACTCACTAACTCTTGACTAAATAATTTTGTGTGTGAGACTTGGACAGATTTACATGGGGTTTTTTGATTCAGAATTAGTGAATGGAGAGCTTACCGGTGGGGTAAAAATTTTACATTTCTGCAAAAAATATGAATTTGCAATACAAAGTTGAGTTGTAATAAAAATCATAAATATAATCTGGTATTTACATTCGTACTGACTATGTAAACAAAATCCGAGCTCAGGAGGGTATAATACTCTAGTCCAAAATTTTATTATATCCACAAAAAATTTCTCGGAAAAAACAATGAAAATGCATAAAATAGACCTATGGAACTTTCAAAATCAACGACTCGAATGTATCGTACTCCCTACATTATATTTTATTCAAGAAAATTTTATTTGAATTTCTTACTAAACAGTTTATTCACATTAAAAATTTTATCAATGCTATATTATCCCAATTTATTTATCGTTTTCACATTTCTTACACAAATTCAATTTCCGTTCTTATTAAATTCAAACAATAAAATATCCTGTCAGCAATAAAGAAAATAATAATACATATTTATAAATAGATTCAGTCATGCAATTGTACATTCTGTGTTTTTTTTTTTTTCAATAGCAATTATATTATGTAAATTGAAAAACTAAATTTTATTTTTCTCATTAATTTTTATACATATAGAAAAGCAATTGAAATTTATTTATTTATTTATTTATTTTTTCAAATTGCCTGACAAAACCACAATTATTTCCGTTAATAGTTTTAATCAATTACATTGATTATTTTATCATCATCGGATGAAAAAAGTGAATAATTTGTAAATAATGAAACAATTATTATGTTTTTGTTTTTTCAATAAACACAATATAAAAAAAAATTATTTTAAAATAAATTCGTATTCAAAAAACGAAACAATTTTCATATAAAAATAAATATCCTTTGAATATGTACGAAAAAAAAAAAAAATATAAAATTTCATCCATCGTAAAAACAACAAACTGTATTTTATTATAATCTCTAATTTTTTTTTTTTTTTTTTTTCATAATACAACTTTATCAAGTAAAGAAAATTTATTATAACATAAAACTTATTTTCTTTTTTTCTTCTCTTTTAAAAAAAAAAAAATCCTTGAAAAATTAATTTGACAAAAAAGGACTACAAAAAAATCACATTAACTGCTTTTGTTATTTTAAAAAAAAAAAATAATAATAATAATAAATAAAATAAAAAGAAAATAAACTTAATTTTCCAGCACATTGTTTTTCTTATCATTTGTGTCACTTTTTCATGATTATAAAAAAAAAAATCATATGAAAAAATTTTTTATTTTGATTTTTTTTTTTTTTTTTTAAAGATACTTTTCTATAAATTTCAATTTATTGATATTGAAAGAAAAGAAAATACCGGATATTTTCATGTGTATTGAAATATGTGTCGAAAAAAAGTATTTAGATACTCTTAGGAGTAAATAAATTTTTTAAATAACTTAAGTTTAAAGGATACAAAATAATGTAGGTAATAAAAATAAAAATTACTCAACCACACATCATTTTTATGACATTAATGTGTGTAGAAAAAATCTAAAATTATCTTAAAAATAATATAACAAATAAACTCTAATAAAGTCAAAAAAAAAAAAAAAAAACGATAACTTATAGTCTGTATTTTATTTGGTTGAAAAAATTTCAGTTCATATTTTACAGTTGACTTATCAAAATGAAAAATTATGTTAAAAAATTTACAAATAACAAAAACAACTTTGTTAAGTGAATAAAATAAAAATCTGTGAATGTTGAAAAATCAATTAAAAAGTTTAAGAAAAAAAGGTTTTAATTGGTAGAATTTTAAAGGTGAAATTTTATCTAAATATTTTATCATAATTAAAAAATATACTTTCAAAAGAGGCTATAAAATTTTTTTCAAAAAATAAGATGAAATTCAACCATTTTTTTTACAGTTAAAAAAAATTTTTACAACCCATAATTTTAAATACAATAAAATCACATCATACTCATTTCAACTTAAAAAAAAAACTAATTTCTAAGTTATTATTAATTTTAAAAGTTTTCAGATTCTTTAAACTAAAAAACTTTGATTAAATATTGAAGTTCTCTTAAAATTTTTTTAAAAAAAAATGTTTTAATATGTTTCCGTATACTAAAAGTGGGCAAAATAATTTATTCATTTTTCTGTTATTAATATTGGAATTGAAAAACTTTTATTTATTAATTTTCAACTATTAAGTTACATAAAATTTACTTGAAGAAGTTTATTACTTATTTTTGCTTTAAATAAGTAAAAAAAAAATTCATTAAATTTTAAATTTTCTAAAAATTTGAAAAAAAAAAAAAAAACAACTTTTTATTAGGAAATTTCAAAACTACAACAACAAATTTACATTTAAATTTGAAAATAAAAAACGTAAAATGAAATGAAAGTTTCAAATTTTCAAAAATATAAATAATATCTATTAAAAATACATAAAAAAACCATTTATAAATTTGTTTTTCCTACATACACATACTTTTATCATCTTTTATTATATTTCATTAAAGTTTAAAAACTTTTTCATTTGACTAATAATTCCGTTATTTCAACAATAAATCTACTAAATTTTAATTATATGAAATAAAACAATAAGAAAAAGATATTAAAGAAAAATTCATCTTTCATAAAAGACATATACATAATTTATCTATGTGAAACTAAATTTTAAATTTTATGTACTTTATATCTTCTTCTACATACATACAAATTTCTTAATTCCACATAAGATACATATAGTATACCATTATCATATGTGTTTTGTTTTGTGTCAAATTATGTATTTAACTCAAAAAAAAGAAAAAAAAAAAAAAAAATTAAGAAAAGTCTATCTACCTCATCTGCTACTGTTTCTTTTTTTTTATACCTTTTTACAATAGAGTTTTTCAACAAGAAAATTAATTAAAATTTCACCAAACACATGAAATTTTTTTTAATAATTTTAAATATGAAATTTAAGACCTGGAATTATGAAAAAAAAGAATACAGAAAGTATTTAAATAAATAATTTTATGTAAAGTTTATTTTGTGTTTTTTTTTTTTTTATTCATGTGATGTGAAAAAGTTTTTTAACATATTTTCAATTTGTGGAAATTGATTATGTTTTCAGTATTTCATATGTCTATTATAAAAATATATAGTATGTACTTATATATTATATTTTCAATATAAAGTCTTATATAAATAAATGAACCTATAACATAAATAATTAATCTCTTCAAAAACATGAACACATTTGAATAAACAGGCTTCTTACTGTAGTAGACTAAAAACAAGAAAACGACATTCGATTCGACTGGGACTCGAACCCAAGACATTTGCCTTGCCGTGGCACTGTTCTACCAATTATCGGATGCCATGTCGCTCGCTGTTCTTAGTTACTACGTAATCATTGATGAAGAATACTCAAATCTTTTACATTACTGATTACGTTAGATACCACACATGATATATCCAAAAGATTTATTAATATTACAATATTGCAGAAAAGTCCGTTTTTTGAAAATTTTTTTTAAAGAAATTATGAACATCATGCAATTTAATACAAAGAAATCTCTTGAATTTCATAAATTCTATCTGAAGCAATCTTCTGAAAATATTGTCAATATTTAATTAATCTATCTAATGATCTACAGAAATTCAGTAATACTATTCATCTATATAATCATTCTATGCTCTCATGACAATTTTCTTTTTCATCTATAAGCGTCTTCTATCCAATATGAAAACTATTTTCTCTTAAATAGTCCATTTTTAACATATGTACATTATGTATGTATGTAGGTATATCTATCCTAATATCTTTATGGACATAATCCAACAAAATGATCAAATGTATTAGATAAGTAGAAATAAAATTTGGTACATCATGATAACGGATAAGAATTAAATATAAAATGAATTTATCGTCATTGTCAGTTTAAATGAAGTCATTGAATTCCTTTTTACTCCAATATTACATCCATCTTTTTTAACTCTTTTTTTTTTTCTTATCATTCATTTCTTTTCTAAAATATAAGATAAATTTTTCAACTTACAAGAACACAAATGTATATATTTTATAAAAAAGAAAAACACATACACACACACACACACAAGAACAAAAAATAAAAGTCACATCAAGTTTTTAAAATTTATCTCAATTGAAAAGTTTCCTTGAAAATCTCATGAATAAGTACCAAGCTGTCTACTCCTAATGCTGTGTTTGGTTAAGTTTTTCTTTTTATTTTTTTAACTCAAAGAAATTTTTTTCTTACCGTAGTAATTGAACAAAGTTGGAAAATAAGAAAAAATCATAGAAAAAAAAAAGAACCGTGGGAAAAGATACTAAATTTCTATGTACGATGTATGAATTTTACATTGGTTCAATGAAAAAAGAAAGAACCGAGAACTCTGTCATTAAAGTCAATGACATTTTTACTGCACTTATAAGAATCTCATTTAAAAAAATAAATTGTCGCATTACGTGTTTTTCTTTCAAAATTTGGAACTCATTTGGCATATGAAAAATCTTTTAAATATGTTGAAAAAAAAAAAAAAACTGGAAAACATACAGAAATAAAATATTGTTCCTGGGAGGTGAGAAAATACAGGAAAAGTTAAAAGTAGCATACATACTTATGTACACATTGCACATAAATATCATTATTAATACTCTTAGACTTTGTACTTGAGTATTCTGGATGTTTCTTGAAAAATTCACTTCATTAATTTAAGGAAATCCTGTTTTTATATATACAGTCTCTGTAAAATAAACCTGTTGTCAATTTTACAAGATGCACAACGTTTATTTTGAAAGTTTTTACCAATTATGACAACTACATTAAATTGCGAGCTACACAGGCAAACTTTGTAATAGGGAGTCCAATCTCCTACATTGGCCTCTTTTTAAGCAACTGTCGACCAATTTTTCAGCGTATTCTGTTTGAAGACATCTCCATAATATATTTTTTATGGCTTCTTACAAAATCACACATTTTCAATTGGATTGGCATAATGGTAATTGTGGTGTCCAGTCCATTCTAAGTAATGATACCCCATTCCGTTCTGTAAAATTGACACGTTTATTTCGAACAGACTGTATGTATACGTTGAGTTCGACACTTTATTTTTCAAATTCTAACAAAATTTAAAAAGCAAAACTAGGACGCTTGAATAAATATTTAAACAAAGTCTATAATGTCTTAAAAAACTTCAATTTTCACTTTTGAACTTTGAAAAAGTATTTTAATTAAATCCTAAATGCAATTTTCCAGTTCATGCGATTGAAATTATCTAATACACAAAAAGATTTAAATTTTATTTTAATTTCTCTACCTCAATTAATTTACAAATTTCCATCAAATTTTGTAGCACTTTTAGCATTTTAATTAAAATATTTAATTGACACTGTTTTTCTCTAAAAATATTTTTATTTACATAAAAAATGATGGCAAAAAGCTAATTACATGAAAAATGTTTATTTCAATAAATTTTCCTTTGTTTTTTAAGTTTTTCATGCATTCTATAAATTTGAATATTCACTTGAGTTTGAATTAATGTTGTATTTTTCCTTTTGATATTATTAAATATTTAAATAACTAAGAATTTAAAAAAAATAATAATAAATATAGTAATTAGTAAAAATATAATTTCTATTCAAATTTATAGAATTTGAAGGATAATTTTATTTAAAAGCAATTTGCAAAAGTCAAACCTTTTTAATAGTCTCTAAATTAAAAGATACTTAAGAGTTTTTAATTAGCATTCGACAAAATCTTCCAGCTATAAAATATAGGAATTACAATTAAACCAGTTTGATGTACATATTATTCATACCATATTCACGTTTTTATCGGAGCCTTGATATATTTTAGTTGACCCATAAATGAAGATGAATCATTTATCTAATAATTTCGACTTATAAAAAACAACGATAGAAAATTAATATAATATTTTCTAGATTTATTTTTAACAAAAACCTTTTGTGGAAGTTCACTTTCGCCACTCGAAACACAAGATAGAGTTATGGGAAAAATATGTATTCTACAATATTGGGTCACTTCGAGGCCTCAAACATGCAAGGAAACTCGCAGAAAAATTATTTACATAAGTTCAATATGCTAAAACTCAGATCATCTGAAAAAAACTGAACAAAGCTTAGTCATAATTCTTTCGCACCTGCTTTTTAGAGAAAGAAACAATTGGAACAGCTAGTTACAGAATAGGCTTTGCTCTTTTTACGCTGACTTAACATCTTTAGCTGCTAAAACAATCAAAACGAATTAACAAACTAAATAATACCGTTAATTAATTGCTTTCACGAAAGAGTTGATCTTTTCTTTCATGGTAAGGTAAATTATTCAAACCATCAAGATAGATTTTATTTTTTAAAAACGATGTTTGATATGATTTAATTAGAATCCTAAAATAGCTTAGAAATTAATTATAATTTTTTCAAATTAAATTAAAAAATTGAAAGAAGAAGACAAACCCAAAAATTACATATACATAAATTTATGTATAAGACATATAATTTTTAAGAATTAAAATAATCGAATGTTTTTAATAAATAATTAAAAGTTTTTAAATTAAATAAAAAATGTATTGGCAAAAAAAAAAAAAAAAAAAACAATGTAAAAGTTTTAATTAAAATTTGAAATTATACAAAAACAAAACATTCAGTATGTTTAAAAACCAAAAAAAAAAATAAATGAAGATTGAAGTATTAATTTTTTGCTTCTATGAAACAGTTAATGTAATTATTCTTTACAAAAAAAAAAAAAAAAAAAAAAAAAAAAAACAACCATCAAATCAATAAATATTTAAAATTCATTAAAATTGAAGTTGATTATTTTGCAAGTCAAATAAAAAAATTTAATAATTAAATTTAACAATAAAAAAAAATGATTGTCTTTTGAAATTTTTTTTTTATTTTTTAATTATTGGAAAAAAAAAATTTCATGAATTTGCAATTTTCAATGTAATCAAAATTTTTTCTTTCTACTTTAGTATTTTTTAATATTATTTAAAATTCAGATCACATACATTTCAATTGTTTGAGAAAAGTTAATTACAAATTTTTTCGATTAATTTTCAAAGAATACATTTTTCATAAAGAAAATAAAAATTATTCAACTCATTTAAGTATTTTCCTGATAAAAAAAAAAAAAATCCTTAAAATGTTTATTTTTTTTTATGTAAAAAATTGAATAAAAGTAAAATATCAGCTGTTTCAACGAATTAAGAAGAAAAAAAAAAACTCTTTAGAAATAAGGACTTGTGGTGATGATATATACGTATTTTTTGAAATCCTGCAAAATGAAATGAAATGAAATATACAATATAAAAAAAAAATGTAAATTTTCATCATTCGAAATCATTACTGTACAAACTCATGTCAAATGAAAAAAAAAAAAAAATATATTGGAATAAAAGAAGAAATAAAAAACAATATTGTATACTCTGGTTATCAGGGTGCGACTTCAGTATATGATGTGGAAATGATGATTAAGAAAAATTTTCCAAGGGTTCGAAGAAATGTAACGGCATTAGTGGTAGTTTAAATGAAAAAAAAAAATAAAAGGAAATTTGAATATTACCCAAAAAAAAAAGTACTACTTTATTCGATTATACATATAAGCATGAACATAAATAATGCTTATTTTATTTTTTTATTTCTTTTTTTTTTTCGTCCTTATCCCACCCATATTCAATTTTACCATATATTTAGCAAAATATAAACATATGGTAACCATTATTTTGACTTTGATTGATCACTTTGACTTTGAAATAAGTTCATCATAATATTATGGTAATTTACTTATGAGTAAATGAATATCTCATTTGAAAATTGTATAATATGATTTAGATATTTTTTTTTACGAAACATTTCATTTCTTTTCATAAAAAAATATAACAATGATTTACAAAAAATTTCTAAAATATATTTTTCTGCTATTATTGGTCAAATGTTTCTAAAAAAAAAAAGAAAACAGTAAATTAAAAAATTTTAAAGTTTATAAAAAAACAACAAGAAAAATTTAAAACAAACCATTTGATAATATTTATTATTTCACATACATTTTACATATATGAATTTTTAATTAAAGTAAATAAAATATTTAAAAAAAAATGAACATTTATGAACTGCTCTAAAAAATTTAAATATTTTTAAAAGAAAATGAAAAATGACTACAATGTAAATTTAATTTGTATTATATTTTCATCAATCTTTTTTTTTTTTCATTGTTTTTATTATTTCGTTAAGTCAAACCTTTTTTCCTTAGTTATTTTTTAACTTTTTTTTTTTCAAAAATAAAATCTGTAAAAATTTATTTTTTCTCAAATATTTAAAATAACAAAGTAACATGAGATGAGTTTTTTTAAGCACAAAAAATGTCAAAATTTTTGAAGTAAAAGGCATTTTACAAAGAATTTCCTTAAATAGGTATATTTTCAAATCAAATCAGTAGTAAAAACCACTTATACTATATTTTCTTCGAACAATTAGCTACTTTTAATTCAAAATACTTCACAAAATAATTAATATGGAAAATTCTTATTTAAAATTTTAATAAGCAGATTAAAAAGAATGTATGAAAAAAAAAAATTTTAAAAAATTTTCCAGAGTATTTCCTTGAAAATTTTTCTCTTCAGAATATATAAAGTATTTAGATATTTTTATTTAATATAGTGGGTGGTTTTTTCAAAAATTTTATCATCAAAAAGAACACAAAATTATTTATTTCAATAATGAAAATTTAATTCAATAGTACTTTGACATAATTTTCTATTCATTTGGAATTTATCATGATATTCAAATATAAAAAATTAAGTAAATGAACTGTGGTCAAATTAAATCTTTTTCCTTTTTTTTTAATTCATTGAATATCATTATTTTTTTCTATTGAATTTCTACGAAAACAAATACGAATTCATAGTTTATTTATATGTATATAATGTAAATACATACACATTATATACTTGTATAAATTATCTTTTCAAATAATATAGAAAGAAAAGAAAAACAGAAAGCAATCAATCAAAATTATATTAAATAACTTTGATAAATATTGATTTACATTTCACAAATGATTAAACAAAATAATTATTTTGAAAAAGACAATTTCGAATTATTTTGATGTTTTCGTAGAAAAAAAAAAACTTCCCCTAAAATTAGAAGAAGAACAAAATAAAAAAAAAAATGATAAAAATTCTTGTTAATTTTTTATTTTGAAACGCAGTTCATTGAAACTTTTTAATTTTTTTCCATAGAAATGTCAACCCCAATTAATATGTATTTAAAATTTTTGAAAAATAGAAAAAAAAAAATTACTGAAAGAAGATAAGTATTATTTATAAGTTAATATTGTCATTTGAAGTGTATTGAAATTCTAACATTCATTCTATTATAGGTTGGTCAGAAAATAATTGCGCTTTTTTTATTTCATGCAAATTTACCCTCATTCTCTTTTGTGGATTCCGAGAATACGAAAATTGTGCTAGTCTCATAAGACACTTTTAAGAATCATTATTAGCTTCAAACTACCAAATAATCGTCATAATTTTTTCTATTGTATTGCTTTTGTTACTTACATCATAGATTACCCATAATAATAATCACAAAAAATATTTAAAAAAAACAAAAATTATGTAAAATATCTGTCCTGCAAGAGAAAAAATATTAAAATTTTAAAAGTTGTTTTTTAAAACAAAAAATTGTCTGATTTTTTTTGTCCCTAATCAAAATAATCCTTTCAAGAGAAAAAAGTTCACTTCGAAAGGGAAAAATTACTCTTATCTATTTTATTTCGAAATTTTTAATTCAAAAAATGCAGAAGCAAACTACAATATTATAAAACATATTCAAAACATCGTCACTCAAGCAACTACTCCAAAATATGGACACACATACATATGTATGGTACATATCACGTTTGCCGACATTTATAATGTTCATTTCAACGTGTTTATTGTTCTATAATTTTAAGCGTTTGACAAATAGGTATATGCTCAATGATGCTGTAAATGAAAGACCTAAAATAAACTTCCGTTTCCATTCACTATACTTTGTATAGTGAACACATATGATAAAATTTATTCTGAATATTCTGTGTTGTGTTATTGTTATCTGTTCGTTTATCTAAATCTTCATATCAATATAGATATACATTTTTCTATATCTATGATGTCAAAGTTTATTCTATTGTTTATCTTATTTCACTCAATGTCGTTTGAAATTACCACAAACTATATTGTAGAATCTATATATGTAGACTCTATGATGACATTTTTAAAACCGTATGATATCCGTATTATTTTCATATCTTCAATTTTATTATTTTGTATAAATATTTTCTGAAATTTTTTTCGAATTCTGTCAATCTGTACTTTAATTCAACTGTGAAATTGTGAAAAATTTTTTAATCGATTTCACACAACCTAGTTTATACTTTATACAAAAGAAGCTTGTGACATTGATGATTGAAGATTGAAAGGTAAAGTGAAATACTTATAGAAAAATATATTTTTTTCTTGAATTTTGTATTTTTCAAAGCAGATTGTAATAAAATATTACATTTTTTTTTTCAATTCAAATATAAAGGACAACTTGTTAATAAGTACAATAAAAGAAAAACAAAAACAAAAGGACATACAGATACGTATAATTGTGCTGTATTTTAAAACGAAGTCTAAGTCTAAGTAATTACGTTATCCTTTTTTCCACAAATCTTTGTTATTTTGAACTCTCTTAGCTAAAAAAAAAATACTTGGAATATAAAAACTTGAAAACTTTCAGAACTAAAAGTTGTTTTGGTTCTTTTAAAACACAAAGGAAAGATAATGATGATATTTCGTTTGGAATAAAGTGCAATTTATCTTGGTGATAACAGAACATAAACATTTTTTCAAGTAAAGAAACACAAACAGAAATAGATGCAAAACTTCTTATCCAGATATAGGATAAGTGAAGACGTATAGATACAACTAAAAGATTCTAGATATTCTATCGAAATAATAATCTGAAAATCTTATGTTTAATAAACAACAAATAACGTTGCTTATGTAAAACTACATACATACTCCAATTTATAGTTATTATTTCTGGTCTGGAAAAAAGAGGCCACAAATATGTATCTTTCAGTTGCAGTGTGAACAAATTTTTTTAATTATAATAAGTGATACTTGAGTATGGTTTTGTATTGTACTTAGCCCAAATTGTTAATTTTTTGTGTTTGATGTTAATTGTTATTCTAAATTTTAAGCTGAAAGTTGTAATTTTTTTTTCTTTCTTATTGTTAAGAACGGCAATTATTTTAAGTCATTAAAACTGTGAAAAAATTCGTTTGATCTTTGTGTGCTTGAAAAAAGTAGATTTTATCTTTGATTGTTAATTAAAAACTGATTAATAATTTATTAGTAATAATTAGAAAGTAAAAATCCTTTCAGAGCCTTGGCCTACCCATTTTAACTTGAGTCGGACTTTAATTTTTTTTGTTTTTGTACATTCACCTACATATAGTTTTTCTTTAGCATTTTCTCATTACTACTTTACCAAATCTCCGAAACATATAGCTTTCAAAAACTTCCTGTATACCCGTCAAGTCCTGCTGTTTTTCTTTAGAAGAAACCCAAATAATACAATTCTTTTCCATTAAAATTTTCTCAGTTAAAAAAATAAATTGAAATTTAAATATGACTGCATTGTCCTTTTTGTATTTTGAAATATTATTATTTATTTTTACAGTGGAAAAATAATGCGTACTGTTTGGGGCTATTTTTTGATTTATCTTAGAAATTAATTATATTGATTTATTATTCAAAACAATTCTATTATATTTTTCACCCTATAATAAATTCATAAGATAAAATATTCAAGTTTATCACTTTGACATTAAATGTACATTTTCTAAAGGAATTATTTAATATTCCTTAAGGAATACATAACCTGAATCCTTAAGACATAAATATATTTTGTATTTAAAAATTGTTTATTGTTTCAAAGGTCATGTTTATTTAAATATCTTTCTGATATACAATTATATAAAATGTCCTTCCTTTTTATCACAACCTACATTTTATGTGACCTTGTAAATTCTCTTAAATTAATTTACCTTTAAGTTATTTTATACAAAACAGCTTTTATTTATTTTATTTTTTTTTCTTTATTTTATAAAGCTTTTTTGTTTTTTTTTTTGTAAAAGGTGAGACATGTGTCAACAACATAAGATCAAGTGAAGTGTGACAATTTAAAATCACTTAAAGTATTTTTATGACAACAATGCAATATGGAAAAAAAAAATGTTTTTATGTTCTTTTATTTATTTATTTCTTTTGTTCGTAGATTATGAGGTTATGACTTAATTTACTGTTTCCTTTTTTTATAATTTTTGTCGTCATGCTCATTTTGAAAAACAAATTGTTTCAAAAACTTAGTAATTTTTTTTTTCAAGAAATTAATTTCAATTTAATTTTTTTTTTTTTTTAGTTTGAGTTCACAAAGAGATTTTAAAAATATCAAATTAAGAATTTTAACATTTTCACGGCGGGTCATGTATTTACAAAATGTCTCCAAAGCGGATTTTGAGTTCGATTTCTTTTCAGTAAAACAAAAAATGGCTGTGAGTCATACTGCCTGTATTCTAAACTAATTATTAACCACCAATGGTCCATTCCGACGTGAACGTGTTAAAAAATAATTATTTAAACGAAAAAATCTAAAAAAAAAAAAAATCGTACGTGCAATTAATTAACTTGAATTTTCTAATAAAAGAAAAATTTTACAGTAATAAGAAAGATATCTCAATTTGTATATAAAGCGATGAAAAATAATTTAAATTATAGCTTTGTCTATAGCAACATAATTTTATCAAAATAATTTCCAGACACATTGTCCTCATCAACTTATTAACTTTTTTTTTTCTATTTATTGGACGCACTGCGGATAACGAATTCACATTACTCAAAACATAATCTCATTGCTCATTAAAATCCTTGAACCAAAAGAAAAAAATGAAAAAATAAAAACTCAATCTGAAAAACAAGCTATAAAATATCTTTGCAATACATTTTAATATACATATGTACATATTTTATTCACAATGATTTTTCCATATCAGACATACATACATTCATATTTATTATATTAATAAGATCAAAAGTAGCTATAGAGAATGAATTTTTTTTTTGTACGATAAAAAAGCTTTAACTTTTATTAATTTTGTTTTAGAATAAATTGACTTAAAGATGACTTTTTTCAACGTTTACTTAACATACAAAAAATGATAAAGACAATAGATATATACATAACATTATGAGGAATTTCAAAAGATTTATAAATACATTGAATTAAAATGAAATACTTATTCTTGAAAGAACATTGATAATATTTTCTAATAGGAAAATAATAATGAAGAAAAATCCTTTTAGAATAAATTGCACAAGAAACACAATAACTAATTGGAATATTTTTGTATTATTCTATTTTAATTTATGCATCTTTACTTCCTTTCTATATTCTAATATCCTGTTAAATTAAATCCTTTTTGTTTTGTTTTTTTTTTTGCTTAATTTTATTAGCAGGATTTTAATTAACATAATAATTTTTATTTTTTTTAATTTTCTATTTCTTCTATTTAGCATTTGAGTTTCATTTTCATTTTTAACTTTTCTAAAATATTTTTCCTTGACTTTTGTCTTGTTTTTCTATTCAAAAAACTCATATTCATACATGACACTATTGCATTGATGAAAAGAAGATATTTTTTGTTTTGTTTTGTTCGTGTTTTAATCCTTCTTAAAAAATTTAATCCTTATTATCTGTTTTATAGTTTTTAGTTTCTTTTATTTTCTATCAAAGTTGTAAAGTTATATATACACACATACTTTTTCTCTCAATGGAAATACATATATGTATGTGTTTTCATAGAAAAAAAAAAAAAAACTAAAATAAAATAAATAAAGAATATGATAAAGTTTCAAATAAAAGAAAACAAAATTACAAATAACAAAAAAAAAAAAAAGTAAGAGAAGATAAAACACATTTATACAATATCAAAAATCTTAAATTCTAGTTGAATATGGTATGAATTATGAAAAAAAAAAAAAAAAACAAGAGTCTAGTGTATATGAATAGAACAAGTACATGATGAAGGACGAATTTAGCAAATACAGAAAAACAAAAAAATACTGAAAATTAAATATAAAATGCAGTATAAATTTAGGTTAAGTACATGCAGAAAGATAGAAAAAAAAAAAAAGAAATAAATAAAGCGTATAAAAAAAGCAACATCACATTTTTTATTTTATTTTATTTTTTTTTTTTTTTTATCTTTCTATAAATTTCACAGCACTTGGCCCATAACAATCTTATCACATTTGTACCACCATACAATTCTAGTATATTATCACTTAATTACTATTTTCATAATGTTCTACTTACTTATATTATATTCATCTTTTTATAGAAACACAAAAAAAAATAAAGCAAACTTAATTATTACTACAGGCAAACTGAAAGCATACTAACACATAATCGTACATATGTAGGTACGTACCATCTTTTCTTACTTTCTATAGATATTTTTAGAAATGCAAAATGTATTGGAGTTTTTATTTTCAACAGTTCTTCATTATTTTATTTTTACTTAATTCATTAATTTTTTTTTTATAATGTATCTTATTATATGTAGACTATGTATATAATAAAATTCTACCTATACACATTTTCACTTCCTTCTTTATTATTTTAGTGTAATTTTATTGGAAATCTGTTCAAAATTTTACATTATTTAAACACAAAAATAACCAACAGTAAAATAGGGGAAAATTTAGTGAAATTCAACAGTCTTTCTAATATATTTTAATAATATCTTTTATCGATAGAAATAATTCTTGAAAAAAAAAATAAATAAATGTAAATTTTAATTAACGTAAAAAAAAAATCATTGTAAAAAGAATTTTCGTATTTTTGAAGTAAATGGACATGGCATTAGAGAATGGATGGTCCTTGAACATAGTATAATAAAAGTACGAGTTAATTTTGAAATACGGTTTCTTATTTCAAGAAAATTATAGATTTTTAAATAAAAGCTTTCTTGGTTTCAAATAATACTTTCTCATAGAAAAAACTTAATTTCATTTAAAAAATATACAAGATAGCTATTTTTGTCAAGAATGGTTTATAACTAACAATCACTTTTGTTTCTAATCCTATAAAATGACTTAAGTACATTATCCTTTAAAAAAAAAAAACAGGAAAAATGAAGCAATTCTTCTTAAAGTATGCAAAAACCTGTATAAAATTGGCTATATAATCGTAAATGATACATTCAATTCAAAGTTGGAGTTTATGAAGACCCCCATACCTGTATATTTTGTAAATAATACTACAGAGTATGAATAACGTAAGAAAATTTATATCGTTTATATACATATTCCTTTCTGTAAAAAAAAAAAAATAAAATAAAGAAGGAAAAGTTACTTTTGAAACTATGCCAAATTCGATTGAATCCAAAATCCATCCACTTGTAAGGGTCAATTGGATGGTTGGTTAGATAGATAGGAAAAATGAAAAACGTTTTTTTATATAATACTTAGTATGATACTATGAAAATATCTTATCATAGATTAATAGTATACGTACAACAGTAAATAGAATTGTAGAAGGATGTGATTTTCCTCTAGAAAATAGGAAAACCTGACCTCGACGTTTATAACAGTTTTGTGCTTGGTAAAATATAAATAAGGTAGAAAAAAAAACAACAACAAAAAAAACGTATACGTGTACACTTACCTCGTCAAGGGATTATCATTTTCTAAACTAAAGTTGAATTGAATAAGGATGAGAACTAATAGATCTAGCAAAGTAATCGAAAGGAAAAGGATATAAATGAATTACGTCGAAGGAATTATAATATATATGTATATGTATAATACAATATAGCTAACAAGAGTGAGTAGAACTAAAAATAAACATGATAACGTGTAAGTCTGCATATCCTTATATATATATAGTTTTGTGTATGTATGTATTCACATATTGTGAATAAGGAAAATTGTGATTTACATGGAAATTAAGAAGTGTAGGTTAAATCGATTGACCTTAATTTAATTTTTAAAAAATGAACATTTAAATACATGTTCTTTTTTTTTTTTTTTAAAGGAAACTATATGAATAAGAAAAACTATGAAAATACCTATAGAAAAATTCACACAGATCAACTATGTAGTATACTATGTAAAAAAAAAAAGAAATTTCCTTGAGAATTTGTTTAATGGATTTGAAATGAATAAATAATGAAAGGATAATAATCATGATAATATAGTTCAGGTTTTATATACTTCTAACTTGTATAACACTTATTTAGTTGGTTTTATATTCTAATTTGTTATTTAAATCAATGTAACACATCATACATTTCTACGTTATATATAATAAATTGTTGTGTATTATATAGTACACATATGCTATACATACATATATGTATGTATAAATGTATAAGAAAAATGAATCTTTAATATTAGTTGTAAGAGAAAGCTCTCTCGTTTTTTAACACATGGATGGACTTTTATGCTTTTTATGTCTTTAATAAAAATTGTGAGTAAAAATGTTTTCGTGTGTTAGTAGTTTTTTCAAATCTTTGAAACTGTCAACATGACTGAAAAAATAAAAGTACACTTAAGATATTGATATACTCTGTTTGAGCTCCGATAAAGAATTAACGCAGTGATGGCAGAGAAAGAGATAGCTAGTTTGCGAAATTTCATTCGGATGACTTTTCTTTGAAAGATGAACCCATTACAGGAAGTCCATTAGATGTCAATGACAAAGTTCTACGAAGTAAGATCAGGACAAATTCTACATTAACTTCCGTAAATATGGTCTTCAAGCTTGAAATTCACCAGATAACTGCTTTGGATCACATCCCAAGACTTAGTTTTGTATCAAAAATACAATTTTAAAATATACATATGTATACATACATATTTACATAAAAACATTTTTTTTTTTTTGCTTACTGAATTTTTTTAATAAAATTTACACTCATTTTTCCTTTCAATGAATTTAAAAAGTAATGAGTAAAATACAAGAAAAGATTTTTTTTTTCTTTTCATATTTCTATACAATATTTTAAAGGAAACCTAATTTTATTTCATATAATTTTCATTATCTAGTCTATAACCATAATTTTTATCAATAAAACAGACCTAAAAATAAAAGAAAACAAAATTGTTCTTTTTTAATGAAGATAAAGTTATCATATACAAAAGATAATTTCCTTTTAAAAAAGGAAAAAAAAAATTAATTTGTGAAAAAAAAAAAAAAAAATTTATAATTCAGAATCCTCTAAATTTCCTGATCTTTTTATTATTTTCTCCGTAGAAAATAAAATAATAAAAACAAAAACACAATGAGAAAATTTAATAATGAACCGAATGTACGAGTGAATGAACTACAGTTTTCCATGTCCAATGATGGAATGATTCAAAGATATTGTTTTTTTATTTTTTTTTGAAAAAGGTAATTTGTAAAAAATACCACTGTGTCCTTTACATTCGTTAAAATTTTATTTACTTCAAAAAGAAAAAGATAGATCGAACTCCCTAAAATTCCATCTACAATACGTGTTTTCCTTTTTTTTTTTTAATTTCATTTCTTTTTTTTTAAATTATTTTGTTTTGTATATGTTTGCTTAAGGACTACATTTAATAATAAAAAGTTCCTTTATAATTTTTTTTCTCTTCAATTTAATAATTAATTATGATGATGAAAAAAAAAACAAATCAAATTTAATTATTATTTTTAAAATTTAATGATTTGAAATCCTCATTTAAGGATAACAAATAAAATAATTTTATTAAAAAAAAAATGAATATATAAAAATTTCAAAGTTATTCTCTAATGTGCAATTTTTAAATTGCGAATTATGAAAATTATGTGTTGGTTGGTAGCCAAGAATACTTACAATAAAATACATTTTCTGAAATGAAATTATATAATATGTACATATGTGCATATACGTAGATATATACGAGTATGTACATATATATGTGTACTGTTATTTATATTACATAATATATAAGTGTATAATTCAGTTTTCATATAAAGTACACAAAATCACAAACTATAAAATTTTTCTACACACTAAATATGCATTACGAAAAATAGATTTTGTTCCCGATCAATTCTAGTAACCTAATAATAGATACTCATGAAATAACTTTAAATTGGACACATCTACACATACCTATAATGATTTTTATTATTACATTTTATTACATTCAAAGATTCTATTTAAAAGAAGCAAAATTTCATTAAACAAATTTAAAATCAGATAATAATACAAAAAAATATGTGAATTTTAAAATTTAAATAAGATCTAAAATTATTTTTATTTTAGTTACAATGCAGTATCATAAAATTTGTAAAAAATTTTGTTACATTGAAACGAAAAATGAAAAAAGTGAAAATATAATTTCATTTCCAAAAAAAAAAAAAAACGAAATAAAGAAAATAATTTTCATTTTTTGTATAATCTAATTAATTTTTTTCTCTGTAGGAAATTTCGAATTTCTTATTTTGAAAAAAGAATAAATTGAATAAGGATTTCCTGCTTTTGTTAAATAGGAATTTTTAAAAACAAAATAACAAATGAGCTCATTATACAAACAAATTTGAAAAAAAAAAAAAACAATTCACAAATACAAATTAGAAATACTTTTAATTGACTACTTTTCTCTGTAATAATTTAATTAAGTAATTTTTTTTTTTTTTTCAAAACGATTTTTTTATTTACATTTTACACCCTAAAACAATTAAATTCCTTTGTTTTTGTACATTTTAATTTTCTTAATAATTCTCTTATAGTGTGTTGAAAACAAAATTCTTGAAATTTTTCAAGAAATTCAAATTTTTTTTTTAACTTGAAATGTTTTTGAAGTAAACATGAATAAATTGTTTTTTAATTGATAAGATAATGTCCTTGAGTGATAATGTGAATAAAATTTCTTGAGTTATAATTTACTATGTGAATTACTCTGATAGTGGGAGTTATTTCAAGAAATTTTTGACCGGATACACTTTCAATTAGAAGTAACTGGCATTGATTATACTTAGTTTCAGAGTAAGATTAAATTAAGGGAAAATTAAACAATAATTCTGTTTAAATCTATGGACAAGGCAGTCCTTGGCCAACTGGAACAAGTACTACCATAGCACCCTGTTTTGAAAGCAAATCAAAGTACTTTTGACAGCCCATATCTTGGTGCTGGAGTTGACCACAAACCTAAAACTTTAATGAAACATACACCAAACTAAATGGAGCGTGATACACGGATCACAAAAACCATATCGGTGGGAAGTTTTCATTTTTCCACTATTGCTGTTCCTGCGTAACGTAATGTACTTAAAATGAAGAGGTGGTCACCTTACACCTACACATATGGTACTACAAAACAATGATAAATATAAAAATGTCAAAAATACCCCCCGAAGTTAAAAAAGGAGGTGTTTTAGAGCTTTGCATGTAAATTTTAAGTTAAAAACTGTGAAAAATTAGTTAAGGACATTTTAAAAAGATTATTTACCTATATCTAGTAGACTTTTCTCGTTTCCCCAATAAACAAGAGAACTCTATGTAGAAGTTGAGAAAATATGTCTTTCATTTCCATTTTGTTAGAATCCTACGTGTGAATTCTTATGTTACCTATAGGTAGAAAAGGTAGGACAACTACAAAGATCCTCTACACGTAGGATCTCTAAACACTCTCATATGACCGGTGGTTGTATGTATTGTGTCCTATGATTAACTCGATAACTTTTTTTTTTTTCATTATTTTTAAAATAATGTGAAGAAAAACTTAAATAAAAAAGTAGGAATTATTAATTACCTTTAAAAACTTATAATATCATTAAAATTAGAAAATATTACATTACATGAATAACATCACATTAATTAATAAATCACTATGTACATATTCATATTTTTAAACTATAAACTTTTAAACTTTGTGCATATTGTACTTATTAAAATGAAAAAAAACTTTTTAATTAGCAATGTGAAAAAAAAAAAAAAAATTAGCATTTGTAAACGACATAAAATTGAAAATATGTAAATTCATAGTATATTCAATGAGGTCACATATGCTAATTATTATTTTTGCTTTATGTCTGAGATTTTTTTTTTAAATTTTAATAAAATAAAATATGAAAACATAAAACATCGTTAATACGAATAAATTTTTTATTATACGAGATTTTAATTAATACGTTAAGTGTATTAACATTTCACGTACTAATTCTGAATTACAAAACAATATTCGTATATTTTTCTTAAGCTTTCTAAAGTCAAAAAAAAAAAAAAAAAGTGTATGTAAGTATATAATAATAAATTCCCACTCAAAAGTTCACAAAATTAAAATTTTGTTTTTATTTTGAAAGATGTTTAAAATAAATTTTTACCAAATTTTTTTTTCATAGAGAAATTTCCTAATATTTTATTTTGTTATTCTTACATTTCTTTATTCCATTATTTATAATTTGTAGTCATTTTACTAATTCTTTTATTTTTCTTTTCTTTACTTCACATTCTCATACAAAAAATACAAATATCTTTCGCTTATTTTTTCATTTTTCTATCTTTTTTCATTTTCTTCTTTTTTTTTTTAACTTTTTTATGTATCAGAAACAAAAAACTTTTTTCATTTTAGTCCTTTTTTTTCAGTTTTAGTTTATCGAAAATGTTATCTATATAAATATACATGTATTTTAGAGAATATATATGTACATACATATATACATACCGATGATGTGACATAAAATTTTATTCATTTTTATATACTCAAGAGGTTTAAAGTACATATTCACTTTAGCTAGCACTTTTTTTTTTTCATTTTTTTTTTTTTGTGTTTTAATTCTAAGAAAGGACAAAAATCAGAAAAAAAAAAAAAAAACAGAAACTAGAGATAATACAAGATAAAATGATAAAGACCGTAAAATTATGATAATTAAGCTGAATATAAAAATGTCCTTATAATAAAAACTTAAGCCAGAGAAAAAAAAATATAAATTGAAACTTTTTATTCTTATTGAATTCATTATACACCATTATACACAATATAATTGTGGTATATATGGAAAGTTATTTTTTTTTTTCTTATAATATTTAAATTAAGCTATTAGACAGTAAATGGTTAAAATTAAAAAAAATTACAAGCAGTTTTCTTAAATTATCTTTTAAAATAAAAAAATTTTATTGAAAAAAAATATAAAAAAAAAGTTCTCATTTGTTAACAAAAATTTACGCAGGATTTTTTTAAGATTTTGCTCAATTATAATTTTTTTTTTTTCTGCGAATATTTTTTTAAATTTTGGTTTTTAAAATCTTAAATGGTATCCAATTCTTACTTTACTTTTTTATGTTGATACTCTTCTCACTATATAAATTTTCATTATTGTTATGTTATTCAATTTTGTATATTTTGTGGTCTTTTAAATTAAAATAAAATGGATGAGAAATCTGGGTAATGAATAAAAAAGATAAAAACGACCTATGTATTTTCGAACGAAAAATTTAGTGTAAAATTCTAGATCCCAAAAAAAATGAACAAGGTGAATTTGTACTACAAAGTAATAGAATAATTGAAGTATATGGGATAACTTATTAGAATGCCGAAGAATAGAGCCTAAAATGAAATTCTCAAAACATTACCAACAGAAATCAGCAGAGCTATTATTTTATAAAAATATTTAACGTGTAAGACTAAGAAAGGTACTGATGTTCTTTTAAAGACTTCAATTTTAGTAGGTCTTTGGCGAAGGACACAAAAAGAGGCACATCTGCAGTGAGAGAAAATTAAGTAATACAAAAGTTAAAACAATATTTTAACTAAAATTATTGAAAATTTTCAACTAAGTAATACTTGAAGTACTTTACAGGCTGACATTGTAGTTCAACCTATTCTTTCAAGGGAAGTGACAAAATTTTTCTGCTCTTTCCGCACATTATGCTTTTAAGAGCGAAAGTTTTTAAATGAGTAAAATAAAAATAAATTATTGATTTTGATGAAATTGATGTTGATGTGTTTATTGCATGTAGTGTACATATAAGTACTGATTCCAACTTTAAATTTATTTTTAAGATATGTATTTCAATTGACAACAAAATTCTAATACAAAAATTTTTATCAATTTCTTAAAAAACATACATATTATACATATTACCATCTCATTTCGTAAAATCTAGAAAATTTACACAATTTTTATTATCACTACTACATTGCTATTAACAGATAATTGACTAAATTCTGAGAAATCTACAGACAAAAATATATTAATTTGAAAATTTATTTTTAATTTTAAGAAAATCATTAAGAAAAAGTATATAAAAGTTCATTGTAATTTTGTTTGTTATATTTTTAGTGCAAAAGTCAAATATATTAAATGTAATTAAACATAAAAACAAATACCCTCAAAAATAAAAATAACAATTTTATTATTTTACTGTTGTCAAGTATATAAATAAAACACCCTGTTTATTTTAATACTTTTTTGTTTATCTACCTTATTGAATTTTCATGAAAATAAAAAAAAATTTTCTTGATGCTTTTTTCAAGAAATATATTTACCTTAAGGATATCACGTGTAAGAACTGTTTAAATTTTTCCATTCTTTTCGATGTACATACATACATATTTTAAATAAACGGGAAATCCCCTGGAGTTTAAATGCACAACCATTTTTAAAAATAAAATTATAATGAAAAAATAACAAAAAAAAAAAAAAAAAAATTAAAATAAAACGAAATAATAAAAAAGAAATAATTTTAAATTAAAATAAAAAATATGATGTGTATGTGATTTAACCCTGTTTTTTATTATTCCTTCATTTGTTTTCTCTTATTTAAATTTTTTTAGTTTTTTGAATGCTCTTACCTTATAGAACCATCATCTGTTTAATCTTTATAAGTTTTTCGATTCCATTATTTATATTAATATTCTTTCTACTTAACACCTAACAGGATATGAATATACTTAAATGGAAATTACAAAAAAAAGGATATCATTAGAAATCAATTTCATGTCTTTAAATTCATTAACAAGATTAACATAATGAGCAAAAAAGGATAAAGTTTTATCGTTTCCGCTTTTTCTGTAATATGATTTTCCAGTAAAACGTAACGTCTGCGGCCTGGATTTTCTAATCATTACATTTTTTTTTTTTTAAAGGAAATAAAGTCTCATTTATTTTTGTTTTCAAAAGTTATCACAGAAAATGTAATGTAATTTCATCGTAAAATGTTTTTTTTTTTTTTTTTTCATTACAATTGTGATTTGAACCATTTTATTGTAAAAAGTACGATAAATAACATTTTATTTTTTTTAGCAATTAATTTCTCTTGATAAGAAAAATCTTTTACAATTTCATCCAAATTTTAAAAAAATCAAAACTAAAATAAATTGAAAAGCTATCGATTTTAAACATTGGCTTTAGTTTTTGTTATTTTAATTTTTTTTTTTTTTTTTTTTTTTGTCTCTTTCACAATATAACATTCTTTACGTAAAATATTCTGATTTATGATATTTTGCGACGATTCCATTTTAGAATTATTTTCGTTATGAAGCGTAAACCTATTTATTTATTTATTTTTTTTTTTATAAATAGAATAGTCATGTATTAAACTTTGTGAAAAATAAAAGTATTTTGTTGTTGTTGATGATTGCCATTTTTTTTATATCCTTTTCGTTGACTATTCAAAAGTACACAATACATTCAAATGGAATTCATGGAAATAAATAAAATTTGTTGTAGATTTTATATACATATCTACGTATACATATAGCGATATAACATAAATTATACAAAAATATTTATTGAATTTACAGGGTGTTTTGAAGAAAAAAATTTCAATTTCAATGATTACGTAGTAACTAAGAACAGCGAGCGACATGGCATCCCATGGTTTAATTGGTAGAATAGTGCCCCGGCAAGACAAAGGTCTTGGGTTCGAATCCCAGTCGAATCGAATGTAGTTTTCTTGTTTTTAGTCTACTACAAATATGTATTGTGAATCTGTAACATTTTTAAGCCAGTTGAGGTATTATTAACAGGATTTTCATTTTAAATTCAACTGTTAATTTTATCTTTTAACTTGGAATTTTAAAAAGTAAAACTAATATTCGAAATTTGTATTGTGAATTTATTATTGTTTGTCAAAATTTTAAAATTCATTAACTCAAAATTTGTATGTTACATTAATAAATCTAATTATAAAAATGTAAATAATATTGATTTATAATTTTTGAACTTTTATAACTTTTTTAGAATTAAATTTCTATAAAAGTACTCCCTGTTTATTAGATTTTTCATACATAAAGCACAAGAGTTTATATAACCCATTCACATAAATAACAATGAAAAATTGTATGTACAAACAAATTACTTGATCCTTTTTTCTTGTTTTGTGTACATATAATAACGGATATAAGATATGCGTAAATATTTTGATGTCAGAATTTTTGCTCTCTTTATTATCATAAGTATATATTTATTTTTTCATCCTTTGAGTACATTCATATATCTATATACGTATGTATCTGTAGATATGAAAATAGTACATACATAAAATATTGCTTAGCTGAAGGAAATTTTTTGAAATGAACAATTTACACATACATTGTATTTTATAGGAGAAAAAAAATCTTCCAAGGCCGAAGGGTACTCAAAAATGAGATTAGATATTTTCAAGAAAAATAAAAGGCAATTCAGTGAAATATTTTTATATTGAGATAAGGTTCGTTATTCTGAAAAATATTACTAATTTTGTTGTATTTTGTGTTATTTGAGAATTTTTTTTTTTTTAATTTAGAATTTTTTTTGGTTCTTGGTTCAGTTTTTTTTTTATATATTAAATTTTCATGTTTATATTCTTTTCCTAATGTAAAATATAAAATTTGTTTCTTTTAAGTCCTTCTGATACTTATAGCTGAATTCCTTTTCTTTAAATTTCATAAAAACATGAAATGAATGAAAAATTAATAAAAAATAAAGAAAAAATTTTGTGCTGCCATTAATTAAATTCAACCTAAACACATTTTAAAATCTCTTTAAATAAGCTAATAAACCTACTTTTTTGTATTACCTATTATTTTAATCGAATAAAATACAAAAATAAGGACATTATTTCGATTTACGATGGTTAATATTTTGCAAAAAGTTATCACTATATGAATTTTAAAAGCTATAAAAGTATTATCGTTTTTTTAACTCTCATTTTTTTCAATATCCTTATAAATATACATATGTAGATACTTATCATGAAAAATTTTCAGTTAATGTCCTTTTTATGATTTCTCTGTGGGTATCCTTCAAACGAACATTATAGCAGGAAATATAGTTTCACATAATCGGTTTAGGATAGCAATTTATGTATTTTAATGGAAAATAATGCAAAATATAAAAGAAGAAAAAATATAAGTTGAATAAAAATAAAAAAGTTTATAAAAATTTCGAATGATAATGATTTTAATATGAGAGGTACAAGATTCAACGTCTACTTCAATTACCAACTATTAAATTAATCTTATTACAATTTTTACGTATTGATCAGTGTAAAAAAAAAAAACATGTCATTCAACGACTTTGTATGTGCAAATATAATATTTTGTCCTTGTACGAATAGCATTTCTATTGTTAATTTTCTAATAAATAAAGATAAAATAAATTATGTCTGTGGGCTATGGAATTTTTGCAGAATTAACTAGCCCCTCTACGGCTCAACCCTTTTCACCTTTCCATTTTATTTTATTGAATCTTCTATCTCTCTCCTACACGTCATACTAAGATTACAAATTTTCCAGGCATTGCAATGTTTTAAAAATCATGTTATACATTTTAAAAGGAAAAATTATACTTTGTTTTATAAAAGCGCTTTAAATAAGTATACTTTTACTTCCTTTTTGTAATTTATTATATCGTAAAATTTACAGACTTGCTGAAAACTTATAATTAAATATATTATATAATATCATATACTTAGTATTGTTTGAAGTCAATTGAAATTCTTAATCAATGCCTTCACCTACTCATTTTTTACCTCATAATATGTGGTAAAACGTAGAACATATTTAGTTTTATAAGAGTCGTTTCTATAAATGTAGAAAAAAAAAATCCATATTTCAATTGCATTTACTTATAACCTTCATTTGTGTTCTACATAATATACAAGTGCTCTTATATTTACGTATTTCCTTAACTCCTCTTAAAATAATTAAAGGTAATACACGTAATATTACACAATACTTCATTTGTGCATATTATACACAACAGTATAATTCAACTACTCATTCTAATTTCATTTTTTTTTTTTCTTTTTTTAAATTACAATAAAACATTTTTTTTACTATTCCACAATTATGTTCTATTGTATAACATATAAAAAAAAAAGTGTACCTATGTACTATTATTTTTAGCTCATATATACATACATACACATATACGTATGTACAGTCGACTCTCAAAGTTTATAATATTCATTTTAAATATCCTCCTACTCCTCTTTCTACTTTCTACTATACCACGATGCATTTTAATAGTAATGATATTCGTCAAAGCAAAAATGACTGAAAATGCAATAGTATGTCCTTGTAGAAGGTTATACACATGAATAAGTTGAAAAAAAAAATAAATGAAGAATAAGAACAAAAAAAAGCTTTATTCTTTCATTTATTCTTGTGGTATACATATAAGGGTGAATTACGTGTGAACATATTTTTTTTTTTTTCAAATGCAAACCACTAACATCCTTTTGAATGCATAAAATTATTTAAAAAAGGAAAATAAAAATTTTCAAGTTATTCACACAATTCTGTAAACTGAATGTGAAAAATATTTTAGATTTTTTTTTTAATGTAAATTTAACACGTACATTCAAGTAATGAATACCAATCAACTCAACTTCAAATAAATTTTTGCTTTTTTATAACAATTTACTTCAATTCATGTTTATCATATATGTAACCTATACTTTTTTTTTCTCTATTCTTTTTCGATATTCATTGATTGTGGAATTGCAAGGAACAAAAAAATATTAGTTAAAGGTACTTTTAAGGTCTAAGAAAAAGGATTAAATTCTATTATGTTTTTTTTTCTTCTTCAAATAAACTTAATAAATTTTCATCTAACGTAATAATTCCATTCTCGTATATCGTCGTCGTTCTGTGAAAAATATTATTATTATGTACATAGCGGGAGGAGGGGGTGTATGTTTGGTGTGTTTAAATGATATTTAATTTTTTTTTCTATCTTAAATTACGAATTATTAATGTAAAATAAATATATATTCTTAGTTAATATTGGTGAAAATTTTATTTATGTGCGTAATTGACTTTAACTTTTTTCCTACTCAATTGTATAATTTAATTATTGATTTATCACTCTTCACACTTAATTTACAAAAAACTTTAAATGAAAATGTAGGAGGTTTGAGTATTCTTCATCAATGATTTAGGTGGTAACTGAGAACAGCAAACGACATGGCATTCGGTAGCTCAATGGTTAGAGCATTTCTCCGGCAAAGAAAAGGTTCCGTGGTTCGATTCCCGGCCGAGTCGAATGTCGTTTTTTCATGTTTTTCAGTTACTACAACTCAGGTGTGGGGTAAAGAATCCAGTAGTATGTTTAAATTGATGAAGCATCACTCAACTTCTACACAGTGCATGTTTACGTGAAAAGCTATGTGGAAAGCTTGTTCACGATTTGAAAGCTATCACATACGGTGAAGCTTTGTTGTTGTGATACACATCTGGGGCAGATGTTGTTATCAGGTTGGCCGAGTTGTAGGAGGTTTGAGTATTCTTCATCAATGATTTAGGTGGTAACTGAGAACAGCAAACGACATGGCATTCGGTAGCTCAATGGTTAGAGCATTTCTCCGGCAAAGAAAAGGTTCCGTGGTTCGATTCCCGGCCGAGTCGAATGTCGTTTTTTCATGTTTTTCAGTTACTACAAAAACTTAATTTTTTTTTTATTTGAATCCCTTAATTATCTTTTTCAATAATTCTGATTAATTAATTTTCTGAAAATATTAAATATCAATTGATTTTTGAATCAAATTAAATTAATCAATTTTATTACAATATGATAAAAAGGTAATGATTATTTGTCTTTTTTTATATATCTTTTCTTTGGCCTTTCCAAAAAAAAAACCAATATTACCAACTTTCTTTAAAGTCAAGCTAATAAAGTCAAAAACATTTTTTAATAACCCTTACTTTTTCCTTTAAAACCTTTTTTAAAACTGAAAGCATGAAAACAAAATTATACAAGCTATTTTTCTATTTTACTTTGAAGAGGGTCAAAAATGAATGAATGACATTAATATCTGAGAAAAAAAAAAAAGACAAATAAAATTCTATTCAACTTCATTTTACTCCAATGATCAGCCCATTACTAATACAAATAAAGAAAACAACAATAATATAATATATGTATTAAAAAAAAAGGATCTATTATTAAGAATTTATCATGAGAAGATTTTTTAAAAGGAAATAAACAAAAGAAAACTGGAACAACAAAACATTAAAGAAAAGGATATAAATGAATTGTTAAAACGTTTTTTTTCTTTTTCTTTTTTTTGTTGCCTTAATAACTATTATCATCATAATAATCCTTTTTTTTTTTTTTTTTTTTTTGGAATCTACACTTTTAAAATTTTATTTTTCATTTTATTTTCTCAGATAAATCAAAAGAAAAAACTTCGTTGTGGTACTCACGGTAACATCATTCATTCATACGTGTAGAATATATCATTTATTTATTTTTAAATATTTTTTTTATATATTATATAATTTCTCCATGGTTAAATGTCAAAATTAGAAAATACGAAATAACAAAAAAAAAAAAAAAAAAGACCAGCCAACAACTCAGCCGTCTAGAGTTTAAAAAAAATCTCATTTATTTGGAAGAATAATTTCCGTTATTTTATCAGACAATATTTTATAAGAAAAAAAGAAAAAAAAAACATTATACAATTTTTAACATTTCAAAAATAAAAACAAAACTTTTTTTTTTATCAATTTCTTGTGTCAAGAATTTCAATGACTTTTTTAGTTGATTTGAGTTAGGTACGTAAAAAAATACGATTATATGGATTTAGTATGGATTAATTCAAATTGTATTTCAACTTGAAAAACAATAAAATTTCAAAGTGAAAAAGTATCTAAAAAAAGTATCTATAAATATATTTATTATTATATAAACAAAAAATAATATTTTTTTTTCTTCAGATAGTTAATTTTAATTAAAATTCAATTTTTGTTTCAATAAGAAACTTAATTACATATTCCAAACTTATGTGTTATTCGTTACTTATAAAACTTCTAAAATGCTTTTCATTTTTTTTTTTTTTTTGGTTTTTCTAAATTTTCTTCTATATTTTTAATGTAGAATTTCTCTGTGAAAATTAACAAATTTAATTTAACTGTTTAAACTTTACTAATTACATGTTTTCATTTGATGTTAATAATATATGTTTGTACTGTACTCTAAAATTATACAATAATAAACTTAAAACTGATTAGCTAAAAATCTGTCATATGTATTCTAAGGATGTACATATGTAACATAAAACATGCCTACGTTGAATTTAAAATTATTTACAATTAAATTGAAGGGGGAAAACATTTTTTTTTTATAACATCATACTAAAATTTGTATTGAATTTGAAATTTTTCAAATGAAACTGAAACGAACTATTTTAGATATAATAAAACGTTATTCATTTGAATAATAATAATAATTATATACTACTCACATATACAAATAAAGGAATATTTTAATTAATTACAAGAAGTAATCAACTTTATCACCTTATTACTGTCTATATAATAAAATCAGATATTAGATATTCTCATATATTAACATTTAAGTAATTTAAATAGAAATTTCTTTGATAAAATTTTATGTTATTCTATCTTATCTTTAGTACATTGCTCGCTGATTTTAAATGGAAGTTTTAAATAACAATTTATATATGAGAATCGTATAATTAGTTTATTTCATACAGTAACTGAGTAAATTTTCATAATTTAACCGTTTACATTTTAAGCTTTTATTACATAGGGGTATCATAGAAGACAAAATAATTAAAAAAATAATGAAAAGTTGAGGTGTCTAAGTCGAAGGTGTCATCATTTTGAGATATATCGCTTATCTACTAGAGATAAACTGCACTTTTTTTTTACTTAACAACCTATAACTTCCTTAGAAAATGCCCTATACATTATCTTTCGACAAAAAATTTTATTTTTGTAGTTGGTTTTGTAAACTTGCTTATAGTAAGTAAGCAGAGCAACCAAACTACTTCAGCACTTATACCCAACTCAAATGAATTGGTATTCATTTATAGCTGAGTGAACTTAAAGGTGGATTCGAAATTGAGACCTTCAGCATTAGCACCTCTTCGGCCACAGACAGCCCTCAGTATCTGAATAATATTGAAGATTTGAATTAAACAGTATATTGAGCAAATTTTATAATTATAATGAATAAATAAACAAATTTTTTTTAAAAACGTCAAATATCAATTTAATAAAAATATATGTATGTATGTATACGTATGTAACTATGCATTTCAATTTAATAGAATGTAATTTATTTTATGTCAATTTTGGTTTTGTAAAACTGACATAATGTGTACAAATTATAATACATCTCAATAAATGAATTCTATCAAATATTTGTTAGTTAAAATTTTAATGAGCTTAAGTTAAAATTGAAAATAAAAATAAAAAAATAAAAACAAAGGAAAACAAAGCAAAACATATTTATTTGTTAGAATTTGTTAATTAGTGGTGTAATCAATATCCCCTAATAAAAATTTATTCACAAAATAAATATCAAATTATTCAATAAAATATTTACAAAAAAAAAAAAAAAATTTATTGAAAATACCAACTAAATATTTTAATGTCAAAATAAATATTACATAATGTAGATTATATATAAATACTGAATAATATGTATATAAATATTAAATAAATAAAATTTTCAAAATTGAAATAAATTATGTAAAAAGCGTCATTTTATAATTAATTGCACAAACTATATTTAACATTTCATAAAATCAATAATATAATTTAATGATTTATTTTTTTTTTGTGTATAATTTTCAATTTAAATGTAATTGAAAAACAATTTTAAATAATAATTGAATTGAAATAAATTATATAATTGTAACAAATATATTTTATAAAATAAACCATATTTTATTATTTTATGCATACAACAAAATGTCAACAAGGATATGTAAAAGTACATTGAATACTTGAGCACAAATAAGCACAAAAACAAAAAACAAAAAAAAAAAAAACAAAAAAAACAAAAACAAAATTTCAATAAAATGTATTAAACTCTCTTTAGAGGTTTAAAAACAAGTAAAATTTCAAAAGATTCAAAAATTTGTTGTTTACTATAGAATACATATACATACATTAAAGATTTTAGCTAACATTTCAATTCATGTTATTGTGGTTATTGAAATTCCTTTTATTGTTACTGAATATGAAATTTTTGAATTGTACATAATATGGACAATGTTCTTGTAATAAAAACTACAATTATATTATATGTAGTGTTTTTGCATGTTCACAAGATTATTATCATCAAATGGGAATATTATATATTCAAAGAATATGTGTTTGGTAAAAAAACAAAAAAAAAAAAAAAAAAGGAAGATACTTTAACTAAATATTTGAATTTTCAAGTATTTTCACAAAAAAATTCGTAAACTTTTAAATATTATTTTTGATTTTTCTAGTGATATTTAGTAAACTAGAAAATAAGAATGAATATTTGTAAGTATATATGATGGCTATTGAAAATCTATTTCAAGTTAAAAATAATAATAAATTTGATTTTAAAATACAAAATTTACTTATTTAATTCAAAAAATAAATCTAAAACAGGAAAAATTCATTTAAGTTTGTGTGCTATTAAGTATACTCGTATCTAAATTATTATTGTAGGTAAGCTAAAAACAATATAAAAATATCTGTATATAAAATTTGATACTACATGTTAACGGAATTTAATTAAATATTATAACATCCTTAATTTATTAAATGAATGATATACCCTTGAAAATAAATTGAAAGTTTATTGTATGATATAGATTATAATACTTACTTATATGTATATATGTATATACTTACGGGTATGTAAGTTTATTTACGGTTGATAAGCGATATGTATCTGTTTTATAAATAATTTTTAACAGGAATTTAACATGAATTTAACTTTGAAAGAATTAAATCAATGTTTCAAATTGATTTAGAATTTCAAAATTAAAAAAAAGATAATTTAAAAAAAAAAAAATAATAAGTAAGAATAATATGCAATACCAACAATATTATACGTCTAATTCTTTTTGTAATGTAAAAGTACACTTACACAAAAAATTCAATAATATGACCAATTTATTTATTTTTATAAATCTTGTACACTTATTTTTTCATCTCAGTCCTTGAACTGTTCTAGAAAATTCAATTTTCATCTTTAACATTAAACACATGTGTGGGTGCATATCTATTAAAAAAAATAGTCACAAACTAAAAAAAAAAAAAATCCGAAAAGTCAAAGGATACATTTATTACCGTTGTAACCTGAAGCAATTAAAAAATATAAACAAAACAAAATAAGAGATACCTTAAGTGAAAAACTTTAATTAAACTCTAAAAGAAAAACTCACAAAAGTCACTTAATAGAAATAAAAATTAAACAAATAAAAAAAAACTAAAAATAAACAACAACAAAAACAAACAACACACAAAAGAATTATTGTATTTATCTTTTCCAGTTAAACCTTAAACCATTAAAGCAAAAAAAAATAAAAATCATTTAATGCAACTAACAATTTTGTAGCTTTTTTTTTTTCATTTGTATTGTAAAAAAAAACACTTAACTTTTGACCTTTACATTTTATTTTTACTATTTTTCTGTTTGACAAATTGTAAGTATTTTTTTTTTTAAATTCAATAAAAAGAAAGAAATGAAAATTAATTAAATGAAATTTATTTTTTTTTTTTTTTTTTTGATCTGAGAAAATTGACACGAAAAAAAAAAAATGTAATTAAATGTATATCTCTGTATCAAATTGTTTAAAATCAAATTTTAAGATTAATAAAAATAACAGAAAAATAACTTAATTACAATGTTCGATGATTTTGTTTTTCCTTTTTCCAATTCAGAATACTATATATATTCGACAATATCTTATCCAAAAAAATAACATTGAATCTTTAACAGTATTGTTAGTTTTGTTTAGATTGAAAATTGTATTTCAAAAAAAGAAAAAAAAAAAAAAAAAAAAATTGTGTTCCATTTGAATTGAAGTTTTGTAATTGACAGCCTCATTAAAATTGAATCAATTAAAAATTTAAAAAATTGTGTGAGCTTTATTATGAAACTTTTGTAAAATATATTTTCAAGTTTATCAGCAATGTTGTGAATTTGTATGACGAATATTAAATGGTTGTTAAAAAAAGAAACAAAAAGACTTTAAAAAAAGTATTTAAATAACTTTATAAAGTCAATATGAAAAACATGAAGCATACAAAATAAATTTGATAAAAGACTTTAGATATTTCGAAAAATTCTATTCATTCTAATCTGTTTCAAGGACTTTAAAAATATTCAAAAAATTATAAATTATTACTCCCACAAATATAACATGTATATGTATGTATTTTTACTGTTCATTATTTTTAAATAATTTATTCTGATCGATATGTTATTGCAGTTAATTTGACAAAAATCTTCAAAATAACCTTCAAGATACAAAAGTTAGTAGTTTACTATATTTACAATTTTTTCATAATATTTATTTTAATGATAATCACATAAAAGATATATTCACTTAATTATGTTATTCATTTCTAAAAATAATTTCGGAAATCAAAATTGACATTTTAAAGAAATAAACAAAAAAAAAAACAAAAAAAAAGTAATCTAACATACATACACGATTTATTAATATAAATTACACACATAATTCATATCAAAATTATTCAATATAAAAATTAAAATTATACAAATAAAGTTTATTTAAAAATTTTCCAATAAAAAAAATCAAAGGATATAAAAGTTTATCAAGGACACACCAAAAATAATATAAAATATATAATACACAATTTATTTGAGAAAAAAAAAAAAAAAACCATTTACGTTTATTTACATTCATATTTCGAAATAAATAAGCAAATTAAACTATTTTATTGTTTTTATTGCTCAAACATATTTTCTAAAAACGTTATAATCACAACAACAAAAAAAATAAAAATACAAAAATAAATGGAGAAAGCAAATAAGAATTTATTGTTTTTGAGTTACCTTTTTCTTGTTCTTGTAAAAACACAAAAACAAAAAACAAAATTATATACAAATATTTGTGGATTAAACTATTTTGGTAGATATGTACATACATACATATATTTTTCTACATCGGAAAATTATACATATTAATCAAAATCCAATAAAAATTGCCAAGGATAAAAAGAAAAGAAAACAAAAAAAGTAATAACAAGGAAAATAGAAAACTTTTTAAACCTTGGAAAAAAGTTTTTTGTTTTTATGAATTTGTTCTAATCATGCAAATTGAAAAAAAAAAAAAAAAAAAAAAAAAAAAAAACTTGTATGGTTAGAGTGTGGAAACTTGTGGAAACATACAAAATGGACTGAGTAGGGTATTAAGTAATAAAAATACCTTCAGTTTTATGAAAATATTTATAAGAAAATATAGAAGATCGAGTTGAAATCAATAAAATACAATTTGGTAAAGAACGTTCCCGTATTTTTATTTTAAAATGTCGCGTTTGCCATATTGAAATTCTTAGAACATAAAACGATGGATATAAATGTCAAAAAATTAAGAAGATTCTATTAATTTAGTTTATCCATTTTCTTTTTTAATCCTCTTTTTTTCCCCTAATTCAAAGATTGTTGTATCAGGGAATATTTTTGTCAATATCTTTCAATTTACTTTTAATACGATAAAGTAAAGAATAGAAGCTTAATTTGAATAGAGTTTGAATTATTTAAAAATTCTATAGAAAATTTCGAGAGAACTAGTTACGCTTAAAACTCTTATTTAACTCTCTAGGGCAGAGGCCCTATGCGCCGCTAATGTAACTTCCCTCTAAATTATGTTTTGGAAAAAGCTCCAATTAGCTCACATGTTTCAGTGAATTCACACTTTTCTCGTAGATACGCTTTGGTATTAAGCGATATCTCAGAGTGTGTATCTGTGCATCTACTCCAGGTAAAATATACATACATAGACACAAGTCCATATGGTTAGTTTCGATGCATCTAAAGGATTAAAATTGAATCTTTGGTTGAAAATGTTGATTTGAAGTTTGCTGAAAAACTATGGAAAAATAATTCGGTTTTTTTTTTATTTTCTAACAAACAAGTAAAATTATGTAAACTATGCTTTTATTTTTTAACAAATCAAAATATTTATAATAAATGTTTTATGCAAGTGGGGAAATTTGTATATATATACGTATGTACATACGTATATTCCGCATTACTGTTGTGTGACGATGAATTGTATTCCCGTAAGCATAAATTTTGAATTACGAAAAACACATTTTATATCTTTTCACTTTGTTTATGTAATGTACCTACAACATCTACATATGTATGTTCAATTTATTTTCAATTAAATTTGCGTAGAAAAATCAATATATTTTTTTCAATTCTTTTGTATATACCACTTTTCCTGTTTTTATCTCTAAAATGTCGAATTTAAATCGAAATATACATTTGTATGATGTTGTTTAATAGAATTTGTATTTTAAATTTTTATTTTCTGTCAGATACACAAATTTGATTTTGAAAATAAAAAAGAAATTTAAATTTAAACCCACAAAGTATATAGTAATGTGTGAGTATTTTAAACATACATATTTTGCTTTTATTAAGCTTTTTCTGATTTTATTCTCCGATAATGTTTAATCGATTTTTTGTTTTTTGAATGATTTTTTCATTTTATTCATCTAGTCCTTTTTTTCTACCTTTAATATTACCCATTCGAATATAATAAAATTTTTAACATTAAGATAAGTTGTAAATATTTTCAGAAGTATTTGATATTTTGTAGGACCCTTTAGCACTTCAAAAGATCAAATTATCATCTGTCGGTGTTTATTGCCTAAAAGGAAAAACCAAAACAAACACAATATATAAAAAAAATAAAAAAAAACATACCTAAATTATTTTCTATCTTTTATTAAACAAAATATTAAGGGTTCGTTTTTTATTTCTTTCCGGAGCATTTAAAAATGACTAACGTTCGCGATTTGTATTTATGTTTTCCAATTTTTCATCGGCTCCCCTTTTTTTTTTTTTACCAAACTTCTGTGTATAATAATATTTATATTTACGAGTATATCTACAATAAACATTGTACTTTTTTTTTGAACTTATATAAAATGGACATTGCGTAATCATAAATTAAGATACGAGACATGCTGTTTTATACACATTCATACATACATAAAATTTTTCTATCATATAACAGCAGCACTGTTTTTATACATGTACATTTATGTATGTATATTTAACGCATTCATAAGGATTTGAAAGGACGCATAAGCCTATGAAAACCATTATAATGACGATCGTCATTTAATATCATAGAAGACCTTTGTGTGCGTCAAATAAACAGTCCTGAACCATAAATTCTTCCGGTAATATGCTATAAAATATTTGAAGTGAAGGCTATTCAATACAAATGACGTGAAAAATCAAATATAAGCCAAAAATTAAAGGAAAACATATAAATAATAAAAAATAAAAAAAATAAAAAAAATTGAAAATTTGTTAGTTATACAGCATAAAGGAGTTTTGTATATAGTATATAAACATGAATTTATGGGCATAATTTATTGAAATCATGAATTTATATATTTATAGATATGTAGTCGAATTTCCAAAAAGCAGTGAAATTTTTTGAGTTTTTTTTTTCTATGAAAATGTTGAATTTGATTTTTTAATTTAATTATTTAAGAAAAAAGTTCTTGTCTTTACAAATAGGATATTTTTCAATAAATTTTTAGAAGCCTCCTACGATAACAAAAGTGTAGTAGTAAAGTATCTCTACTTTGTAGCACTCAGGAGTAAAAATGGTAGATATAAAAATCACTACGAAATAAAATTAAACTAAGTAAAAAATTACTAGCTCACATTATACATTTAATTTTGTGTCATTTTAATGTTCAATTTTTTGGTTTCATTATAGGAAAATATAAGTAAAAAATTTTAAATCACAAGAAAATGATTTTCTTAGAAAAATAACACAAGAAAGAAATAAAAATAAAGAAAATTAAAAAGGAAAACATTAAGTTTTACAAAAGTTTTCAAAAACTGATAATTTCTTATTTTTCTACAAGAATATCTTACTTTATCTTAGTTGTAAATATTAACAAAGTGTTTATGTTAAAAAGTATGTAAGATTTTATACTTAAGAATATATGTACCTACACACAAATATGTATATGTATGTAGCTATTTTGTAGCTTTAGAGAATTTTCGAGATAACATATAACAATAGATATTATGTATGAAAATGGAATATTTTAATGCATTTAGTGGTAACTAGCATACCTATTTGATTTTCTGAAAATAAAAATACATACATACATACATAAGTATTATTATCATCATATTAAAAGTTAGTCTATTAACAGAATTCGAATTTAAAGTTGCTTAAATGTGAAAATGTTGTTGTTAGGTGTGTTTCTAAAATTTTGGTTGAAGAAAGTTTAATAAAATTTTTTTCGAAATAAAATCATTAAAAAAATGATAAAATCATCTGCAGAAAAATGAGAATTTTATCATTCGTAAACTGGCTAATAATATTAAATTCTTATTATTCTCTCATTGTTGCTGTTTTTTTTTTTGCAGTATCCGTCAAGTAAACTACGAATGATTTGACAAAAATGACAAATATGATTTATGTATGTAAATTGATTAGATGAGATATGTATATTCTTTTACAGACTCTCTTGCAATAAAATTATTTTTATTTGAATATTTAGTTTGTCATTTAAAAAAACTGCATCTCATAGAGAATTTTTAATTTTTTATTGAATTTCAAGATATGACAAAAAAAAACAAGAAAATTAAATATTTCTGTCATCATCATCGTCATCATTGTTCAACCACACTCCTCCAACCATCTCTGTTTTCCATTTCGCTAGTCCATCTCTGTTTTCTTATTTTTATTTTCTAGAGGTTCTCTATATGACATTATCAATCCACCATGTTTTGTGGTGATTTATTGGCATGTTACCTATTCTTTTTGACGGCATCCTTGTGAGATGTTCTAGCCATTGTATTCATGCTCTTGTAAAACCCTTCAGAGAATTTTTCTTTCAAATATACTCTTATGTACATGAATTATTTTTACCTCATTCAACTGAACGAGTAGGTACATTATAATCGTGGACATCTTGTGATTATTCACAATTTTTCCTTTTTAAATTTTTCTTATGTAGATTTCAATTATTTCATCCTTTTTTCTACATGAATAAATTTAATAATCAGAAAAAATAGCTTCTTTAAAAATTTTATATATCATTTTTTTTATAAAGCTTGGAATAATTTAAAAGTAAAATTATTCTATTTTTTATCTCACTTTATACATTTTTTTATTCATGCATATTTAAAATTTGAACAGGTGTACATAAATATGAAATTCATTTACGGTACATATAAAATTTTAAGGTACAATATTATCTTACTGCAATATGCATTCTATTGAAGTTGTTTTATTTTTCTACTTTTATATGCATTACTAAAAATTTATCTTGTATGATGTAATGTACATTTTTTGTATTTGTGTTTTTTTTTTTCTTTCTTCTTTTTTTATGTAATTGTAGTGTATTCTTGTTATGTAATTTATCTTTTCAGATTTGCTAAATTCATTGCATTCTCTTCACGTTTTTTCTCTTGAGATAAATTGATACAGAATTTAAAAAAAAAAAGGAAAAAATGGTGTATATACTCGTATATCGTATTTTTTTAAATCGCACGATTTTTTTTTTTCCATACCACATGGGAAAACCACTAACTACATCGAATAACCTTGATAGCAATTATATACATATATATTTTTTTTCGCTACAAAATGGAGAAAAAAAATCAGAAATATGTATACAGATATAAAAACCAAAAACCAAAAAATATAAAAACAGATACAAAATCAGTTTCAAGAAAAAAAAAATAAAGAAATTATTGAGTTGTATTTCATCACGATTGAAAATTGATACAATGCTTCACTGGTACAATAATAAAATTGTCTTGAATTATGAAACAAACAAGGTTTACATATTGTTCCTGTTCAATTCATGTGCATTGTATACAGGATTATAATGTACATACATAGTTGTAATTTCATATAAATAAAAGAAAACAAAAAAAAAATTGTGATAAAAGAATGAAAATTGATGTAATTCTTTATTTTATACTTTCAGATTTTCTTGTCATTTTTTCCCAAATGAATAAGTGAAAAAAAAAATAATTGTTGTTCTTTCGAAAAATTTATGAAAAAGAAAAGCAAATGATGAAAAGAAAAATGGATGTATTGAGAGTTCGATAAAAAAGAAATAAGAAGAAAATTTGGGAAATAATATAACCTTCATTTTTTTTTTTAAATTTTAAAGAAGTGGAACAGAAAACAGTTTTTATTTTTAATTGTTAACTTTTGTGGAAACAAATATCTGCTTTAGGACTTAAACTTATTCAGTTTCATGCTTGAACACACTTTTTTTTTTTTACAAAACCAGTAATGAAAATTTGTTAAAAACTTTAATCTTATTTTTATTCATTTCAACTTTAAAAGTACGTGAAAAAAAATAATAAAACAAGAATAGTAAAATAAAAAGAAAGAAAACAATTTTTTGCTAAATTACCATGGGTCTATACATTTTCTGCATGCAAGCTGTCAAATTTTTTTCAGCTTTGTATGAACAAAATTTGTTGTGGGCATTTTCTGTCATACAATCTCATGTTTTCCTCACTCATTTTTGCTGATTATTTGAAATTTTTAAATTAAAAGTTTTTATTTATTAAAAACAAGAAAATAAAAAACACTTCACAGACTGATTTCTAAATTCTTGTACACAAATAAGAAAAGCGACATCAACCATCAAAAAGAAATTCACATTGACGTCATATTTGATTACTCAAACGTCAAATAACTTGCAACAGCAATCAAAAATGTGTTGCAAGATTCATTTCTTTTATACATTTTCGGTCCACACAAACCATTTTGTTGCAACAATATCTGTCATGCAAGAATTTCTTGTAAATATAGACTGCTAGTTATACTTATATGATAAGTGGACGTTAAAAGGATAAAATACACACAACCAAGAATCTGGAACAAAAACAAATTTACAATATAAAAAAAAAAACATAAACAACAGAAGTTCCAAAAAAATTAAAAAAGGGAAAAAAGCCTTCTATTCAGCAATTGCAATGTTCATTTTATAAAATTTTTATTTTCACTAATCACGTGCTTAGCTTAAATTTTTTAACAAAACTTTCTTACTTTCTTATTTTTATAGATGTGTTCTTTACAAATTATTTTCAAGAGTTAATTTTTTAAACAGAATTTAAAAAACCAAACTTTTCAAAAATATAACATGTTTTCAAATAAAAGAAAGGAAGAAGAAAGCATTTTTTTTCTTAAGCTATAAACAGAATTGAAGACGAGCGACGTACTACGAGCTATTGATCAGAAAATCGTTTGTTAAAATTTAAAAAAAAAAAACAAACTATGTTTTCTTATGAAATTGTCCACAATTGCGACTACCAAAGACAGCTTTGATTGATCGTGGTCAAATTAGATCCTTATTTCTAATGTTGTCGCTTTAGTCGAACATTTAACGTGAATTTTATTCTGTTTGTTTTGAACATTCCAATATATTGACATATTATGTATCGATGTGTTGCTCTGAATATTTTCAATGTTTCAATTCTGTTTATAGCATTATATTTAGTATGGAAAAAAAAATGTTTGCTTGTTAGTTTAAGAGTTTTTCTTATATGTATTACAGAAAAATTTCGTAACTACATATTTGGTTTTATTTTCCCTTATTTAGAATCATTTATATGAACAATTAATTTCGGTTTTTTTTATTGTAGTTCAATTAAATGAGCAAGAAGAAGAGTTTTTTTTTTTTTTTTTGCCTTTTTCTTCTTCACAAAAAACTTAAAATAATTCTTTTTTCCTTATTACAATTTTTTTTTAAAATACAAAATTATTTCTATTCGTAAAATGCACAATTTAAAAAAATGTTTCATAGTTTGTTTTTTTTTTTTTTCAGTTATAAAAGTTCAAAACTTTTTTATTTCACGTTAAATAAATAAATTTTTTTTCTTATATACTTACATACAAAAAGATAAAAGATATATCTTTTTTTTTTTTATTTTATAAAAATTTTACACTGTGTTATCTCATAAAAAAAATTTTTTTTTTTATTTATTTATTTCTTTTGTTATCAATTTTATTTAGTAGTTTAACCTTTCTCAAAGAAAAAAAAAAAACTTTTTTCAACATTTTCTTTTTCATAAATTTATCTTTTGTATCATTTTTATCGTTCTGTAACTTTACTTACCTTGTGTTTGTTTTATTTTTTTTTTTTTCTCTAATTAAGTGCATTGTTCTTATTTATAATCTTCCGCATCGGAAAATTTTTTATAATCGTTGTTGCTGGAGAACTTTTAAAAAAAAAAACAACAACAACTAAATTGAGAGGAAAAAAAATAATTATAATATATAACAAAGGAATGTCGTTTTCAATGTAATCTGTAGTTTGTGTTTCGTCTGAAGTCTGAAAGCATTTTTTTTGTTTATTGTTGTTGTTTTTGTTAAAGTATTTTTTATTTTCTTTTAGATATTCTAAACCGTGGGAGAAGTGAAAAAAAAAAGAATAATTCATTGTAAAATGTAATTAAATTATGAAAATTAACTTTGATATATATTTTTTTCCTTTTTATTGTATTTGTTCTGCTTTTTTATAATCTTTTTCAAAATTGAAAGAATATCTTTCTTTTTTTTAGTTTTTGTGTTCATGTAAAAGATAATTAGAAGAGAAAATACTATATAATAACGAAATTGTCATTATTTTTTGTTGATTGCGTGGAAGCATAGAAAATTTTTCTTTTTCACTAAATTATTGTTTTTGTTCTTTGAATAGCTAATATATATTTTTTTTTAAATTACATTCAAATTAAAAGGATAATTCTAGTCTTAACGCAACAAATATAAAACAACTATTGAAATGAGATTGAACAAAAAATTTAAAAAAAAAAAAACTTAATTTAAAAGAAAATATAATTTTTTATTATTTAAAAATTTATACTATAATTCGGAGAAATTAATGTTGAAAAAAATTATAAGTACTTCAAATATGAAAATATTAATTTTTGAGCTTTTTTATAATTCCATAAATGTATCAGTGTAAAATAATTGCCACCTACTTACTACACATCATTTATTATAATTTCCTCTATATTTTATTTTTTTAACAGTAATTAGAATTTATTCAAATAGATACTTTCAGTTGTTTTAAATTTTATTTTCTAGATACATACATACTATAAAAATATTATGACTACGAAAATACTTTCTATTAACTTTATAACATTTTGTATCTTTACAAAATATCTTATTAGTGTAAAAATAGTATTAGTGAATTTTTGGTAAGCATCACATGCACGTGTACATACATATGTACATATAAATACATATATTTTCAATGTGGGTGTTGTTAAGCATCCTTGTTTTATAAAATTCTTCAAAAGTAATTGTAGAACACAAATGAAGTAACTATACAATATTAAAAATGTAACTAAATAAATTTTATCTTTTTTTATTAATCTAATGTAATATGTATCAAATCTGCAAATGTACCATTTCATAATTTACTAGAAAAAAAAAACAAACCTATTACCAGTCTACATATCCTTTTTTCATTTAAAAAACATCACGTTTATAATTCGCTTTCCTGCAATTTACATTTTAGATAAAATAACTTATAATTGCCTTTGTTAAATTAAAGTTTGTGAAAAGTTGATTTATTATATGCTACGATGTAATTTTGTTATTTTATTTTTCTTTATAATATAAAAACATGAAGAACATGTACAGAAGATGAAAATGATGAGAAAATTTACTTGATGCTTGATATTGTTACACATGTAAGTTATACATACATATGTACATAAAATCTGATACAAGAGATAGATAGAATGATATATGAAGGATTAGCGTTGATATGTATACATACTGTATTCTTCATCCTATTTTCGTGCATGATGCAAAATTTTTCAAAAAAAAATATATACATATATGATACGTTGTTACAGCTTTAGTATCATGTAATGAGTTTTACAAAGTTGAAAGTTTTAAAGAAGATTGAATGACAGGAATCAGAATTTGATAAATTCATACAGATACTCGTATGTTTTAGTATCATGAAATTTAACAAAATTTAAATAATAAATTAATCAGAAACTAAGTACAATTTTGAAATAGAAAAGATTATGATTTACTATCGAATTTATTTCGATAAAAAAAAAATCTTTATTAATTAATTTATTTTTTTGAACTTTTTTTTTATTAGTGTTCTTTGAGTTTTATGTGAGCAAACTACTTAATAAAACATCAAGTTTGTTTAAATCTTAATAAAAATTTTAAAAATGTCCATTTAATTATTTTGTTAATATTTCATTCATTTCTTTAGAACTTACGCCACACAAAAATAACAAATGAATTTCAGTTTTCACTGTAGAAACACTATGGGAACGGATGACGGACCACAGGCCACAAAATCACCAGCGATTTTCGCTGACTTTAAATATTGAATATAATTAGAGTGAAACAGCAAAACACTGATGTATGAAATTTCAATTCTACTCACATCAATTACAGCAAAAAAAAATTAGAAATTTGCTCCAAATTCACTTGTTTATTTGCAAGAATTGAATCATCTTTATAAAATAATTGCTTGGAAAAAAGTTTGCTAAAATTCTCAAAACTAATACAATAAATTTCATGAAAATAAAAATCAATTGATTTGCATTTTTTTTTCTATTTTTTTGTTATTTTTTACGTAATGAACTTGAACGTAATATTCCGAATCAAAAATTTTCGTTTCTCTAAATTAAAGTTTTTTTTTTTTGTTTTTTCTTTTTTTAATGAAAATCGAATCATGAAAATTGTAAAATTTTTATTCTACTTTTTTTTATTTATCATGATTTCTTATTTTTGTTTCTTAACGATTTTATTCACGTTTGAAAATTTATGTAAATGTTATTTTATCATTTCGAAAAAGAACTACAACAAAAACACTGAATAAATAAAAATAACGTAGTAAACAAAATCAAAAAAAAAAAAAAAATATTGATGTGTCCTTGAATTTTTCTTCTGTAAGTTTATTTTTCATTTCGACTTTATTTCGTTTTTCTTATTAAGAAATTATAATAATTTTCAAGAGAACCAAAAAAAAAATAAATAAAATAAAAAATAAAAAAAAAAAAAAAAAGGAAAGAAAAATTACATGAAAATAAACATTATAGGGATGGAAATACCGATCATAATTAAAATTTTATGTTAATGTCATGGATTTTTCTCTTTTTTTCTTTTACTTCGTTGTTTTTTTTTTTTTTGTTTGTTGTCCGTTTTGTCCTAAGTAAGTGAAAAATGACCTTGTAATTGTGAATATTACATTTCATTTTAGTATTTTCTAATTTATTTTTTTTGTTTTCTTAAATTTAATAAAACAATAGCTTATATTTCTTTTTAAATACTCGTATAAAAAATTCATCTTTTTACATAATGAAATTTAAAAAAAAAAAAAAATAATCATACTATACTTTCTGTTATTTAGATAACTTCAAGCAGTGTATGAGAAAAAATTTAAAATTATTCAAAGAAGAAGAAAAAAACTTCATATTTTACGTTTTATATTTTTTCCTTTCAAATATTTTTGGTAACAATATTGTTTCATTTTCAAATTTTCAAATTCCTTGGGGTGATTTTTTTATTGATTTTTTATTTTTTTATTTTTTCAATAAATTCTATTTTGTTTTACAAATTTGTTTTCTTGTTAATAAATACTTTTAAGATACAAAAGAACTTTACAAATTTTTAAAAGATAAATCAAAAACTTTGAAAATTCTCTCATCAATGAACTACATAATCTCTTATGTATTCAAGAGATTTACTAATTAGACATATTTACTAATCAGGATGTGAGTCCTTATTTCGCTTTAATAACCTAAAAATAACTATGTACATATTTTCACTTGTTTTTCTTATGTTATCTTTTAAAACTATAAGAAGACAAAAACTAATAAAATATATATGACTTTTTTCCTGTTAAGTACAAATTTTTGTTTTTTTTTTTTATTATTATTAAACAATTAACAAAGTTTAACAAACACTACGAAATCATACCTAAGTTTTAAAATGTCTTTAAATTACAAATTTCTCATCAAACATTTATAATTTGTATCTGTATCTTTTTTTCTATGTTTTTTTTAATATATTTTTTAATAATTTTATTTTCCTGTGTATTTTTTTTTTTAAATGTTCGTGTATCTTCAACATTAAAATCTACAAATTATGGCAATGACATTTTAAATTCATGTAATTATCGTTCAGATATTATATTTGTTTTTTATATATACGTATACATATATATAATAATAATATAAAATAAACAAAAAGTAAAGGGAAAACAATAGCAAATATAATATCAACGAAAAAGTTCATTTTATACATTAAATGTTTTGTTTTTCATGTCAAGAAAGGATAATGATAATCATGATAATGATGATTATGGTGGTATAAGGGATGATGATAATAATGATGACAATGATGATGAAAATACTGAAAACAATGTGAATAGTTAAATCGTGTACATCATATTTTCCTTCATAATTTTGTATCCCAGATTTATGAAAAAGTATAACGATATCCATAATATATGTAGGTATGTAAAAGTATATTATGTATACATAGTGTACGACACAGTCTTATATTTTATGTGTTTTTTGACCTCCAGGTATATTATAATGACAGTATATTATTTTAGAAAATGATGAGCTATCGGGCATTAAAACTTAATGTATAAGAGTTATTCGTTGTTCAACCTTTCCTTGTATAATAAAATTATATATGTACATATGTATATGTACATTGTGCATATGTATGTATGTATAGTATATGTACGATGAGACTAATATAATGATACGTGGGATTATAAATAAGTCAGTATCTACATATGTATATATGTATGTATATGTACCTATATATATCATATTTTCAGTTTTAGTATTGGATTATAACTATGAAATTTCACATATGTAAATATTTAATTGGCGAAATGTAGTGTCTTCAGGGAGCAAATTTTCATTGCAATTTTTTTTTTTTTTTTCATTTTTTTTTTTTTTTTTTTGAAATTTCAGAATAATCAAAGCCAATTATAAATCCTAAGAGTGATATTAATTAATTTTACTGTTGAAATTTTAAAATTTTATAGATACAAAGATAATATAAATATTTTTATTGTTGATTTTAGGTTTGAAATAAAACATTGTGAATATTTTTTTTTTTAAATTTTGTAAATCGTCATTTGTTTTATATACATATGTATGTATATTATATCTATGTATATAGAATCTCCCCTTTAAATAAATATACTCGAAGGCGTGAATTATGTTGTTCATAATTTGTTCTAGTACGACCTTTTTACAATTAAATTTAAATTAAATTTAAAATTTTCATTAGAAAACAAACACAATTAACCTTTTAACACGTACACATGAATTAATTATTATCCAACTATAAATATTTGAAAAAGAAAAAAACAAAAAAAAACATAATTATTAGTATCAAGTGTTCTTTTTGAAATGTAAATTTACTTAAATTTTATAAAATGTTAATATTGTTGATCTTTCTAAAAAACAAAAATTTTCCTAGAATTTCTCTGTTTTTTTTTTTAATTTAAAGCTAAATAATAACTTTAAAAGTTGAATCACTTGAATTACTTTTCTTTGTGATCTAACTAAAAATTTACTTTTACTTTGTATTTTTTTTTTTTTTTTTTTTTTTGTGAAATATTTCTGTAAATATTAAGACAAATTGTTTAAACGTTGATGCGTATATCTGAATTTAAAACTTAAAAAAAAAAAAAAAAAATCGATATATACGATTAACATAAAATAACTTTTGTAAAATTTTATAAAATACACCCACAAAATACACCTGAAGTAAAACAATTTTGAGAAATTCAATATACTTATGTATGTACTTAAATAAATAACGTTTTCTTGCTATGATCATTCTAAGAGTATTATGTATTATGTAGATACATAAAATAAATTACCTTGTGGTATCATCCGTCGTTTTATATATATTTTCTTGATTATATTATGGTTTAGAAAAAATAAAAGAGATTCCCTTGCATCATTCTTGCATTAATAATATTCACCCTGTATCTAAATATTATAAGACACAAAATAAATTTTCAGCACTTTATTATCCTGTTCTTAGTCATTTTTCATTTTGTTTCAATAAATAAACACCACCGAAAAAAAGGTGTATTTACAAACTTCTAACCTTGTCTTAATTTATTTGTACCATCATTGCTTTTTTTTTTTTTCAAGTTCATGCCCAAATATTCATTTCTTTCTTCAAACTTCTCTTTATCCTGGTTTCCTTTAATGGTTTCGTAACGTTATTACTTTTTTTTTTATCTTACGTTATACGTATGTATATAAAATTAAAGTCGATGGCAAAATGGCTATATACATAATAAGCTTTCTTAAAGGTTAGATATTTTACGTGAAAGATACAATGATGATTAACTACAAACGGATGGGGTTGTTTATTTTCGACGCTTAAAAGATTATCGTGTGAAAATTAAAGTAAAATAAAATACTAAAAAAAAAAATATATATATAGATATTATTTAATGTATCATGTACCCATGAAAAATAACTACAGAAGAAAAAATGAAGAAAAAACGTAAATAATCTACGTTAAATACAATTTTGTAGTAGACAAAAATAAATATCTATAATATGTATAAACAAGATAACAAAATTAGGACAAAAATAATAATGTAAAGGTAGTGAAAAAGATATTAGGCGAAGATTAAAATGAAAACAAAAAACAACTAATGATTAAAAAAAAAAATTCTAATCATTAAGATTAATTCGTTAACTACCAAAAAAAAAAAAAAAAAAAAAACTGGAAACATTTTAATCAGGTGATAATTAATTGGATTAAATAAGTGTATTTAATTCGTATAAAATATTCAAGGTCACAATTTTTATAATACTTTTATTTTTTTTCTTGATTTTTAAAATACGATTTTTTATTATATTCTCTTTAAGAGTAAAAAAAAATAATAATTAGCAGCAGCAAAGTAGAATAAAATAAAATGAACATTATTATTTTTTATTACGTTTAAATAAGGACGGACAACAATGGAATTTTAAATGTTGGCATAATAAAATTCCAAATAAACTAATTAACTAAAAACAAAAGAAAATAACAGACAATAATCTGTCTAAAGTTTATGTTTTTTCGATTAAATACAGTTAAAACGTATATAACCTAATTAACATTTGTCTACAAAGGATAATACTATTTGTATCATGTGTTTTAACTTACTCATTTGTACAATGAAATTAAGAATTATTCTATTAAAATTGAAGGATTTAAGAAGAACGAACAGATGTAATAGATATAGTATATAAGTTTGTTTTTTTTTTTTGTCTGGTATTTATTATTTTTATTTATCATTTTTTTTGATTAATGACAGACAAAATGTGATGATTATACACAATACAATCATGTAAAAGGATTTACTGATTTTTATTATTATTTTTTTTTATGTCTTTATAAGATCGATTAATTGAGAAAACAAAAAAATAATCTTAATTATCTGAAATAAATGAATTATTCTCAAAATCGATAAAAATAAAAAAAAATTTTTCATCCAAGACTTTAATTTTGATTTATTTTTAGATATAACCATAAAATTGAATAACTCAATTTTCAATTATTTTACATATGTATAAACATTTCGTAAATATTACCAATATATGTATGTACATTAAATTCAAAAATAATATGTTTGATATTTAAAGGTTAGTTGTTCGATTTGATATTTGAAATTATGATAATTTATAAAACATAAAATTTATCATTTGTATCAGAATTATTTTAAGTTTCAATGGGAGATTATTGAAATATGTATGTTATGAAAATCCGGAAATTATTTGTGTTATTATCAGTAACACGATAAATTATGATATTTGATGACATTTATGTACTTAAAGTAATTTCATATAAAATATTGTGTAAGCAGTATTTTTTGGTCAAATGAAATGAAATGTTTTTTTTTTTTTTTTATAAAATATCAAATTAATATTCATTTTGTTATTTTAAAGCATAAAAAGGACTTTTCAATATATTTCAATAATGTAATTTTTTTATTCCAACAGAGAAGTAAATTACTTAATACGGAAATAATAAAACATTTCAATGACTCATGATTATCTCTTGTAATTTCCGTAATACTGTATTTTTATTATACATACCTACGAATATTTTCAATTGAAATTATCGAAAAAAAAAAATTAAGAAAAGAAAAAAAAATTAGATATGTCAAAAAAATATAAATTACAATACCATTCAGTTTCAATTTTATTTTATTTTCATTTAAATTGGGAAAAGTAAATTTACTGTAAGTGAAATATGAAAAGGAAAATAGAAGTTATAAAAGCTCATATTGGATGGAGCTAGTATGTGAAATAAAAACTTTAAATGGAACGCTTTCAAATTCAGTCGTGTTTAATGTGCTTAATAAAAATCTCCGAGTTGGAAAAATCTACAAAATGTATTTTATACAAAAAAATTTCTAAACTCAGAATTTAAATCTTCAAAACATTTCTATAACAGTATAAGACAGTCTATTGGAGTCAGCCAAATAAGAGTGCATATCTTTTGTCTCAAAACTCAAAGTTCAAAATTTTAAAGCTGACTGAAATAGTAATAATGCCAATGTTACCAGGTGAAAATTATGATAATTACAATAGAAAAAAAATTCCATCACATTTGTATAAATATTTTGACAGTCGTATTACTTTTTCGAATGCCGATTGTAGAAGCAGCTTCATGATGTGTGAGCTTTGAATATATCTTGAATACCTAACTTGAATTTGTGTCTAAGCATCAAGCAATAACTTAATGAGAATTTATTTTTCTTTTAAAGTTTTTTGAATGAACTACTCTACAGCATTGAATTCAATGAATTATCTTGGATAATAAATAAAAGGCAGCTTGAGATTTTACGAGTGTATACTAAAAAATCAAAAATTCATCCTCAGTTTGAAGAATAATTTTCCAATTATTGTAATTTCATTTATTGGAAAACGATTTTTCTTTTCATCAAATTGAAAACAATTCAATTTTTCAACATTAATTCTCTACATAAACTTGTAAAAAGCACTTCGGAAAATTTTGATCATCATTTAATATATTACAAACATATATTTTTCTAAACTATCATCAATCTTAACCTTAAAGTAATCACATTTTTTATTTCAAATTTGCAAAATAAACACAAATTTGATAAAATCAAAAAAAAATGAATATGTATATGACTTTAAAATTAGCTAGTTGTTAGCTATTTGAAGCTAGTACATCATTGAGTACAGAACCAGTAAAAATGCTATGTGGCTCCCATTCTAAATCATACTGTTAACTCAACTTACACAAAAACAAAAAACAAAATGAAAGAAATCATATTTATTAGAGAAAATTTATGACAAATAATTTATATTGGTAAAATAATTTTGGGTGTTATATGCTATTAATCTTTATAACTGAATATTGTTGTGAAAATGAGAATAGAATTTTTTGTAAAAATTTTCATGTTCATGTTAACGAATATTTAATAACAGCAAAATAATTCTCATTACTTTGTTAACATACAAAAGTTTTATATACGAGTAATGTCGTCCTCCCTAGTAATTATCTAAATTTCTTCGTAATTTTTCTTTTTACCACAAATCATACAGCGAAAATTTTTTTCTTAATTTATTTTCAATATATGGCAAAAAAATGTAGAACATAATTCAAATACATATTTTCTACACATACACAAACATCTGTATGTTAAGAATTTTTTGTATGATTATTATTAAGGAAAAATTGTTATGGAATTTTATTTATATTTTTTTATTAAATTTTTCTTGTTTTTTTTTTTTTTGTAATATATAATTTTGTACAAAAACAAAAAAAACAAGGATAAAGAGTTCCAGTAAATAAAAAAAGAATGTTCTTGATAAAATTAAATAACAAAATTAATTTCTAAATTAAAATATTGTGTTGAAAAAAGTTTTAAAATATTTTCTTTTCATAATTTTATTTCTAATTTTTCTACTAGATTCTTTTATTTTTTTTGTTTTTTACAATTACCTTGAATTATGGAGAAAAATTACCATCCTCAAGTCCTGCTTGAAACATTTATTTGACTATGTGGCACCCAGAGAAGAAATCTATGAAAAACAAGAAAAAAAAAACTTTAAAAGGATTGAAAAAGCTCAAATGGATCTTAATTATAATTTTTAAAAATATTCTTATAATGAAATGTTAAAAATATATAGGAAAAATTCGTCGTAATTCCCTTAAACTTTTATTACAAAAAATTTTTTCATTTCAAATAGATTCAACCTATTTTCATCTAACAAAGTATCTTAAATTTAATTTTAAATAATCAAATAAATAAATAAATAACGAATTTAAAAAAAAAAAAAAAATCTTATTAGTAAAAATTTCCCTTTTTTATAATTTTTGAAAAAAATAATTCAAACTCACATGACTTAATTTATTTTTCACAAAATATATGATAGCATTTTTTGGTTATAAATTAAAATCATTTTATTTTAATGGTTTCTCTCATACACGATAAATTTGAAATAATTAAATTTTGTTTTCTAAAGATGAAAATTTTTGCAAAAAATAATTTTCTTACTTTATGTTATGTTTTTGATAGCTCATAGTCAGGTTTTTCTTTTATTCATTTGTTTTTACTCGCAACTTTTAAAATTTCATTAAAAAACATATACATATACATAGTATATAGAAATTTTATTAAATAATCGTACTTTAGATCAAAATTTACAAAAAGTAAAAAATAAACAACAACAACAAATTTAAATTTTACATATATACAAGTAAGTATAGCTAGTAGTATAGATAACATTAACATGTACGCGTAAACTAAACATAAATTTTGTGTATTTCCAACCTATTTATCATAAATATGTTTTAATATTGTCGTTATAATTCATTTTAATTATTTTAATTGACTATAAACATGTGAATTTAATTATGTCGAATTTTTTTGTAATAAAAAAAAAAAAAACAATAATAATTAATTTTTACTTTTTTATAATGGCGTAGTAGTCTGACGTAACAAGATTTTTCTCTTAAATTTTTAAATGAAAAAATATAGAGTCCTTCTAATACTCACTAAAATGAGTATCTCTTGTAAAAACCGATTAATTTATACAAAAAACCATAAGTCAAAGTAATAGAGTGATACGCTCCTGAAATTGAATTGCACGGTTCTTATATACATATTTATTTAATTATTGGCTCTATCAATGCCTACATTAGTATTTCGCATAGGTACAATTTAAAATTGTAAATGCATCTATGGCGATACGAACAAGTAGTCAAAGAAATCACAAGTTAACTTTAGGTACACTCAGGCTCAAATTTGAGCTGTTATATCACAAAAGAAAAAACAGAAAATTTTAAAAATTAAAATTGTGGACTTAATTACGAGTAAATAAGTCATATTTATGAAAAACGTTATACGAAGCCTTAAAATTTTTACGCACTTATTACTATTCAAATCCTTCTTCAAAGTAATTTTCAACTTTAAAATTACAGAATTAGTTCAAATTTACAATACCTACTTGAAATTTTTTTTCTGTTTGATTTTATATTTATCTTATGAATAAATGAATCCTTATTATCTATCATTTTAAATGTATGTACATACATACGCAAACACAATTCCATACATATAAATTTTATCTTTTGTTATTCAAAACAAATAAAATTTACATCAAATTCATTTATGAATGAGAAAGATTTTATGGTAATGGACATAATGATTTTGATATGAGAGGATAAAATTAATTATAAGTCAAGTATGATATTATTTCCTATGGTTTTTATAACATTTTGATCCTTTGATCCCAAACAAATTCAAATTAAATACCATATTTTGCCTTATTTTTAGGTTTTAGTAATGAAGAATAATATTATTTTTTAAAACTTTTTTTTGGGAATAAAATCTTTTTACATTTTCATCCTTTTATTAAAACATCTGTTTTAATTTTATAAGTTTTATTCATAAAAGTTTTTCTCTTATCCTTTTTTTTTATTACTAGATATTCTTATTTTACTAAAATGTTGTAGACAAAAAAAAAAAAAAAAAAACAAACATATTTAAGTAATAATAATTGAAACAGTTGACATGTGTTGACTTTTTATTATTATCCTTTTTTTTTGTGTTATTTTATATTTTATTCAACACATTTTATTTTCATATCATTTTATTACTTTTGTTATATTTTTGTAAAGAATATGTTTACAATAGAATTAAAAACTACATTTAATATTATGCCTCTAAAATATAATAATTTCTGATGTTATTTGATATTTCAATTTACATATTATAAGTCATCAAGCATACACACACACGCAAAAAACAAAACAAAAAAAATTTAATTCAATTTCATGCAAAAAAAAAAAAAAAAATTTTTTATTGTTTAACTTTTTGACACTATATGTATGTTTATTCTCTCAAGAGTATCTTTTAACAAATTAATACTTTTTGTTAGTTTACATACATTCATACATAAAAAAATATTCTTCTTCTTTTTTTTCTTTTCGAAAACATACAATGTAGTCATAAGAGATTTTATTTTATTTTATTTTATTTTTTTTTTTTTCGAAAATAGTTTGTTTTTCTCCCTTTTTGCTGTAGATTTATATTTTAATCTCACATAATAAAATATCAAAATATGTATAGAATGATTGTTTACATTAAAAATTTTCTGTATTTAAAAGGATGTTTCAGGGGATTTTCAAAAAAGCCTAAATGTATTTTTTTTTTTTTAACCAAAGAAAAAACAAAAACAACTTGAACATAATTTTCTCTTTTGTTTCATTTGAATTTATTTGCTTCTATTTTCTCAGTATTTTTTGTTTATGTTTTGTTTTTGTGTGTTTGTGTTTTTTTATTTTTTTATTTTGCTTTTGGCAATAAACACAAAAAGATTTATTGTCGTTTGAATGATAACAATATTTACAACATTTGTCATTTCACTAGTATGTTTTTATCTTTGCTTTTTTTTTTTTTTTAATGAATAGCATAAACAAAATTTATTAATTAATTTTTATTGTATTATTTTAAAATAAATACAATATTATGGCAATTTTTGTAAATAAATTGAAAAATATAAATAAACAGAAAACGAATAATAAAATATTTTATGATTTAGATTTTATACGATTGCTTTTATACTTCAGGATATTTTAGAACGTCTGAAGAATAACATTGAAATTTCGAAAACAAAAACTTTTTTTTTTCTAGAAAAAAAATTTTGTATTATGAATTTTTCTCAAATTTCGCTAAATGAGAAAAGGTTTATAATATAGAATCAAATGATAATTATGTAGAAATTCGAAAATTTACCGTAAGTAAAGATAATTTTTGTGATGCTACCGTATGGTAAGTAACCAAATCGACCATTGAAAAAATTTGATCACTGTGGTAAGACAACTTTTACCGAAAAGATAAATATTCGAACATGGTATAACTACTTACTTTTGATAACTGGTGAATCATAGAATATGGTAGATTTACTTTTGATTATTATGGTAGCTATGGTAGTGTTAGCATTTTACATTTTTTTACAAACAAAATTCACAAAAATATTATTTATTATTTTTTTCTCAGAAATTTATAGAATCGATATAATTTTTTTTACATATTAACCAAACGATACTTTAGATATTATATACTATGTAAAAAAATTTTTTCTTTGTGAAAATTTGTTATTTATTGCTCATTTTCTAATCAATAACTTATATAAATACATTGAACATAATTTACTTGCCTATTATATTGATTAGACAGACTACATGTACGTAAACCCTTTTTTCCCTTCAATCTAATTGGCAACATTCACTCATTTGTGTAATATCAGTCTACATTAATAATTCATGAATTTATTAATGAGACTATGTACGTTTGTTTGTGCATACAAAAACGGAATCGATTTATTATGCAAAAATGTAATTTATTTGAAATTGAAGTGGTTTGTGAATATCAACTTATTGTTTGTTAATTTTTTTTAACACTTTTTTTTCATTTTTCAAGATTTATAAAGAATTTTTTTATGTAGAATTAAAACTCATACTGATTTTATTATATTTTTTTTTTGTGAAACAAAACCAATAATAAATAAATAATTATTCAGTTCATTTGTGATGTTTGATGAGGCAATAAAGGAAACATCTGAAATACGTATAATTTCTCTTCATATGTACATATGTATATGTATGTACATATGAGGATGTATGTTTTTTTATGAATGTACGTACCTTGAACTAATTTTAATGCTTGTATAACATACTCTGGATGCCACAGTAAACAAAGAAAATGCAAAAAAAATATATTATAATTAATATCTTTACAATTATGCTATACTCAATAAGAATTAATAAATACCTATAATGTTTTTTACTTTTGAAAAACCTTGTATTTTGCAATATTTTTTGATTTATATATTATATTATTTTAATTTAATTGCATTTGTATCTTATCAACTAAAAAGGAGATTATGATAAAAAGCTAACATTTTATGAATTTACATAATTCACTAAAATTTGTTTCTTAGATACTAAATTTAAAACTTCCTTTAAAGAGCATGTAGGTACATACTAATATATTATTTATAAAACTTTTTTTTTCAGTTTAATTTTAAAAAAAAATCTTCTAAACAGCCACTAATTGGAATTATTACCCAATTCATCTACATACAAACAAAATTTTACAATTACACGGTAAGTAGAATATATTCGCATATAGTTTGCAAAATAGATTCTATTTTTAGAAGTTTTAATTTATTACATAAGTTGTTGCATTCATAAATCATAATATTTATAGTTTATTTTAGGTAATAAATTTTCAAAAAAGATGCACAATACACCGTTAAAATATAGCAATTGCTGCAATATCATTATTACAATTTACAAAACCTATTTATTATCAAATTTTATTGTATTGTTTTTATTGTTTTCACGTTTTGTGTAGTTATCTATGTATTGTGTAAAAAATGAAATTAATAATACATATTTGAAAAAATCAATAAATATGTATTAGAGGTGTCCGTGTTTCAAAAAAAAAATCTCAATAGAACACAAAGCAAAAAAAATATGTATATATTAAAAAATAAATTTTTTTTCTTTGAATTATACAAAATGTAGGGACTGTCCCAGAAAAAAATTGATTTTTTTTTTCAATTTTAGGTGTAGAGGTATAAGAAATGATACATACGTCATTTCTGCCAGAAAAGTTTCCTTTTTAAACTGAGTAAAAATTCTCAAATATAAAAAGTATTTCCTATTAAAAAGAAAATAGGATCAGGTAGAAAAAGAAATACCGGAAACGTCAAAGAAAAAGTCAAAACTTGCTAAAATAAGAGCGAGAAAACTTCAGGACCTTTTATATACAAAGTTTTACAGCATCGTTGCTGACGATAAAGCAGATCTAACGCTGTATCATTGTGCAACAACAACAACAATGATCTGATGTGAGACAAATAACAAGAATATAGTGACAAAAAATTCGAATCTTTCAAAAGACAACTAAAAAAAAAAAACAGAAACATGCTAAAAACAAAATTGAATAAAGAATTAATGTGTGAAAAAATTTACAAATTGGTGTTCGGATTCAACTATGTATACGAAATCTTATGAGAATTTTATCTTATTATTTTATTATTTATTATTAATTATAATTATTTTCAGGTAAAATATAGTAGACAGTATTTTAACATTCAAAAAAAAAACAAAAAGATCTATTTTTTCTTGACAATTCTTTATTTCATTTTGAAAACAAACTTCAAATATTTAAAGAACAATTTCTTCAAATTTTGAAACTTAACTTGAAACATAAAAATATGTATAAAGTAAAATATCATGTTTCATATTTTTATCAGTATTTTTTTTTTTTTGTTTTTTACTATTTTCAATATCCTTTGTTTTTTGTTATTGAATATTCAATAATGTTCAATGTACTGAGAATCTTTAAGCCACATTTTTTTCCGTTTTCTTTATTATCTTGCAAGTATTTTATTCTTTTTTTCTGAAAAAAAAAAAAATTATGTATTTCAATATTTTTCGATAATAAAAAATTACTTCAAATTTTGTAACACAATCTTTAGAAAAGATATAGAATTTAAAAAAAAAAAAATACTATGATAATAAGATAAAAAGGTAGAACATTTGAACTTAATATTAAATTTCAAAAATATGAGAAGAAAATCATAAATATTTTAAAAAAAGTAAAAAAAAAAAAAAAACAAAATGAAAATAAATAATTGAAATATTTTTTCTTGCCTTATTAAAATATTTTGTCTTTCATTGAAAATGTCTCCAAAAAAAAAAAACAACGAATATTTTTCGAAGGTAAACAACATTAGGTGTAGAACAAATGTTGTTTAAAATGTACATATACATAAATACTAATTATTAAAGTTACAATTTAATTAAAAAATCTTTAAGAACAAACCATGATAATTTTTTTACACATAAAGTTATAACACATTCATTTCGTTACAAGGAACTACCACTAAGTAAGCAATTTTAAATAAGACGTCGTCATGTCTTTTCCAATGTCTGGCGACAATTTTTCTTTTATTAATTTTGCTTTTTATTTTAATTAAAAAATGTAAATTGGAAATCATAATTCTCTTAAAAGCATTACACACTATGAAGTCATAGTATAATTTTTAATAAAGTTAAACATAAATCACACCGCGCCGTTATGTTGTATATGAAAGATTTTGATTAAAAGACATAACGCTTTTCTTTAATTATAATTTTACAGACTTTTAATGGAAAATTTATATTAAAAAACATAACAATATGCATTTGAAAACTAATAAAGTACTTTTAATATTTCATTTTGCCTGATTTCACTATTCTCTAAAAGGACCACCTAATTCAGCAACTACCTAAGAAAATGTCGATTTAGTGGAACAGATTGTATTGGGCACCGTCGAATAAAGACAATATAAATTGCAGAAAAATCAGATCTCTCTGAAACCTTAGTTCAGTACCTACTTTATATTCTACATGATCAAGGCATTGTATTGTTGAAAAACTTCGAGAAACATCCACACAATTCACAATTCGTGAATTCGGCTTCACAAAAATTTACAATCCATATTATAATCGAGACTTGACCCCCTACGATTATCATTTATTTAAAAATTAAGTTTGACCTTCGAAGGAAAAAATTTAATACAGAAAAAAAAGTAAAGTAAATTTTGCAGACAAAATTTCTAAATAATTTTATAGTTGTATATATGCTCAAACAAAGGGAGATTATAGTGGAAAATAACATATACATACCTATGTACATATGTATATATGTTTTTTCATTTCGAAATTTTTTTTTCTACCTTAGGCCATAAACTTTTGGACTTCACTTCGTAGTTTAATTGCGATAATAGCTATATACCTACGAGTATAGTGCAAATTTAAGCTTGCCAATAAACAAAGAATTTTTTCTGTTTCAACTTGAAAATCTATCAAACTCGATATTTTGCCGGAAAAAATTTCTACTTGAAATGTATAAAATGCTTTAATATTCTTTTAATAGCCACAAATTAATATTCTAATGTTCTTTCTAAAAAAAATCTTACATAAACCAAAAACTTGTGTTGCCCAAATAAAAATATTTTATGTTAAATAATTCTAAAAAAAAAAAAAAGCACATAATCAAATAGAAAAGTTTTATTTGTTAAAAGGAAATCAAGTTCCACGTGGCACATATTAATTTATCCTTTTGCTTTAAGATTGCTTTTTCATTAATATTTTATAAATTAGCTTCCGTATTTCGTTCACAATTAAACTAAAATTAGCTATACTGACCTCAAACAATCAATTGCTAAATAATACTAATGATTTATATATAGCAATCGTATTCGGATTATTTTGTAATATTACTTAAAGCTATTTTTGGATAAATAGAAAGGAAAATTATGAAATAAAAAATATATTATTCAATAATTAAACAAAAGCTAAAAATTTTTATTTTTATTTACAATTTATCCACGTTTCTTCTATCAAAGTAATTTCATTTTTTTTATTTTTTATTGTAAAATATTTGTGTTCTGTTTATTTAACTTATATTAACAAACTGGTAGAAATCAAATAAATTAATCATTTTTTTTTTTTGTTAATAATTCAAGAAATAAAAATCCTTAATTTTTAATAAAAATACAAAATTCAGTAGATCATCTATCAACTATATCTGAAATATTTAATGATTTATTTTTTTTTTTTCAAATTGAAATCAAAAGTAAAAATTTAATATTTATCATAAATTTTCTAATTTCGAACTAAATATTTCTTTTTTACGTTTTTTGCTAGTCATTTATTTAAAAAAAAAAAAAAAAAAAAAAACAAATACGAAGAAATAAAAAAATAACTCAATAAAAAATGTTATGTATCTAATTTTGTTTTATTAATTCATTTTGAATTTTTTATTTATTTATTTTTTATTTTTTTTCTACAAATTTACCAAATTGAATTTATAGCCTAAATGTTGTTGTTTCAAAATAAAAAATTCAATGTTAAATTATCCTACTAAAAAATAAAATCAAATTGTATGTATATAAAAAAAAAATTACTTTTTTCTTGCAGACTATATACATATTTATGTACATACATAATATGATATATAAAATATATATTCAAGAATCTAAACAGAGAAAAAAAAAATAATATAGGGATAATGAAAGATACACAGAAACCTATAGTAAATAAAAAAATGGGGAAAAAAATAGATTTTTTTTTTTACCCATAAGGACTAATAGAACATGAAATACATGTACTTCCGTATTTACGTATTTTCAGCCATTTCGAAATTATGTAAACATTATATAATATAAACAAAAGATATATATATCTATTTACTGGTATAGTACGTAAGTTAAAGGTATAGTACATACATACATATAATCAACATAAAAGTAGAATGCTTTATAAAGTATAATTTAGTATTGTATATATTTGTAGTGTATATGTATACCATAGGTCCGGATCTCTAAATTTTAAATGCAAATGAATGAATAAAAAGGAATATAATACAAACTTTAAATAGGATATATTATTATAAAAACTTTAATAAATACATCTTCTTACATATTCCAATGAAGATATGCTAGAAAATTTTTCATACATAATATGTACATATTTACCTTTTTTTTTTCCTGACATTTTACTTTATACATTTTGATAAGATTCTCCGAAATATATTACAAAAAAAAAGAAGAAGCTTTGTGTTACCTTTTTAGATACATATATTAAACTAATTTTTAAATTTTATAAAAATGAATGTTACATGTTTTATATTTCTTTTTTTTTTGTTTTTTTTTTTTAATATTTCGCTTTTTTGTTTTAGAATTGAAAAATAAAGCAGAAAAAACATGATATTTTTAATGAAACTTTAACTATTTGCTTTTCTTCAATATTAGATATATTTAAAGTGATGTTTGTGAAAAATGAAAAATTATTTAAAATTCTTATATTAATAATGAATGAAAAAAAAAAGTACTCGTATAAAATGGGTCAGAAAATGTATATATACAAACGATAAAAATGAATAAAGCTTAAAAGTAATACTATATGCAAACCTTCAGTATTTTATTATTTATTATTATTTGTTGTCTATTATCAAAAGATTTATTTTATAGAAGTACAAAATTTAAAAAAAAAAAAACTTTATTTGTGTTTACATGAAAAGTTTCAAGAATTATTTATTTATTTTTTTTTTTTTCAATTCATAAAAATACAAAAGGAAATTGTATAGAAATTATAAAATACTTATATCTTATTTAATAATAATTTTTCAAAGATATAAAATGTAATAATTAAAAGTTTCACAAGAATAAAATAACATTTTTGTTGTTGTTGTTGTTGTTGTTCTAATTAGGTTAATTATCACAACTAATTAATATATGTATGTATATACTTACATGAAAATAAGAAGCTGAAGAATGTTCTTTGTTAATATAATGAGGGTTTTTTTGTTTTGTTTTTTTTTTTTTTTTTGTACAGAAAAATCTAAAATTTACATTGAAGTAACTACATATTTGTATTTACTTGTAGCTATATTCTAGAAAATAAATTCTCTTCTTAAATAAGTTTACAAATATTTACAGCTATTAAAAATTATTTGAACAAAGAAATAGTTTTTTAATAATTTCATTTAATTTTTTTTTTCTTCTTAAATTTTAGTTTTTTTTTTTATTGAAACAAAAAATTCATTTTTATAAAACAGCTTTCATTGTCTTGACTTTCACAAGAGTATCTAATTTTTTTTAATGAATAAACCAATGTTAATTCTCCCAAAGAAAATATTTTGAAAAATATTAGACAAACATATATAGTACATATAGCATTTTAAAAGTTATTCAAGTATTAAATTCATATAATTCCTTACCACACTAACTTAATATAACAATAGAGAAAAAAAAAACAATCTTTAGAAAATGTTATACTGAAAATCTCTCATAGGAATAATAATCATCTTATGTATATACATAACTCACTCCTCCCTCCCTCTCTATAATCTACAAAAGTTCAAATGAAATGTCCATCAACACCTCCCTTCTTTATCTTGTTAACTTTCCCCACCTTATTTTTTTTTCCATTTTCATTCACCAACGCTTCGTTAAAAAAAGTTCAGTAAAAAAAATACCCGTACGTTATGGCTCAAAAAAAAAAAAAAACTTTTATATGATATTCTAAATTTTACCACATCAGAAAAATAGGTTAGACTATGTACAAAAATCAATGCAATAATGGTTTAAAATTTCAGTCACTTCCACTGCATCGATTTTAAGTTATTGTCATTATAATATTGGCAAGATAATCATAATATCTATAGCAGCCAAAAAATTTTGGTTATATAACATCTACTGAATGCTGTGTTACATGCCAGGTATATTTAGATCCTTTTAATCATGTCCATGTTTTACTTATCCATTTTACGTGTACAAGTATCGCCCATTTAAGTATATGCACTCAATGTTCACCTAAATAATGCAACATACTTAATAAAAATGTCATCATAAGAATATAGGATTTGAAATTCGTTGGTAACCATGAACACCACATGCAAGAAAAGTTCAAAAACAAAAAAAAACAACAAAATTCGATGATTTACGATATTGATTTTAAGGATTTTATTTTACAGTTTTTTTTTTTGTATTTTTAATAAAAACTAATTCTCAGGTGTTATATAATTTATGACTTTTATGTTTTGGTTTTTGTTTTTCATATTTTCACCTTTCCACCGTTTTAGTATTGGTATAGTATAACTAAATGGTACAACAAAATTTTTGCATTAATATTTTTAATCCTCTTAAGCTTACACCAAACCAAAATTATTACATTTCTTATTTTCTCCATTTTGATTAGCTATTCTTTATTTTTTTTATGTTTTTTTTTTTATTTATAAATCACAACATAATACAACGATTCATTGTAAAAGTTCATAAACTTTATCAATCTTATAAACAAGTCCAGAATTTGAAAAAAAAAAAACAAAAAAAAAAGTTCCAGTAAATGTTTTCAAATATCATAAAATGTTAGTCACGTCTTTTCATTAATCATTTTCAAAATACAAACAATGTATTCTCAATGATTAAAATTCACAGATTATAGAAATTTTTGGCTAAAATTCAAATATAAAAAATTAAATGAAAAACTTGCATATTATATTGAATTCATATTTAATACTCTGTTATGTGTATCAAACTCTTATAACTATATATGGCTAACAGCAAGGACATAAAAGGTACGTGATTAGAATTAAAATTCATGTGACATTTTTAAAGACATTTTCATTCAGAAATTGACGTAATCATTTCAGAAAAAACAAAAAAAAATCATGGATTTTTATGACACAAAAAAAAAAAAAAAAATTAATATTAACATAAAATTTTATTACAAAATAAAAAAAAGCCAAATTTTTGATTTTACTGTTTGAGAAAAATTTAAATCGCGAAAATCCAAAAAAATAAATCTTTGTAATACTGAATTCTTTTGTTTAATGTTTAATTTTTCTGCAGTAAAATTACAAATCGCACAAAAGAAAATCCTACGTACAAAACTAAGCTAAAATGTAAATAATTTCAATGCAAAATGTTTTTTTTTTTTTTTTTCAAAAACAAAGTAAATCTATACTAACAAGAAAAACCAACTAAAAAGAAAATCATAATGACAGAAAACTAGAATAAACGTGACACTTTTTTTTTAATGTTTTTTCATGTTATCTTTTATTTCTCTTTTACATTTTTGTTTCTACTATTTTTTTCAGAACATTTTGTTTGAGAAATACATAGAATATATTGTGGTTATTGGGTTGGATTTCTGGGGTTTTTACTAAATTTTTCCTTCATGTTATTGTTATTTTGTGTATAGTATTCCTATTATTGAGATTATTTCACAATGAAAACATATGAGCATTACATACTTTTACATCTGATTTTCCTTTCAACAAAATCCTCCCACTAGCAATCTATCATCTATGAATTTTTTGATTTTCACATGTTTTTTTTTTTTTTCATCGATTTTATGTTTATTACAAAAATATTTTTTGTTTAAATTTCTGTTCAAAAAAGTATCTATTTAGAAGAATAAACATAAAAAATAAATATAATAAATAAAATGGATGATTTTAAATTCAATTGTTAACAAAGTTTTAAAAATGTTTTTTGTTTTTGGTAATTTTTTTAAGTAAAATTGATTTAATGTGACAAAAACACAACATAATGTAAGATTGTGTATATGATGAAATTCGAAAAAAGATTTTATGTAAAAATTTTCAAAGTTTTAAGATTTTTTATTTTCTCTGGTATAATTTTCAAGATTTTTAAAAAGTGAAGGTAAGTAGTTCGATTTTAAAAGCCTTGAGAAGAATCAAACTTTAAAAAATAAAGAAAAACAAATCCTTCAAAAATAATTTTCTAAAGTTTATCAAATTTTTTTATTTTTTGTAGTCATTTTTTTTTTTAGCAAAAAAACTAAAAAATTAAACTACATACATTTTGTGTCACATAACTTTTTCTGTCAATGATAACATTTTCGACATCAATTTTTTACTCAATTGAATCAGATTCTAATTTGTTTTATTGAGGTATACGTACATTCAGTAATACCGGATGGGTCATTTCACTTAAAAGGATATAATTTCCTGTTAATAAATTTTTATTTAAGATTTTTGTTGAAAAGAAATGCTTTAGTAGAGTGATAAAAAAAAAAAATCTTTTATACGAATTTGTTTTTGTAAAAAATAATATATGTCATTGTATCTATGAATTTCCTTTACTCATAAATAAAAACTCATGAATAAAAGCGAATGAATAAGAACTTTGAAAGGAGATTTATTTATGTATTTGTTTTTCATATAAGATTTTTAGTTATTATGTAAAAAAGAAAATTAATTTTATTTTATTGTTATTATGCTCTTTATTTATCATTCCATTTTTCATAATGATTTTTTTGATTTTTATGATTATTTCATATTTGACAAGGCAAATTTCGATCATGTACTCGTATGACTGTTTTTTTTTTATATATATATATAAATAAATTCCTGATAAACAAGCATCATTTATTTTTAGAGATTTATTTTTATGTATTAAATAATCATGAAATTAATTTTAAAGATTAAATGGATATAAAGCCTTGAGATTATCCTCAATTTATCAAATGATTTAAAAAAAAATGAATGTATCATATTTCCGTTTTAATCTCTACTGAGTCTTTTTGAAAAATTACCTTTTTAATTTTTACAGATATATATGTAAGTGTAGTATGTACATATTTAAAAATAAAAAAAGAAGAATTAGAATAGAATTGAAATACATATGTTAGATTATATACATATATTTTGAAAAAGTGAAACTATGAAAGAAAAAAACATTTACAGTGAAGTGTTTAGAAAAATCGAAATGAATTTATTTTATTTTAATAAAAATTGATTTTTATATGCTCGAATAATAATTCAAACAGCCTTTAAGTCCTTACTACCGTAACGTTGACAATACTTTTTTTTATTACAATACACTTTTATTATTACTATATTTTCCGAAAGCTTAGTCTAACTCAAAAATATTCTTGAAAATAATATAAGCATAATTTAAAAACATCTATTACATGTTGTCATAATTATCAGCAATTTAAACCACAAATTCCACACTATAGACATACTAGAGAACATAAGTAATATTTATATACTCATCAATTAGATTGTTTGTTATATTTCTTGTATATCACAACTATAAGTATTTATATATAAATGAAAATTTTCAACAAAGATAAATTACAGAAAATAACAATTAACAAAATAAATTGTCTCAAGTGGTATCATATTCACTATACGAGTATATGTATCTATATATCTATTACTTATATATCTATTACATAAACAAATTTTCTTACAAAATTTCCTTATCATATATGTAATATGTTTGTCTATATGTACTAAATTAATTTCTCTACAAAAGTTAATAAAATATTATTTTACTCACCTTCTCATATATGAAAATGTACATACATATGTATTTATGTACATATATACTAATGTGATATTATTCTATTATAATGTTCACATTATGTAATATTATATACTCTTTGCATACCCAAAATTCTATATTAATTTAATTCTAATACCAAAAATTCTAATACGATGACATCTACCTAAATTTGAACATCGTAAATCATTTAGATTAATTCATTTAAACTTCTACCAAAAAAAAAAAAAAAAAAAAACAGTTATTACTCGAATGTCCTTATTATAAAATAAATTTTGTCCAAGATGAATTTGTTCTAAATACATTGGAATTCTCAAGCTTTTAATTTTTATTTTTCATAAATCAATTAAAATTCATTATTTTGAGCGATTTCATTTGAATTTTAAGGATTTTGTTTTTGTGAAACTAATAAATTTAAAATAAATTCCTTTAAAATGCAAAATTACTTGCTAGTTAGACATTGGAGACTAAATTCACTGAAAATAATACAAATTTTTAACAGCTGTTATTGTAAAAAAAGCTTTAAATTTTAAAAAATCCTTTTTCCGAAAAATTCAAAAGTAAACTTCCAATAGAAATCGAATAAAAAATAAATTTTAACAATAAATTTTTAAGTACTAGCATAATATTCAGTTTTTTTTTATCCTTTTATCTTCAAATGTCAAAGTCAAAGAACTCTTCAAAATCCTGGAAATAATTTATTAAATTCTTTTACTGATAAGCAAATATTAAGAAAGTTCTTATTAAATCAAAATGTTGAAATAATAGAAATTTCGATGAATTTCAAGCTTAAAATAAAAATATTAAGAATAATTTTTGCTGAAATTTTACAAAATAGTTCCAAATTGACAGCACAAGATTATTAATTAGTTCCTAATCCTCTTTCTGTCCGAAAACTTCAACTTAAAAAAACAACAATATGATGAAAAAAAAAAAAAAAACTTTCTCTGTCGGATACCTTGAAATTTATTTATTTTTTATATCAAATAAAATTTATGTTATTTTTCATTCAATCAATTCTTTTGTGTTTTTTTGCAACAATATTATTTTTAAAATCCACCCAAATTTCCTATCACATGTTCCTATATACATATATTTAACTTTTTTAAACAAATAAACGAACATGCAAACAAAACAAAAATTTCACGATTTTTAAACATCTGTTTCACATTTAGTATTCAAATTTTTTTTTTTGTTTTTTTTTGATTAAGATTAAAAAATGAAAGTACACAAAATACATTAAAGTTTTACAATTTTAATACAATCAGAACATAAATTTTCTGATGACCTTCTCTGTATAAAAGTAGAACATACGAAAAAAAAAAATAGCAAAAAAAAGTATATATCAAATGATAACAATTTTTTTGTTTTTATTTTTCAATATGTAAAAAAGAATTACATAACATTATTTAAATTATAATGCAGATTTTTATTTAATTTTATTTTTTATAATGTGACCTTTCTTGAAAAAAACATGATTTTATTCGAAAAAATTTTAAACGAGGTCATTGTGAAAAATTATCTAAAATACTATCTAAGTAATTCAATCGTTATTATAAATAATCGAGGTAAAATTAACATTGAATTAAATTATTGAAAATTGGCACATAACTTATAAAATTTAAATTTTATATAAAATCGAATATACATACGTACATATGTAGCTGTTAGAGGTCGAATAAGTTCGTTCTTTTCCAATGAATTTAGTAATTCACATTTCACTCAAACTGTAAAATTCGCTAAGGTCATATTGTTGAAACGGTTTCAATTAGAAAATTATAGAAGAAAAGGCCAACAATTTTGAACAATCTTTCTTACTAAACAAAACTAAACTTTTACTAATTTATTGATTTTATCAATTTAAAATTATTTCTTCTTTTTAGAAAAAAAACATAAACAAATTCAATTAAAAAAGTAACAAGCTTTTTCACTTAAATTTTCTTTTCAAATTATTTTAAATTTTGTCATTAATTGAAGATAACATTCGTTTTGAATGAATGTTTGTTTTTACCTTTTTTTTTTTTCTTTCTTTTCTTTTTGAATCAAAAACCATATATGTACATATTACTATTTCTGAAATACTTAACTTTGTATTTTTAAAGAAAATTTCTTAAATATTATTGAAGATTTTTTAAAGCGATAACAAATACGAAGATAAATTGAATTGATAGTATTTTCGATGTTTTTCACAACAGATAATTTTTTTTTAAATGAAAGAAACTTGATAAATGTTTAGTTAAACGAAAATAGAACAATGATATATGATATTTGAAATGGTCACATTAGAACAGAAAATTAATAAAGATAGATGTCATTAATTTCACTCAAATATTACTTGTGTAACACTTTCACTCTAAAAAATTTCATATAAGTTTTTTTTTTATGGATTTTTACTCTTTCGTACTTTTTTTATTGCTTTTTGTGTTATTGTTGAAGAATAACACAAAATGAAAACATTAAGAATATATAGTCTGCCCTTTTTAAAGTTTTAACATTATTTTACATATTTTTTTAAAAATGTGTATTTAAATATTGCACATTGAAAAGGTGTCAGTTTTTCTTCATATTCTTTAAAATACATACAAACTCTCCATGAAAAACACTTAACGTTTTTTTATGACTGAAAAGCAAAACTACCCCAAAAAACAAGTACTTTTTTTCTTAAAATTATTTCTTTTTAATAATTAATATGAGAACATTAAAAGAACATTTTCTCATAAATTATTACCTATCAATTTATTCTGTTGATAGAGCTTCTGAAAAAAGAAAAAAATAATTTTAGATGCCTATATACTTCGAATTTTGTAATTCATAATACATTTGCTTAGAAATTATTTACAAAAATCATTTAGCTTAAAAACAAACTTACTTTCTTCTAATGCTTTTATTTTTGAATAAATTTTTTCTACAGAACACCTGTTTTTCATCACTTAACATTAAATTGCTTTCAAAATACATTAATACTTGATTTAATTTTAATTTTAATTGAATTGGGATTTTTTTAAATATCTCAAAGGAAATTATTTTACTTTATATTCAATTTTTAAGTAGATGATTGATGTTTCACATTTTAAAATATATCTTTTCAAATAAAAACGAACATTTAATTTTAGAATACTCTTGAGACAATTGTAAATATAAAATCCTAAATAAATAACTTTTTCTCATTTACAATTTAATATAATATTTGAAGATTTTTTTTTTTTTTTTGGTTTGAACTTCAAATCAATGTAAAAAAAATTATTTACCAGTTTATTTATCACTGAATTTTTATTATTAAATTCTGCCATCCTAAATGATCAAATTAAATAATTAAGGATGACAAAATATGTAATAAACTTAACGATACCACTTATACATTTTTTTTTCTAATTGAATCTCAAATTTGGTAATGGTCAGTGTAATTTAAATATTTAACAAAAATCAATAATAAGAAAAGGATAAAAAAGCATAATAAAGGTTCACATAAGTATTGAAATTAATATTCTTAATTGTACGTTTAAGTATTCTGAATAAATAATAAAGGTGGATAAATAAATAAATAAAAATCATAAATAAATTCAGTATAGAAAAAAAATTACTAGATACTTTATTTAAGCCTTGTTCTTTTAGAAACAAGAGATATAAGAGTATTTTATATTAAATAACCTAATAAAACAAAAACAATAATTCTATTGTTCATTATCCATATAATTTTAATATACGAGTAGAAGTAGTTGCTATTTACATATCGATTATTCTGGCCATCGCATATCATGCGTAAAACGTATAAAGATTTTGATATTTTGTTTTATAAATGCTCGTAGGCGTCAATTCTGAAGCATTTTTTTTTTTTTCTTATTTATTTGTGAATAAAACATAAAAATCTATTTTAAATCATCGTTACACAGAAACAGAATCATATGTATGTGTGTATATAAAGAACGTTGAAATTCAATCAATATGTGACATAATGAATTTTCCAATACTTTATCCTTCTATAAATCATACTGTAAAGTACATATTTCTGCTTTATTTATAATATATTTAACTAAATCAGTGAATAATGTAAATAACAAATATTTGAAGAAAAAAAAAAATGAAAATCAGATAAAAAAAAGTAATAAATTTTGAATGTTGGCATAAGTAAATATTATAAAGGCAATAAAATTCAACAAATTCTGTGTTTCTGTGGAATTTTTCTGAAAAATTATTATCAACACTCAAACAGCTTGAAATATATAGGTAGTATACACATATGCCCGTTTTTGATACAATAATATTTTTAAACCTTGCTGTGAAAGATTTTAATTTGTATTTCCTTTTAAATTCTTTTTTTCTTCCTACAAAAACAGATTTAAGTTTCTTGAAAGTTTCGTCTAAACGAAATATGTACCACCATTTTCCAAAGGACATTTTTTAAACTAAAATTCAATTACAGTTCCAGGAAAAATGTTTTTTTAGACAGTGTGTATTATTTAAAGTTGCTATGGCCCATTTCAAGAAAGTATAGTGAGTGGATTGGAGATTAAGGTACAATGAAAAACTACTTATATATAACGCCTAGAAAATAATAGGGTTCCAAAGAAGATAACCAAATCAAAATCTCAAAAAACAAAGAAGTATGATAACCAAGAGAGCAAAATAAATGAACAAAGGAGGAACAGATGTATTTAAACGAACTGCTGAATATGAGTAATTGAAAAGAGTTCCCCCACTATTTATTTTTTCTCACGTTAATTTTTTATGTTATGTCATGTTCAATGAAAATGGTGAGATCAAATATGTATGCGGTATTGAAAAAGGATAAAATCTTCTGGGATCTTCTTTTTATTTTCAAGACAATATTTTTTCGAACTATACTTCTTTTCGATGCTCCAAAAACATAAAATTGAATAAAGTAATCTATTTGTTTTTACTTTGACTTATCAAAATAATCATTTGTGGAAAAAAATATAATATATACATATATGTAAGTATAATTTAAATATCTATTACATGAAACTTTTCAAAAGAAACTTATTACATCAAACAATGTACATTACTTTGAAAACATAACAAAAAATAAATCACAATATTTAAACTAGGTTAGTGTTGAATTAAATTAGCTTTTTAAATGCACAAAACTAAAATCTTTTGTAAAATTTATAAAATATTTTATTTAAAACTTTAACTTATTGCATTTTAAAACTCTATCTTGAAAAAAAAAATAGTCTGACATTTTAGTTTGAAAATTTAAAGTATTCTTAACAAAACTTTCTTCTTATAAATATGACGGATTTTTACCTAAAACGATGAATAACAAGAAAATAATACAATTTCATAGATTAACTTTTTTTTTCTTATTCTTTTCCTTTATTATTTTTTTTTTTTTAAACTTTAAAAGTTCTGTTCTAGTTTTTTTTTTATTATACTATATTTTCACACAATTTCATTTTCCCATTTAAATTATGAAATTATAAAGTTTGACTTTGTACATGTCATAAAATTTTCAAAAGAAAAGTCAATTTGTGGATTGTGGTTTAGTAAGACATGTTTAGTTTTTTTTTATATACATATATATATATATATATAATAAATTGCATAATAAAATAACTTTAATGCAAATTTTTAATGGAAATCAAATAACGTCCTTAATTCAAAAAAAGAAGAAATATATAATAACGAAGTAAAAATTTATTATCATTTCAGTACAAAGTAAATTTTTATTAGTAAAGAGTTTTAGAATATTTTTTGTTTGTTCCATTTTATTCTTTTCTATTGAAAAAAAAAAAAAAATACTCTGAATGTCTTTACGAACTAAATAATTTAGATTCACTGTCAAAACGATATTTTAAAGTTTTCCATTTCATGAAGTTTTAATATTTCCAAAATATAACATCATTGCCGAAAAAACAACAAAAATCATAACATACTCAACAACAAAATCTTTTTCAATATTCATTTTTAAATCAAATAAAAATTTGTTGATAATTCTTTGAATAACAACATGTTCTATTTACAATGGAAATAGACCAGAAAATCTTTACTTTTTCTATTTCATTTTTATATTCCAATACTCGGAAGTTATTTGTATCTCCTAAAAAAAATTATAAAAACAAAAAAACTAAACTCATCACAAATACATAAGGTTAAATCTCGTGTGTACAGAACCCATAACATAAATAAAAATTTTATTAAAATTTGTGTTTTCTTATCTTTTGACTTTTGTCTGTTGGCTTTAGGGATTCCACTTTAAAAATATAAAAACACACACACACACACACACACATACTCAACAAAAGAAACAAAATTCTAAAATCCTTTGCTTTAAACGAATTAGAAATTTACTTTGAAGTTATTTACTCTAGAGAAAACACATAGATTTTGTATATGTATAAAAGCTTTTTATAAAAAAGTTTCATTTTTAAATGAGAGCTTCAAACTTTAGACAAGATTTCAAAGTGAAATAAGAAAATGATAAATCATGCAAAGCATGTAACAGTAAAAAAAGATCAAAGGTTAATAACATTAATGCTTAAATACTTTTACGAATAAAAAAAAAATCTTTGAAAAAAAAAAAAAAACCTTTAGATTCTGATTATTTTCTTTGAGTATAAATTTTTCAACTTAATAATTCCTCTGAAGAGGTTTGTATTTTTTAATGAAAATGTTCATTTAAAAAAGTTGTTTTTTGAGTTTGCTTAAAAAGTTTTTAAAATTTTTATATAGAAGTCAATCACTTTTATAACTTTTTTTTTTTTTTCAAAGAAATTACTTGTTCTTCAGAAGTCAGATACTTTTGTAATATCTATATAATCAGAGAGAGTTAGCGTTAAAAAAAAATTTCTCACCAAAAGTTCTTGAAAAACAAAATAGAACTGAAATATCATTATAATTATCAAGAACAAAATTTATATAATATTTTGGTTACGTTATTTACCACTTTCTGATCCTTTTTAAAACCCTATGTATTTCCTTATGTTTGTCAGTAAGTAGAGTCCACCACCTACATCTTGAAATTGATTTTTTTTTTTTTTTTTACTTTTATAAAAAACTAAATTTAAAAAATTATGAAGTTAAAAAAAAAAAAATTAGAAATTAATTGAAATATAATTACAAGAAGGCCATAATTAAAGAAGTAATTTAAAAATGGACTTTTTAAAACTTTTTACTTGAAAAAAATTACTATGAAAATCAAGATAAAATAAACACTAAGATACATAATCGAATTTTTTTTTTTGTTTTAATTTTTAAATAAAGAAATTTTCTGTAAAATAATAAATTTTGAGATAAACTCATCATCTTGATTATTGTCGTCATCACTGTCTTATATTTGATAAAATTTTAAAATATAATCAAAATAATGTACAATGTACAATTTTTCTAAATTATCTTTTGAATATTTTTGCCTTTTTTTATTTTTTTTATTTTTCTAAATTTGAATGATGAATATTCAAATTTAATTCATTTTCATTGTTATAACTTCAAAAATTAGACAAATGAGAAATAAAAATTAAAGCTTTACGTAAAAATTTAAATTTTTATTAAATTTTATGAAAATTTAAGAGAAAGTTTTCTTTTAAAAAAAGGAAAAAAAATGTTTTTTATTTCTTTTTAGTAATTTCAAGAATTTTCTTATAATATTCACATTTGTCTTAAAAATTCTTGAGTTATTTAAAGCTCAAAGTTATTTCTATAATCTAGTACAGTAAAAAAAAAACGAAAGAACTGTTTATTCATATATTTGTTTAAGTAAAAATAAATAACTAGAAATCCAGGAAAAAAAAATCCACATGAACAGACAACGAAATACATACATATGTATGTATGTATCCACATACGAGTATATGTACCAAATAGAAATAAGAAATATTTGAACAAAAAAGAAAAAAATTTCTCTTGTCTAGGAATCAAACATCTTTTTTTTTAAAATTTTACATAAAAATATTCATGGATTTTAGTACATGTTGTTGAAAAATCTGAAAAAGTATGCATACAATTTGAATAAGTTGTAAATAAATAATTAAGTAAGTGAGAGATATAGGTTTTTACATGTGGTCCAAGTGCATAGGTTTTATTGCTAGAATAGCTAAAAAAAGACAAAAATGTTTTTTAACATCCGCTCAAAATATTTGAATTAAATAGAAAACTACTATTGAAAATTTTGATCAAATAGTTATTCTATTAGCCCAGAAATAGATGAAAAATAAAATTTTATACATACTTCTGTTGATAAACATTTTAAATTTAAATCAAGCGCGTCAAGGACAAAGTTCATGCATATTTATGATTTCCAGGCAAAACACATTTATTATAACATTTTTTGTTTTCTATTTTTTTTTTCGTTCTTTTACTTAGAAAAATTTTTGTCTATCTAGATACAATTTAAATAATTTATTTTGACCGTCCATGAAACAAACAAAAAAAAAAAAAAAATAATGCGAATTTCTAATTTGTTCTCATTACATCCTTAATACGAGAGAAATAAATAATGGTCTGTTGATTTTGTTTGTCATTTAATTTTTGTAGACATCCTATTAATAATCCTTAAAAAAAAAAAGATAAAAACTATAAATCAAGAAATTTGTCTCTGAGATCGTCATTAAATTTAAGGTCAACCAATTTTTTTTTTCTCGACTTCCATTAGAAAATTGTATTACAGTCATTATAAAATTTAAATCTTAATATGTATTCAAAAAAAATTTATGATAAATTTAAACTAAGTATTAAAATATCTTAAAATTTTTCAAACAATTACCTCGTAATTTAGTATATATTGTAGTTTTTAATGATTAATTTTTTTTAATTACTTTTTCAACTCCTTTTTTTTTCAATTTTCTCTCGTAATAGTTATCTGACGTTTTCAATGGAAATGAAAAACTTTTTCCACACATAAAATAAATTCTATATATAATTACTAGCTTTTTGTTATGTTGTGTATACAGTACTCTCATACCATTCACTGATACATCTAATTCATAAAATATTTTATAGTTTTTGTTGGTTTTTTTTTTTCATATGAACGAACAGATAAAAAAATAAATGATTTTTTAGGTTAGTGGTTAATCATTAAAATTTAAATTTATGATTAAAATTAAAAGAAATATGCTCAAAAGAAAAAAGTTTTATAAAGCTTATGTGATTATTAAATTTGCAATAAACACCTACATAAAAGTTTATTTTTAGTTTAAATAAATTTGTCAGTCAGATAAGTTTTTTTATATTTTCAGTTTTTTCACATGACAAAAAGAAAGTTAAATATACATACATACTTATGTATGTACATATACGTATATAGCTACTCGTATAATATTTTTACGGTTATCCTGTGTTTTTTTGCTTTTCTCTTCTCAAATAATCTTCTTTAAAAATAACGATATTTTTAATGTTTCATGGTTGAAAATATATCAAATTTAAATTAAAATTTTATCTTAAGGGAAAATTATGCATTTTCTCTGAAAAGAATAATTTGAAAAATATATTATGTATTATTGCATTATATGTTTTTATGTGGGAAAATATAAAATTTTATTTTTTAAACGTTTCAGTTTTGTAAATTCATTTAGTTGTTAATTTTATTTTTATTTTTCCGTTCTATCGAATAAAATTTTGTACATAAACAATATTTTTGTTTGTTTCTTTTTATTATCTAAAGAATTATACATAATATATCTTCTAAAATACAATTTAACTAAAATTTTACTACACGAATATACATATGTATGTATGAATATCCTAAAGTCCAGATGTTACACAATTTTTCGTTTAAGTGGAACGTGATGTTATTACCAATGTTTGTAAATAAACAATTACTATTGTTATGTAATAGGTAGGTGAAAAAGCTTAATAGAAACTACGATTTTCCTGTATTTCTCTTATTATTATATTTTCAACTATATGGTGTAAAATAATAACTAAAAGATTATTTAAAATAACAAAATCTAAATACAGAATTACTTTCAGACACATTTTCTTGGTTTGAAAAAATTCAAATTGTCAAAATTTAGGATACCTGCTGTACTAGAGAATGCATTGCGAAATCATATGAACTTAAAATTTAATTTTATACTCAAATTCAGGTTTTGATGAGCAAAAAGAATCAGTCTTATCATAAACGAAAATCACTGTTTGCACAATAGGTGGTTAAACCGGTTATTTTGCGTTGGTTGTAACAAAAATGGTATAATTTTTTCCAACTTGGTATAATAAGAATCATGCAAAATAATTTTAGCTTCACGGTTGTAATACACTCATAATCTCGTTACAACTGGTCGTGCCACCTTCAGATGTAGTTTGAGCACTTGTAAAAACAGGTTTCATTTAGAGCTACAAACATCAGTGACAATGAATACATATACTTATATAGCAAATATACGACGGCGTAGACATATAACATCTTTCATCAAAATATCTAGACTAAGGTGACTCGGTCGCATGAGTAGAATGAAAGATCAAAATCCGTGTCTAAAAAAAAATTTTGCAGTCCAGGAAGATCTAGAGGAGCTGAAAATTGAAAACTGGAAAAGATTAAGTAGCGATCGTCTAGAATAGAGGAAAATTCTCAATAATTAAAGATCTTTCAGATTTTCATCACTTTCAAAGAAGAAGAAATACATAAAATCATTATCAGTTTTGGAAACAACTTCGAAACCAAAAAACTTTTATGCAGTTTTGTTTCAAAATTCTGTTGATTTTTTATTTCTATTGATTTGAATTCAAATTAAAAAATAAAACATAAATATTCAAGAATATTGAAAATAGAAAATTTTGTAAATTTAAGTAATGCAAGTTTTCAAGCTTATTTTAGTGAATGTAGGTGCATTTAATAATTAAAAAACAAGCAAAAATTACCGCCTCTGGTAAACTAATATTTGTAATTCAATTTTTATTACATTATTCAAATATGTAAATAATTATTGTATTTCATTTCATAATTCCTGAAATTTCCTGATTATTGTGATTATGACAGTTACCTAAATTATTAATTAAAATTATCTAGTTATACAAAAATGAAATGTTTCAAACACACTCATGTAAGTTGTAAATAATTTGCATATTTACTGGGTTTTCACAACTGGCTGAATTTTTAATTGATTGATAGAGAAAAAAAAAATTAAATAAAATGTTTTCTTTTTCGAATTCGATTATTATTATTATTTTCGATTATTAAATCAAAATTTGAATTTCAATTTAAACTTGCAGTTGTACAATATCATAAATCTATGCAAACACTTTTAAATAGGAGTATAAGATACTTTTAACAACAACAAAAATACTTACAAATTTATTGTTTATCTTATACATGAGATACTTACAAAAGCTTATCCCAGGATTACAATAAAAACATTCATTGTAAATTAAACATAAAACGTGTATAGTATAATCATTACTATTCTTTCGTTATTTTTTTGCTTTTTTTTTTTGTTTTTTTTTTTAAGTGTGTAGTATTTCATTTTTTTTATTCACTTTATAATAATTGTTATTGTTGTCGGGTAACTGTCTAGCCGACAATTATTTTCTATCTATATTATTATTATATTGTTTATTAGGATATCATAACTTGTTATATTTTCATGTCACGTACATTTTGTGTTAGAGAAGTTTTTGTTTTCTAAAAAAAAAAAAAAATTCTAATACGAAATTGTGAATTATAATTGTTAATAAAGTTTTAGGTATTACGTGCATTTAAATGCTTAAAAATCAAAATAATATAAAATAGAAGAAAAAAAATACAGATCTATGTATTATAGATATTTTTTAAAATCACTGGACAATTTGTATCAAATATCAAAATTAACAAGGATTTTTTCTTCCAACATAATAATAATAGAAAATTAATTTTGCACATGTTTTTCTAAAAACACGTGCAAGTTTGGAACAATAAAAAAAAGAAATTTCCACCCTTACAAGGGACCAAAGATTAATAGCTAACCATTTATATTATTTCACCACAAATAAAAGTTTTTAATAAATTATATAAAAATTTATGATTTTTAATACATATGATACATACATATATGTACGTACATACATACACATGTGTACCTACATAAAAAAAATGAATAACGTGTTATACATAATTGATAGTGTTTCATCGACATCACAATAAAACCATTGTAGGATAAAAATAAGCTTATAAATAACACTAACAGAGATTATATTTATCATTTCAATTACTCATTTCTGAATATTTTTAAGCTTAGAAACAATCATAATTGAAATAAGAATGTTGAAAAAATTAAAAGTTGAAAAAGAAGCGATCGTGTCTGTGAATAAGCTCTAAAATTTCAGGTTAATTAATCCACAATAATAAATATTAATATAAAAATTTGGTGGTGAATGGCTGAAAGTGGAAATGATTGGTTTTTGAAACTAAAGATCTTGGGTCCAAATCGGCAAATTATACATAGTAAACTCAAGTTAGTCTGAGATAGACCCTAGCTTACACAGAGCCCCTAAATTTCAACCTCTAACTTCTAACTTTTTATCTAAAACTTGGTACTTCAATTTAAAAAAAAAAACAAACAAAAAGGAATAACAATTAAAAGGATTTAAGATGTAAAATAAAATCCACTTCGAAATAAGCATCTTTTTTAAAAATAAAGATTTTAACATTGAACTAAAATAATAAGTATGTATGTTGTTTTCTTGTTTAAAAATTTTGAAAATGAATTCAAATAAAAAAAATATTATGAATATTATCACGAGGATACAATTTTATAAATGTCACAAATTAAGTTCCAGTAGTTCCAGTCTTATTAACAGCATCAAAAAAAATAAAAAATAAAAAAAATTAGTAATTATAATAAAATTGATGAACTAATCAAACAATTGTAAACTGACTGAATCTTGACATTATTACTTTTCAATTAACGTTAAAAAGTCGATAGAATAAAATATTTATCACAAAACAACAATTCAAATCAAGAATATTTTTAAAATTAAATTTATTTTACTAACGTCTTACAATTCAAAAAAATAAGAACAAGTATGTACATATAACTAATTCATATATCAAACTGTGAGATTTAAAATAAAAGTTTTACCTGTAAAATACAAAAATTCTTCTATTTTAAAGGGGTGGTAACTTTCAACAGAACATTTTCCTAAACAACAGTTATATAATTTTGTTGTCGTAGAAAATGAACATATAAATAAACTTGTTTCTTGTCTTTCTGAAAGCATTATTATCAATGTTATATTTTCAAAACATAACGATAATATAAAAAATATGTGATTTTTTTTTTTTTTTTTTTTTTTTTTTTGAAAATATTTCATGTTACATGTCACATACGTTAATTCCTTGATATATGAGATTTTATGTTTTCTTGTTGAAAATATATTTGTAATCTTAAATGTAACATGAAGTTGTTTTTTTTTTTTTTTTTGTATTGAGAAAATCAACAATGATAATCATGTTTTTCGAAACTTGTAACAGCTGACAATGATTAAAAAATCAAAATTACAAGGAATAAACTTGGTTATTTTTTTTTAAATAATTAAAAATACTGTATGCCATGAAACATATACTCGTACGTACGTATATACATATATGTATGTACATATGTATATACATTAAATAAAAATTTAAAACAAATAAATGGTAAATTAAATCAATCTAAGTTAGAATTCTTTGAAGAAAAAACCGAACTCAAATAAAAATACTCAAAAGATACATAGATGTAATTTTCTAAAAAATTAAGTAAATTCCCATAATACAACTTACTTACTTTAATATGTAATTGAAATTTAGAAATTAATAAATTAATTATGAGATATTTTTAATGATAGTTAAAAAAATTAATACATATAAATTTTACACACAAATTATAGAATATGTTAAATATTTGATTTATCTATTATATAAAATTTTCAAAATTAAATTTGAGACTGTGTAAACACAATTAATAATTATTGATCTTATAAATATTATTTATTTACATACCTACTTTAAAAAAAAAAATAAATTTATGTAAAATAAGAGTTATTGAACAGAAATAAAATTTTATTTATTGATATGTATGTAGATACACATACACATATATACATACATATGGAAGTTATAGGTTTAATTATTTCAATTTTATTGATTTGAAGGGAAAAACTGGAGGTTAATGTATATTTAATCCTTTAATTAATAATCTTTTTAAATATTTGTATGTATATTTTGATAAGTTTTTTATAAATGGGTATTTTCAGGAATACAAAATATTTCGGAAAAACCCATGAATTTCATCTGAAGCCACTTTCACCATTGAAGTCTTAAATTATGAAATTCTCTTTCACCTTATGTATTCTAATCAATCCCCGCTTCCTCCTAAATAATGTACAAAACTTAAAACAACTTTCTTTCTTCACCACTCATAAATATTTCGACCTTTTTTCACTGTGCCACTGTTATTTATCTTTTATCCATTTTTATAAATTTTATTCTATACAACACATATATGATATTTAATGAAACTTCAAAACATATCGTCAACATATTCTGATAATTTTATCACGTTTTATTTAAATTGCAACAATTACATAAAAAAAAAATCATTAAACGTGCCAAAATAATTTTACTTTTATTCTTTTCTTTTCTATATAAGAGGCATAAAAACATACATATACATACAAAAAACACATTATTTTCTAAAACCCTTCTTAAATCGTTTTCAATATATATTTTTTTGTTAATACGAAACTCTTAAAGTGTATCAATCCAATACTTATGTCCCATATCACATTAGATATATTTCATTTAAGATTAAATAAAAAAAGATAATACACATTACAGATGTACAATATTTATCTTAATTTGTTTCTTATTTGAAATATTTTCTAAGAAATTTTTCTTTATTTAGCGTACGAAATTCAATCACTAATTTAAAATCAGATAAAAAACAAAAAAGTATATACATAATGGAAACATTATTAATTAAATGCTTTCCCATAAAAAATATTGAAATGTAATTTATAAAAAAAAAAAAAACTTAAAAAAAAAAATAATAATAATTATAACATTATGAAGCGCATAAAAAACAAATAAATCAAGTCATTACACACCTGTATGATAATCACATTTTTTTTTTGTTGTTGTTGAACAAATTAGCAATTAATTCAGACCACATTATGAATTATGTTTCAAAAATGCTGGCATCATATGATACTAATGATGATGATTAATGAGATTTAAGGTATGTTTTCTTTATATAAAGCAAAATAAATCACAAATTATGATGTTTTTTTTTTTTTTTTGAAACACATTATATCCAATTTTATTTGTTTTGATTTTGAAAATTTTTTTTTTTTTATAACCTTGACAGTATAAGTCCTTGAACAATGGAATCTGATTCTTTTACTAAATTATACCACAAAAAAAAAATTTCAGAATACTTTTTTTCGATGAAAGTTTAAAAAAATAAGCTCTTGTTTTTTTTTTTTTTTTTAATGTTCTTCAATAAAAAATAACCAAAAAATTATTTTGCTGTTAAATACTAGCTTAAACTTTCATGAGTTGGCTTTCATAATTATCTTAATTTAAAAAACAAAAAAACAAAAAATTAAAATCAAATAAAGAATTTCAGTTTCTCACAATACCTATGTAGCTATGTATGTATAGTAATTTATAAAAATTTCTCTTTTAAAATAGAAGCAAAGTAATGATTGTTAGGAGTATGTATTTTAAAAAGGATATAATTAAAAAGATTTGCGGTAAAAAGTATATTTTTTTTTTTATTTTAAAGTTATAAAAGATACAAACTTTTTATACACATTTAATTTGAAGATTTCAAAAGTTTTCTTACACAAAAAAAAAAATAGTTATATTTGACAAAAAAAAATAAGAAAACTTTTTTAAAAAAGTTTTGAAAGAAATAAACTAACTCTGAAAGAATAAAACTATTACATATTTTCCATTATAAAAATGAAATTTTTCTAAAGGATGTGATTAGTACGAGACTAGAAAATTTTTACAAAAAAAAAAAAAAAAATGGACATTAGAAATTGTAAAAAAAAAAAATTTTTTTTTTTTTTGTTTTTTATATTTGTTTTAAAAAGTTATTTTCTTGAAAAAGAAGCTTTTAAAGTTTACCTTTAATTGCATAAGTTGATGGTACAATTTATTCTAAACTCTTAAAATTATTGTTGTTTTATTTTGAAATAAAGAAAATATAAAAAGGTTCATGCATATCCGTGTATCATCTAAGTTTTTATACTTTGTTCAATATTTTAAGCTTTTTCTTCTTTTAAGAAATTCTCTTGAAAAAGTATTAAAAATTTCAAAAGTAAGTATGTATGTATATATTTTAATTTAATTTTAACGAGACATAAATGAACAGTCAAAATTTTTTAATTTTTTATTATCTAACAAAAAAAAAAAAAAATAGCTGAAACTGCAATTTTTAAATTAAAATTTGATAATTTCTTTTTATTTGAAATACACAAATTTTTTTTAAGAATCTTCATTACAAGATTCTTCTGTCCTACATATCTATAAAAAGGTTTTTAAATTAAAATGTGATAGATTGAAAAACTTCGAGCCAACAGACAAATAATACGTATTTTTTTCTAGTAATAAAAAAAAAATCAATCAATATCATTATTTTTCCAACGTTACAAATAACCCAAAAAGTTAATAAATTAAATGTAGACCAAAAAGTTTTCTAACTATGATAAAAGCACTTTTCTTTCATAAAAACTAAAAAAAGAAAAAAAAAATAAACCTCAAAAAACAAAAATGTAACTGAAAATCTTAAAATGTTCAACGATTTGTCGTATGAGTTTATTTTTCAAAATAAATATTTTCTTAGCTTTTCTAGTTTTAACTTAATTAAATTAAGACAGCAAAAAATTGTGTTTTTTTTCTTTTTTGTATTTTTTTTTTCCACTTTGAATCATTCAATTAAATTCCTTTTTTTTTTAAAAAAATATGTATTTTTTCTAAATTTGAGTTAAAAATGTGTTTGTACTTTTTATTGAATAGTATAGGAAAATAAAACTGCGGAATAAATCAAAATAAAATATTATAGAAAATAATTCTACAAAAAATTTATATAATATAATATAATTAGAACAAAAATAAAAATAATTGGTAATTTAAGAATTTAATTGAAAGCGAATGAACTTCTAAATAAATAAAAGTTCTTGACACAAATTTTCCAATAGAAAATAGACAATGAATAAAATTTCATTTCAAAATATCCTAAAAGTTTTATATACGAGTACATATACATATAATGATAGATCGTTGATTTTCAGTTGTGAAATTTTAAAATATTTACATAGAATTTGTCCTTCTACGAAAATAAAAAGTACAAGAAATGTGAAATTGTTGAGGATACAAAATTTTTGCAATTAAATTAAAAATTGTGCTGAAAAATAAATTTTTTGATTGTCTTTTTTTTTTTTTTTTTTTTTTCAATATTATTGATTGTTTTTTTTTTTTTTTGAAAAGAAAACATAAATCTAAGATTCGAATTAACAATCAATGAAATAAAATATTTTGTGTAGTTGAATGAAAAATAAAACAAATTAAAAATATTGCACAAAGTTTACAGACTTCAAGTAAAAACAAACAAGAAAGAAAAAAAAAAAAAACAAACAAATACATAAATCAATAAAATTAATTAAAAATAAACTTCATAAAATATTAGTAGGATTATTTTTTGCTTTATTTGTTTTTATATTTCTCCTTGATCCTTTTGTATTTAACATGAAATTTCTGGAATAATTGATAATTCTTTACACAGACAGACTAATTTGTCAATATGATTATTTTAGAAATGATTGATTTTTTTTTTTTTATTTTTTGTTCTTTTGATTACTTAATCATTTCAGATTACTAGGATATTTTAAGATTTCTATGTATTTACCATTTTACGCTATTTTTTTGATAAAAATTGAACAATATGGACACTCTGATTTATTTTTTGTATAAATCAGAATACTGAGTGAATAGATAGATTTGAAAATTGAATAAATAACAATTATAAAATTAATGATGAATCTTATTAATTTTTTCGAAAGATTGAGCATATCAATAACAAAATTTATAAGTAAATAATTGTTTTCTTTGAAAATTATTCTTAATTTATGAAAAACATTACAACAATTTACTTTACATAATGCTTATTGTACATATTTGTATGCACGTATGTACATACATATGTGCATTCAATGGAACAAAAATGTAAATCATTCAACAAAATTTATTTTATTCGTACATGTGAATCAAACATTTGAAAATTATTCTGCACATGCAACAAAATATCTTCCTATATAAAAATTCCTTCGTGAATTCTTATTGCATTTACCAAATATTTTTGTGTAATCACATATTTAAAAAGTTCTTTCTCACGTAACACAACTAAAAATTACGAAAATTCACAATATGCCAAAAAAAAATATACCCAAAATTGTAGATTTATCAAAGTAGACCTTTTTAGATACATTTTATATTATAATATGCGTTTAGAATTGTTGCAACAAAATAAAAATTTATGAAATTTTAATCAAAAGAATTTCATCAGAATTCTATTATAAGTCACAATGTAGTGATTAACCCTTTATTCTCTAAAGCACAACATTGATATTTATAAATGAAAAAGTGAGATCATAAGAGTTCTAAAATCTCAAAATTATGAATTAAATGTCTCATTAAATATAATAATAATAATGATGGTCATTAAAACCGCTGTTGAAAGACTTTCACCTCATTTTTTTTTTCATTTTTTTTTAAATTTGCTGTGCATAATTTTAAATATAAAAAATAATAGAATAAAAAATAAAATTTTAATTAAACATGTGTAAAGCTTTCAAAAGACAATTCTCTGTTATATTTTCAGGATGTATAAAAAGTCATGCTTTGTAATTTTCTCATTAAACTAAATAAACATGAAATTTTTTTGTTTTTTTTCAAAGTATACAATAAGGCCAGACACTATTCAATGTTTTTAATGACACATTTTATCTTAAACTGAAATCTACATTATAAAAATTATACATGTGTATGTATATTACGTATAACTCAACATATTCCCCACATACGAAACGTATCTGAAACAAAAGCGAATGCGTATTACCACGTAACACGTATTGTAAAGATATATAATACATACATATATAATAGTGCATGTATGTAAATGGTCATGCAAAAAGAGTTCTGCTTCGATGAAATATCAAAATATCTTTATTTTTTTTTCTGGTACTGAAATTTTCAACGTTCTAAATATTTGTAATTGTTTTTCCCCACTTTAATTTTAAAAGGTTTCATAAAAGACAATTTTTTTTCTCTTCAATTTCACAAATTCAAAATACTAAAGAAATGTGTTTTCTTAAGTTTTTGCAATCAATTAAATGACATAAACTCATTAATTTAATTAAAATCTTTTATCACGTTTAATTATAGAATTTATGTTTTCTTATGAAAAAAAATAGAATCCTTTTAAAAAATTATTAATTTTAATTAGTTCTGTTTTAATTCAAGAATACTTCATTTTTGTGTTTATCATTAACTATTCATTATATAAGAAGATTTTTCAAAATAAGATTATGATGAAAAGCTTCTTTTTTTTTATAAGTAATTTAATTAACAAACAAATTATAATTGAAATCTGAAAATATGAATATTAGTGCTGTGTTTTTTTTTAATTTTTATTCTATCTTAAAAAGATTTATTTTTTCTTTTAAGAAATAATTACACTTGGTTTTCTTGACTCACAAAAAAAAAAAATAAATCTTATTTAAAATATGGCTCATCAAGTGAACACAAAATATTCTTTATTTGATATTAAAAAGATACCTTTTAAATTATTATATATGTTTGCAAATACGGAAGTCTAAAAAAAAAACATATTTAAAAGGGTTAGCTTTCATTATGAATTATGAAATGATTCAATTAGAAAAAAAAAAGTGCATTAAGATGTAAATAAGATAAAATTCCACGCACATTGATATTTGTAGAGTTTTCAAGATAAGTTTCAAGTTACATATGTAGTTTATTTGCATGCTCACTCAGAAATGCTTTTTCATGCCATTTGCGAACACTTGACTTAAATTCTTTTTCTAACTTTTTGATATTCTGTTTATTATAAATTTTTTTTTAAACAAGCACATTTTATATGTATAAGATTAGATATTCCTTAAAAAATCATTAGGAAATATAAACTAAATTTTTAAAAGTTAAGATAAGACAAACAAATTACATAAGTACGTTTTTCATTAATTTATTTGCATTAAAAAAGTTCTTTTTTTTTTTTTTGAAATTAAAGAAATCCATTCAACGCTTTAAAATTATTTTACAAAATGCAAATTAATAAATAAAATCATAAAATCAACATTTTTTCCACTTAACTTTTATTTAGTTATTGCATGTTAAAATTCATGTATTTACAAAGCTTAAAACGAACAAAATTCAAAAAAAAAAAAAAAAAAAACTCGAAAGTATATAAATAAAAAATAAATTTAAAAAAGTCAATTTTAAATGTACACCACACGTGTAGACTGTAATTGAAAAAATAATTTTTATGTAATCAAAAAACCATTAAGATAAATTCTTCATGAAGAATACCAAAAATTATACAATATGTATATAAATATTAATGAGATGGTATGAAGATTGGTTAAGTTGAAAATATTTAAATTGATTTTTCAATATGTACTCCTATATTCACACTGTAATTAATTTTTCATATTTAGTTAAATACTTTTTCAAAATTGGCTCAAATCATATATAACTTTAATTTATTATACACGTGTTTTTATTAATTTTATATTTAAGGTATCTACTTAATTTTTAATTTAACGTTAATTTTTTACACATTGTGGATTAATTCATTAAAAAAAAGGAAACATATGTATGGATAATTTTTTTTCTTTTCTCTGGAATAATTCAAAACAGACCTTTGGTTTACTCTTATAAGATTTTTTGTAAATTTATAAAAGCTCTAAACAATTAAAATCATACACGTGTTTTTTTTTTTGTTTTTTTTTTTTGGAATTTATAAATTATTAAAAAAGGAAAAATAAAATAAAAAATTCGAAATCCTGTAATATTAAATGTTCATATGAAAAAAAACAATTTTTAAATAATTTTTTCAGGTTTGTCAGTGAATTACGATATAGTATGTATTTAAAAGGAAAACTGCTGGAAAAAATAACGGGTTATTGATCCTTATTTAGCTTTAATTACATGAAAATGTTTTTTTTTGTTTTTGAATTAAATAAAGAATTTGAAAAATATATGTACATACATTCTGAAATTAAGAAGAAGAATAATTTTTGATAGAAAAAAAAACTTTGGAAACTGAAATCTTAAAAAATTTTATAAGTTTTTGTCAAACTTTACAAAATGATAATTTTTAATTCTCGAAATGAATTTTGTCCTTAATATTTCTTATAGTTTTTTTTTTTTTATTTAAAAAGAGACCTTCATCCGTAATCATAAAAAATTAAATTATCTCATTTGAAATTTAGATTTAGTCAGTTTTGCAACAAATGTTCTACTTTTGATTTTAGCACTTTACACTTCTCCAATTTGTTAAAGTTTTCTTGTTTTTTTTTTTTTTTTTTTGAATGTGTACTCAAAGGAAATATCATAGAAAAATAAGAAATTTTTATTTCTAACAATCTGTCTACAAACTGTTATATTTCATTTTAAATTACATTTAAAAATAACTAATTTATTTTTATTTACTTTGAACTCAAAGAAGGTGAAATCATTCGATTTTTTTTCAGATCTATGAAACTATTTTTTTGGCATTAAAAAATCATGTTTTAAACTATGGAATGTATATAGCCATCTTCCTATTTCTTATTCGTGTAAGTAGATTTTTTTCTCTGTCATAATCCTTTTTACCCGTTTTTTCACCATTACTCTGTGTTTCGAAAAAAAAATAATAATAATGAAGTAATCAATAGCTCTAAAATTTTCTACAAATAATTTTAAAAAATGTTCAAAGGACTTATCAAGATTTATAAAAACACAAAAATACGAGGTCCTAAAATTAATTTACTTATAATATTTTTCCGAAGAAACAATATTTATTCAGGACTGCATTAATAGCATGGAATATACTTTTTAACCAGCATATTCTTTATTTGCTTTATCCCTACTTTTTCACTATTTCATCACTTTATTTTTCTTTTATTTTCTCTTCTATTTTCTTTTACTTTTGCCATTGCAACCGTTATTACACTTTATATTGACTTTTCTCAATTAAAACTTTTTTGTATTATTTTTTTCTTTGATCTTCATAACTGAAAATCAAACAAAAGATAAAGTTCAAATGAATTTCTTTATGAATAAGGAGAAAAAAAAATATAGTAAAAGTTTTTCTTTTAAGAAAAAAAAAATGCGGAAGGAAATACCGCAAAGGTTATTAACTTTATAGGTATGTATGTATATTTTTTATAAACACATATATGTATATAATTAATAAGTAATTACATATACATACATACATATATAACAATGCAAAATTCAAAGTGTACATAGTGTGTAGCAAAATAAAAAACGATTAACTTTCTTAAGTTACACCAACTTTAACATTATAATAGGACGAAAGGAAAAAAAACAAGAAAATCAATTATAAGAAAGAAAAAACAGAACAAAAAACGAAGTCACGTAAAGCCTTAAAGTAAAGAAAAGAAGAAGAAAAAAAAGTAAATACCAACATGCAAATAAGTGTAATTTAATCTTAGGATTGCATGTCTTATGAACATTTTAAAATTTTATTGTCGCATTATTCAAAAGTGATTCATCTAAACATTAAAAATATATACTTATTTTTTTCTTTTCTTAAAAACTTTTAATTTTGTATGTTAATTGATATAAAATACAAAATAAAATATGTATTGAAAATGACACCTTAACATATATGTAATGTGTGTGTTAACTTTTAAGTATTCACATCAATTACACATTATCACCTTCATTTTATTTTATCACATTGTTACATAAAATTCATTTAAAATATATGCTAATGACAATCCATTTAAATGTTGTGCGTGTATATGAAATAAAAGTTTTATTAAATCACTTAACATAGAAATAAATGCGTCAAATATAATAATTAATTACACAAAAAAAAACAAAATGACTGAAAATTAAAAAAAAAAAATTAACAAAATTTCTATAATTTAATCATTTTAGACCATTTTAATTTAAAATATTTGTTTTTTTTTTTGTATATCCTTTTTCTCCTCATTACGATAAATGATAACATTATTCTAAAGTATCATCAGACAATTTAACAGGCAACATTCAGTCATTAAACCTTAAATTTATATTTAATTTTTTTATGTCCTTTATAGTCTAGACCTTGTTGAAAATGAAATTACTGACATATGAAATAATATATTTAAATTAGTTAGACAAATTGGTTAGAAAATAAATGAATTTAAGAAGGATTAAATGTAGATTATATAATTAAATAAATATGTATGAGGAAATATAATACAAAATTTATAGAAAAAAATTGTATTTTCTTAGAAAAAAATAAACTTTAGCGAAATCAATCGATTGATCGATGATACATTTAAATCACAACTATCTCGATTTTCAATAACGATCTCATAATAACTTTTTTCATTTCTTAAATAACTGGGAAAAATTCATTAATTTCAGATTAAAAAAAAAAAAAGATAATCAAATAATTCAATTCTACACATTGAAAAATCTACAAACTCTATCTAATATCTTGCAAAGCACAGTGAAATAACAACTGATACTGGAAACTATCGATGAAAAGTTGAAGTTTTTTAACAGTTTCAACTGAAATCACATATTCGTCTTCGTAGAGCTAAAATCGTATTCAAAGTGAAAAAAAAACCCGGCTTTTTGGTTCGAAATCGAATTCATTCTTGTACGTTTTTCGTTTGTAGGCATAATCGATTTGAAATTCGAATATCTCCGAATCCTGCGATACGATTTAATAAAGATTTGTTCTCAGTATTCTTCTCCGTATTGTAACTTTTTTACATTTTTTTTTTTTTCATACCAAAATTGACATTAAGAAAAAATACTTTATCCAGAGTTTTTTGTTTTTTCTCAGACTTAAAATTAGTATGAAAAAATATAGAATTAAACTAAAATGTGTAGAATGACCTTTAGTAAATAAAATTAGTTGCACACAAGTCCTTTAAATATGTACGTAGGTAGAGCTATAATTTCGTTTGGTATTTGTAAGAGTAAATAATAAAAACAAAATTGCTTGATGCTAAAAGTCTTTTGTACTTTTCTTGTGTACTTTCAAAAAAAAAAAAAGTACTCAAAAAATGTAATATTACAGGAAAGTATATAATAGAATTTAATCTTGTTAAAAATGTATCACAATTGTATGTATACATAAAATACATCTAAAAACTCTTCGACATTTCTTAGAAATTTAATTTATAAAACAAATATTTATAAATTCCTAAATTTATTCCTTTTTTCCTTGATTATTTTTATAATTTCCTCACTAAAACAAATCATATACAATTACGTTCACAATTCTATAAGTATGATATTAAATGTATGATGTTAACGCTCTGTCACTAGACTCTTTTAATTTCCAATTAACTCACCCAAAAGAATTTCATTTTTAACATCCTTATACACATATACATACATATGTACATATGTGATAGCACCGTATTTCCAACAACATATCAAAATCACATTTTATACAAATGAATATTTCGTATTACATGATCACGTTCTTTTTTAATGTCTTTATACGCCAATTTTTATTACTGACACAGCACTGTCATTAATTGTATTTTCAAATCACATGATTTTTATCATTAAAAAAGAACATTTAAAATCTAACATAGGATAAAAGAAAGAAAAAAAAATACGGTTTATCCTAAAATATTTACAAAAAAAAAAAAAACATTTACAAAATACATAGAGAGTGAAAAAAAAAATGATATGATAAAATGGGGAATAAACTCTTGACGTAAAATGTTTTTTTATATCCTTGTCATCATGTCATATTATTTTACTGTGTACAGCATTTATATGAGAAAAGAAATATTGATATGTAAGATAATGGGTGACACATAAGTAAAAAAGTAAGAAAATTGTAGAATTTAAACAAGATAATATTGTCAATATGACGTGCTATACTTTGTGAATATTTTTTTAAAAAATGTCTCAACTTTGTCATCAAAAATTATATGCAAGATTCAACAATTTACATAAAATTTATTTGAGGCTAACTTTCCCAGATTTCATAAAAAATAAAACACCCTATATAAGTGTATAGACATGTAGGTGCTAATGTAGAATGTCTAAAAATTACCATTTAGAAGAGATTTTTGTTCATTTGATTTTAATGACAATTTTATCCTATTTTTGTTGTTGTACATATGCCTTTATAATCTTATGTATAATTTTTGTAAATAAAAAAAATTTAATTTTTTCAAATTGAATAATTTATCAATGTAATTTATATATTTTTTTTTTTTTTTTTTGTTTTCAAAGGTATATCACGGCTAATTGATTTTATAAAATGAATCCAACAAGCACAGGCATAATAATTCTATCAAATCATTTTCAATTTTGAAAATTATACGAGAAAAAAAATTTAATGTATGTATATATGAACATATTTTATGTTACATCTGAAAAATAATTTTAAAAAAATAGTACAGAGAAAAAATAATTGCATCTTATTTTCAAAGTTTTTTTTACAGATTATTTTTTAAGATTTTTTAACTTAAGTATTGGCTTCTTTTTATACTTACACTAAAATGCATTACTTATCAATACAGTTAATATCAATAATTTATTAACAATTTTTCCTAAAAACTAGATAGAAATTTTTTCTTCGAAGATTATACACAGAATTTCAATTTTTAAAACTACAGAACATAAAAATCTCCAAAATTATTTAAAACGGACAGCAAATCATACAATTTCTTGTTATCATAAATTACATATAAATTAATAACTTTTAAAAATTTGTAAAAAATTCTTTCTTCGCCACGTACTCCCCCACCAAATGTTCATTATAACTCATCAAAAGCTTGGCTTAGATTTTTTTTTTATCAATTTCTTTTTTTGTTTTTTTTTTATCCTTCCTGCGTCGCGTCGTTCAGGTCTTTTTTTTACCCAAAAGGTGAAAATTATTTATTCCATTTGTAAGCAACAGACGATACCCTAGATGGGAGGCAAGCTTTATTTCCATTTTCCAAACAGTGTATAAGATAGTTAATTTAAGTTGACAGATTTTGTAAAATTGTAGGTACATAAAATATTTTAAACAAAAAATAATATTTGAGTTTTCAACCATACATACATATATCTTTTTCTTGGTACAAAGTCTTCAACTTTAAAAAGTTTTTAAAAGAAACTTTTTTTTTTCTTGAACATTTATACATACATTTCTGCATATTTTGATAAAAATATTTTTATCGTGAACTGAATAAAATAAATTTTTCTTTCTTCTTAATATATAATATACGAATGTAGTATACGTACATAGATACATACATATGTAACTCACTTTCGTAATCGAAATGTAAAGTAAGTTTCAAAGAACTTTTGTGTAGAATATTGAGAAGAAAATTTCATTTACTTTATTTTTTCAGAATGTCGAAGTTTTCATTCGTTGCACACAGTTTCATTTCTTTGTCTTTTTTTTTTTTTTTTTTTTGCAGTTTGTCTTGAAAAAAATAACTTAGAATAAAGAAAAGATGTAAAACATATACATAGAACTTTCGAAAAGAGAAACATGCTGATTTATCTACTTTGTATTCTCAGAACATTATGCAATCAGATCATTACAAAAGCACATTGTCTTTTTTTCTACTGACACACACCTAGGATTACAGTTGAATATTTCAGGATTTTTTTTTTAATATAATATTTCATGAAAAAATACTTTTTTTTTGTGATTTTATTTAAATATTTTAAATATACATATGTAAACTATGGTAGGAAAATTTCATCATTTTTTTTTTTTTCAAGATACAAGAAGCACCGCACCTGTGATTTGCTAAATCACCGAATGTTTGTAATAAAAATAGAATTTATTAGAAATTTAAGAATGTTTCTTAGTTCAGTTTGAGAGACTCTAAAACCAAATATTTTTAGAAAATATTAATCTTCGAAAAATGAAAGACATAGAAAATGTTATAAAAAAAATCTAATTTATTTCATTTATCTGGCACATATTAAAATTCTTGTGGAAAATATCCCCAAAATTAATTTTTTCTATTGTATAAAAAAAATCTTTAAATCTAAAATAATTTTAGTTTTGTATTTAACTTTCCCCCTCTCCGAAATTACTTTAATCATTGGTCTATATTGAAAGTCAGCAATAAAAGCTATATTGCTTGCACGTGTCACAAAGCATGATTGAACATTGCTTTTTTTCCGTAATTGACATACATACTCGTACATACATACATTGAGGGCACAGAAGTTTCTTGTTAAAATTGTTCTTTTCTTCGAATTTTCAGCACAAGGAGGAAGAAAATTTATTTTATTTTTATTTAAAAAAAAAAAAACATCATCGAGAACAAAAAGTAAATTCAATATGCTTCAAAATGAAGCAAACTAAAATCATTTTGGTCCTTTTCATGTGAAATTATTATATTAATGATACGACAAGGACAATATTGATTTTAATCATATTAATTTTTTTTTTTGTTTTTTTTTTCTGTGATAGTTTCTTTTATTATTACGTTTTTTTTTTTAAATAGTGAGCTTCTCTAAGTTTCTTTTATCTCAAAAATTATTAAAAAGTAAATTTACATTAAAGGTATAAATTATTCAGATTTTTTCTGATACCCATCAAGTAGGATTTTTATAAATAATTCATAAGATTTGTTTTTCCACAGAATTTCTCATTAAAAGAAAATACATACATTTAAATTTTCTTTTGAAAATTAATACGAAGTATCTGCCATAAAAAGTTACAACATACATATATATGCAAAAATATACATATTTTATTTGATAAGAATTATCATTATTATTACATATGTATATCTACATATTATAATTTTATGATGATCTATACAAAATTTTGCTTTTTTCAAATTAATTTAATATTTTTAATTTATATATAATAGTTTCCTAGAATCTCAACAACAGAAAATGTCAAATGACTCGCTGAACAAAAATCCTAATAAACAGAACCTGGAAAGACATTGCCAGGGTCACATAATGTACCACAGGACACTGGCCGGTAGGAAATTATGCAAAGAAATTGGGCACACTCTTGAACGCCAACTAGCAACATTCACTACCTCTGTAGCTAATCAGCACTGGCCAGAATATATAGTACCGGACAACGGGAAGTTGCCGATTTCAGGACCTAAAGAACATATCTAATGTAAGGGTTATAGATACATGGTGCATTTCTAAATGAAACAGGATACGACTATAGATTCTCATCCGAACGTCAAACTTCATTTCTTATACGGATATGCGAGTTGTGGTATCAAAACGACACTCTTATTGCTAATTGAATTTTCGGAAGTATATTATCTTAAGGCCACCACATAAACTAGCGCAACCATTTTTAATGATAATTTTTTTTTCAATCGATATGGATAAAATTAAATTTTGTAATTGTACATTTACAACAATTTTTCATTCTGTAATTTCGAAAACGTGATTTTATTTACAATTTAAACATACACTATATAATTTCTCTCTATTTACTCGTATAAATGCATCAATATGATAAAATGTTCAAATATACACATAAAATATACATTTCAAATGTTCTTACAATCTGTATTTCTGTAGAACATTTATTTATTCGTCATCGTTCAATAAGCACACGTAAAGTGTAACATATGTTCAATTCAACTTTTTAGCTTCCATAAAAACCATTGAATATAAAAATAAAGTTAAACTTTGAATAAAAATAAAAGTCTTAAACTTAATGCACGTATCATGTTTCTCAATAAAAAACAATATTTTTAACCGAAAATTTTGTTAATTCAGTTTTCATGTACTAAAATGTCCTTGTAAAAGCTGTTCTTTGAACCGTGTAATTTTCTTTTAAAAATATTTTTTTTATTTTTCATGTTTAGAAAAGTATTTTTTTTTTTTACAAATCTACTTTTTAAAATCGAAAACGTTCTAAACATTTTGTTTTATTCCTTAAACATTGGAAATACATAAGATATTTTTTTTAAAATGTAAAATTACATAACAAAAAAAATATTGACTTTTAAGGCTCGTTTAAGGGCTATCAAATCGCCACGTAAACCAACATAAAGCAAGGCTCATTTAAAATTTTCTGCATTTCTTTGTTTTTGTTAGTTATACACTCGCGACACAGCAATTTTTTTTTTTTTAGTAAAGAAAAATTGTATATTAATTTTTTTCATGTATGAGTTTGTTGTTTTTCTTCAGAGATATGGCATGAGCATCATATACTTGTATAAAAACTGTCGTTAACAAAAATATGTAATTTAATCCTTGAGATTCTCAATTTCAAAGAAGAAAAAAAATATATTAATAATAAAATAATGAGGATTCTTTTCTTCTGTCACTCAAATCATTTACATAATCGATTATAACTTCATCAAATTCTTTATATTAAACATACCGCTTTTACATACATAATATTCAATATCTTTTTCAGTCACATACATACATACGAGTACATATTACCCACTTCAAATTCGAAATAATACGGAAATATGTATGTCATCAAAGAACAAAACGGAAATAAAAATAATAAGAAATTTTTTCTGCTTCATCGATTATTATAAATAATAACACGTACATTATAAATGTACTGCATATTTTACATAGTTTATATATTTTATCACAATCATTATATCCTTAATATATAATATCAACACACATACTATAACCACTTTAATACTAAACTACATACGTCATATGTAATTATGTGAATACTATAAGCCAGTGGTAATAACAATAATCATAACTAAATTATGAACGTACAAGTACATTTAATCACGTCCTTTATTTTTATTTTTATTTTTCTGTATTAAGGATATCATGTAGAAAAGTATGACATGCAATTGATTGGTTTTGTTTTTGTTTTTTTTTTAGTTTATTTTTTTTTTTTTTATTTATTCAATATCGGTGATTTTTTTAGACTTTCCTGTATCTCTATAAGAAACACAGAATTCATATCGCCAAAAAACTAAAAATTATTTATAACTTGCATTCTGTAATTACTTTTTTTCTATGTATTAAAATTAATCTCTTAAAAGTTTTCATGTGAAAATTGAATTTTTGAGTGCTTTTAATATTTTATTTTTTTATGTTACGCACTCTAAAATTGATTAAAAAAAAATTAAAAAATCTTTATTTGTTTAATGCTTTTTTCTGAATTTTCTACTCACCTAGTAAATTGTTATTTTCCAGTTAGAATTAAATATTTTATTTTTATCCTTTTTTTACTAAAATTTTATTAAAACTTTTCTAATCCTAATTGCATAGTTTTAATCATTTCAATTTCAATGGTATCGATAGTAACATGTGTTAGTATACACATGGCAGGATATGTTGCTATTATTTGATATTGAACAAAAAAAGGATATTATTTAAAATCGTTTCTAAACAGTTTTTGCTAAGTTTAATGCATTTAGTCTAGTCATGAAAATAAAACATACAAACATACATTTGTAGCATTAAAATTGAATCGCTTATTTAAAATTTAGAGGAGGTCGGAATTTTAACATTAGAATAGACTGATCGTATATAAATGTATATATACATTTCTCAACTTTGAGTCTTATTTTTTAACAAGATCCCTTTAAGATATGTCCTCGAATCAATTCCATCATTGAAGTACAAGCATTGAATTATATTTTGAATAGCTGAATCTCAGCATTCTATGAAACAAAAATCAAAATTTTTTTTAAAATTGTTCTTTACGATAATCTTGTCCTTTTTTTTGTTTTATATACATTTGGTTTGGCTATATACACATATACATATTTACATATGTATCCTTGTACGACTGTTATACTATTCAATTAAGAAATGATTTTCATATATAATTTTTATTAAAAAAAAATCAAACTAACTAATGCCTAAATATCATCTAACTTGATCATTCAACGAAAGAACATATTTAGGTGCCAAATTATTTCTAACTTGGTTTTCCTAGACCATTTTTTCTATAATACATGCACTTAGAGTTTCAAATGGAATGTAAACCACTAAATTGCTTGATTGAGAACGAATTTATTTGTATGAAGGTGCTGTTACTGATATTTGTGTAATTGGTTTTATGTACTTGCCAATTCAAATGATACCCATTCAAAGTTGAGCAAACATGGGCGGATTCAAACCCGAGTACTCTACCACTTTGGCTATTGACCGTCCCCAATGACAAAAATTCAGAATTATTTTCATGTAAAAATATTTTGAAATGTTTTATGTTATTATGAAAAAATTATTATTGATAATTATGCATACATTTAATGTATAAAAAAATTTTCAATTGAAAAAACAATAAAATTCAAATTAATTAAAATTAAAATTAAATTATCACAAATTAAATGTTATTCTAAATTGAATTATAATAATATTCAATGAACTTTTTCGTTAAAAAATGATTTTAATTTGTGAATAAAATCGAATTATGAAAATTAAAAAAAAAAAAAAACCTAGAAAATAATTAAAAATTCTTTTCAATATTGGGTCCTTTAAATGTAATACATATTGGAAGATACATCATTAATACAAAAATTTTGGTATATATAGAAACAAAATTCGTTATTTATTTATAAGTTCATCAGTAATTGAATTTGAAAAGCAAGAAGAAAAAAATAATTTTTGATTTACATTCGACATTCGACCTAATTTCATTTGATTTGATTTTTTTTTTCTTTTTTTTTTATTAAAATGTTAGCATGAAATGACAAACTAGGTGTAGATTCAATCAGTTTATGTTTTTCGTATGGAAAAAGTTTTGATTGAAAATAAAAAAGAACATATGTACCTACATTTCTTTTTTTTATTTGAATGAAATATGAAATTGATTTATCCAAAAATTGAAAACCATTCAAAATATGTCAAAAGAAAAAAAAAATCACACATACGTAAATGATTTTAAAAATATTAGTCATTTGAAAAAAAAAAACAAAAAAAAAAGATTAATATTTTTCGAAAAAAGGATTTCCAGAATAAATTTTTCTGTGATAATTTTTGAAAAAGACTTTAATTTGTATCTTGAAATTTATATATAAATAGATTTATTGAACAAAACATACAATTTGTGACAATATTTTTTATATAATTTGTGTTCTAAAAAAATGAGAAAATGATAATTTATATACATATGTTTATTTTTAACATAAATTTAAAACGATTGAGATATTTTTAATAATCATCACTGTTAAACAATATTACTCAATCTAAATTTATTACTGTAGCATCAACATCAAAATTTCGATTTTTATTATATACTATTTTTCATACTTTTTTCTAACAGTTTTTAAGACTCATATATATATGTACGTCAAACAAACAAAAAAATGCATGCACATTTATATTCATCGTAAAGTCTCTTCCATTGGGATTTATACACATACTTTAAAAAACTAAAAAAAAAAAAAAAAATCTCACGTACAAAATGTATAAAATTTTTCCTTGTATTTCAGTTTCATCTAACCAACCACGAGCTATCAACAACACAATTTTCCATCACCTTGTTCATGAAATCTAAACCCAATGTCGCAAAACAATATCGTATTTTCATGTTTCCAGTATTTCTATACTATTTTAAACATTTATTTTTGTCTATTTTTAAAAAAAAATTTTTTTTTATTTTTCAAAGACGAAAAATAAATGGAACATGATACAACTTTTTACTTTTTTTTATTTTTTTGTCCCCTTGCTTGACATAAATGCAATACAGTAACTAAATTATTATTATTTTTTTTTTTAGTAGATTTTTATCTGATTCTCCATCTACATTTGTTTTATTTTAAAAAAGAAAATATAAATGAATACAGTTTTTAAACTGAATCCGCAAGAGACAAGATGAAAAAACAGCACATACTATTATTCAACAGTAGTCAGTACTATTATGAAAAAAAGCATTATACATATACTACATATGTATGTATACATGCTTTAGTATAAAGTATATAAGAAACAGAAAAAAATCTGTAACTATAGAAAAAATGCCAGGGAAAAAAGTAAAAAGAAAGAAAAAAAAAACTCGGAAAATGGAAAATTATGTGCAGAAATTCATTTTCATTTTACTATGATATTTTTTTTTTTCGCACAAAAAATATTAGAGAGGAAGAAAATATTTTAGTTTGTGCAGGTACAAAAAAAAAAAAAATCTTTTTGTTTTTGAAAAATTGCATAATAGAGACAACTTGAAAAAGTAGATTTTAGAAAAAAAGTCGTTTTTATATATGTATGTAGGTGGTACAGAAAAAAATATATATAAAATATGATTTCATATTTTTAAGTATTATTCGGAGAAAAATGAAAAAAAAGATAAACTAAGGTTAAATAAAAGTTTTAAAAGAAAATTTAAAAAAAAACGAAGTCAAAAGTTTTTTTAAAATATTTTTGTAGACTTTATTCTCGGTGGTCAATCAGAGGAAGTATGTATGTGTAATATATGTATGTATATCCTCTGACTGACTGTTCACCACTGAAGATGATATCTCTAAAATAGGCTAAACTGGAATATTATGTGACAAAAGAATGCCATTAAAAGATAAAGAATAAATAAATGTTAGCCAACTAAGAAGAAAGAAAAAATAAAAGAAAATGAGAATTTTAAGGTGAATAGAAAGTGTTATACTGATGGACAAAGAAAGAAACGAGTTTATAAGAGGTATCGTAATATTCGTATTTCGTAGTTTAAAAATTGTGACAATTGTTGAAAAATCAAGAGAGAATCGATTGAAAGAAACAAACATTAAAAAAAGAATGTCATTCAGCGAAAAAATTTATGTGGAGAGAAAACAGGAAATATCATTTTTATAAAATGGCAAAATCTTTTGAGAAAAATTTAATTTTGTTTTTGTGACTCGCTTTTTGTTTAGTGGAAAACTCTATTTTGAATCTATAGAAATTAGAAATTTTAAGAAGACGACGATTGAACTGAAAAATCGTAATTTTAAATTTATTTTTCAACCGAAACAGGATATCCTAACACGAGCGTGAGAAATTTATAATAAAAATTATCAATCTAGAAAGTCGGCAACTAATGTATGTATTATTAATAATTTTCATGTGTTTTCTCTTCTAATTTTCCTATTCTTTTTTTTCTTATTTTCATCGAAATACTTCACGTAAATTCTATAAAAATTAGTGACCAGAAATTTAAGTTCGTTTACCGTAAAAAACAAAATATAGGTTATATAAAAGATGACAATTAAACGTGACTGGAATTTCTAATTAAAAAAATTATAAAAATCAACATTTCCTGTGAATCATCTGTGTCAATCACAAACTTTAATTTTAAGAATTTCAAATAAATTCTTTATTTAAAAAAAAAAATACTTTAAACAATCTAAACAACATTTTAAAATACGTCTGTCTCATTCACATGAATTTCCTGTACACCTGTCCAAATTCGTATTATATAAAACACTTTTTACAAAATGAATCCTCAGAAGGTATGACATAGAAATTAGCATTCTAAATGAAAAACGAGAAAAGTATTTTTTCCGTAAGGAAATCAGTTGTAGTACTTGTCATCAAATAAAGTTTTCTCGACATTTATCGAATTAAGGAGCTATAGTAAAAATGATTAATGATGAATTTCATTAAGAAAATTGTATGTATTTGATTCTGAGTACATCTAAAGAAAACTTCATATGGTTCATTTATTTCCTTTGAATTTTTTTGTTTGTTTTATATTTCTAATATTTTCTACACCAATTATTTTTTTTCTCACCCTTCAACTTTTAGTCACTAATTGACATAAGCTTCAAATTTCATTTTTATTCTGATTCAGCATTTTGATAGAATCTTTTTGTTTTCTTTTTTCTTCCATCGTAAAATAAAATTCAACCTTCAGACAAATTAGTTTGAAATAAAATGCTGATAATATAATTCTCTTTGTGATTACATACTTACGTTGTTTTATGTTATTAAGGATTAAAGTTATTAAACATAAAAAGTTTTCTAAAAAGGAGATAGCGATCAAGTAAAATTTAAAGATTTAAAGTCTACTGATTTTGAGGTATGATTTTAAAAAATAGGGATGACTACACATGAAACTCTTTAATGGAGAAATTGATACAGATTCTTGAATGTAGTTTTAAAGGATCATGTTTAAAAAAAAAACTCAAAAAAGATTATACATTTACATACGACAGATCCATTCTAGAGTTAAAAATATTACAAAAGTTTAATTTCAAATAGAAAATTTATTTGTATAACACACATTAACATACACAAGTACATTTATGTACTTCGTTATAACAGTTAGTCTACAACATCATTATACAAAAGCATAGAAATCAACTTAGCTTATATGGTTTTTGCTCATTGTCATGTAATATGTCACTTATGTAAACTTTAATCAATTTGCGGTTTAAACATTTGATGTTTTCAAATATTTACTTTATACTTGAAAACTTATTGTTAACTTATAGCTCTGAAATAAATACATACATAGATACATATATCAACTACATATACAACGATGAACACTTCATTATCAGAAAATGAGAAAAAGTATCCTTGAAACTCCTTCTGAATTAAGTATATGAAATTAATTATTTAAAAGGTAAAAAAAAAATGGAAAAAATAATACTATTTGAAATAGAAAAAAAACATTATATGTTTAGAACCCAATTTTATTATACATACATATAAAAATTGAGTGTGCTACAAAATGAAAAAAATTTAAAAAAATTCAATTATAAAATAATAATTTAACGTTCCATTTTGTGAAATAAATAGTTTAATATGTACTATTAAATTTAGATTCTTTTACAATTTATAAAAAATATCAAATAGAAAAAATAAAAGAAAATGATAAATATAAAAATCTTAAAATTTTCTTTCTTAATAAAAAAAAAAAAAATCCAATTATAAAATTTGAAAAAAGAAATAAAATGAATGCAATCATGCAAAAAAAAAAATTAAAATTAAAAAGCAAAAATACAAAATAAAAATCAACTATTCAACAAATATAAAAATACCATCATTCATTCGTTTTTATTTTTATATTTTTTATTTTCTTGTCTTTATAAAAATATTTAAAAAAAACAAAATAAAAAATAAAAATGTCAACGAGACAACATAATTTAAGAATTTCTCTCACGAGTGCTCTGCAATGATAAGAAAAATTGCATTTCAAGGATTTTTTTCATAAGAGAAGACACAAATAAAATAAAACGAAGAAAAAAATTATGAAAAAAATTATATGTTTCTTTATGTTTGTGATAAGCATGTTTCCTTGTTGTTTACGAACAATATAAAGAAAAGATTAAATTTGTTCCATTATTATTATGATTAAATTGGAAAAAAAAAATATATGTACGTAAGTATATATACATACCTACATAATTTACTATTTATCCAATTATTGTGAACTTATTTCAAAAAATTTAATTTGAAAAAAATATTCTATTGAATTATTACTCTGGCATTTTATACTTAAATTAATTTATACTTATATGAGTTGAAATTTAAACGCTCTTCAATGATTCATTTTTTATATGAAGAAGATATTCGAACATAAAGAAATGAATTCATACTTGATTATATGTACATAGAAAATTTTGTGAATTGTAAGTATTCGAATAAAAACATCCTAATAAGAAATTTATAACCTTCTAAAACTTGAAAGGATAGCAAGGATGTTAGACCTCATCTGCTTGCATACTACCACATATTAAGCAATTGGTAAAATTTGTATTTAATTTTCTTATTTCTTTTTAAGAACTTATCTTAGTCAACTCCGTACATGTGCTTCCAGTTATTAATTGTTTTTCTATAATCTAATAAATAAATTTTGTAAGGTTATCTGTAAATTGTATTTTCAATTACTTTAATATTATACATATTAATATAATTTTCATTTCATCGCAAGTATTTTAATTGTTGAGATTTTCTAAATTAAAAAAGATATGACGTAAACATTTTCTAGGAAACACTAATAATTAATTTTTATAGTGTAGTATCTGAAAAACATGAAAAAAACGACATTCGACTCGGCCGGGAATCGAACCACGGAACCTTTTCTTTGCCGGAGAAATGCTCTAACCACTGAGCTACCGAATGCCATGTCGTTTGCTGTTCTCAGTTACCACCTAAATCATTGATGAAGAATATTCAAACCTCCTACAATAGGTTTTTAAATCACTGCATTAATTCACAAATTAGGTTTTTGAATATCTAAATTCTCAATGCTATAATCCTAATCCTAAGAAAAAAAAAATTCATTAAATTTAAAACAATTATTTTGAAAATTCGAAATTCTAATAAATAGAAAATAAGAGCAGTCACAAAACCAAAAAATTATTATTTTCAAGAATATATGTATAAAAGTTAACCTCAATTCTAAGATGAGAAAATAAATTGCTATAAAATTACCTAAAACAAAAAATAACTAAGGAAAAATAGAACAAATTAATTAGCACATTTTTAAATGAATTTTTCTATTTCGCATTCTATTTTAAACAAATTAATTAAACAATACATATTTTAATTTAATTTAAAAGCAATTCTGTGTATGATTGAAATTTAAAAAAATAATTAAATAATTGAAAAAATCAATATATTGAAATAGAAATTTAATATTGTTATTTTTTGCTTATTATTTAATTAAATTTTAATTAAATTCAACTAATGTAACAAAAAAAAACAAAATACAAACAAAACGCATACCCTTACGTCAAAAAAAAAAAAAAAGGTAAATTTCGAAATTTTTGAAACAAAACATTCAACTATTGCATTTTCGACCTTTTCTAATGAAAATAACCGGAATTGTTTCCCAATATGTAGATACAATATTCATGAAAGTTTATAAATATCCTTCTAGAAGCATATTATTTTTAATGCTTTACCGAGTCAGGCAAAATAGAAGTTAATTTAATTGACCTGAAAAAACAGGTTACGAACTATGTAATTTGTGCAATTTATATCAAAATTTAGATTTTAAATGGTACAGTAAATTTAGTGTACATATACATAATATATGTACGTATACATATCTATCTACATGCATATGTTCTTATACATGGATTTCTCTGCGATTATATGTATTTCTAAATATTTATTTGTGCACAAGTAATTATTTTATTGCTTAAAATTTACGAACAATAAGATTACTTTGAATTTATATAAAATAACTGTAATTTATTTTTGAAAGTTTAGCAGTAAATAGAAAGTATCTGTTTTTTTTTCTATTGATCGGATGTTTTTTTCTGAAAGATAGAAATATATAATTATATACGAGTTAATCTTTTCTTACCCACCTTATAATTAATTTTTTGAAAGATTTTTAAAATTATTTATACAAAAGGAAAAGTTATGGTGAATTTCCATCATTTTATGTTTCGAAAAAGAAGATAGAAGAAAAAATCGATTTATCTGAGTTTGCACGAGTAAATGCAAAAAAAGAAGTGAGTGATGAGAGAGGTGAAGTAAATATAATTATGTAATATTCTCGAAATTTTTTTTGGAAAATTTATTGGAAACTATTTTTTTTTAACTGATGAGCAATTATGTAGGATTGAAAAAAGAATAGGTGGGGGGAAAATTAAGCGGGTAAAGAAAAGAAATGTTGATGGACACACCACTTGGATTTCTGTAAATTATAAGAGAAAAGAAAGTTTTCTTCTGTGGTGTAAAAACAATTCTTAGTTTCACTGGCGAAGTGTATTTTTCGCGAAAAACTGTGGAAGGTCGTAATTCGCCACTTAATTAGTGTAGTGTTTGTTCTTAAAGTGGGTTTGTTGTTGTAATTTAGTGCTCTTTTTATTTTTTTTATGCTTAATTATAATTATAATAGGGACTTCTGATTTAGGTACTGATTTTAAAAATACTGTAAAAAAGAATGAATTAACGAATCAGAAAACTCTTTAGGTAAATATTTTGATATTGTTAATACTGAAGTTTTATTTTCCTTTTAGGTTTTGTAACGGTATTTTAGCTTGAAAAGACTAGAGGAACAAAATAACCTTTTTTCTATCTTTTAGTTACAAAATTCATTTTTAAATAATTAAATAATTTCGACCTATTATTTTTCTCTATATGAAATGTTATTTGATTTTATTATACGTTCATCAATATTTAATTCAATAAGAAAAAAAACCTAAAAATGTTTTTTATTAAATATTAAACAATAAAGGTCAAAGGTTTTTAATTATCTTCTAAATAACATTCATTATTTATTTATAACTGTGTTTTCTTTTGTTACATGAATTATTTTTAACTGCAGTCAAAGATTTCAAATATCCTCCTCCTGCTGTCAAATTGTTAATTTCAGTTAAACAAACTGGCATTAATGGTAAAACAAGAACAAAGTCAAAACAACTAAAATTCTCAACCAAAAACATAAATAAAATAAAAAAGAAAAAGTTAATTGTATAATAATATCATGTGGTTTCACGCACCATGATTAAGTTTCAAATTGCTTTTTTCTTTTTATTATTTTGTAACTTTTGATCTTTATAATCAAATAAATAAAAAAAGACCAGCCCTTTTACCATCATTTTGTCTTCTTCCTTTTGCTCTTTAAATACGATTTCTTTTCTTTTATTAAAAAAATGGCGCATGTAGATTGAAAAGTGGACCTTGATTATCGACTTACTCAAATTATATGAGGGAATGAACACAGATGCAAGATGTAAGATTGACGCAATGTTCGCTCTAAAAATGGCTTTCAAATAGAATTCATAGGGTTTCCTGGAATATCTTTTATTTTGTATTTATTAGTGGAAAAATTTTTGAAATGCCACGAAAACATAAACCTGATCTGAAATAAGTTTCTTTTTTTTCCTCATAATCGTATTTAAAATATTTACTTGTAATTTTTTTCAATTAAATTTTCTTTTCTCTACCTTTTCATATTTTTATTTTTGTTTTAATCAACCGAACCGGCAAAATGATGATTAATTCATTTAAAAAATATTTTCGATCTGTTACCATGTTTAAAATCATTGCTATTATTTCCATTTATAAAATTAATTTACGGGTAATCCTACAAAAGTTTTTTTTTCTCCTTAATAATTATGCAAAAAAAAAAAAAAAATTAAATAAAAAAATTTAAAACAAATAAAATTCTCCAAAACTTTCAAAAAAAGAACATTCACCCGTATCCGTTTCAAATATCTTACACTTCAAATCATAATCATCACAACAGGTTATCGTCCTTTTATTATATAACAAATGGTATCCATGAATCTTTAAAACATTGCATGTAAATACATACTTAGGTACATATATTTTATAAATGAGAAATTGATTCTCTTTTCAAAAAATAATCTGTATATGTATACTTAGTACTTAAAAAAAGAATCGTAGGCGTATATGAATAAAAGTTATTCTAAAATAAAAGCTGCGAAAAAATTTTTTAAGATTTAAATCTAATAAAAAAATATTTCTTATAAAGGATAATTAATTCTATTGGAATTAAATATACCATGAAGAAAATATTTTTGAAGAATTTATAAATTATACATAACATTGAATGTACTAATATACTAATTATTTTTTATTTACTTAAGAAAAAAATAAAGGATTCAAGTTAAGCACACGCCGAAAAAAAATTTCATTTCAATTATCAATTGAATTATGTACTACAAAAAAGCATACTTTCTTATCAATGTTTAATTTAATTTGGATTTTCCTGGAAAACAATGCCACGAATGATAAAAAACTTTATTTTCTAAATTCATAATTTTATTTTATTTTTTGTTCTTTTTGTTTTTTCAAGTTGTGTTGTTGGAATTCTAAACAAATAATGAAAATGTTCTCGATATTATTCTCTGCTTTTTTTTTTTAATTGAAAATTTTATTGATAAAGAAATATTGGAACTTGTTAGTTGATATGGAAACCAAAACAACGTACAATTTTTTCTTTCAATACTTTTTTCAATTTATTTCTATTTTTTTAACTCTCTGAAACTCTCTGAATCAACATTTTTAAAACTTTTTTGTCACCTTTATTTTTGTTTTTTGTTTAAGTAAAAATGTAGATATGGTTGTGATAGCTTGGGCAGTACCCAAGTGGGTCCACTCAAAGATGTAATGTGAATTTCCTTCGACATGCTTGTGGAAATAATATAGCCTATTCTGAAAACCATTCAAATTTTATAAATAAATCTTTTAAAGTTTTTAAATATAAATCTCTAAGTCGTCCAAACCATCAAAGAATCTTGCTATCAAACAAGCGAACAGTCATACTTTCAAAACTGAACGAACGTTCAAAGAGTAAATTCACTATTGATTATATTTCTTCTTCATCTTTACAGCTCCACAGAAATCATCGATGGCTTCATTACAGTTTTTTATTTAAAAAAAAAAAATTATAATTTTAATTATTTCTTACTTGAAAAAGGATGTATAAAAATAAATTCCTTTTAATTTGTAATTTCTTTTTTTCATTTTGTTTTATAATACTGTCATGGTCATTATCACAGAATATTATGATAAAAAGTATATTTTAAAGTGAAATTTTATCTTTTAATCCATCATAGTGTAATGAATAATTATTTATTATTTGCATTAAATTTACATTAAATGCAGTGGCAATAATTGTATGCTAAAGTAGAAAAAACAACAACAAATACAACATTTTAATAATGAAATATTGTGAAAAGATAATTAAATGTATTTAATTTTTTTTCTTTTTTGTGATATTTAAACTGCTTTATGAGGTATAAAACCAAGATAAATGTAATCAAAGCAACAATACTAATGATATGATAATAGTAATGAAAATAATAATTATTAAACGTATAGCTTATATAGTTATGTACATTTAATTTACATTGAAAATATTTAATAAGCGTTAAAGCGATATTAGCTACTTCAAAAATAATTTTTTATACATAAGTATAGTGTATGTACTTTGTATTTTTTTAATATGAAGTTTTTTTATCAAGTACATATTACTTCTTTTAAATTGTTTTTTTTTCACATTTTTATTTTTTTTTTTTTAGTTAAGTATGTTCAATAAAAAGCTTCAAGTACGCTGGTGAGTAAAATATTCGTTCAATTAGTGTGATTTATTGGACTAATTTCAGCGCTTGAGAGTACTTGAGAGTACTTCGTCAATGGAACGCACTTTTTGTGAAAAATAGCTAAATTTAACCTAAACATTTGATTGACAATTTAATTGAATTGACAAAAAATTATAAATTTTAACAAAAAATTATAAATCACAGCTGTTTACAGAAGTATTTGTTTACTAAGTTCTAACCTTCAATCACTAAAATCCACCTGTTAAGCAATAGTAGAACTAAAAGCTCTCTTATGGAAATTTTCAGTGTAACTACTCAGGTTTTTACAAGTAAAGTATACACGAATGAGAGAATGGGCAGATGAGATCACTCCCAAGTACTTACAAGCAGTTTAATTAGCCCAATGGAACACACTAAATGTTAAAAAGTTTGTTCAATTGAATGTTCAGAGCTACTCCGTTCTTATATGTAAATCAATAAAGAAAAATATTTGGACCGGTTAAAGAAAAAAAAATTATGAAGAATTAAAATGAATCATGAACGTGTAATTTTAAAGTAAGAAAAGTAAGGTTTATTTAGTCGCGACTGGGATGGCTGGGTCATCTTGAAAGAATGATCTCAGAAAGTATACTAAAACTGATTTGGAAAAGAGCATCTACAGGAAAAAGTAAAAAATATATGAAGAGGTATCCTGTTACTTAAGCCATGAAAATAATAAAAATGATGAAGAAAGCCAAAATCCATAGAAGATTGTAGAGTCATAGAAGAAGAAGATATTGTACAAAAATTATATCTACTTGCAGAATTACTACATTTTTTTCCAATTAAATATTATTATATCTGTATGTTGATAAGAATAAAGATAAGATTACATTTTGTACAAAATATTATTTGTACATTTTTTTAAATGATAAATGATGAAAATCTTTTTAAATAACATTTCAATTCAAGTTGATTATTATCTAATCAACGTCTATTATCTATTAAATACATATTGAAATTTCTCATAATTACAATTTTTTAATATAAAAAACAAACCAAAAGGTACACAAAAAATTTAGAGTAAATTTAAATCTTATCGATAACTCAGAGTATCTTTTAATTTTTATTGTAAAATTAACAATGAAACTTTAATTTTAAAGTGAAAAAAAAAAATCTTATAGGATATTGTAACTGAACTGTGAAAATTCATTATTCAAATTTTTAAACAAAAAAATAACTTGCTTATTCAATATTTTTGGGTCTTGTGACTTTGTTCTTACAGTGAAAACAAACAACAAAAAAAAGATTGACATTATTTCTTTTTCATTATTTGTTTTCCAAAACACATTTTTTTTATCTTTTTTTTTTTTCAAATTAAAATTTTTTTTTTTTAATTTGGTGCTGTAAACAAAATTAGAATTTTTCACATGATATTTAAAAAAATTAAAAATAAGAACTAGAAATAATTTAAAAAGATTTGGAAAAAAAAATTTAAAAAAAAATACTAATATAAATTCTGAGAACTTCTTCGCATTCATCTTTTACAATTTAAAAATATAATTTAGATTATTATTTTTTTTCTGTGTCAGTGTTGTCACACATACAATACAAAATATGATAACGAATGTAGAAGAATGGGTTAAAAATTTTCTAATTCCGAAACTTTTAGAAAATGGAAAATTATTTGATGGCTGCAAGAATTCAAAAGAATTTACATTACGCGACATAACAATAAAATTATTAAATGGCGAAGAAGCTTACATGTTAACTAAGTGTTATAGAGTAATCCTTAATTATGAGTGGAATGGAAAAGTATATTCAAATGCTTTGATAATAAAAGTAATTTAAAATTTCAGATTTAAATTTTTCTGTCTAATTTTTTTCATTGTGTTTGTCTTTTTTCTACAATCTTTTTTTTTTTTTTTCTTTAAAGAAAACTCCAGATATTCCGGAAAATATTTATAATGCTGTTAATTTTGATGCATTATTTTATAATGAAATATTAGCTTATACTGAATTAATACCAATATTGAATATTGCACAAAATCATGCAAAATATTTCTATTCTCATCGTAAAAATCTTGAAGCTATTCTTGTATTGGCAGATTTTTCAATTGATGACTGGAAAATGACAAAGTCAAAGATAAATTTATCTTTAGAACATATTCTTTTAGCTGGTAAGTATAAAACATTACGTACTACTACATTAAAAAAGCGAGTTTTATGTCTTTGTTCAAAAACTTAGGAAAATAATGTTTTTAGATAGAGATAAGGTCAGTATTATGACATTATCAAGTAAGAATTTTTAAAGATTTTCTCTTCAGACAGAAAATTAATAAAAAAATTTATTTCAAAAAAAAAAAATATATTTAAAATTTCACTGTACTGAAAATTTTATTTATTTTTTTTTTTTTAGCTAAAGCTATTGGAACATTTCATGGTGCTTCTTATGCCTTAAAACAAAATGATTCACAAACATTTCAAGAAATTGTTTCAAAATTAAAAGAATCACGATATACAAATCATCCTCAACCAGAAGAATTTGATTTAATTTATAAATTAAGTCCACAAAGAACAATTAAAGCAGCAAAAAAAATTCAATATTTATCACATCCATTACCTAATGAATTTCTAGATAAATTATTAAAATTAATGGGTAATACACTTGATTATTGTAAGAAACATGTACAACCGATTGAACCAATTGCAACAATTTGTCATGGTGATTATTTACGAAATAATGTTGCATACAAATATGAAGGAAATGTAAGATGATTTTTTTCTTTATTTTTCATTTTTCAAGATTGAGCAACAATTTTATTCCTAGTTTTATTTTATTTTTTTTTAGGATCTTGAAGTACCAATAGATATTATGATTTTTGATTTTCAAACGTTACGTTATTCATCACCTATGATTGATTTATGTGTCTTCTTATCATTGTCAGCTGGAAAAGATGTAAGATCAAAAAATTTTGAAACAATTTTTAAAACGTATTATGATGAAATAACAAAAGTCTATTGTGAAAGAACTGGAACTACAATAGATAATCTTCCATCGCATTTAAAGTATAATCTAGAATTTTATAAATTATCTACTGAATGAAATTTAACAAAAATTATTTATTGCAGACATGATGAACTTCTGAAAGAATATATTCTCAACTTACCGTATAGCTTGTGTATAGCATCAACATTTTTGAGAGTACTTATTCAAGATGATTCTGTACCTGAAAATATATTACAACGTGATAAACGTTCACGTGAAGAAATTATTGATTATATTTTTACAAAAGGTGGTGAAACTGTAGATTGTGAATTATCAGCTTTAACTCATGAATTGTATGAATTTACCAAAAAGCTTAATATTGATATTTTTAAAGGATATTTATGAATTAATTTTAAAATAATTACAGTGATAAATTAAATTGAGTGCTTATTATTCTAAGGCTAAAAAATTCTAAATTTATACTTTAATTATTGTTTAATCACAAAAAATAAAATCTTCTAAATCTCCAATTCTATTATTCACTTCCTTAAAGCACTTCTAAACTTAATTTTAAATTTTTTTCATTATTTTTTGTGTGTTAAAAATTTACATAATCTTGACTAAGATTCTTTAAACAGAAATAAAACATTTTACATAGTTCTTTACACAAACAAAAAAAAAAAACGACGAATTTCAAATTTACTTAAAAATAAAATTATTCAAAACAGTTTATTTTCTTTTTCTCGCAATTTTTCAAAATGAATAACAAATATAAAATTTATCATTCTACAATGAAAATGTTTTATGATGAAAACTTAAAAATACAAAAACATGAAAAAAAAAATTATCTGCTTGAATACACAGAATGTATAATATATTATGTACATGCATGAAAACAAGGAAACAAAATTTGCAATTTTCTCTATTCAAACAACAAAAGATTATTGTCAAAGACTAACAAACCATTAAAACACATTGCATATGTGACCTACAAAAAAAAAATTATTCTAGGACTTGTGTTTTATCTCATTTTATTATCCTTTCTAGGTAAAAAAGGTACTTTATATCCGTATTCCTCTTATACTTACTACTTCCCATTTACATTTTCTTATCACCTCCCATCGACTTGCTTCATCTTTTGAATTTATCTTATTTTTTTTTTATTCTAAAAATCTTTATAGAACTAAAACAGAAAAAAAAAACTATCAAAATTTTTTGCTGATTTAACTTGAATTTTAAGGACAATGACAACAACAAGGATGATGTTGTGGACTGTAAAATAATCGTTATAGTCTTTGTATAGGCAAACAAAAACAATTTTTTTCTACAGGAAAATATTTTATTCATGAACATTTTTTGTTATGGTCTCCTTTATTTTAGTATTTATGCATGTGCAACATTAATTCTGATATCCTGTCCATCCCATCATATAAACAGAATTTCATTTTATTATCAATATGGTTGAAAGAATAAAAATATCCTTCATAGATACAATGACTTGAAATTTTCAATTTTGCAAGTTAAATTCTCAGTGGTATATTTTTTTATGAAATTTTTATTTTTCTTCCTACAATTCGTTTGGTTTTTTTTTTGTTCTTTTATGACGATTTGCCGTTCTTCAATGTTTCTAGAAAATGATTTTTTGTATTATTTTTTTATCTTATAGTTTTTGTAATGTTGAATTTTGTGATATTGTTTCTGCTCTTGAAACTTCAAAAAAAAAAAAAAATAAATAAAAATACAAAAGAAAAAGTTGTTTCTCATTTTATTTCATATTTTTCATTAAAATCTCACAACGTGTGCCGAATTCAATTTGTTATGTCCTTTTAGAACTTTATAAAAATTTAAATAATGTAAACTGTGAGAACCTGGCTCTAGAATATTTTTTTCAAATCTGATTTACAGCAAAAAGGATACCTTTTAGCACACATTGTTTCAAAAAAAGTGTTTGAACATTTCATTTCTTAAACAACATATTATAGTATTGTATAAAATTCAAAATGAATTGTGTGAGAAGCGGGGTAGTTTTTAAAAAGAAAAAGAGGAAAATAAAATAAAATTCTTGGAAAAAGCTTCTTTTTTTTTTTAACAAAAGAACATAAAAAATTAAAAAACTGTATAAAAAAATTGTCCAGTTTCGAATGTACGTTATACAGAGCTAACAAATAAAAACCTTTCATTTTTAAATGTTTTAAATTTTTTAACATTTTTTTGCACAAAAAAGTACTTTTAAAAATTAATGAAATCGTTATTGATGAAATTATCGTTTAAAAATAAAACTTCTGAAAGAATACTAAAATATTTTTTAAACTTGTACCCACAACAGAAGTCCCAATTGAAAGAAACGATAGATTTATTGTTGAATGATAAATTCAATAGAACCAAAACAAAAAATTCAATAATATAAAATTCCTAAAAAAAACCATAATCAATTATTACTCACCATGTTTATTTCTTAAAGCTATGCAATCCCTTGAGAGTCTTAAACTTAAATTGCTTTACTTTTTAAAGAAGAATCTTTATAGTTGAATTACATGTACATATGTGGTATTTGAAATAATTTGTCATATACATACCACAAAACATATGTTTTTTTTTCCTGTTATTAAAAGTAAATCGTTCATTTAGAAAAAAAAAAAAACTTTTTATGTTAATTCATAAAAATAAACGAGGAAGAAAAACAGGAAATTATAAATAATTAAGAATAAAAAGCTAGTAAACTCTATGATCCTTGAAGTGGAAATTTAAAGTTGAATAATCCTTTTTAATGTGTGTGTAAATATTTATAATTATATGTATTAAAGGCGTGTTTAAATGTTTTTGTTATATAATTTTTTTTTTCTCGTCTCTTTAACTCATTTTTACAAACATGTTTATTCTCTCTTAAGCTTACCACAGATTTTAAATAACCTTGAACTAAAATATCTGTAAAAAGTAGGGAAAAAAACAAAATAAAATAAAAAACGGATAATTTTAAAACAAATACAAATACAAAAAAAAAAATTATTATAAAAATGAAGAGAAACGTTGAATAAAAACAAGGACATTTTATTTTTCTTTACTTCCATTTCCTGTTCAATTTTTACCCTAAAACACCTGATTTCCTTTTTATGTATGTATATGTATGTAAATTGATAGAAAATCATTTTAGTGTTAAAATATTTCCTTTTAAATCTTATCTTACTCTTATTTTTTGTTTGAATATACTTATGTATTTTTTTTTTTTCGAAATTATTAAAGACTTAAACCATTCACTCCGAATCGGAAAAAATAAATGAAAAGTGTATACAGAATTAATTGTTTCAGATTTAAACGAAAATTTGACATTTAATAAATTTTTTCTATTTAACTTTTAAAATATAATTCAAATTAATTTCAATTATACAGACACTGTTTGATCAAATTCGAACAGTTTATTTTCGGAAATCCTTAACTTTATTACACTTTTCATTCAATTAAAAACGTTAAATTTCTTTTCAATTCATCAAATTTCAAGAAAATTACTATCAACTTACATGCTCCAAGAAATGAAAAAATTAAAAGACGAAATAATTTTTTTTCCTTTTTCATTAAAACTCTCATGAACATAACCGTAAAAAAATCATCTTTCTACAACAATTGTGAAAGAAACACTGTTCATTCGAAGATATATTTATGTATATCAGAATAAATAAGTTTTTCATATATCCTTTAAAAAATTTCCCAAAATATACGCATGCATAAAATATAAAAGCTTTTTATTTCCAGTCTACACATAATGCACAATATCTTGCATTATTTTCCTGTTAAATAATTTACTACAATTTTTTCATTTAACTTTCTATCAAAATGACGTGCGAAAAAGCTAATTAAAAATACCAACTGACTTTCAATGACTTTTTTTTAACATCGTCCTTATCATAAAAATTTTAATAACTTTCTTACAATTTTTCTTAAAAAATCCACCCCAAACTATTAAGTATTTAATTCAAAGTCTTTGATATTTTTAATATTTTTCTAAATATATTGTTTTTTAATATTATTGCACTGCAACATTTTTTTTTTCTATTTATAAAATTTTGTCTTAACGTCCAGGGTACGCGCAAACTCTTTACTACTCGAACGCACATATTTTCTTGTAATAGCTCATCACTATTACGCCCCCACTTACAATAAAGTTCTTCACTGATTGTGCTAATACATAACAGAAAAAAAGCTTTTTACTCCTCCGCTGTAATCTTGTTTTTTTGCACAATTACCACGTACATATATACATATTTTAACCAAGGTTTTAACTTTGAATCCTTGTTCTAGTCTTTTGAAACAAAAGGTTTTTGTTTTTCAAGAAATAAATTATGAAAATTAAAAGGAAATCAATTTCAAGTGCAAACAATAATAAATAAAATAATTTTTCATCAGAAAAACGGTTGCTCTCTTTTGACTTAACTTTCAAAATCCCGTTATAAAATTAAAAAAAAAAAAAAAAACTGAAATAAAAAAAAAAAGTCAACTACTTTTTGGAAGAAAAACAACTTACTTTAAATTTTTTATCTGAGTATGATTAATTTCATAATTGAACGCAATAAATTTATATTTAATTTTAGTTTATTTTTTATTTTAATCAAATTAAAAATATAAGAAAATTTTTCCAAATATTAGAAAAAGAAACACCGGCACAAAAATTCTCTTACGTTCAAAAATCCATTTTCTTTTTCATACCTCGTCTCTAAATCAAAAGTTAATTTTGGAAAAGCATAAAAAAGTACATAAATAATAATTATACCGAAAACAGGATGCAAAATTTTGAATATTCTCTTTTTAAATTGAATTCAGATTGATTTACTGAATCGGACAAAAAATGTGAATAATTATAATACTTAGTTAAGATAAAATTATATTAATTTTTTAAAATTTAAATAAAAGATATTTTTATTGCTATTTTTAAAGTGATAACTTTAAAAAAGAAAATATTTTTCATTGAAGCGAAACTATAAAGTGGGATACATTGGGTTCTTGAATTAATTTCCATTACTTAATATACAAAAAAGCCATTTTTATTTTTAAGAAATAACAGATTCATAATACATTGTTCAAAATATGGGCCATCGTTAGCTATTACTTTTGCCTATCTTTCACAAAAGACAGATTTCACAGAAACAAAAATTCTCAGTTTTTTCATTATGCCTCCATCAATCCAATTTCTGATTTCTTCAAAAAAATTTAAATCGCTGGCCATGGGCTATCAATCAAAACCATTGCGGTTATCAAATGGACCAAAGTCCGGTGAGTATAAATGAAATTACAAAAATGGAAAAAAAATTTAAAGAACGAAAATAAAGAAATAAAGAATAATATATAATAACATGCATGAACATTAAATTTAATGTTTTTTTATCATTATCATATAACAAAAACAATAAAATTTCTTAACAAACAGTCTAGATCAATTATTTTAATGGATGTCTAGTTGGTAAAATGTTGACGCTTCTTAAGTAGTGTTTTTGAAATATTTTAAAAATAACATGATTGATATGTCGATATCGAATGTCAATAAATTTTTATAGTATGGTACATTCAAGATTATGATGAATGATAAATTGCTTTTATTCGCTTCATAAAAGGATAATATTTATTTTTCAATGACAAGGTAAACATAATTTCAAAGGATGTATTATGGCTATACTTCAAAAAAAAAAAAAAAATTAATTTTACATAGAAAATGAATAAAAATATAAAATAAAAGTAAATCACACTTTAAGGAATGCAAAACGTTTATTGTATTCAAATTCCTTTTTTCAACATTCAGCCAAAAAATTCAAAGAATTTTGATCAAAAAACCCAATTGCTTTCAATAAATTATTTAATTTTATTAAATTTTAATTTGTATTGTGGTTTGGGATTTCCAACATATGAAACACAACATAGAATGATTGATGTTTTTTAGAGATGTTTTTTAAATTTATCTATCAATTGAATAGAACGTCAATACCCCAATGCTGTCTTGAAAATAATTAAATATTTAAACAAATTCCAGATGGTCTTGACTGTAATCATATAGACAGCATGAATTAAATAAATACATAATTTTCTACTCTTTTCTTTCCTCAATGGAGATCTTGTCTTAAATCTAGTGACTATAGGGATATTTACCATACAACTTTATGTACCTTTATTTCGAGTATCACTTTGCCGATTTTTATGAAATTTTACACAAGTAATATTTGCTACTATCTACTGAATAAAGCGTTATGTTTTAAAGAAGAACAAAAATACATTTGTAATTCAAACTTTAAAGGGTAGTAATTTTTTTTAATTCCCCTCATTCAAATTGATAGTCAATGTTTTCACCTACAAATAAAAAAAAAATATTTAAAATACTCTGTATTGTCTGAATGTTGAAAAGTCAAAATTGTAAACAAATAATACACCCCTTGCAACAAATATATGCCGTCAATATTCAAAAGGGTTAAAATTCAGGTGTAATTCATCACATACGTCATACGTAAGTACATACACTAACATTTCAATTTCTCTCTATAAAAATATTTTAAGTGCTTCTCTAGAATTCCAATTACTATAAAATGATAAAAATTCTTATGAATTTTTAAATGTATATATTTACTACTTTTAAATTTTAATTAAAAATCTTTCTTTTTTTTTCAATTCACATTTTCATATTTCACAAGAAAAATAAATAAATTTATTAAGAAATAAAAAAATAAGAAAAAAGAAAAAACAAAACTCAAATATATAATCTATGATTTCAATTTTAAAATAAATTCAATTTACATATTATTACAAAAATGAAAGAAAAAAAAAACACAAACAAAACAGAAGACACATTCATGATAATAATTTTAAAAATATCAAAAAATTTCAAAAAAAAAAAATAAATAAAAGGAAAATTGAATTAAATAAAAAGAAAATAGAATGCTTGTACATAATTGTATTTCTGTTTTCTGTTTTTTTTTTTTTTTTTGCAATATTTTCTTGCGAATTTGATTGGATTTAAGCCAAAAAATGATTGAAAAATTGAAATATGAGTCCAATATTAAAAAAAAAAATAATAAGAAAAATAAAAAAAAACAACATCGTTATGAAAATTTATAAACATATGAAAAGCGAATTGAATTAAATATTAAATTATTTGAAAAATATATACATATATACCATACTTGGATTTAACTCAATTGATTGGAAAGTAATTAATTTTCAAGAAAAAAAAAATACACATTTGTGTTTTTTTTAATCTTATTAAATTTTGCGTAATCTAAATATCAATTTAATTATTGAAAAATCTATTTTTATTGAATAATTAATCTAATTAAGTATTTATTTTAACAACTAAGACTTTTAATCTATTTGAATGTTTGTAGAAAAATAAATCTTTAAAACAGCAAATGTGAATCCGAAAACAAAACCAGAAATAATCTAATTGACGGGTAATTGATAACATTTTAATCAATTACCATTTTTTTTTTTTTTTTCTAATCTTTTTCACACCTATTTGTTTATATGCGATTATATGTAAATGTGACATATGAATTTACCACAGAGAAAATTGTGCTTTTTACTATCTTTAATATTATATTGTTCTATATCTGTATTCAATTGTAAGAAAGAACAAAAAAAAAAAGGATAATACAATAAAATTCTATTATTTGGTTTTATCTTTTTGTTAATTGGAATTTTTGAAATTTTTTACTATTTTCAATAAATTTAATATATTTAAGCTTATATATAAAATTTATTATTTATGCATTATCCTTGAATATAAATTGTCTTTTACATATACACATACATTAACCTCAATTTTTATTTTTCAAATAAATTATTTGAAATATTCAATTTGAACTATGCACCATTTAATACATCACTATTTACCACATAATTTTAGTGAACGTTTATAATTTCAAATACATATATGTATATACATGTGTACATACATGTTACATACATATTGTATATCATCCGTATTTTTACCTTGTATAATATATAAATATAGCATTTTATATGTATATCCTTATATTTCATTCTAATATGCTAATACTTCAAATATCCATTATTTTACACATTTTGATTAACTGTCGATAATAATTTCTATTTAATATGACAAATGTTATGTTACTTCATGCATTCAACATTCAGCTTAAAGCAATTAGTGATTCTATTTAATTTTCTATAGATTCTAGAACGTTTCCTTGATGTAAATTCTAATCAAACTGTATATATTAATAAAATCGATTATGTGTATACATACATATATGTATGTAGGTATATATAGCGTCACCACACATACCACAAAGCGTTATTTTATATATATGTACATTGTATTATGCAAACATACATACATAATACATTGCATGTACATATACATATGTGTGCAAAAATATATATTTTATTTTAGATGAAAATTTATAATTCAGGATAAAGTAGAATTAAATATAACGGAACAAAATACGAGTACGTAAATTAAAAATGTTCTCAAAAATGAAAATTTAATATTATCTAAATATGTACATACATGTATGTTTGTATACATACTCGTATATACATACCTATATGTTGTACTATTTTCTGATACAAAATTCTAATATACGTGAACTTCCGTTCTCTTTTATAAAATTGACACAATTTTATATTATCCTGCAGCAAATTTTACATAATATACAAGCTTTACTATATAAGATTGAATATTATTTTTTGATATGTAAAGGAAAATGTTGACATGACATGACATAATTATCATTAAACAACTTAAAAAATTCATGTACATGTATGTACATTCGTATAGTTTGAGATACACATACGCTAAAACATGCTTTTATCTTATTCCTTTTTTTTTAAAAAGTAGACAATTATTTTCGTATTTTATGTAAAATACTTTTGTTGTTTATTTTTAAATTTCAATATTTGAAACAAAAAAAAAAGGAATAATTTTTTAAACTTTTAATTTAATTGAAATAATAGAAATCTAAAATAGAAAAATAAAATTTTATCGCACGAAAAAAAAATAATTAAAAAACGCTTTTACCATTAATGAAGAAGTTTACTTGTTAAAGAAGAAGAACAATATTTTTTTAAAAAGCAACTAATCTTTAAATTTTTTATTTCTACTTTTTTTTTATATTTCTCAACATTTTTTCTAAAGATACCTCTATTTTAATTTAACACATCTCTTGTTAAAGTTATTAAAAATCTTTGCTTTTATATAATTCAAGGATATACTGCTTCGAATTTGCACACACACACACCCATTCACAAATTTTCATAATAAACTCATAACCTAAAAATTTTGCATTTTATTAAAATGTCATACTTGAGTATTGTAAATGTGAAATATTATTCTGTTATGTTGGATTCTCTATGAAATCTCAGCAATTTAAAATTATTATGATAATAGTATCATCAAATATACATATTAACATTTCATATAAGGTATGCACCTGAAAAAATAACTGAAGTACCAAATAATAATATAAAGTATGTATCTTCTCTGTTTCTTTTATTATTATTATTTTTTTTCATTTGTTTTAGTATACGATATAAATGCATCTACATATTACATAAAAAATAAAACCCCAAATGCTGTATCATCGTATAAAAGCATAGTAGTACAAATGTACATATAGTTTTATTTCTCCACATATTAAATAATACCACATCATAAAACAGTAATACAAAGAAATGCTTGCACCAGCAGCAAAAATATTTTGACCATGACCGGGTTATGTTTTTTATAGATACTTCTATCATTATTTTAATACTCAAAAAATGTTTGTTACGATATCTTTACTTTTAGAGACAAATTTTTTTTTTTTTTTTTTTTCAGATGTATTTTTTCTTCTCATAAATGATCACACCAGAAAGACATAGTGAACTCATTTGAACATATTAAAAAAGTTCATGATTCATATTATTGATTCTCATCTTGTAGAATTAAAAAAAAAAATGTATATCATTATTTCTGTATCTAATTCTCTCAGACAAAAACAAAAATGTGTAGTTAATTGTGTTTATGTTGCATTTAATGTTTAAATACTTAAAACAAAAAATTTCAATGACAAAAACAAATTTTAAAAACTCTCTTATGTGACTTTTTATTCTATACTTTAAAAATTACAAAGATATACATACTTGTATTATTTTTTTTACTTGTAAAATGAAAGATACTGGCATCTTCAATCAAAAATAAAGAACAAATAAAAAAATTTCGTATTACAAAAGATAGAAATATCATCACTATCTTTTGTATCCTTGGACTCATACAGATAGAATCAACAATAATAAAAGATAAAAATAATGTATTACTCATCCTTAGAATTATTTTCCTTTCTTTTTCTATTAACATAATCAATTGATATTCATGATTTATTAATTATTCACTGTTGGAAATTGTTTTCTTATGCAATTAAATTGTAATGATTTAATAAATACTTAATTCTTTTTAACCTTTAACAAGGTAATTACATATTAATATTTAATTTAGTTTATTAACGAAGGAAACAATATTGAAAGTAAAAAAAAAACCCAAAAATAATTGTATTTCAGGGTCAATATTATATTAAATTTTTATAACCTTTTTTTCTTCTAAAACAAAAAAACCCCACTTAATATTATTTCAAATACCAATATTTGTTTTCATTATGTGCTCCCATTCAATCAAAATACAAAAAGAAAATTTAAAATTTATGAAATTCTAACATCGTATCGCCCAAATTTATTAACCTTAAAGCTATTTCAGTATAAATAAAATTTACTAAAAATGGATAATTGAAATCATTCATTTAGACCAATTTCGAATCACAATTTTTTTACTGTATCACGAATTTTGAAACGAGTATCATTCGGTTGTAAATTACTCTGAACACTTTTTTTTACAAATTTTCCTAAAAATTATTTTGAGTACAGCATTGCTGTTATTTACACGACAAAGTAATTGCTTCACGTATCACACATCAAGCAAAAATTTATGGGTAATCAGTATAAAGCGAATCGTACCTATCACTTGTGTACCGAAAATTTCATCAAGCTATTTGACATTTCCACAATTCCTTTTTCGTAATTTTTTTAATTTCGCTTTAATTCTTTATCGATGTTGTGTAGTTAAGTATTAAAAAACATTACTCCTACTATATAGAGAAAAAAATTTATATTTTTCAAAAGTGTTGAAACTTTTAATTAAAATTTTAATTTAAAAAAGAATATTCGCACAAAAGAAAAAAATAGATGAAAATTTTCAAGAAAATGCAGTTTCCAATTCTTTTTCAATTCTTTTTTACCAGTATTCCCACAGTAAGAATTTATACAATCCTCATTTTATAGAGTACTTATATAAAATTTTTTTTTTTTATCTTTTAAGAAATTTTCATTAAAATAGGATTCTTTGAATTACCCAGAGGAAATTTTCAATCGCGTTTTATATATTCAATATTTTGAAATCAACATTTTCACTTCATTTTAGTTTCTTTTTCTTTTCTGTTGAATATTTTCTCATTTTTAATTCAATACATACGAGTATGTACATATATACATGTACTTACATGTTGGATTTTTTTTTTTTTTTTTTTTCATTATTTTCTTCTAATAGCTTGAACAATAAAAACAATGACACATTTTGAATGTTATCACAAATTTGATTTAAGCTCATCATAATGCCTTATGAATTGTAATCAAAAGAAATTGAATTTAGAAAAAAAATTAAAACTTACAAGATACTATTTTCACAAAATGAAAACAAGTCATTGTCAAAAAAACAAAAAAATATAGAAAATAAAATTATTTTTTATGATAACAGAATTTTGTTTGTTAGTCTAGACATGAATCATAAAATAAATAAGATTCTATCTGTTCTTGTGTATTGTAATCTAAAATGAAAATATGTATAGTATATAATACAATATTTTTTATGCATATAAGAAACAAAAAACAAAAAAACCTATGACTCTTATTCTTAAAATTGTAAGATTTAAATAAAAAGTTTATCTACCTTGATTCAATATACTTTTTATAATTTTTACAATATATTTGAAATGCCGAAATATTTATTCTATTTTCGAATATAAAATTTAAAAAGAATTTTTTTTTTTTTAACTGAATCGCAATATAAAAATTTAAATGATAATGTTATGAATTTCTTCCGATCAGAAGAAATAAAAAGATATATGTATACATGCATATACATCCATATATATAAAGTGAATGTTCAATTTAAATAATTTAATAGTAAAATTTGCACATGAATCGTTTATTATGAAAGTCCATCCAATTTTGTTGCGAGATATTTAAAGTTTTTCTATTTGATATTCCAAAAAGTTCCCCTTATAGCAGCTCAATATCTACTTTGGTGTTATGAATAGTTAAAAGGACATATCAATCTTCGTCTAAAACTTACATTTTCACCAAGAATTTACTTACACCACTTTCAAAACCAGGTCCGTATAGTTTTTCAAGATGTTCTGTAAAAAGACCACTTTAATAAACTCTAAGTTAATTAATTTATTCTATTTTCTAAATTTCACATGACAAAAAAAAATTTTTGTTTTTTTTTTTTTTTGAAAGAATAGTTATAAAGAAAATGCGAAAAAAGTTCACATTATTCTATTTTTCATATTTACAAATATTGGTCATGTGTTGCTTATTCATAAATCATACACAATTTCAACAATACCAACTATACACACACATGAAAAGAATTTTTTATTCTTCAAACATAATACATACTTGAATGGTTAAAAAAAAAAAAAAAGCAAAACTTTTCAGATATTACATTTGAAAAGAAAATTTTAAAAAATAAATTTCCTTTTCTTTACAACGAAGTTAACAATTTTTGTATATAGTTTTTATTTATTTTTTTTATTTTTTATTATTTTCTTAAAATGCAATTTTTCTTTCGTTATGTTATTCATTTTAATAAACCACTTTTGACTTTTAAATTTATAAAAAAAAAAAAAAAATGAAAAATGATAAAAAAAAATATATAAAAAGTACAATGTAAGTTTTTATGGAATTTTTTTTATTTATTTTTTTTTTATTTTTTATTTTTTATTTTACAAAATAAAGTTTTTGACATTTTATTAAGAAGAAAAATATGTTAAAGTACATACATACTTCAACATCAACAAGATAAAAAAAAAAACCATCAAAAATTGTCGTATTATAAGAATAAATTATTTAATTTGATTTAAATTTTTTAAAGTATCTTTTTTAAGTTTAAAAAAAAAACTGTTACAAGTTTTACATATTTAATTGAGGTCTTGGTTGAATTCTGCACCAATAAGAGTTTGTAACGTTCTTCGAGTAGCTTTAGATCAAGATTTTATAACTTTTCTCATTCTGCCTGATTTTCTCGAAATATTTATTAATTTCATCACCATCTTGAGCTGTACTGTAATCAAGTTACTTTTACTAATATGTGCATGTACTATAGTTTAGTTCTATAAATTAATTAATCTAAAATTAATAAAGTTCATTTAGAACACTTAATTAGTAACAGAATATAAAAATAAAAATATGTATTCGACGTTTATATGGCAAACATAAACTGATATCTTTCTTTTTTTCTTTTACATATGAAATCAATAAAAAATTTTACCGTCTGAATAATCTTGTTTTGATCTATAGATACTATGATTTTTTTCTCTGTAAAATAATTCTCGAATAATTCATATATTTTTAAATATTTTTACAAACTTATGAATATAAAAAAAAAAATTCTTCTTTCTTTCTACATCATTGGTTTTATTTTACATGCATCACAAATAATATATTTTTTATAATACGAATGTACTATATTCTTAAACTTTTAATGAATTTTTTTCATATGTTCTCTCTTCATATATATCTAAGTCATTTCATTCGAATCATTCATTTTTATATAAAGTTAAAAGATATCATTGATTGACTTACTCCTTTTTCTTCTTTACTGTCTGAGTAATTTTCAAAAAACAAGAACGGATCTGATTAATATTTTTTATGAATTTCATAGAACAATTACATGAAAATTATATTTACAGATAATTCTGTATAAATCCTTGGGTTATAAATTTATATAAATTTTATGATTTTTCTATTTATGAATCGAAAAACAAAAATCTTTTAAGCAATAACGTTCTAAAGTCTAAATACTTTCTTTCTTTTAAAAATATTTTCCTTTAGAAGTTAAAATTTTTCCAAAATATTCTTCTAAACAATTCACTGCACAAGCAAATTTTTTTCTAATTAAAATATGTTCAGAAAAAGTTACATAAAAATTCAATAGATTTTTTATTATTCTGTAATTTTAATGACGATTTCTACAAACTATTACAAGGCTCTGTAGAAACCTTTAAATTTCAACTTAATTTAAAAAACTTAATTAAATTAAATTGAATCGAAATTAAATCAAATACTTATTATATATACAACAAACACAGACACACACACTCACACACACACAAAACACAGAATTTTGTTTCATTAATATGGTCAGCCTTTAAATGTCGGTTAACCAAATTTCCTTTCCTTCTATATCTCCATCATTCATTTAAGAAAAGCTGTCACTTGATTTACTCAATCAATAATGATTTATATAGCACATTTGAATAAATAAGATAATGAAAAACTTTAACGAAAATAATAAAATAAATAATTAAAAAGATAAAGATTAATTTTTTAACACCATTTTTTTTAATAAAAAATAACTTTTTTAGTCACACATAAAATTTAATATTTTAAAGTTGAAAATTTAAAATCACTTTTGTTTAAAATAAAAAAAAAAAACAACGTCTGAAAGTATCAAACAAAACTTTAAAAAAAAAAAAGATAAATATTCAAAAAGTTTTCCATTTTAAAAATTCATGATTAATTCAACAAAAAAGATATTTTTTTTTAACCTTGAAAATTTTTTTTTTAAAGATAATGTAAAAGTTATATATGTACATAATAATTTATTATGTATACATGTAAATTGAAAATAATCATAAAGAATGTATTATATTTATATTATGTAATATTTTCTTGTTTAAAAAAAAATATAAGGACTAAAATTAGTTTAAAGAAAAAAATAATGGAGAAGAAACGTATCAAAATTATGAAAAAATATCATTTATTAAACTTTAAATTCATTTTTCAAGTCAATTTAATACAATGTGATTTTTTTTTTTTTTTAATAAAAGAAATTGTTAAAACATTTTTAATGATAAAATTAATTTATATCCTAAATAAAAATATTTTTTTCGTTATTTTCAAGGACAACAAAAAAAGTCGAAGGAAACATAACGAATCATTGATATGTAAAGCTTGTATGTAAGCTAACGACATTATCAAAAACTTTTTTTTTTTTCAAACAAAAAGAATTAAAGCTGCGAATTACGAACTAATTTAAAAAAAAAAAATTTTCAATTTAAAGCCTCAAAATCTTGTATTTCACTTCAAATGAATAAAAATTATGAATTTCTCAATTTTTTATGATACTTTAGTCAATTTCAATGAAAAAAAGAACAGTGATAACAATTACAAAAATTTTTATTACACCAATTTCAATTTTATTCGAAATATAAAATACTTTTGTGCTTTACTATAAGCATCCTTAAAAACTATAAAAAAAATACAGTTTTAAATTATTTTCAGTTATTTCGCAATAAAAATTTGTTCAATTCCATTTTAGTAATTTTCTTTTTAATTTTATGTGCATTTTGTTTTTAATATTATTTACACACAATGAATGAAAAGGTTGTAAAAAAAATTCTAGTTTATATATTTTTTTTCATCTTGATTTTTTTGTAGAGAAAATCAGTCACTTATACAAAAATACATACATATGTACAAAATGTATAACATTGTATTCACATATAATATGTTATATATTTCAAAAATGCGTTATAATATAAAAGTTAATAAGTGTCCTCGAAAAGTACTTTTTTGTGTATTCATATGAAAAATATTTTATGAAAATTCAGTTAAATACAAAAATAAAAATGTGAATTTATGAAATATATTGTAAATTTTATTATAAAAATGAGATACTTATCATGTCGTTATACAATGTTTTTTTTTTTTCATAATAAATAATACTCATATATAACATAAGAGCAACTATTGAAATAAAATTTGTAGAAAAAATTACTTACATTTTGACTAAAAATATAAATTGACATACTTATAGTAGAATAAAAATTGTATTTCTTTAAATTTCTGTTAGTTCAAATCTATTAAAATTATTAAATTACTTTAATTTGAGCACGCATCCTCAAAACATCTGTTGTTTCATTTGAAACTCACTTAACTTTACTGAATCATTTTCAACAAAAAATCCAGTACATAAAATATTTTATTTTACTTCAAACACTTGTTCTTCTTTTTATTTTTCTTTTAGCATAACAGATCAATGTGATCCAGAACATACTCAAGTTAACTTACGTTTTCAGGAATTATTTTCTGTCATACATGCACCTTTAGTTTTAACCACTAAATTCGTTAATAGAGAACGAATTTAATTGTATGACCCATTTGGACTTATATCACTTTAAAAAAACCGGCTGAATTCTAATAACTTTGGTTTATTTACCAGCACAATTTCCTGAAAACTCTTTTTCAAACCCTACGAGATATATACTATATGTCTGAGATGATTTTAAATGTAGGCGTTATTATGTTAAATTCCAATCTTTTTTTATTTCATTTCAATTTGAAAAACTATAACAAAAATTTAAAATTCAATATAAAAAAATTTGAATAAATTTGCCATATATTTTCACTATTTTTATATAGCAAATAGAATTTTATTTATATAGAATTTTCATTTCATTGCATTTTCCTTTTAAATTGTTTTCTTAACCTTCACAACACCTCCTTTATATCACATTTTAAATATAAAAAAAAAAAACATACCACTTTAGAAAAAAGAAAATCTACAATCTATTTGTTTCAGTCTTGTTATTATGCTGATGTTAGCTTTTTTTTGTTTTAAAATTGCACACAGCAACTGCACAATACAACAAACAAGATACAAATCATTCAATAAATTTGCATAGCAGTTTATTTACTTTATACTAAAATCTGATATAGAAAGATAAGATTGTTTTTTTTTTTTAAGTATATAGAAAACAAACTTATATACTAACATTTTTTTCAGTTTTATTTAACTTTTAAAATATCGTTGCGTTCCTTTATGTAATACTAAAAATATCTACGATTCAACATTCTGCAAGTTAATAAAACATTAAAATCACTGCAATTGCACATTGTCGATTTGAATAATATCCTTAATATTCTTGTATTATGTACTTTTTTTGTTTTTCATTTTTACCATGCACAATTTTACATTACATCTCTATTCTGTCTAATCATTTATGCTTTTTGAATATAAAATTTTTTCTTTTTCCAAAAGAAGTAGCAAGAAAAAAAAAACATTAAGAAAGAAAAATACACGAGAATTTCAGAAAAATCTAAATTTTCAAGATAAAAAAAAAAATATGTATATCCCCAAAAAGGATCCTTTTCTGTATCTATTTGAAAGATGTCAAATCACAAAATACTTTTAGGAATTTTCTTTCATAGCTGCTTAGTAATTGTTACAGAGAATAAAACATTATTTTATTCATTTATTTAATTTGAAAAGTAAATGTAAATACTTTGAGACTTCAATATTCCAGAATATGAAAAATGTATTACACATGAATAAATAAATATTATTTTTTATTAAAGAAATTTTCAAGTACAAATATTCTATTTTTATACCATAACAAAGTGAAAAAAGAAAAAACATTAATAAAAAAGGATAATATAAGAAATGTACTTTTATTTGATGCAAAAATTTCTAAAAATATATAATAAATCCTTTTATGTGGGTACCTAAAAGTTAACATTTTTAAAATCATAAATTTTTTGAAGTATTGAATTTGTCCTTTTTTTTCACCTGTTGAAAACCTTCTTCTTCTTTTTCTTATTTTTTTTTTTTTTTGTTACTTTCTTAAGGAAGAATATACAATTTGACATTCAAGCAGTTTTGATAAGGGTTATATAAGTAATGTTTACGTTTGGATAAGATATAAAATTGAATTTATTTAAAGAGGAACTCAAAAGAGAAAAATAACAAAGTGAATTCAATTTTTACAAGAAAAAGAAAAAATATATATTTTTCAGAGAATTTTTAAAAAAAAAAAAAAAAAAAGGTAAAAAAAATGTGGATTTTCATTTGATATAAAGTAAAATTCAAAAGACTTTTTAATGTCATTTCTTTAATACATTGATGTTATCTTTAATCAAATTCAAGGATTTAATTTTATATCTAAATTATGAATAATTGAAATTTTTTATTATAATTTTAGAAAATATATATTTTTTTTTTTTTTCAAATTTAAAAGGACACACTTGAAGCAGAAAGTACTTTTTATATTTGATTGATGCTTAAAGTAACTTTTTCAATGTTTTGTTTTTCTTCCTTTAAAAAATATATTTTTATAAGTGAATGAATATTTCATAATATTTTCTAATTTTATCTTTGGTTTTTTATGAAAATTCCATGAAATAACTTAATTGAATAATTTTTCTTTTAAAAATTGAATTTAATAACTTCAAAAAAAAAATAAATGAAATTAGATAATTTTCTTATAATCTGAATTTGAGTTGGTGTCTTTTTATTTTCGAAAAAGTATAATTGTGAATTTATTCAATTCAACAAATAAAAAAGACATTATAACACTAGAAAAACCATTCAATATTTGTCTCGACATAGGAAAAACCTTCCATAAAGAAATAAAAAAATTTAAATAATAAAAAGAAATTAAAAGATGAATTTTTCTAAGCACAAAAGATTTGAAAAAAAAATTAAATACTTAAATATTTAATAACATAAATAAATTATGAATTAAGTTGGTAAGAAACCAATGTAATTAATCCATTTTTTAATATTTTTTGATTTTTGTAAATTTCAATCGAATATATAACATTATTTTTTTTTAAGGATTCACTCGTTGCTTTATTTTTACTACGTCAGAAAGTCCTTCTTTTTATGGCTTCTTCTCTTAGATGGGTGTACGTTAGTATTTCAGGGTTAATAGGATTCAAGTGCGGTGACTGGGCCGTACTTGAATCCCTTGTTTCCCTCTAAAATCATGAAATTTACTTAATTAAAACAAATACTTTTTTCTTTAATTTAAAATTTAAATTTAAAAGTGGTACTCAGAAAATTTTTGTTTTTGTCTGTTGTAAATTATCTAAATTATATAATTTCTGACCTGTATTTAACAGTAGACAACGTAAACTGCTAAATATTACACAGCATCTTTATTCGCAATGGCAATGTCAATGTCCAATATAAATACCTCAGTGTTCAATGTACATGCAGCAAGGCAATATATGGATATTGCCATTGACATTGCAATTATTAGTACACATGAGATGTTTAAAATTTAATTTCTCTCAACCACTGAAGTTTTTATTGGCCATCAAAGCCTATATTTATAAATAAATTTCAATTTTATTTGACTCTTAATATTTATTCAAAAAATACTAAAATAATATTAAATTAAGATAACAAAAACAATATACCATTTTGTGTTTTTTTTTTGTATATGACATTATGGTTTTGTATAATTTAAAATTTAATGCAAACATTTTGCGGTTTCAAATTGTATTTACCATATTTTGTATACTTAATATTGTTTATTTTGAAATTTTTTGTATTTATAATTTGTTATTTAGTAATTTCGAATTCATTATTCCCACATGAAAAACCCATAATTATATGCACGTGATAATAATAATTTATATACACGTGTATTATGTATGTGATCATTTATAACACAAAAAATTAAAAATTTAAATAATTTTTCATGCTTGTTTGTTATGTGGTTTTCATTTATTTTTATTTTTCAATTAATTTATTAATGAAAATTTCAAAAAAAAAAAAAAAAAACAAAAGGACAAAAGATACTCGAAGCTGACAACTTAAGTCTCAATTTATAATAAATATAAAAAAAATAAAATAAAAAAAACCTTCCATATAATATTAAAGTATAAATTAAAATAAAATTTACTTTATGTTTACTTTTTTTTTCTTTTTTTTTTTTTTTTCAATTTATTAAATCATCTTTTATAAAAGACATTAAACGACATAACAATATGAACACTCAATTGTCTATATTGATTTATGATGTAATTTAGAACATCTTTCCCAACATTATGAAAAATTCATAAAAGAAATATGTAGTCAACACATAATTCTTTACTTTTAAGAAATATACACACATACTTATATACTTATGTATATGTACGTAATGTACTATATTATTTTATTACAAAAGACAGTATCTAAAGTAAAGTTGAACTTCATAAATTTTCTACATTAATTTTTTTTTTTTCTTCTTCTTTTCATATATTTCATATTAAAAGGCTTTATATTTATAACTTCTTATAAGAAAATGATATACCTTAATGTGACATTAATCTTTTTATTTTATGTTTTTCTGATGTTGAATGAACATAAAAATTGTTTGTTTTTTTTTTTTTTCAAGTCATTTTTTTATGTTGTTTTATTTTTTATGTGAATTACTTGTTATATTTATTTTTTATTTAAACTTTTTTTTTAATATCATTTTTGTATGAAACGAAGTAGCACTCTCAAATAGTATAAATTTGATTTTATGATAAATTTACTGAACAATGTTTTCTCCAGATCACATTGGGAACAGTAGAAACTACATAATGACATTTAATATCAATATATCAATGCACAGTCTTATTTTCACTTCAGAAACAACAAAAATCGTTTAAATGTATGTTTGCTGTGCATATAAATTTGTTTGTTTGGCGATTTGTTCAAATATAATTAATAATTATTGGTAAAAGTAAAAATGTAAGCAAAGTATTATTGATACGGTGTTTTCAATTCAGTGAATTTTATAGGTAACTTTATGTTGCCATGGAATACCAATTTATTTTGATGAAGCTCTAATTTTGTTTTTTTTTTTTTTTTGCCAACTAATTCCAGGCACCCTGTTATCTGTATCTCAATTTGTTCACATTTTTTTTTTCTTTTTATTAAAGAAAATAACTTAATGAATAAAAAAAACTTTAACAAAATAAAAACATACTGCAACATTTCAGTTGTATACAAATTGAAAAAAATATACACAAAAAAATGAGTTCACATACATGTAGACAGAAAAATTTCCAGCACATAAGTATGTATGTATGTATATAAAAAAAAAGTGTTCAAAGTTAAAGTTAATTAAAAAGTGTAAAAATTTCATGCTAAAAACGCAAAAGTTTTTAATTAAATTTTATTTAGAATAAGACATTTAGGACATATAATTCGTAACGTCATTTTTACAAAAATACATATGAAATATTTTATTTCATTTTATTTTTATTTAATTTTTTTTTTAAATTAATTTTATTTTTACACAATATAGAGTTAAAGTTAAATTGTGAAAACTTTCTGCTTTAAAAAGTTAGTAAAAACCGACTTTTACTTACTTTTCTCTTTTAATTTGCGAATTTTGACCATTCAAAAATGCATTACATTTTAGAACAAATTCTCTGAGTAATATCCCTTATGAATTTATAATTTCTACAACTACAGACATTTACTTTATAAAAGAAAGCATAAAGTCCTTTTTACATATTTATTCGTGAATATTTATTTTGTTCTGTAAGTTGTAAGGACCTGTTTACAAATTACAAGCTAATTGAACCACAGAATTCTAAAGATATGGAATTTAAAAAAAAAATCATTTTTCAAAGTGGTATTGTCTGATACAAATAACTGCGCAGGCGTTAACGTGTTAAAAAACGTTTGTCAAAGATATACATAATATATAAGGATTGAAAATTATAAAAAAAAGTAAATTTTTCATATCTTAATGACCTTAATGAATATAAAATAATTTTCTCCAACAGTTTTTCATATACATATGTATTTCTATCCACTTTTCCTGATTTTTTCAACAAAAATTTAAAATAAAAATAATTTTAAAACAAATTCTATCACACACAAAATTTAATAAATTTTATAAATTCATTAAATCTAAATTTTTGCAAATGACATTTACACAAAGTTTTAATTTCACAATCATAAACTCTGAAAACTTGTAAAAACCAAAACACAAAAATATTTATAAAGTACACACATGCACAAATTCAAATGAAAGAAAAATATTTATCTTTTTTTTTTACTTTTTTTTTTTAATTCTAACGAGAAAATTTATACATAAACTCTAACTGCTGTTAATATTTTGGGAAAAAAACACATTTTCCAAAAATCTAACATGTGCATTCATCAAATTAACTGCATAACTTTTTAAAATTTTTTTTTTTATTTATTTTTCTAAAATAGAATAAGTCATCAAAGAATAAAAAAAATTTTTTTTTTGTAACAATTGAAAGTTCATAAAGTTTTTCGATGATTACAAAAAAAAAATTATTATAAAATATAAACTGTCATGTGAAAATAAAAATTTAATTTCCAGTCAGAAGAAAGAGAAGAAGAAAAAAACAATTTTTCATGGAATTTACAAAACAATTGAAACTCATTAAGATTGTAGACATTAGATATAGAAAAACCAGTGAGCTCCTCAATAAATCTGGCAGCCCTACAACGATCATTTCGAATAATTTCAGTCACTTTTTTACTGATGGACCTAGCTGAAGTTCATCTTTTTTGCCACCACAAAATCTTCTAAATCAGTACTTTAGTACATTACATTGAGTCGTTTCATGTTTCTGCGACACTATGATCCAACTTAAAACAAAATTTGATATTTATGAATTACAAGAATATTGAAACAGTCACCTTTTTCATTGGATACACTGTGTATTGTATTTTAATTTTACAGTACAAAATTCCATGCAATAAAACATTTATTTTTAATATTAATCATAAATTTTGTAATTTTTAAAACGTTTTCATTTCTTGTATACTAAAAAATCCTTGAAATATAATATTCACATATTAATTTAAATATTTAAAATAAAAATATGACACCCAGGTGGTGTTATGTGTGTAATATCTCTTCTTTTTTTTTATTATTCATAATTTCTTTAATGTTTTTCCATAATAAAATTTCGAAAAATTTTATCTTTTAGTAAATTTACAATATTTAATCTGTTATCGCATGTCACAATATTTTCAAAAATAGCAAAGTATCTATGTATGTACTCTTTGTTTAAATTATAAAGAAAGGAACACATTGTTCAGATAATTTGTTAATATACTCGTAAAGCAAGCAAAACTTCAAGACGATTGGCAAGGGATCATTTTCTCTTTTGTTCTGTTCCTGCATTTTTCGATATTATCAAAAGTTTTAGTTTTTTATACCTTTTAAATTTATGGAAAATAAAAAAAAAACTTTCTAATAACTTGTTCCTGTATTTTTTTTTTTTTTTTTTTTTTGTACAAAAATATACTTCTAATAAATTTGTAATTTGTTCATTATGTCACTTTCTATATTTTTAGCTATCAATTTTCTTATATTCATTTTTTGTTTTTTATAAAACTTTTTTAAATGTTATCCATTTTATAATGGTGTATTGAAAAAGTTTTGAAATTCAAAACATAAATTGAATAATTGATTTTGTGAATTTTAAACGTGTTATGCAGGATTAAGTTGATTTATTATGTGTAAAATTTTGTTTTTAAAGATTAGATTCAAATTATTAAAATTTTCATCAAATTTTTAATAAAAAAAGGATGTATTACAATTTTTGGTATAATTCTTTTTTTAAAAACTTAGTACTTTAACGTAGTAACGTGTCTATTTTTGTCTAAAAATTTTTTTAAAATGAGTTCGAGTTTGTACAAGTACTAACTGTAGCGTCTTAATGAACCTTATAAGAATTTTTAAGGAATATCTATGTATATAAACCACATCTGTTTGTATTTATGACATTCTTTTGAGCTGGAAAGTTCTTGATGCGGCCCTCAACAGTGCACTCTAAGCTCATACTTTTTTTAAATATTTTTTGTTTATATACTTTTTAAATTAAGAAAATATACTGGTAATATTTCTAGTAATTAATTTTTTTTAATTCGAAATTATTATTTGAAAATCATTTTTAATTTACAGTTTTAAATGTTAAAATTTTTTATGTTTACTTTTAAAGAACGCATTTTATAAAAAAAAAATAAATAAAAAAATCTCATAAGAAAATATCTTCATGAAATATAAAAAATGCAACAATAATATTTTCAAGGATCTAGAAATATACTTTAATAAAATTCACTAAAATAAAGAAAAGACATTATATTATTTGATGACATTTTGTACCCTTTTTGTTTTATATATCTCATTTCCTAGACTGTTTTTATGACAACAACTACAAGAATAATAAACAATTTTCAAGTGTGCTACAATGTAAAAGAAAAATGAAAAAGAAAAAAAAAATACTATAAAAATGAATTAAGATACAGGATCATGAAATTTAAGAGGTTTTTCTTCGTTTCTCTTATTGCTTAAATTGTATTTTTTTTTTTTTTTTTTTTTTGATTATTGTCGTGTTATATCAATAAAAATTGCTTATTACAAAATAAAAATTTAATATTTGTTCCTTAACATTTTGTAATACTCACTATATTTTTAAGATTGTTGTTTACAAGAAAATAATCATAAAATTTTGTATATTATTGTTGTTTTCTACTTTCATCTTGTTCAAAATTATAAAATAAAAATAATTTAATTTCAAATAATAAAATCAAGTAAATGAAACTATTTTATTGTTGTTTTTTATTTTTTACAGAAATAAATAGAAAATATAGGATAAATTTTTTAATTTATCAGTATGCCATCCACTTTCAACTAAAAGTTTTATAATTTCTCATGTTTTATTTTTTTTTTTTATATTTTTTATTGTAAATTGACTTTAATTGAAATTTGAAAGTTAAAGCGCAAAAAATCTTTTTTATTAAATAATACATAATTATTTTCAAGATATCAAGAAAAATATCGTATCTTAAGTAAAGGCTTCCTATGATCAATTTTTTTTAATGAGCCACAACGTAAGGATATTTGCTTGCTGCAGTAGGTTAGCATAGCACTGTCGCATGTAGATGGAAAAAGTGAGAGGGGTTATAGGGGACATTTGAACTTCTGTCGACTATAAGAACCCCCTCTCCACTAATAAAAAAACTTTTATAGTTTAAAGTCTTATTTTTTAAATATCTTGAATTCCAATTTTTTTACAAATTTTATGTTAGCAATTCAACAAAAACAATATTTTGGCAAAAGAAAAATATCTGTCTTCTTTTCTCAGTTTTAATTGTCTTTATCAACTAACTATACTAAGAAACAATGAAACAAAAAAACTACAAAATGTAATAAAGTTTCACAAACAAAAACTTAAAAGATTCCTTTGTAAGGATATAATATTTTGGCAATTTTGGCAATTTCATACATTCAATAATATTTTTGTACAAAAATGTTAAATTCATAACAGGCGATTTTTATTGTTATTATTATCATTATGTTTTTTGTCCTTTTTTTTTATGTTGTTTTCGTCTTCATTGCAAACACGTGTTTTGTAATCATGAAGCCTTCAACAAAACAATAATAAAAATAATCTTTGTTGTACTTTTTTCTTTTAATTTTATCCTTTATTTTTCTTCCTTCTGTCTGTCTCGAAAACTTTTTAAAAAAACCCAAATTTCTTCAATCCTTTTCCACTTTTGTTTTGGTTTGTTTTACTTTTCTATTAATTTTTTTGGCATTTTGCTTCTTTTTGTTTTTTGCTTTCATATTTCTTAAGGACTTTAATCATGTGAAAAAAAAATGCTTTTTTAGCAAATATTTTTTTTTCATATTTCGGTTGTATTACAAAACTTGATGTTTATGTTGTTATAATATTTTTAGAAATTGGAAATTTTGTAGACATAATTTTATTAAGGATAACAAATTTTATTAAGGATAACAAACAATTGGCATAAGTAAATACTGTAAGATATTTTAATATTACAAAACATGATTATGGAGCTATATTAACAGATAGTGTTTTCTTTTTATCTTTTTTATTTATTTTTTTAGAAAAATTAGACAAAAATATGAAAAAATTTGTAATACAAGTCTTTCGAAATTTCCCTTTTGAAATACAAAAGATTAAGCTTATCACATTTGGTTTGTATTTCAATTTAGAATGAAGAAATTTCAACTTTTTGCTGTAAATAAAAAACCTACACATGAGAATTTTCAAAAATTTATGAAATAGTAACCTGCAAATTATTGTATTCATATTGATTGTTTCTAAAAAGTTTTATTTAATACTCAGGAGTTGAAGTCAGAATAATATTAAAATGTAGGTGATGATAATAATGATAAAGTTTGAATATCAAAGAAATATATAATTTATTTATTTTTTTTTTTTTTTTGTCTGTTTGAATTCTTTACACAATATTATAATATTTGAACATTTTAACAGTACATATTTCCTAAAGGCACTTTTTAATGATGATTATTACAAATTTGAGAAAAAGATGAACTTATATTATCCTTGTACAAGAAGATAACATTTCCATATCTGCGTATACAAGATCTTTTGTGAATTAAATACTGAAAATGTATGATGCATGCTGTATCATAATGAGATTTATATTTTGCATTAAGTATTTCCTTTTATTGTTTTAAAATTTTGTATTTAATTGGATTTGTGTTTGTTAAGGAATAAAGTGAAAATGTAAAATACATATGTGATAATAATGATATACTGACATATTTATGTACATACATATACATATGTATATTGTTGAGTAAATGTATTTTGAAATTTTTATTTTATTAATTGTGTTCAGCAATATGTACATATGTATATTCTTTTTTGAAAAATATTTATTTTACTCAACAATTTATTTTTGTATGTAAAATATAGATTTTTTTAATGACTTACTAGTTTGTAAAATTCTTTGAAATTTTCTCAAGCTTTCAAATTGTTTTTCTCCACGTTTTATGTTCTTATTTTAGTTTATAGCATTAGAAAACAAGAAAAAACAATCAGCTTTTCTTCAGTTACGCTCAAAAACATTTGCAGCTAGTACTTTTTTAAATAGATATTTTATTATCTTAACGGAACCCGTACATTATACCCAAACCATTATATCGCTTCCACGTCCATCTAATTCTCCAAAACTTCTTAATTATTTTTAGCTTCGTCTGAGAAGAAAATAGTATGAAGTGCATTCGAAGACTATATGTAGGTATTAACTTTATCATTAAAATTTAGCAATTAGAATAAAATATTGATAGTCATATTTCAAATATCTATTAAGCATATGTGTACATAGATTTATTTTTTGGTAATTGTACTTATGTGCATGTATGTATACTCTAAAGTTGCATAATAGGTTTTATAAATACCACATGTTATTAATTTTACCATTGTATATATACAACAACAAAAAAATGATTGGATATATGTATTACCACCAAATAACCTAATTTTACATTTATTTAAATGTAGGTATTTTTTTTTCTAGTTTTAATTCAATTCCTTTGAGTAGCTACATAATATTAATAAATTATCTTTTAGTTATGTATTTGTAACGTGCCTTTATTAAAAGCTTATGAAAATAATAAACACAAATGTTAGCATATTCGATGTTTTTTCACTCCCATAAATAAACATTACAACTACAAAAAAGAAAAAATAGATGCAAGATGAAATCGACGTGACACGAAAATAAAATATATTACAAAATACACCTATTGAATACCTTTTTTACTTTAGATATACCTATCTATATCTAAAATACACCAAGTACGTATCATAATATAAACACAAAATACCATATACAATACCACAAAATATGCACATTTGTACATATTATAATTTAAAAAATATGATATTTATAACAAAAAATAGTAATTTAAAATTATAAAGCGCATTATATGTTTCATTTTAATAATCCCAGGATAACACATTTATGAACATACTATCTACAATATTATTTAAATGATACGATCAATAATTATGCCAGAATACATAATAATTTTCCTAGAATAATAATTTGGACATTTTAAAAACCATTACAAAATATATATTGTAGGTTCTGATGAATACAGCAGTGACTTGGTTGTTTTTTTTTTCTTCCTTTTTTTAAATTTATAATCCAAATTAAATATATTTTATTTATGTGAAATCAGGTAAATCAATTGTTTTTTTTTTTCAATACTATTTAAACATAAAATTCATGGTAAAAGTTAGGAAATAATTTAAAGATTTTACATTTTATCCTGTTTTATGAATCAATGAATCTACATAATAAATTTCAAAAAAATTGACAAAAAACAATATTTTAAAAATAAAATACGTCTGTATTTTTAGAAATCTATTGAGAAAAAAAAAATTCCTTAGTTTTTTTATTGCCAGCATAATCGAATTTTCTCGAATTTTCAAATAAACAAAAAAAAAAATTGTTTTTATTTTACACAAACGAATATTTTTTCATCAATTTCAAATGACGCATAAAATTGTTAAATTTCTTACAATGAACAAAAAAAAACAAAAACTTTTTTTTATTTGTCTCTTCCCATTTTTTTTTTTTCAATCAATGTACTTGTCGTATTTACTTATTATTCTAGTGATTCCATCACCTAAATTTCTCTTAACTCCTATTTCCCCATCATTTTTTTTATTTTTTTATGATTTTTCACCAAACCGAAAAAGTGTCGTTTATTTTTTTGCTCAAATTTAAATATTTATTAAACGCAACATTCACACGCCACCCTCGCATTTATATTTCAGTAAAATACATAACACCTATCACACCCAAAAAATGTTTAAATTTTTGCTTTGAATTTAAGAAGATTATATTTTAAACAGCTTTTAAAGCACTTCAATGAGTTTTTTTTTTTTTCTTTTTTCTTCAAAAGTATTATTATAAATCAACCATGAATAATGAAGGATAATAGGAAAATATTTAAAAAAAAAGAAAAAAAAAACAAAGAAGAAAGAAACAAAGAAGAAAATTACAAAATAAAAAGCAGATTCTTGTTTTGAAAAAAAAAAAAAAAGGAATAAATCGAAAAAATTAAAAAACTTATTAAACAAATTTTTTGTTTGGTTTTTTTTTTTGTTTATAAAATTTTCTATTTTAATAAACCAAAATAATGATGAAATAATCTCAAGCTGCCGACTTATATAAATACTTAATGATTGATGAGTAAAAGTTGAATGATGAGAAGGTTTATATGTATATAATCAGTAAAAAAATTAACAAACAAAAAAACAAACAAAATATGGTAGAAAGGTAAAAGTAACTGATTAAATTTTTTCTCTAAATTTAAATTACCACAACTCCAGATGTAAATTATTATAACACAAAAAAATGTAATTTTTGATTTAAAATAAAATATAAAAATTGTATAGCCATTTTTTGGGATTTGTTTTGTTTTTTTCTTTTAAGACAGTTGTTTTTGAACTTTTCATTTAACTGTAACACAATGTGTAATCTAAAGCTAAGGTTATTAGGTTTTACCGTATTACGTTAATTGATGATTTTTCTGTGTAAAAAAATTGAATAATTAAAACAAAAAAAGTAAAATTTTCTTTTAGAATTAATCGTAATTGAGTTTTTAATGGAACTTAATATACAACAGTTTATTTAAAATATTTTCAAATTAAATAAAAAATAATATTTGAAAAGAATCCTCAAGCAATGAGCCAATTTTTCATAATTAGTAAAAAAAAAAAAATTAAAATTAAATTTAAAATTATTAAAAACTTACAAAAACCTAGTATAATTTATATGAAATACATTGAATTTTTTTTTTTAAATTAGATGTTTTCTTAGAGTTTTTTTTTTTATTCATTATAGTATCTTATAATATCTGATTCAAAACGTATACATAATCTTAAGAGACTATTTTCAATATTATTTCACTTTTCTTAGAACATTTTTTCATTATTAAAAAAAAAAATAATGTTCTAGTTTCAGTTACATCATTTCAATATCGATTATTATCTTAGGAAAAGTGATTGAAATCAACTATAATAGTTTTCATAAGTACATAATAATAATTTTAATTTTATAAATTGCTTGAAGATTTCTTGTTTTTGCCCTTAAGTAATTTTAATTTATAAAAATTTCATAATTTATATAGTTTTCTTGAAATATTAATGAAAGATTGATTTTGCTTTCGGTAATAAACCACTATAGATATTTTTTTCTTAGATGTTATTATGCTTTTAATTAATGTAATACATAAGAATGTATTTTTCTACACAATACACAGCTCTAATCCCATCATATAATTCCGTTTTTTTACTACCAACAATCTATAGTTTCTATTTCACATAAAAACAACTTTTAAATTGTGGAATACTCACCCACCTCCCTTCCTCTTTTATGATCTACATTAATTCAAATATGGCATCCATCTATCCCTCCATTTCTTTTCTCCCATAATCTCTAACCATTTATTTTTCCTTCTGCATGTAACACCGCTGTGCTAAATTCCAATTAAAAGTGCAGTAGAGAGATTATGAGCCACATAATTCGCAAAAAAAAATATTATGACTGAAAATTTATAAAAAAACGTCACAAAAGCACAAACTACATTGACCAGGCTCCGGATATGTACGGGGGGTTATATGAAAAAATTTAAAAAATATCACAATGATAAAAAATTGTGCGAAAATATTAAATATGTTACATCTTTCACAAGTGTGTGAATAATTTGTTTTCAAAAAATCAAATCAATAATAAGGATATCATAGTCCTGTATTTTAAAAAATCCTTATTTTTTATTTTTATAAATTTTTTTTTTTTCCTTCAGAATTTTATATTAAATAACGAAAAGAAAAAAATATCACAAATATACAACATTCAAATAAGAATTTTCAAGAGAAAAAAAAAGAAAAACAAAATTTTTCAAACATTTCACCTATGGTGGTTTTAACTTATCTAAAGTCCTTTTTACCTTTAGTAAGCTTTAAGCGGAAATTATCTACAAAAAATAATTTTTAAATACAACAATAAACCATAGCCAAATAATATACTTACTATATGGGTATAATTTTTCTTTCATATATTTTTTTAAAGCTTAAGAAATAGAAAATAAAGGACATCTTAATATAAATAGATATAATATGTCTTACAGATAAATGAATATATTTTTTATTAATTTTCAAACAACAACAAAAAAAGAAATTTCTAAATGACTGCTTAAAATTTCCTGATTTTTTCCCATCAAATGGAATAATAAATTTTCATTTACTTTTATTAGACCTTTTACAAGAAAAAAAAAACAAAAAAAAGAAGAAGAAAAAGGAAAGATTTACCAAATATTATCCTGTTTAATCTTAAAACATTTTTTGTATGACATTATTTATTTAGGATTTCGGATATTTTTGTTTTCTTTTTTATTATATTTAAGTTCATTGAAATGTAACGTTAAATTCTTAATAGAAGGATAATTCAATATTTTCGATAGCAAAATGTAAAATAAGATTTAAATACAGGACATAACAAACCAATGAAAAAACTTTTTAAAAGAATCTTTTGATTTTAATACATTTTTTTTTTCCATAATATCTGTTTAAGAAAATTCTATTTTCAATAAAAATTATGTCAATTAAGCTTTTATAATCATTACCATTTACTATAATACATCTTTTACACGTAAGATATCTTTTATTATATGTATATATACACATATGTCTTAGCCAGTGGGTGAAAAAAGTCTTGGCACCTTACAGATTTTATATATTTTGACATTGATATTATTTATTTACATATAATATAATTTTTTTTTTTTCATTGTTTGAATTATCTATATCTAAATTGTAATAATTAAATTTTTCTATTTTAAGGATTTAAAGGCAAACATTAAATTTTTAAAACGTTTTCTTTAAAATATTTTTAATTGTTAAAATGTTTTGTTTTGTAATCTTAAAAATTTTTAAAATCCTTGAAAAAATAATTTTATTTGAAAATAATTATATTATTTCCAAATACTCCTTTTGTTTTGCTCTACTGAGAAAAAAGAAAAATAACAAAAACTCATTTTAGGTAAGAATTTTCAAATCAAAATAATTACTTAATATTTTATTGAAAAATAACCTTAAAAACTTCAACAACTTTTAATTTATAAATTATGGTCTTTCAATGGAAAAATTCTAGTGCTTAAATAATAACAAAGTCATTTTAATACAACAGCAAAAAAACAAAAACAAAATCTAATTAAGAAACCGTAACACCATTTCAAACTTCCTTCTTAAATTATTATAACTTTTTGAATTCGAAAAGACAAATTTTTGAACAAATAATTTTCTCAAGTGTCCATTCATTATTTTAATTGCCAACAAGAGAAAGAAAGCTCATTGAAAAAAAAAAAACTTTTTTTTTTTTTTTCATTTGAAGCAAAATGTCACATTTATATCCTTTTTAAGAATACACTAAGGAAAACTAGTATAATTTTTTCTACCTAAAAAAAAAACAAAAAAACAAAAATAATTTAAATAAAATTTAGAAAAAAAAAAATTTTTTTTAAAATAAAACTCAGAAAGTTATACGGTCATAGATTTCAAAAAGATAATTTTATATTTACAATATTTAACTCAACTTTAAAAAGAAAAAACATTGAACTTTGTGTTAAAATAAGAAAACATAAAATAGAAGTGGCAAACAATTTAAAAAAAAACTGTTTTAACTTGTTTTTTGGAAAAAATTTTACCATTTTTAAGACTTTTTTTTAAAAAAAAAAAGAAAAAGTTATTTAAGCAATCTTACAAAAAAGAATCAAATTTCACGAATACATTCAAGTTTAAAAAACCATGAGATTGTAAATTTTAATTAATTTAAAAAAAAAAAAAAATCTTTTTAAATCTCAGAAATAATCATATAAAGTGTCACTCTTTTAAAAAAAAATTCAACAAAATATTTTAGAATCTGTAAAATCATACACATTATTGTTGCAAAGGGAACAATGAACTTTATTAAAACATTAGAAACACAAAATCGTCTTTTATTTACACGTATATACAATGTGCATGCAAAATAACAAATTGTCAAGTACCAAGAAAACTAAAACAAATTTAAAAACAACATACCTAAAAGAAGGTTTCACATATCACATATCTTATATTTTATTTGTACACATGATGTTTTTTTTTTTTCAAATATGTACATAATAAAAGATAAAAATAAAATTTAAAAAAAAAGCTATTTTCACATGTTATTTTTCACATTGCACATTGCAAAAATAACTAATGAATTTTTTTATTCTTCATTCATATGTATCTGTCTTTCTGTCTGACGATGCATTATCATCATAATTTACTTTATGAAAATCCGAAAAAAAACAGTGAAAATCATAAATAAATTTATCTTCATGAAATTTTGATTTTGTCATGAAATATGTTACAAATATTTGTTGTTTGTTACGAATTTGTGTAAATTTTAAAGAAAAAAAAAAAGAACATTTTGTAATTTTTTATCGTGTTGTTAAACAAATAATTGTGAATTTAATTAAAAACAACAATTTTTACCATTTTCTTTATACCGTTCTTGAAAAAAATATTATAGTGAAAAAACATGAGATAGTAACTAATAGGTATGGAAGACATCTGTTCTCAACCCCTAGACAAAATCCTCTCGTTTATTAGGAAAACAAGAAGATTTCACAGAGACTAGGGGTGCTCAGTGCAATGGACTCTCCTTTTTGAGTGCTCGTGCTACTTGGATGCCTACATACCCCCCCCCCCCCCACCCACACAAACAACAACAAACAATCAATAGAAAAATTTATTTTGAATTTAAATACTCTAAAGTAGAAATAAATTCCTGTACTAATCTCTGAGTGGTTAATTTTTTAAATCTTTTCGATCTGTCTGACAAAACTATTTGCAGAGATACATTTACAGAAAGAACTGCACCTTTTTTTTAATTTTTTTTTTACAGGAATACCTAAAAGTTAGCCTTTTAATAAAAATCAACACTTTTAAAGTGAACATAGACCAAACTCTTTTATTGCATTGCATCCTAAACTCTGATACACTTTTTTAACATTTTTTTTTCACTCAAAAAACTACAATATCTGCCTATGACATATTCTCAGCCCTTTAATACTTCAATTAACCTTTTCTTTAAACAACTTTAATCAATATTTGACATACATACGAGTATAACACTCCTTACTCCAATAATATTATAATAAAGATACAAGACTCAATGTCACGTCACTAACCTAAAATATGACCATATTGTAGTAACTGAAAAACATGAAAAACCGACATTCGACTCGGCCGGGAATCGAACCACGGAACCTTTTCTTTGCCGGAGAAATGCTCTAACCACTGAGCTACCGAATGCCATGTCGTTTGCTGTTCTCAGTTACCACCTAAATCATTGATGAAGAATACTCAAACCTCCTACAACTCGGCCAACCTGATAACAACATCTGCCCCAGATGTGTATCGCAACAACAAAGCTTCACCGTATGTGATAGCTTTCAAATCGTGAACAAGCTTTCCACATAGCTTTTCACGTAAACATGCACTGTGTAGAAGTTGAGTGATGCTTCATCAATTTTAAACAAACGTCTGGATTCTTTATCCCACTTCTGAGTTGTAGTAATTGAAAAACATGAAAAAACGACATTCGACTCGGCCGGGAATCGAACCACGGAACCTTTTCTTTGCCGGAGAAATGCTCTAACCATTGAGCTACCGAATGCCATGTCGTTTACTGTTCTCAGTTACCACCTAAATCATTGATGAAGAATACTCAAACCTCCTACAATATATTGCTACATTTAACTTTTTGAATTTTAACCTTGATATTAACTATAAACCTCCTTAATCTGCTTATTATTTTCAGTTAAAATTTTCTCAAAAACCGAATTATCGGTCTGTAATTTAAAAATATCTTAATATTTATTTGTTTTCTTTTTTTTTACAATTTTTCAACAAAAAAATTTACACAAAGCTTAATCTTTCAACATTCAACATTTTACGCTTTAAAGATAAAGAAAATAAAAGTTTCCATTCATAAAAAAGACAAAACTACACCCACAAAAAAACTGAAAAGAAAATAATGTGAAAGGGTTAAAAAATAGAAATAAAAAATAAAATATAAAATGAATAAGTCAAAAAGTTTTTATACAACATCAAAGGGTACATTAAGAGAGGTGTTTTTTTTAAAAGGACAAAACAATCACATGGTTCGTCAAAGGTAAACAAGAATTTTTTCTTTAGCGTGAATGGGGTTAATCCATTCTATTTTGTATTTTCAGCTTTTGAATTCTTTTTAAAAAAAAAAAATTAAAAATAAAAGAACGTGCAAAAAATAAAATTTTTTTTACCAAGACTTTTTATAGAATTGGTTGGCCTCGCTTCAAAAGAGACATTAAAATACTGCCACGATCTTAATGAAAAAGAAAGTGTAGAACGCCTACTGTGTCATTGCCAAAAATAAAATGGTTGCATAATAAAAAATTTAATTAAAAATACATCTTTTCTGTAAAAAAATTTTTTAAAATAAAACATTTTTTTTTGTTGAGGATTTTAAGGATGTTTTCTTATCCAATAAATTCGGACATTATTTTTTTTTTTGTATGCATAAAATAAGAAAATTATGTTTGATTAAATTTTCTAATTTAACCAAAAATTATAGAATTTATCAATAATTATAAAAATCAAAATAAAAACCAAATCATAATTAGTTATTATAAAGCTCCGGCAGCTCTCTTAACCTCACAAAATATACAATTTATTTAGCTTTACTATATTACATTCCATTCCGATGATATTTTAGCAATTTCACATATGGACCAATTTTTTTTACAAATATATTCCATATTAATTTCAAATAAATGAATACGAGAAATTAGAATTTAAATGAAATTTTAAACTAAAATAACTTGCATATGTTCCAAATTAAAGACATGAATATTACTGATAGCTGTTACAATTAAAATTATCAATATTAGAATCCATTTGAATCACTCCAGATAGAAATACAGAAGCCTCCTAGAAAATTTTTTCTTCTGATTTTAGTTTTTTTACATAAATAGTTTTGACCTCAATATCTCTTATTCTTTAAAAAAACACACAATAAATTTAATACACATGAATTGCCTTATAGAATAATATCATTAAAATACATGACCACATTGCATGTGATTGTAATACAGTTCCATTTTCTCAAATTGTCATTAAAATACCACTACACTACAACATTGTTTACATACCAACAATGAAAATTCAATTTACTGGAAATAATTTACACAAGAGGCTTGAATTATTTTTTACAATTGTGTTGTTAAAAAGCTATTGTAAGGAATATTCATCAGAATGAAGTGTGAATTGAACCGTTTGTTTTTTTTTTTACTATCCTTTTTTGTAACTTTTTTATTATAACATCTTTGTTTTTACTAAAATTGCATCTTCAGCAGATTCAAAAACTACTTAAATTGTATTTAAAAAGCATCTGCCGTTTTTTAAAAAAAAAAAGGCTACTTAATTTTAATTAAAACATTTTTTTTCATTTTGAAATTATATTTACTTTCAGGACGTTAAGATTTTCTTATTTATAGAACCTAAACGTGAAATGATGATGAGTGGTCAATATTTGTTAGCATTTTAAAAGAAAATTTTACTTCATACACTCAAGATGCGTTATTTTTGCTTTCTTTTTATGTTTTACTTTGTGTCGTAAATAAAAAATACGAGTATATACATAAATAATAAAAAAAAAAAACTTTTTATACTTCATCCTGACCATACAAGACTAAAATACTGTATCCTTTTTTTCTATTGCTTTTTCTTTTTCCTACACCAAACTACTTTTGAATCTATGACATCCGAATAAATAAAATTAAAAAAAAGGATACAAACATCTAAAATTGCTTCCATTTCAACAAATTCATTTCCTGTTGTAGTGTCATTGTCATCATTCAAAAAAGAAATAAAATCAAAAAAAAAAAAAAATGATATACATACTTGAACTTTACATTCCAGATGTTTCAGTTACATAAAGAAATCTAAATAAAATTGTGTATGTCATGAATACAAGTACATAAGAGTAAACGACATTTTGAATTAGACATAAAACAAGTAAAAATCATAATCGTAAAACATTATTTCCTCTATTACACTTTTTTTGTTGTCTTAAATTAAATCAATTCAAATTAATAGGGCATACATACTCTAGTGGGATTACAGTATGAAAGGATACACTTTATGCCTTTGTACAACTAAATTGCTTACGGCATTGAATGTTCAAAAATAGAGGACATTTTATTCGAGAAATTTGGTATTACCGTATGCTTAAATACGAATTTTGTAAATAAAAGGGATAAAGTATTTCTCATAGGATCCAAAAGGATTATACATACATGTAATTTTATTTTATTTTTATTTTTTTAGTTCTTAAAATAAAAATGTTTAACATTTGTCAATTATAACTGTAAATTTGAAGTACTTAGTTTTTTTTTAAAAAAAAAAAAAAAAGGACTATAGTAACAAAAAGAGATCTGTGTCAAAAAGACTTGATACAAATGAAAAACTTATATAGATTAGAAGGGATTAGACTATAATCAGTCATTAAAAATAGGATATTAATTCCCTTAATTCTGGACCAATGATAGATCTTTTGTAATGCTTTGATTTAAGTTTAAATAAAAGTTAAAAGCTTCAGAAAATCTGAAAACTGGAAAACTAAAAACAATTCTTGATGGTGCTCAGCATTTCTATCACTTTGGATACTGATATACATATGTACATATGCACGTCTTTCACTTGAATATGACCTATGTACATATGTCGATGGAATTTACTTCATATTTTTTTAAAAAAAAACAAAACCAAGAATAAAAGTCAGATGATTTAAAAAAGAACAGAAAACGAAAAACAAAATAAAACATAAAAAATAATGACTTTTTATAAAGATCAATCGTAATATCACATAAAAACAAAATAAATACCCACTAGAGTATTATAAATCGTCTGTGATTATGTTTTCCATTAAGGTGATAAAATTCACGGCCCATCAAAAATATAGACCATTCTCAATTGTTTTTTTCTCTATTTTTTTTATTTTTTTTTTTTTTTTGAGTTGCGAATTTTTATTCACTTGTTTTCTTTTATTTTTTTTTTTATTTTTTAATGACCTCGTTTTACGAATTTTTAGCTTTTTTTTTAAAAAAGGATTATGGAAATTTATGATTTTTGTTGAAATCAGAAAAATAAATTCAAAAATGAGAGAGAATGAATGACTTAATTTTATTGTATTTCTCTAGTTTTATGATTATAACCACTTTTCTTTATTTATTTATTTATTTTTTTATTTTTTTTTTTTCTACAAAGAAATTAAATTATGTTTACAAAGTTTTATCATTCATGAAAGTACTTAAGGACTTTTTTCCAATAAAGCCCAAAAATCAAAAAAAAAACAAAGATAACAAGTTGAAAGAAAAATATTTAAAAATCATGCAATGAATAACTCTTTAATGGTTCATTAAAAATGTTAGTTGTTTTTTTTTTATTTCAATATGACTTTTATTTAACCCTTATACTTTATATTTTATTAAAAAATTATTTCTGAATGCATAGTATCTTTTTACATGTAAATATTTCAAGAAGAAATAAGTATACAAATTGCTAATTTGCTTATGATCATATTTATAAATTCCGATGATAATTTGCATATCAAATTTGATCGTTTATCATATGTTATGGATAAATATAGCTACAGATTCTCTAGAACTCGTATACATTTAGAAAAACTTAATCACATATACATATTTAAACTTTCAAATAGATACTTAGACTTAATTTTATCTATTGGTGTCGATTTTTTCGATAGTAGCTATCCTAAAATCTGTTTCCAATTTTCGTACAAGCTTCGAACTATGATAAATTTGAAGAAAGAACAGTATTTGATAGTATTTTTTTTTTTTTGACAAAAACATTTTTACAAAGACATTTTTATTAAATTTACAATTCGGACATAGGAATTGAAACAAATCTGGAACCAGACATTATGGTATTACTTGATCGAATTCTTATTTCAAAATTTAAAAAATTAAGTTAAATTATTAGTACAGCACTTCCTTTTATTCGAGGGCATTCTGCAAATAATTCAAAATAATTAAATTTTAATTAGATTACTTAGATACTTTAAAACACAGATACATACATACAAGAACTATCACTACAGTTAGTAGTTTAATTAATTATTATTTAACATTTTGTTTCGAGTAAGCGTAAAAAATATAGATGTGAAATTTTATTTACCTTTTTTCCTGTATTTTAAATGAAAAGCAGAATTTCACATGAAAAAATTTATAACAATAAAATTAATTACTTATTAAAAATTAAATTTTAAATTTTCATTTCTCTTGTTTAATTTTATTCGAATTTGCAATCATAATATAATTAAAAGTCCTTTTTCATACCAAATATAATCTGTATTCCTTGAATGTTCATCATTTCTCACATCGTTTTGTAATATCATTTTAGAATGTTATTTAATAAGTACATACATATGTATTCTTCTTATCTCATATCACAAAATTAGTTTGAAATTTGTTACATATATGTATAAGTATATTATTTCACTTATTCACAAACATACTTAAATTTTATTGAAAATATTATCTATTTACTAAGTAGAAGTACTTTCAACAACAAGTCATTATATCTTTTGAGTTATACATACATATTTTAAAGTGTCAGATACTTCATAAAATTATTTTGAATTCATTTTGTGTATAGAAACCTCTTAAAAATCTTTGTAAATAGATACTTAACAAGCGTTATAATTTTATCACTTTAATGAAAAATGCTTTAAATGAATTTAGCATTGAAGTATTTTTTTAAAATCTTAATAATGTGCAATATGGCAGAATTGTTACCTCTTTAACACTGTTTTACAGATATTACACTACGCAACAAAATTGTGATGTTCAAAATCATATAGCTATCCATCTTAAGATGTTTTGAGTAAAACGAAAAAAAAACTTATAAAACACAAACTATTGAAAATATTCGATTAAGTAATTTGTTGTGGAATGGTTTAACCTACATATCTTTAAAAAAAAAAGTCCAATCAAAACATAATATACATATATTTTATAGTTTTCTTATAACAGACCAGGAAAGTTAGGATATAATGTGTTTTAAAAGTTACTTGATGATTTCAAGGATTTTGTGATGAATTTTTAATGCTATGGATATATATCAAAGTAAATCTATTTTTCAGATTTAAAATTCTAATATTTAGAAACACGGACTCAGCATTATTTGAGTCTTGAGGAGTGAATTATGTATTTTATTTCAACTAATCCTTTTTTGACAGTGAAATTAAAAATTTCTAAATCACTCATTTAAATTCGGTCCTAAGTAATTTACCTATGTATACATATATACATATATGGACATGTATTATGTATGTGATGTATTTTTCGATGAAAGTTTTATGAATAATTGATAGGTTTAAAACCACATCAAACAACAATTATTATGAAAAGTTATATTTTGACAGTTTCCTGTAACCTATGTATGTATGTATATAAAAAAAAAAAGAAATAAATAAGCTTCCTGTTAAAAATTTTAAATTCAAAAAACTTTGCTTTACTTTTTTTCCCATTTATTTTATTCTTTTTTTTTTTTCAACTAAAAAACATTTCTAAATAATTAAATTAATTTTTTGAAACACACATTAAACTCATATATTATAATAAATTATGCATGATGGAATAAGTTAATGTGCTAATATGCAAATAATTATAGAAAAATAAAAATAAAGTTAATATTTTTTAATGCAAAAATATTTCATATGCATATTAATTTATCTTTGTAAAATTATTTGATATATTTTTCAAATTTTTTTTTAAAAAAATACATACTTGTAACATAATTCAATTAAATGAACATGATCTCTCTAAAGTGTGTAATTTCATTATCATATTCATGAGTTTTTTTTTTTTTTTTTTATTATTATTATTTATTTTAAATTGTATGTACAAAATCGAATGAATATGTTATAAAATTTTTTCATACAATATTTTAAATTAATTTTCAAATAAATTCAGATTAAGTGAAAAAAAAAAAAAAAAAATTTATTGAATGACTTTATGTTTTTAATGTTTCAATTAAATGTTTTTATGTTATTTATTTTTTTGCATACATTAAATAGATACAAAATTTGAAATATTATAATTTAAGAAAAAAAAAATAAAATAAATGTGTTTTTGTGTTTTATGTTTGTGTTCCTATATTTGAATAAAAAAAATTTCCGCATTTTTTAAAATAATTTATCAAAATTTAAACATTTCTGTTGAATATTCATTCAATGCAATAAGGCATAAAAATGACAGATATTCATGAAATAAAAATAAAATAATATAGAAAAATTTTATAGATATGTATGTATATGCAAATCATCAATCATATTTACTTCATAAACATATTTATATGAAAATATGCAATAAATGAACATCATTTTTAAAATTATTTTCTGTCATTATGGCAGATAACCATCAACATACAGATACAATTTAAATATTAAAAAAAAAAAAGAGAAAAAGAAAAGGTTACTTATATCATAATTCTTATACACTCTACCATATAGATAACAACTATAATAACTCATAAAATATCTTTGCTGTGCCTTTATTTTTATTTTTTCGTTTAATAAATGCAATATATTGAAAAAAATATTTATGATAACGATATTGTAGCCAATATGAAAAATTAAAATGACATACTTGTACTGGTATATGAAGATTTAAAATATCAGCATATATTCATATGTTATGTAACATATGAAATTGACATAAATTATAAATAACTCTAAGATAATTTATTATCCTTATTATACTCTATCATGAATACTGTTAAATATAAACTGTGTTTATTTCATTGTTTTTCTTCAATAAGTAAAATAATTTTCCAAAATATCTAAAAGTGATGAAAAAAAGGATACCATTTATCTATTGATTTGGTAATTACTAAGATGTGTATGTGAAATTTTTCCATCCATAAAATAAATCATTTTTGTAAATATGCGTAAATATAAAAGAATATATTATAAAATCTTCAAAAATAAAACAAATCATGACAGAAATCCTTAATTTCTATACATGCATAGTAAAAAGACTGTTTGAATAAAATAAAATACGAACTTAATTTTTTTTTTTTTTCTTGAATATTTGAAATAAAAAAACCTGATGTATCTATTATTCTCTCACTATTTGAATTTAATTCCAATTGTATTTTTGTATAAAAGCAGAAAAAAATTTCGTAAAAGCTTTCAAGTATTTTTCATATGGATTCAGGAAAGCCGATTTTAACAAATTTGAATCTAATTTTTCAAATCGATTAAGCCATTTTTATTTTTGTTTTAAAATTTTTCAGTAAAGATACTTTAAATTTATTAATAACGGATTATTGAAATGTGATGTGTAGTAAAAAAATCAATAAAATTAATCTCAATAAACCAAATTACCCATAGACAGCATCGATAATAATTTACAAAAGTAATAATATGTAGGAAATTCAAAAATTCAATTCAAGATACTCTTCAAGGACACGAAAAAAAAAATTATGATGGACTTGATGCAAGCTAAAATACTGTTATAATAGCAATAAATTTATCATTTTATTCTTTCTACATCACTATAACATATGTTTCAATATAAAAAATACTTCTGAAAAAAAAAATTCTTATTACACTAATGTAAATGGAAACGCATGAAATGTGTTCAAAATTCACTGTAAAAAACCAACAACAACTAAATCTGCTCCAAAAAACAAATTAGATACAAAAGCAGATACAATTTTTTGTTGATTTATTTTAAATGTTTACCCAAAAAAAAAACATAAAAACACAAAAAATAAAAAAGGAAACCATCAGAGAATAGATAACAATAATAATAAAAATTATCTTAATCTTTCTTTATCAACGATATTTATTCATATTTTTTTATGTTGTCTGAACATAGTTACATTTTTCTTTTCTTTTTTTCTGAATATTCCATTAAGAAAATGAATTTTATTATTATCCTATATCTTTAACAATTCAACACAAGCATATGGGGAAAGTTTGAAAACATTTAAACACCGCCTTAGATGCAAATTCAAAACTTGAAATCGTTTACGTATCGTGATTTTTTATAATGCAAAAACGTCAAATTTTTGAAAATACCTATTTAATTGTCGTAATTTTTCTGCAGCAAAAAAGAAAGAAAGTGGCTATGTGATATCATCCAAAAACTCTTCAATTTTTTTTCAAAAAATTACCATTACTGGTACTTTTCTATAATTTTTTCAAATAGGTAAGATTTTTTTTTTCTTTCAGACAAAACATTAATTTTGATAGGACGTACATGATAATTGAAAAAAAAAATTATTTAAAATTATTTGTTTTATTAAACGATTAATTTTTGTTGAAGTTTGCAAAATATTAATACATCAAAAGCTATCATATTTACTATGAATCGAAACATTATTATTGCCGCATCACAACATATTTTTATGCGTTTTAAAACTCGCCCATATATTCATTTTTATATATTTTATTTTTCCTATAACATATATGTACATAGAATTTGTGGAAAAATCTTAAGACTATACAAATATTAAATACTGAAAAAAGATAAAATAAAAACAAAGATAAAAACACATTATATTTTTCTTATAGAGCTAAGAAGGAGCAAAAATTGAATGTATGGTTTTTTCTCTTTACATTCACTTTTACAAAAACATTTTTTTTTTTTAAATTTTCATAAAATTTTTTTTCTTTTACATGAATTTCTTTTTTTATGATTTTTTAATCTTGCAATTTATTTGTAATAAAATAAAAAAAAACATAAAGTAAAAAATGTAACAAATATGTATACTAAGATACAAGATAGATTCTATAAATCAATAATAGTATCCTTTATGGGAGATTCTATAAATCAATAATAGTATGCTTAATGGGCTTTTTTCTATTATCTAATGATTCGGTTTTTATTAACAAATCACAACTCATTTGTAATTGTAAGGCTATTTTTCGATGGCCAAAATTTTTAATGAATCTTTTTTTGATTTATATATCTACTTAAAGCTTCGTATATTCAAATGAACCCGTATACAACAAATTTTTGTTGATAAAAAAGTAGTCCTCCAAAAAACAAACAAAAAAAACAAAAAACAACATAAATCAAATTTTCTCTACCTTCAAATTATTCTTTAAAATTAACAAAGATTCATTCAAAAACTTATTTGCAAAACTTTAAAAATTGTAAAGAAAATATTAAAAAACATCAAATGTCAAGGGCATATACTTTCAGGACTTTTGAAATCCTTTTAAATAAATTTAAACGAAAATTTTTTTTTTATTTGTCAATTAACGTAAAATTGCTTCTTTAAAATTAATTACATTTTTCATAATTATTTTTTAAGTCCTTTAAAAAAAAAAAACAACTTATTTCACGAACATTAATTTAAAAGTCAATGAAATAAATTATTCAGGATCTTCTATTTACCATCAACTTAAAAAAAAAACAAAAACAATTTAATGTGTAAATCAAAAAAGATAAAGGCAATTTAAATTTAATGGATGAAAATTTTAACTAATTTCCTGACAGTGATTTTGAAAAGTTCACTTTATTTGCTCTTTTAAGAAATTATTCTTAATTAAAAAAAAAACAAAAAAAAAGGGTTAGAACTATATTTGAAAATACATAATGGTAATTTATTCTAATTTTGATTGTCTTGATTATAGTAAGTACAATAGAGGTTTTTCAATTTTCAGTTTGTTTTTTTTTTTTTTCACTGTTATTCCTTGACTTCATTTTTTTCCAATAATTATTTGATTTCGAATTTTAACTGATATTTAAAAGTGTCAAATTTTAGTTATTTTTTTTTACAAATTTTTGAATTTTTTTTAAATAAAACCAAACTAATTTTTCTCTCATTTTCTTTTTATCCTTGTCTATCTATAAAATTCATTTCTATTATCAGGACGCAATAGTATGATTAACATCTTTTTAGTTAATGACTTACATGACATATTTACTTAATTTTCTAATTTTATTATTTTATTTATTGTACATGTGATTTAATTTATTAGAATGTAATTTCACAGTATGTACTTGTATTCATTAATTTGTTCTTAATTATTTATTAAATTTATAGCATATGATATGAGAGAAAAAAGAAGTCAATAAGAGAAATGTTGGTCAACAATGATTGACACGAAGATACATTAATATATTATTTCAACGTAAGTTAGATAAGATTGAAAGTTAATTAAATTTTTTATGAAAACAATATAAAATTTTATACATGAATGCTTTAATCAAGATTATTGTGTGTAATTAAGATTTATTGAATTAATAAAATAAATTGTATTTGAAATTTAAAAGGAAAAGGACAAACTTTTTAGAAAAAAATGCCTTTTATTGTCAAATTTCAATGCAGGTTTGTTACTTTCTGTTAAAATTTAAAAAAAAAAATTTATTTACCAGTATTCTTCTACCTAATTTTAATAAGGGAATTTCAAATGTTAAATTATTCTCACTTCAACATCGAACAGTAATCGGTAATCATATCTATTTATGTAAATTTCATTTTTCTTGATATCGCCATTTTTATAATGTTTTGATGGAATTTTTCACCACACTCCTCAACAAGATTTTGTGGAAAGTAGTCAAGACGATGAGAGTCTACAAAATTAAGTTGACATTTCTCTCATAATTATGAACATCGATAAATATACCTTTTTTGAGTTCAGCTTCAGACAATAAAGGAAATTTTTCACAAAAGTATCTTAAACAGTTTTCTCCATCTAGTAATATTCTTATGGTTGCAGGTTCTAGTATTTCACTCAATCCAGTGAAGGTTTTCTTGCCTGCTATCCCATTCTCTGCTGGACTGATTTTTTTCAAAGCGTTTTATTATTTCTTTAAAATTGATTTCCGTTAGAATTTCTATTTTTGTTCATTTTGAGGACGTCTTCATTACATAATTTAAGTTTTCAAAAACTTAAAAATTAATCTCAAATCTATTCAAATGTTTTTCAACTATATTTCTTCAAATTGAATCCTCTTGATCGCATTTAAATTGTTAAAAAGTTTCAAATTTCAAAAATATTAAATGTTCAAAAAATTAAATGAAAAAAAAAAAATTTCATAAATAAATATCGGCCTCTTTAAATAACTAATTTAAGAAATAAAAGAAAAATAATAATGTCGACTTTTTCTTTTATTATTCCAATAAAACACAGTTACTTCTCAACAAACTAACCAAAAAAAAAAAAAAAATTAACCTAAAATTCGTTCCAATTAATAAATTCTTTAGCCTTAAAGCTACAAAAAGAAAAGTTTTAGTATGAAAATTGTTTCAAAAAAAAAAATTATTTTTTTTTTTCACATGGAAATTTTTTATTCTTGAATTTTATTTTATAAGAACCCTTTTCAAACTTTCTAACTTATTTTTTTCTTGGAAAATAGAAAAAAAAAATGAAAAAACAAAAAAATCAAACAGATGTTTTTCAGGTTTTCTTTTCTTATAAATTAAAAACATAAATTCTCTTCTACATCAGTTCAGCAATAATAATTGTATTTTTGACATTATATACGTATACAATAATTTATTTTCAGATATACTTAAATTAAATTTTTATTATTAGTTTTTAGAAAATATTACGTGTACATTTTGTACTATACACAACCACAATACATAGTATATAAATTTCAATTCTGAAATATAACTTTTTCTCCATTGGAAAACTTTGAAAATATTTACATTAACTTTCTTTTTTCTTTTTTTTTTTTTCATTTAAAAAAAATTTAACTTTAGAAGTCGAAAATTTTTTCTTATGAAAAAAAAGGACTACCTACATTTTACCTTAAATAAAACTTTATTTTATAAATTTTTTTGTTTGAATTTTATTTGAAAAATAATTTTATTATTTGATTATGTTCTTTAAAATAGTAACCCTTTAGTTGTTTGAAAGGTTAATGTACTTTTTGTCGAGTTAATTTTTTTTTTTTTGCTTTAGATTAGTGAAAAAAAATTTCATAACGTAGGTTTTGTACTTATTTTCTTTTTTTTTTTTTTTTTTTTTCAATTTTCCGGAAAAAAAAATGAAACTTTTTTTATCAAGTAAATTTTATAAAAAATAAAAATAGAAAATTGTGAATTTTTACGCTACAATAAATTTGCTTTTAAATTATACTTTTTAAATTATAATTAATAAAATGCAAATAGATTAATTGTTACCATTTGACATGTAATCTTGATTGTTCTGTAATTAGTGAGAATTTCATAAGGTAAAATAATTTCACTAACAAAAAAAAATGCTAGTTGTTGAAAAGTGATTTAAATAAATGAAAAAAAAAATTAAAAAAGATTATCTTTGGCCTTTGATTTACATAAAAATAAATAAAACTAGATCATTGCATTCATGACTTAATTATAAAAATAAAATATTTCAATTTAATAAGATACTATTATCATAAAAATATATATGTATGATAAATAACAATCAAAAACATATTTGAATCTGGCTAAAAGTGATTTTAATTTTACTTTAAAACTTTTTTTTGTTGTTTTTGAATATATTCCAAATCCCATTAAAAAATTCATTTACACAATGTTTATCTCATCTGGAAAAATTTCAGTATAATTTAATATTTTTTGGTTAAAAGCCAAAATTATTTTGAACACTCATACAAACATACAGAAAGAGAGTATACCTATGAATAAGTATCTACATATTATATACAAATGTATAAAGACACTATATACATACTTTGAATTGGCAAACAATTTTTTTATGCAAATTAATGTTATTATCGGTGAAAAACAAAAATTATATCCCTATAATTTTTCTGTGCTCTAATTACTAAACATTCTCAATAGCTTTAAATCTAAAATTTAAACAAAACTAAAACAACCAAGTAATGTAATTACACAAATGTAAAATTGCAATAAAAAACAAAAAGAGGAGTTTGTAGGTTCCGAAGTATTTTCTTATAATTATAAGTAGACCACTTTTAATACATGAAAATTCATGAACATTATATCTTTATTTCTTCGCTGTAATTTTTTTTTTTTTTGCTTCAGTTCGATTATTTTTAATATGTGTCAAGGCTGTTATTACACTACTGACAGATAAAATTATAAATTAACATATGATATTTTTATTCTTGGTAATAAAATGAAACAGTTTTATAAAAAAAAAAAAACTATGAGTATATTACATTTCAAATCTATAAATATTGAATAAAAATACAATGTATTTTTTGATGCTTCGTATAAAATTACAATACAGTATTGTTTACATTAATTATTTACAATATTTAATAAAAACTTTTATAAAAATGAGAAAGTACAATTTTTCCATTTTCTGTATTCATACATTTATAATTACATACATATACATACATACATATATAATAATAATTGACTCCCTTTTTAGCTTTGGTAAACCATATTACATAACAATCAAAACTAACATTATATAATAAAAACTTCAATTTATTTCTCTTAGAAACCAAAAATAAATTATATTTTACCTTCGTTATAAATAAGTAAGTACATTATATACTTGTAGGTATATATATCTTTAATTATAAAATATGTACATTAAAAGTATAGCAAAAATGATATACAGTGTTTTGTGTGTGTATGTACTCGTACATATGTATGTTTATTTATTGAATTAAAATCTTCTTAAAAAAGTAAATAAAAATCTAAACAAAAACAAAATTAATTCCTTTCCATTTGCAATAAAATAGTAAAACAAAATACATATGTACATGCATTTATAGTACCTACATGATGTAAAAACAGCAGGAAATTGAAAAAAAAAAAAAAAAAAAAATAAATTAAATTTAAATTTAAAATGAACGTTTTCACTTACTTAATTTTTTTAATTATTTTAACATTTATTTTAAATGCACTATATACTACATACACATGTACATACATATATGTATATATGCACATAGCATTTCCAACAACTATCTTTGAAAAATATATCAGTTATTTTCACTACATCTGCTTTAAAACAAGTAACTTTAATTATTTTATTTTTCTTTTTTTACATTTAATTATTCGTGAAATGAATTATTTTAATATACTGAAATAATATGAAGTACATTATTATTCAAAATAAATGAATATGGAGTAGTTTAAAAAGAAAATAAATAACAACATATAGTACATATGTATATATGTATGAGTAAAATCTGATGCATGTAGCGCACTGTTTTAAAAGGCCAATGCCTCACATTTACACAGAATGTGTTTTGTGGTTTCTTTGGCCTCTTTGCAGAATCTGCAATTATCATCCTCTTTTATTCCTATCCTGCTTAGGTGATAGTTAAGTGAAGATTGTCCAGTAAAAAGTCATGTAATGGTCCTTAACTCTTTTCCGTTTGAAATTGATTAGTTTTCTTGAAGTGTTAGCCTAAGGCCTTATAAATTCTATTGCTTGTAAATTTCCAGGAGTTTTTTCCCTTTCAATCCTTCTTTTCCGGGACCTACATTAGGTACACTTTGTTTGTCGTAGTGAACTGTTTTTACAAATAACTATGACAAAAATATATAATCAATGGAAAATTAAAAAGACAAATTTTGAGCAGGAAATTTCTCTATTTTTTATCTTTATTTATTATCCAAAAAATATGAGACGACAAATATATTTTCTTCTACAATAAGTGCATATACATTTATATTTTAATTTGAAATAAACAAAATCTTTTTCTACATGAAAATTTGTCGAGTTATTGATAACACACATACGTACATATTTAAGTAGAAACGAAATCAATATTATTAATTCTCTGTTGTTGATTTCATAACAGTGAAATATGAATATGATGTCTTCATTATCTGGAATTGAAAAAAAAAAATTAAGTTTTATTCGTTTTAAAAAAAATTTTTTTTTTGTTTTCAACAAAAAATTACATTTACAAACGTCGACAAATTCAAACTTATTTTGAAAAAGCTTCCAGCTTTAATTTGTATTGGTTCATAGGTACGTGCCATGAAGATTAATAATAGTTTTGATGATTTTTTATCAAGAATATCAATTCTACACTCGAATGCACGGAATAACAATTCACTAGACTTTAAAAATTTAAAAAAAATTAAACATTTTATTATTTGTAAAGAATTTTAATAAAATCTGGTAAACTAAATAATTTGATATTTTTAAACGTTTCGTTTCAGATAAAAATTAAAAACTTTCGAAAATATTTACTCTGTTTTCAAATAAATATACTCAGTCTCTAAAGAAAGAAATTATGTTTTATCTTTGAAACGATTTTGAATTAAAATCTTTTAATACCGAAAATATGATTTGATTCCCAGCAAAACAATACGAAAAAATTTGAATTGTCATTATGATAAAATAAATGATCATTGAGAAAATTTCCGAAGAGAACATAGGTATCTAGAAAACGAATAAAATTCATAGAAATTGTACTTTTAAATGTATACATATGTTATGTACATATACATATATAGGTGTAAAATAAATTACCCAGATTAGTTGATATGCTGTCATACATATAATGAATACTGATGCTAAAAATTGACCAAAAAGAATATTTTTAAAAATGTCCTGAACTTCTTCAGCAACTCTTTCAAAAAAACAACAGAAAAAAAAAAAATTTAATTTATTTATTTTTGAAAAAAAAATTGAAAAAAAAAAAAAAACATACTTCAGTAAAACCTGATGCGAAACAATACATCTTAATATTTCTGCATAATGCAATTTCTCGTTTTTGTAAGTTGTTTCTATTTTGGCATTAACATATTCCAATTGATCAAACATTTTCATGTCACTTTGAAATTTTAATTTTTGTACAGTTTTATGATTTAACATTCTTCGATCTTTTCGATGATTTTTATCACGAATATCATCATCAAAAGCAATATTCGATATCATATCTCCAAGACGTAAAATTTGTGCATTCAAATGAAACATAAAACTTGTAACTAGAGTATCAAACACACAATTACAGATAATTATAATAATTGATGAGAATATTTCATAAAAACTTAAACATATAAAAATTTCTGGATTACTTTTATCGACTGGAAACCATGCTGGAACTGGTAATATACGTTCATCAAATTTATTTATTAAAGTAATAATCCAAATAGTCATATTAATTCCACATAACGTCAAATAAATAACTGTTACTTTAAAACTGTCTAACATTGCTTTTTTGACATAACTAGAAAAGATATTTTTTTCAAATATTTAACATTAAATATTTTAAAAATATTAATAATAAAAAAAAACCTCTTTTGCTTTTTAGATTCAATCACAAATAATTTATTATTAAATACTTTAATTAAAAAATTAATTCGTTTAAAATCCTTTTGTATATTGTATACTTTCAAACACACCAAAAAGTAACTTAAAAATAAGTAAATTTTATTAGATAAATCCTGAAAAAAATTATATTCATTTAAATAATGAACTAAACTAAATCGTTAATTTAAAAAAAGCATTATTTAATTAATTGAACATTACCTGAAAATCTTTTACAAATAATAAATGTATAAATTGTGGTAATGCGAAGAAATATATTACGAAAATCTTCAAAAGATTTTTGTAAATAAAATAAAGGATATTAAGCCAACGTTTATCAAAGATAGGCAAACTCCATATACCTGTGATTTTCATCATAATTATATGAAGTTTAAAACTTTTCGCAGGATTATGAGCATCTAATGGACCAATCAGTCTGTAATACAATATTTGAAATTTAAAAAAACAAAAGATTTTTATTTTGATAGATTTTGTGTTTGATTTTATTCTTACTTTTGGTAAAGTGATTGAAACATTCTTGCTATATTTATGGTTGTTTTATTGTTTTTTAATTTAACTATAATTTAATTTTCACGTGCGTTGTACACAATTTTGAAAATAGTACTTGGAAAAAAATTAATTTTAGTTCTCTTAAATAATAAAAAAAAAACTCACAAAGGAAATGACGGAATAATTAAAAGATGTCATGCAATTTCATTTTTCATTTTCAGTATACCTATTTTTTCAATCAAAGTGACAGTGACACAATATAATTTTTGTTTCTTATATATTCGGATTTTTAGTTGACCTTAATAAAATTTAAAAATTATATATTTATTGGTTTTTTTTAACCCTAAAAATTTACTAGCTAGAATTACTCCATTATAAATTGTCATTAGTTATATATGATAAATACATATACATAGATAATTTTCCTTTCATTTTATGTTCGAATTTCCATTGTAATTTTTTTTAAAATTATATTTTCATAATTCTCTGAGGGTTAAACAGAAAAAAATAAAGTACTTATATCATTTTTTGCACAAGACAATTTTCTTTTTATTTTTCTTTTACTTAAATTATAAAGACAATAAAATATATTATAGGAAGGAAAAGTCAATTAACCTTTTTTTCTATTTTCCACCCACTTCAGAACTCTCTATAGGTATGTGTTTATTTTTTATTGGTTGAATCTAAATGTCTCTTATTTTAAAAGTAATTGTTATTGAGAATATCACAAATATAATTAAATGCCTTTTTTTAATACTTGAAAATTCTACAGTATTTAAATTTTTATATATGAAAAAAATTTTATATTACCTTTTGAGCAGGCCTAACCATACCCTTATAGAGTTATTTATTTTCCGCAAGAATATGTCATTTAAAATTACATTGCAATCCGTATGTGATATGTACACATACGTATGTTAATTATTTATTCTACTTCGTTTTTAAAATACATTAAAAATTAATATTAAATGTTGAAAATTTTAATTTAAACTTATGTATTTTGCCCGTCACTTGTAAGGCACACCATAGCATTTAGATTTTTTTCTTTTGACCTTATGACATTTGTAAAACTTTATAATAATAATTTTTTAATTAAATTCTATTAAACTTATCTAAACTAAATTTTTCTATAAAATATTCGAAATTTTCAAAAAAAAAAATCTAATTTTAACAAAGATAAAAGAAAAAAATTATTAAATAAAAGCCACTAGCAAAATTTTCATAAATATGAAACTATCTAAAGAAAAACGTTAAATTTATTACAGCAAAAAAAAAATAACTTTTTACATATATTCTTAGAATAAAAAAAAATTTAATTTTATTTAAATAATGATTATGTAAATAAAAAAATAAATAAATTGTTACCATTTAGTAGGCACGTTTTTTAAATTTATTGTTCTTTTTTTAAATTTCCAAAAAAAAAAAAATCAGTTTTATAAATTTGCCATAAAATTATAAGGACAAAAGATACAAATAAAAGAAAAAGGTATACAAAGGATTTCCTTTTACATTAAAATAAAATGAAAAACAAAAAAGATATTTTTTTTTGTGATGAAAAATAAAAATTCTTATAACTTTTATTGTTTGTAATCCTTTTAGGATTTATGTATAGCAATTTGATTATGAAAAAAATAAAAGTGGACAAAAAGTCAATAATTTAAATTATACCTTAGCAACTGAAAAAGATTCGAAAATTTACTTATTGTATCCTGAAAAATAAGTTTAGATAAATTTAAAATGTAAAAGATTTATGTTTGATGTCAGATATTAACCTTTCACACTGACTTGCTTTAAAAAAAAACAAAAAACAAGAAACGGAATATTTTTATATGATAAAATTGAAAAAGAAAATTTATACTCTTTGATTTTTTTTTTTGTAATCTTATGGAAAAGTAAATTTAATATAAAAAAAAAAGAAAAATTATAAAGGTAGAAATAAAATGGATTTTTTTACTGGAGATTGAATTTGAAGACACTTTGAAGATCAAAGATTTATAACTTTTTTTTGTCTCAAGTTATTTAGTATCAAGTCATATACATACATACAGAATAAGATCATAAACAATTTACATATATCTTTTAGGACAATTATTCAGTCTTACAAAAAATAGTTTAGTAATTACAAACGTCTTTTTTCTGTTTCGTTTTGTAAATTTTGAAATCTAAAAACTTATTACCTTATAAGTAAAAGCACGTTTAAGTACAAAATTCAAACTATTCTGAGATCAAAAGTTTTCCTTTGGATAGTCGTTACTTTAAGAAACTTTGTGTCCGTGCCAAAAAAAAAAATTTAGTCAAGAATTCTCCAAGTGGAATTTTAATAAGTTAGAAGAAGAACAAAAAAAAAACCCTCTCGAATAAAAATGTTCACAATATTTAGTAGAAAAAACAATATTTTTTTAAATTGATTTTGTATTGAAATCACGATTGAAACGAATTACAATAAATTTAATCAAAAAATCAAAAGCATATTGGTAAAAGCAAAATGTATTACAATTAAAACAAAAAATTTTCGAAATAAAAAAAGCATTCCAGAATGTATAGAATATAATTTTTTCTATACCACACATAATATAAGCTAAAAAATAAATACCAAAAAAAAAAAAAAAGCTCATTTTATGTTCTGAACAAAATTAAACTCACTTCATTTAGTAGATATAAAAAATTATTTTATTTTTCTGTGTCAAACATATTGAAAAGGAAATGCAATAATTATGAATTCATCTCACGCTAAGAAGAGTGGATAGAAGATTCTCATAATATATGTATGTAGTTTCACGTTTTTTAATAGTTCTAATAAACTAGAATGATTCTCTACTCCAATTTTTTTTTTTGTTGTACTAAAATAGTCTTTCAACTATGTAGTTGAAGGATTTTTCATTTTATTATTTTCGGCTTTTTTTATTTTTATTTTTTATTTTTTAATTCCGTAGGAAAAAGAAAAGAAAATATGTATGTGTCCGATATGTCAATATCCTTCGGGTTTTAAAGATATCCTTCTGAGATGATTTTATAACATTTTTTTTTATAACTTAAGGATATAAAATAATAGCAAGTAATTTAAAAGAAACATAAGAAAAAATACATAGAATATCTACTATGCTAAAGAAAATATGTAGTTGTAAGCAACTATTTAATGATATGAGAAGATAAAATTTTAAGATAATCTATTGCAATAGTTAACGAAAATAAAAGAAATAACTAACTTTTACTGCTGTTTAAAGTAGAGATCAATTTTTGTACAATTTTATGATTTTTATTATATTATAGCATTGACCAAGTATTCTAACATGAACTCTTCGATTATTGTATACTCTATGAACTTTTTATTTTACTTAATTATTCCATTTGTAAGGATTTTAATTAAAAAACACAAAATAATTCACTATTGATTTGGATTATAAAATAAAGTGAAAGTGAACTAAATTTTTATTTATTTATTTCGATTTATCTTTTCGATCTACTGTGGAATAAACTATAAAAATTCCATATCTTTAATCTTATATTTATTAATCATGTATCTGGAACTCACAGTTTAATTCATAGCTTGATTCACACATAGCTTGATTAATAACACATTTTTTTCGATTAATAAGTAAGATTGTCCTCAATAACGTAAGAGATGTCAATAAATGTCTCTAGTGGGGCAAAGAAAATTGTATTGATGATGTTAAATTTCTTTGAGAAATGATAACAACAATTTTGCCTCTACCCTCTTTTTAATCTATATGCGCCAGCGCTGCGCTGTGCTGTTCCCAATTAAAACTACAGAAAAATGATATCCTCAGACTTATTAAATTAAAAATAAAAAATAAGATTTTTTCACTTTTAGCAATATTCTTTTACATTTGTTCTTACTTTTTTCAAAATATTCAGTCACCATCATTTAAAACTGAAGAAAATCTTCAATAAAAAAAACTTTCTTTCTTTATTTTATTTATTTTTATTTATTTTTCTTTATTTTTCTTTCTTTTTTGTACGAGTACATAATTCTCAGACTTTCTTTCATTACGATATTTTACAACAAAATATTATTTAATTTTAAAATCTAACACCATAATCCATAAACCAATGTTATAAAAGGATTACTTTCCTTAACTTAATTTAACTTTAGAAATTTTATGGTAAATAAAGTAGGAAAACAAAAACAAAATCAACAAAAAATTGCAATACATAATCTTTGGTTTTTATAACAAAAAATCAAGTTATCATTTTTATTAAATTTTTTAATCTGTATGGATTTTTCAGTTATAATTTAACGTCACAATAGACCAACAACTTTAACAAAATATTCAATAAAAAAAAACACATAATAGATATTAAAACTTTTGAAAAAAAATTTTTGTTCTATCGTTTATCGCAACAAAAAAATACAATAATCATTAAGAAAAACCGATTTAAACATTTTCATAATTTCAATGAAACATAATGAACATTTTTTTTTTATGTGTTCGTTTTCTATTTTTCCTAATCTATTCTCAAAAAAAAAAACAAAAATAACGATAATAAACCAGGGTTTTATTATTAGTCAAAAATCAGTTTATTCAAAACTTCATATTACCTCATTACCACCATCAGTTTGTTTAAAATTTTCACTTTAATTTCTTTTATGGTTAAATTTTAATGGGTTAAGTATCACAAACTTAAAACAATATAAACCCATAATTTTTCTCCATAGATATTAAACCTTATTGCTCTTTTAAAAATACTTTTATTTATTGGTTAATTTTACACCATAATAATTTCTTATATCCTTTTTTCATGAAATTCAAATTAGAAGAAGAAATTGTTTTATTCATCAAAAATCATTACTTACACATTCAAACAACCACAGCTTTATTTAATTACTGTACTATCAATCCCTAACAAACTATCCTGTCTAAATGCTCGTAGATGCCTACATCTCCCCCACTCACACAAAAAAACAACAGCACAACCATCCCTAACAAACTAAATATTTATTAAAATACATATCCATGACAACAGAGAAAAGAATACGTTTTATTGAATTATTTTAGATTAGAACCTATAAAAAAAAACACTCAGGTTCAGGTTTCAGCTCGTTCTTAGACAGAAAGATTTCGACACAAAAAACGGTTGTGGTCAACAGAAGATCTGAATTATATGTATATTAAATCTTTTAAGATGTTAGCATATTTAAAAAAAAAAAAGTGAAGAAGAAGCTATATAATTACAGATATTGAAAAAATGTTCAATTAGATAGAATTTTTAAAACATTTTAATTAAAAAATACATAAAAATATTTGTTTTATTTAAAAACATCCTGTATAATAATCAAACTAATTTCATTTATAATCCAGTTAAATTTTATATTTTCGAAAATAATCATATTACAATAAACCGAAACTCTTTCTAAAATACAAAAATAACGAATATTTTTAATTATTGTTTCTAAAATATTCGTATTTGTATTCAAAAATTAATTTTTAAAATTTTCAAACAAAAATATTTAAAATTTAACAATTAAATCCACTCTAGAGCATAATCAATTCAAATTACATACTCACATTTGTACATACTACATATGTATACACATATGTATCATGTATGTATACACATATATTTTCCAATCCTTGTAATAAAAACAATAAATATATCTCATTACTTTCCAATTACATAAGTATATACTAAATTGTAACGACTTCATTAAATTTTATATAAAACATGAATTTTGTATAAAGCGATTAAAATATAAATATGCATATATGTATGTACATTCAAATTGAAAAGAAAATTCTAGAAATGATATTTTACATGTTTTCAAAAATTCGTATTTAATTTTAAATTCAATAATGTTATTGCTAATTAGTAATATCGATATTTAGGAAAAAGTTTAATATTTCAAAATACAAAACAAAATCTTTTTTTTATTTTTATTTTGTTTTTTGATAATTGTATAGTTAAGATAATTATTGTAAATTCAATACATATTTTCAAAAATATGTAAGGATAATTATCTTATGTGAGATTATAAAATATCAGCATATGTGAATAGTTTCCATAGAATTTACCTTACAGAAGATACTTTTCACCAAAATAATAATTAAATTAAAATTGAAATTCAATGTACAATAATGGTAATTATTTTAATGATGAGTTGGTAAAACTAAATTTGTACATATGTATGTATGTAATTAAAACAACCATCATTGAACATATTAATGTTTTTTTGTTTTTTTTTTTTCTTTTTACCCTTTGGTAGTTCATTCTGTCTATGCAAAAACCGTTAGTGGAAATAACTTAGTTACTTATTAAAAATAATTAAAAGCACACATGAGCAATGTGCATTATTATAGATTTGAAAAAAAAATTTTAATCTTCGTATTATTAAATGTTTTACATTATTTGTTTCAAAATTAAAGTGAAGTTTAGTTGAAAATTGATTTCAAAAACAAAACACGACTTTTTTTTGCCAATTTTAAACTTTTTGTTCCGTTTTATACGTTTTTGAAACAAACGGGCTATTTCTAACTCTGCTATAGCTGTTTTCTGCCAGATACCTTTAGGACCTTTATTGCTACGTTGTCCCTGTGTATTAAAGTCTAGAGCTTCTTAAGCAGTACTGTTATTGCATCTTATAATGTAGCCTATCACTTCCATTTGCGAGTTCTAATTCAAACTGCAACACTGATTAGTCTCTGATTATCATCTTCCCATAACTGCATCTTAATATGAATTTGTAAATACTTTCTTGATGATGTTGCTGTTTAGTTCCCAAGTTTCTCATTCATTTAAATAAATATGAGGATTCATTTGATACATAAAATTTGATGACTATGTTTCCTGTTTAGTGATTGGAATGTTGTTTTCAAGGACGTCTTTCTATGTTCCACCGCCTTTCGTTACTATACAACCCAGATGTATAAATTTTTGGACTTCTTCGATCGATTTATTGTTCAAAGTGTTTCGATTCGATGTGTTGATACTCATCATCTTAGTTTTGTTAATGTTAATTTAAAGTCCTGATACACCTTAGACCTTAGTACATGTTTCTCTAGCGCAGATAGCTTTATTTTAATATCCTTTAAAGTGTATGCCATCATGCAGATATCATTTAAATAGTCTAAATTTTACTTTAAACGTTACCTTCCTTTTGTGTCATGGAATATTAATTAACTTTACAGGACAATTTAATAAATTCAATTAATAATTTTGACATTATGTCACTATTATACAAATCATTTTGCATCAATAAATCTAATCATGTTCATTTTATTAATATTCTGTACTTAATTTTCATACATTTATATTTATGAGATATACGCAATGCGGTGGTGGTCCCAATGGGAATTACGTGCATAACAAATTTATTCATTTTATAATAAATTATAATAACAATTTGAATTTTTTTTTTTTTTTCAATTTTTTCTCCAATTTATAGATGTAGTATCCTTTTTTAGAATTTATCCAATTTATTCAGAAATTTTTAAAGATACTTCTTATATTTAAAAAAACATTTCTTGTATACATTTTTATATACATATATATGCCCTATTACCCTAAGTTTTCCGTATTCACATACATACGTATTTAAAAAAAAGTCCTTATGTCAAGAAAAAAAAGAAACATTTTTTTTCTAACTGGTAATAGAATGCAATTTTTTGGAAAATCTTTTTATATGAGTTTTCAAATTAAAATTAAACCGGAAAATTTCAAAATTTTCTTAATTATACAAAAATATGTACAAACATGAATAAATCTCATATATGCAAAGTATCTTAAATATTAATTGTTATTTTTTATTTTTTTTTTTATATAAAACAAGCAAATTTTAAAACAATAAATATTATTTATTTTTTGTATAACAAGAAAAAAGATCGTTATTTTCTTAATTTAAAATAGCACATATGCTATTTATAAACTTGATATGTAGGTACATATGTACATACAAATACCTGCTTATTCATACAAAAATATTCATAAACTCATAATTAAATTTCTATTTTAAGTTCATCATTATATGTACAGATTGTGCATGTTTGTGGTAGATACTTTTTTGTTCACTAACGTGCTGTATATAAATCTATGTACATATGTACATATGTACAAACATAGGTATAGTATGTATTCTTTCTCATAAAATATCAGTTTTTCAATACCATAATCAAAAAACTTGAAAATATTTTAAAAGTACATTATACTTAACTTTTACAGAATTTATATAATTTTCTTTTTCTTTTGAGAAAGAATTGAAGAAAAAAAAAGAGATTCTAAGCACGTAAGAACAAAAAACGTGCTTTCAGTTTTATATTATTATTCTTATTATTATTGTCATTATATGAACAAATATGTATTTCATATGAATGCAATGTATCTACTAAAACAAAATTTCTATATATGTACATACATATGTATACAACAAGAAATTTTTGTAAGCTTTAATAAATTTATTTGTAATTATAAAATTTTAAAAAAAAATTTTAAAAAAAGGAATCCTTTGTTGTTTAAAAAAACAAAACTAATAATATAAAAGTTTATCATTTTATTAATATTGTATTATTATTCTATGAAATGAACACATACTTAGTTCATAATTCATAAACTATTTTTTATTATTAAATAGTTCCTTTGTTTGTTTTCAATTTGTATTAAAAAAGTAAATTTTTTATTGTAATTTCAGTTTATTTTTTTTTTAAATACGTAACTATCGTTCAAACTTTTCACATTCTCTCTCTCTATCCCCCCTCAAATTTCCTCATCCGTATTCTACCATTATGTGCCAGCGTTGTGTATAAAAGTTCAATAAAGAGATATGCTTACGTTGTGGCATATAATATTTATTAAAAAAACGTGCTACTTCTCAATAATGAACTATGTATTGAGTGAGTTATTTTGTGGTGATCTATCTATATGTCTCTTTGACACTGCAAACTACTGAGCCTTGGTCTTCATCAAAAAGTCCCTCTACTTCTGTGGACCCATCGACGCTCGCAGTCAATAATCTTTAGATCTCTGACATTTCCCTCAATGTAGTCTCCTTGTCTAAACTATGGTCTACCAATTTGCATTCCTGTAATATTTTCTGCGCATCTTAATCTTTGTAGCCTGATAAATTGTGCATCATTAAATTGCTCGTAGGCTCGTAGCATTCTTCGTTCCATTTTATTTTGTATGAGATATCCTCATTCTTTCAACTGTCTTTCTCAGTGTCCACTCTACATTTCTGAGACATAGGTACATAGGTCTAATCACCATCTTATTCTACGAAATTTACGTTGACAAAAATATTAAATTAAATTGAATATTTTCCAGTCTTAAGATTGAATTTCGCGTCTGTTCACAACCTACTCACAAATGTGCCATTATTTGCTTTGCAATTTGAAATATAATAAACTCCTGGAAATAATCAACATGAGATAATGAAGAACTCGAAAAAAATCATTTGTAACAACAATAAAATCATTTCATTATTAATTACGTTAACAAAAGTTATAATTTTCATCACTGTCATCATTATTATAATGAAAATGTAATTTTTTTCAACTCCATTGACATAATTAAATTTATTTAACACAAAAATAATAAAATTAAATTTTACACACCACTACATAGAGATTTTGCAGTCGTTTTTTTTTTTTTGTTTTTTCTTCGAAACAATAAAAATTGATTAAATTTACACGACTATTTGACTACCATAAAATATTTTATTTATTATGTTAACTCAAAAACAAAACAAACAAAAAAACAATCATTTTTTTAAAAAATTATTCAAGTGTTAAAATAATTTTTATGTTTTAATGGATTAAGGGGACAAAAACACATGAATATCTTTTTTATTTAAATTAAATTTATTTTAATTTTTTTTTTTACATTAGCCATTTATTTTGAAAGTGACATAAGTCTATTCTACTTGTTCTGATTTGTTAATTATTTTTTATTGTCAGCTTTTATGGCGATTTTATGCAATTATTTCATTTTTACCGACGTTTTTATATGGACTATGGATAATTTAAAAATTGGACTAAAATAATACAAATTATTAAAAGGGTATTACTTTGTCTCTTGAACATTATGTACTCTAGTCTCTAACTCATTTTTTTTTCCAATAAGTGACTTATGTAATTTTCGAAATAAACGACTCATATTTATATGCATAAATGTATGAATATGGTTCTGTAATGTATTCCATATGCAATATGTAATTTACGCATGAATAAATATATAATTTTGTATATTCATGACACCCTTGGCGAATAAAATAACATATCGTGTATAAAAAAAATTTATTCATAATTTATGAATAACAATAAACAAAAATTTTTGTTAAAAATAAAGTTTTTTTTTTTTTTTAATTCTTTTAGACCATATAGGATCATCCTTTTAATACAATTTTTTCATAAACCACAAACACATATATAGATTTAAAAAAAACGACAAGGAAGAACATCATAAATAAGGACCGAGTGTTATATTTGAACCTTCGAAAATTATGTATAAAAAAATAGCTCATGATATTGGAGATAATTTCGCAATTAATTAATTAATTTTTTTGCCCAGTAATTTTGAAAAACTAAGCGGGATTTTCGTACATTGCTTTAATATGATATTTTTAAAGAATATGTCAAAAACCCTAATCGACATCATGTCAGTATTGCGAAAAATTCAAGGTCAAACGTCACAAAAATGATTTGATAAAAACTTTTCCAGTTGATTGGTTGGAAGGTGCTCTTGATATAAAGGAGAAATAGAGTCAATAGTGTACTTGCTCCTAAATGTCTATTTTTATTGTCTATTGTCAACTACATACAAAAACTTAGCTCACTTGATTTTTTTTCGACATTTTAATCTCTAAAAGGTTTTAAGATTTTTTTTTATTTCATACTTTCCTAAAACCTAACCTAAAACCAAAAATTTCCATAAATTATTAAGCAATTTCAAAAACTCACAAACTTTTATTATTGAAAAATAACTCTTCTCTGAAATATCCGTTTTTAACTTTTTTTAAATACTCCTACAATATATTGCAATGTTACTTTTAAATAATGTTTAAAGTTTTTGCAATAATCGAACAAATAGCATTTTATGTTTTCGTGTACATAAAAACAAAAGTTTATCTTGAATTTCTTGAATAATACAAATATTTTAAATTTTCAATTCCATTAAACATAAAATTACATTTATATTGTGCACACAAAAAATAAACTTTTAAATACTTGGAAAAATTACACAATTACAGTACATACATATTTTATTTGTTTTTATCAAATAAATAAGACTATAAAAAGAATATTCTTAGTGTACAAATACAATTTTTTAAAAAAAGGATGGTGATCGAGTGTGTTGAGTAAAATAACAAATAAGTTTTACAAAGACTGACGCAAAAAATTTAAGGTATGGTGTAAGGATGCCAAAAATTAATTTCCATGAAGGTTCATGTTTTTTTTTTTTTTGTCTCTTCAGCATATATTTTTCATATCATTGTATTGAGTCGGAGATCGGAGTTTATTGTTTTACTGACTCAACCTACTGGCGTCAAGATTTTACAAGAGACTTTTCTCCATTTTTGGTTCAAGACACACCTTAAAAGAGCTTGACGAACATTGACGTTCTGTTGGTCTTTGGTCGAAAACTTGGCTCATCAATATTTTCTTTGGTATCATATCGTTCTGAATTCAGTTGATATGACTCAGCCACCAGAATCTACCCTTTGTGAATTTCAGCAAAAATAATTTAAAATTCATAAAATTTAAAAAAAAAAAAAAACCTTACTCGAAACTAAATTTTACTGTTTTATTTTACTTTAAATGTTTTTTTAAAAATATTAGCCCAAATTTTTCTCAATTTAATTTTTGGTCATTTTCAATTAAATAAAATTTCCTATCAGTGAAAATAACTGTATTTCCTTTTAAATTATTTTAAACTTTATTTAACAATAATTATTTGTAAATTAAAAATGAATAAATTGAAATAAAATTATCCTTATATTTAAAATTGCCTAAAAATACGAAAATTATATAACGTAATAGTTTTTTTTTTTTTAAATCAATTATTTCACCATCAAGTAAATTAAAGCAAAAATTTCCCATTAACAATCAATTTTTATTACGTAATTTTTTTTTTATTATTGTTAGTAACATTTTTTATAGAATTATCTGAGCTCAATATTAAAATTAATTTGTAATTTAGAAAAAAATAAACTTCGTAACAAATATTCGAAATAAAATAAATTATTAAAAGTAATATCCTTTAAAGAAAAATAAACGCATTTAAAAATTTCAATTATTCTTAAAAAGTTTTTAAAAGATATTATATAATTTAGCTATCATAAAAATAACAACAACAAAATACTTATTATTCTTATTATAATTTTTTATGTACAACTTTTTATCAAGTAAAGAATATTTATTAGCACATTAAATGAAATTTTTTTTTCCTCTTTTATAAAATCCTTTTTAAAATTAATTTTTATAAGCGATAAAAAAAAATAAGCAACAAAATACATTATACATTAACTGTTTTTGCTATTTTGTTTTTTTATTCCAGGAAATTATTGTTTTTCTAATAATTTGATTTATGCCTTTTTTTATATGATCTAATATGTGAAAAATTATTAAATTTCATTTTTATTAGGTATGTTGTAATATTTTTCTTAAATATTCTTTCAGGTTTTTCTTATTTGAAAACTTGAGTTTATTGACATTTAATAAAGAAAATATCTTTTAAAAATTATAACATTTGAAAAAAAAAAGTTAATTGTTAGATTTAATGTGCAAAAGTACAATATATATAAATTTTTTAACAGTGGCAATTTAACTAGAAAATAGATATAGAAAATAATAAAGAAAACTCACGTTCATTCCTTACCAATAAATTCTTAAAAATAAATCAAAAATGATTTTGCAAAGCATTCAAGAAGAGAAAAAGAATTTTCTAGTTATTAGTTCATTTTTCAACTGAGATGAAACTTGAAAACAGTGGTTAAAATAATTAAGATTTCAAATTTTAATATTCTTTTCAGGCAGACAGGTGAAAAACAATTTTATTTATTTACATATTTACTAAGGCTCGTCAACTGTCTGGGTTATTCAAGAAAACAATTTTAAATATCGAAAACTTCTTTGAAGATTTCTTTTAGAGATTTCAAATTTTATAATATTATTTTTACGATTTCGAAAATTTTCATAAAGTATATTTACACTAAAAATATTCAAATATGTATAAATGATTCTGTGATATCTGTACTAAGATCCAAGGATCTAATGATTTTGTAACAGAAAATATTCAATTATTTATTTTACCTTCAAAATGAATTTTTTTCAGTTCGAATTCCATGTGACAATAGACAAACACTTATAAATTTTTATAGGTCATCATTTCATATAATTATTTTTTATATTTTTTTATACTTCTTACAAAACTTATAAAATTCTCAACATAAATTTTTTCAAGTGTCCCTTAAAAACTACTTACACTTTCATCTTGACATATATGAGCACTGCGGATCCAATAAATATAATTTTGTTTTCTATTTATTGATAAAATCCTTTTTTTTTTAGACGCCTCATTTATAAAAAGTGTAGCATCATAATATCTTTGGACATAATCCAATAGGATAATTTATCTATTAAATAAGTGAAAATAAAATTCAGCACATCAAGATAACATTAAAAAAATATAAGAAGACATAATGATTATCAGGATAATATAGTTATAGAATTTTGTTGTAAGGTAAAGTCATCGAATTTTTCTTCTCTTAAGAGTTCATTTTTGTATGTCCACATTATGTATTTTTTCATCCTGTCTTCTAATTCCAACATACTCGTATATTCATGTAAGTTCATATGTACATACATATGTATAAGTATGTTTTTTCTTCTTTATCACAAAAAATTATCTTAAAAATTTCTCTTGTAGCCATTTTTTTTTTATTTTAACTGAATAAAATTTTCCTTAAGCGTTATACATAGTTAATTTCCTCTAAAAAGAAATTTTGTAGCAAAACGAGGCAACATTTTTTAAAGTATCGTAAAAAAATTTAAAAAATAAACCTTCTTTACATTCACAAATTCTTGTGAACAAAATAAAAAATGAAAATCCTCTAGTCAAAACCAATTACATTTTTATTGGACTCATAAGAATCTCATTTACAAAAATAAATTGTCGCATTATATGTTTTTTTCTTTAAAAATTTTGCAACTTTTTTGAAGAATCATAATTTTCTCAAGTATTTACATAGAATTCTGGCGAAACGAGAACAGAAAACATCTGTTCTCAATCCCTAGATAGAGTCCTCTCTTTATTAAAAAAAAGAAAACGAAAAGATTCCACTATAGACAAGCTGCTGAGCACAATGTACTCTGCTCTGCTGTCTAATTACTCGAGGATGACTGCGCCAACCCCCTTTCTCACCCTTAAACTTAAGATAAAATCATCAAGAAATTTTTATCAACTGACACGACGTATCGTTTGATGCCGTGCATATTCAAGCGTCTAATAAATTTTAATTCAATTTCAAAATTGCCTTTCATGAACTTATTGTACGAAGAACATACGATGCGATATACACACTATTACAACAGCCATCAATATCGAATCGACATTGTATATTATGATCTTATCGTGCAAATGGGTGAACGATCTGAGATTTTAAAGAAAGAATTTTATTAGTTCCCAAAATAAAGCATCTCTGAAGGTCGATGCTAAAATGAAATTGGGTCAAATTATTTATATTGAGAGAATTTCAGTTCATAGCTATATAACTATTATTATCTTTTTTATAAATTTATTTTTATTTTTTTTCAAAAAAAAAATTCCCTTTAAAGTACTTAAATTTAACTATTATGTCATTTTTATGTGAAAATAAAAAGATAAATATTTTGTTTTTTTCTCACAATTTTTATTGAGATACTTTTTCTTTATGAACTAACTATCTTTAACTACAAAGAAGATTAAAAATAATAAATTGTACAGTAATAATTTTTTTTTTACAAAAATAAAAACAAGAAAACAAAAAAAAAATAATGTTTTAATAAAGTTCATAAATCTTAATTTATTTGGAAAAAAATATGTTCATTGTATTAAACGATAAATGAATGAAAAATTGCTTTCGGTTTTTATATACCTACCCTTCTAAACGTTATGCTATAATATTTTTTTAAAGCAAAATATAAAAAAAAAGGATATCATACAAAAAAAAAAAATACAAGAAAAAAATTTTTTAACAAACTTGGTACATATTTTCTTTTTTTTCTTTCTTTGCGTTGAAAATACTTAAAATTATTGTCTTATTTTTCTGAAAAACAATATCGCTTGTATACTGGAAAATTCAATAAAAATACAGTAAATAAATTAATACAAACACATAAGAAGAAGAAAAAACGAGACTATATATATACTTTATAATTCACACAGTTTAATGTATTAATCGCATCACGAATAAAATCGATAATACATGTAAATACCCATACTTTGTAGCTTAAAGGTTATTACAATAAAGATAAAAAATTATCTTTAATTTGATTTTCTTTGCTATTTATGTAGATATTGTCTGGATCCTACAAAATCCAATTTATTCATGCTAAAGGCATTTAACTATGTTATATAATATGTATGTAGATGTTGTGTTACAGATATGAAAATTATATAAATTAAGAAAATATAATAGTACGTTTTTTCGAGGTTTTTTTTTTTTTTTTTGGCTTTTTTCTTCTTTATTTTTTTATTTGAAACTAGAAGCAAAGAAAAATTTGAATTTTATAAATCAGATAAATTTAAGAATGACATATTTTGTAGAATGAAATCCTTCTAAAAAAAAAAAAAAGAAAAAACATGAACTATGAACTATGCGTGGGTGCGATCGCACTCATTGTAAATTTTTACATTACAAAATATAAAAATGTAAAAATTTCAAAATTAAGATTTTGTTTTTGTCGGTTTTGATTATTGAATTTTCTTCTAATAGCGTATTTACATTGTAAAAACAAATTATAGTATATTTCATACTTCTTTTTGTCTAAAGTTCATCCGATCAATCTGAAATTTTAAAGAGTAAAGCTTAATTTCAAAATATTCGCCAAAATGAAAAGAAGAAAATACAGCGTTCTAAACACAAAATGACAAGTGAATTTTCATACATTGTTTCAATCGCTTACCTAATTTTTAAACTTAAACGTACATAATTTCCAACCTCATATCCTTTTTATTTAATATTCGTAAAAACAATTTGTACATAAAAATCCACAATTTTTTTTTTTCTACAACATATTTGCCTCAATAATATTGTTTACTCTAATTTGTTTTAGACCTTCAAATGTTTTTGTCTGACTTTCATTTGACTTTATAATCTTGACCCAAAAATTCATTAAAACGAAATTATTTTCTTAAGTAGTATACTAAAAATGAAAATTATAAAAATTTATTATATCACAAAAAAACATTTATATATACATACTCGTACAATATCTAATATAGTAACTTTAAAAATATTCATTTAACAGATTCTTTTTTAAAATTTATCCTCTTATAAGTTTTTTAATACATATGAAAAATTGACACAATTAAAATTGTAAATTTTCATTATATTACCATTTTTAAGAAACTCTTATCCTTCTGAAACTTAAACTACTTTTAAGATCTGTTTAAGTTTTTTTTATTTTTTTTTTATTTAAAGTCCTTAAGGAAAACTACACATTATTAGAAGTATAAAATTTAAACTTTATGTGCAATTACTATGAAAATTTGTATTTATAATACATTTTTCTTTCTTCATAACCACAATTTAATTTACATTTTTATAAAATGAAAAACTGATTTTTTTTTTAAAGTTTATGTAAATCATTTGTTTCCCTTAACCCTTAAGTTACTAACCACATACCCGGGATATATTTTTCATTTTCAAAGTCGGATGAAGTCGGATGAAGTTAAACTTTCTTGTAGTCGTCTAATTATTTCTTCTAAATTAAATTCTGAAAAAACAAAAAATTTGGAAAAATTCAGTGAAAAATAGTCTTTACGATGATTTTTGGGTTGAACTTCTTTAGTTACTAACCAATATACCCGGGTATGTTGGTTAGGAATATTCGCAAATCAATTTGGTTGGTAACATAAGGGTTAAAAAAAGTACATACTTAAGTATATTTTAATTTTTTTTTTTTCTTCTTCACACACCGTATAAAATGTTCTTAAAGTATATTTACATATGGATATGGATGTACGTATACATTGAAATTATTTATGTACTTGAAAGTATTTACATGTACCTACAAAATATAACAATTAGGCACAATATAAACATGGCAAAAAATTATATATTTTGCTGTTAGCATCTTTTTTTAAAAAAAAAAAAAACGACCACCAGCATTTTAAATACAATTATATTTTGCATTATATAAATTCAACCAAAAAAATAATTGCTTTTCATTTTGGATGCAAAATAAAAAGATTCACATATGAAAACATATGTACATATGTATATAAACACAGGCAGGTGTTTTCTGGGTCACAGTATATAAAATGAAAAATAGACAAATGTCTGAAAATAGGTTGAAGGTTATTATGAGCTTTAATATTATATCATCAGACACGAAGATTATACATATCAGAGAAAAAAGGATAGTAAATGTTAATAATGAAATATATCTCATAAAATGAAATATTTAATTCTTCATCAGACGAAAATTAATAGATCGTATTATCAAAATGAAATTTCAAATATTTATTATTCGAAACGAACTAGAATTTCTGTGGTTCTAGGATAAAAATTTAAACTTAATCCCAGTAAAAACTGCTTGGATTATACAATTCTAAAAATTATGAAATAAATTTTGTTTAAAAAGAACAAATTTTTCTTCTTTTTCTAATTTCGTGGGTTTGTGTTGTTCTTGATGTGAACACGTAAAATAATTTAAATCTTAGATTAAAAGTTACCGTCAAAATTTTTAAACTCTTTAAATATTATGGGAAATTAATTTTGAATGAACTGTATCTTAGCTCTACTTGAAGCAGAAAACATAATTTTTCGACTAAAATATTTGTTGGTGTTTTCTTTTCAAAAGTTTCCTGTATTGATATCCTTTATATTTTTTTTATTTTTCAAATGTATGAAAATTTTACGTCTTAAAAGCTTGTTTTACACTGAACCATTCAATATAGGAATTGATTAATTTTCAAGTTGAAAGCTCAAAAGGATCATGTTTAAAATAAGGCTCAAAATAAAAATTTATAAATTTGTATTACGATTAGTCCATTCTAGGATTTAATTCATCATAACTAGTGAATAAGAAATTTCGTAATTAATTCTAATACAACATTAAACCTTGTTGGTGAATACCACCCTTAATCAGTCAATTATTAAAAATTTGAAAATTGAAAAAAAAAAAAAAACAATCTTATATAAAAAAAAGATACTCCTATAAATTTTAAAAAATTTTATAATTATTACATTTTGAAAATACTTTTGTTCTACATATAGTTTTTTGTTAATTACTTTATATCACATCCATATAACCCATATCACTTGCATGTTTAATAATATTAAAAATAATTTCATTTACATAATCACCACCAACTTCAATAGATAATCTACGAAATTCTTCACTATTCATATCTTCTTCAAATGCATCAGATAATTTTGTACATTCCTCTTCACTACAGTACATCCATGGTAAAAAATGCATACATACAATAGCACCATAAAAACCAAATTTTGATAAATGATCATAAAATTTTTCAAAACTGCAATTAAATAAAATAATTAATTAATTAATTATATATATATATATATTTTTTTAAATTAAAAGAAAAAAACAGGTGAATTAGTGGGTGAGTAAATACGTGCAACAAGAATTAAATATTCTAAATTAAACGATATCGTAGATAAAATCTATGCCAGGACGTTGAAGGCATTCAACAAAAAAAAAAGGGTTGAAAAAAAATTAAAATATAAAAAAAAATTTCAAAAATTTAGAAAAAAAAAAAAAAAACATTAAATACTAAAAATTACGTATAATTATTGATAAAATCATGATAGTATTTTTATTACATACCAATAAGGTTTTAATTTTTCATCATCAATTGGAATTTGTAAAATTTCAGCTAAAGAATTTAACATTGTATTATGATAATTATATAATAACTCCATCCAGATATCATCACGTATTAATGGATCAATGTTCATGTACATAAAAAATGTTAAATCAATAGATGGTGTTCCATAACGTAATTCCTTTTTGTAAAATTCAAAAATGAAATTTATCTTTTTCTATAATATTAAAATATTTTAAAATTTTTAAAATTTACCTGAAAATCAATCATTTTAATATCTTTTGGATTATCATATGTATTTTCATTATCATATTTAAATAGAACATTATTACGATTATAATCACCATGTAAAATAACAGAAAATCTATTATCAATATTACGATAAAATTCTAATAATTCTGTTGGATTTTTTTCATATTTTCGTAATTTTTCAATATTTTTTATTAATTTATCATTATTATTTATTTGATCATTTATTAATGAATTTTTAATTTTATCAAAATATAATAGAAATCTTTTAAATGCTATAACATAAACTGAATAATATAAATTCATTTCATTTTTTTCATTAATTTTTGTTGACCATGGTAATGGTATAATTTCATTTATAAAAATTTTCAAATTTTTATCATTTTTTATTCTCATTGCATATGTTAATGAATGATATTCAGCAATTGGTTTTATCATTAATAATAAATGTTCACGATTTAAACATTTTCTTGGTCCACATTTATAACCTTTTGGTTTAAGATCTTCTAAAGCAAGTACTGATTCTGGTGATGAATTTTTATTTTCAAGTCCTTTAATGAATTATTAGACAGAAAAAAAAAATAGAAAAAATAAAATTAATGATTAATAATAATAGAATAAAATATAAATTTTCATCATTCATCATCATCATCATCATCATCATACTAATTTTATGTTAAATATGAAAAATCCTTCAAAAAAAAAAAAAATGGATTCTGTAGTTATGAGGGGTATACAACTTTATAAAATTATATGAAAATTATATAATAATGGTGAATTTTTAATAAAATATTTATACTGAACGGTTCGATGGCACACAATGGTTTCAGAAAAAAAAGGTCATATATTTTTTATTTCCATTATATAATACATATATGTATACGTATGTAAAATAAACATAATATTGTATCTAATATGTTTCTTATTTTATTTATTTATTTTTTGTTTTTCAAGTCTTTATTATTTTATCTCAACCTCTCTTCCACCTACCTTCAATTTTACCATATTCAGCAAAATATACATGTGGTATCCATTCTTTAACTTTGATTGATGATTTTGATTTTGTAATAAGTTCATCATAATATGGTAATACTTTTGAGTAAATAAATATCTCATTTGCAAATTGTACATATGATTTAGATGTTTCACGAAACATTTCATTTCCTTTCATAAATTTAATAATAATATGATTATGATGTTGTTGTTGTTGTTCACTGTAAATGTAAAATTAAATAATTTTAAAAAAAAAATTTTTTTTTTGTGAAATTAAAAAAAAAAAAATCAAATTTGATAAACTACTCTCTTAACAGTTTAAAACTTTTTAGGCATCAAAGAAAATAAAAAAAAAAGTGCGATAAAAAATATAAAATGATTAATTTTGTCTGGAAAATTACTGCTATTCGTCATAGAAAACCTAAGTTATAGAGTAAAAATTTTAACAAAATTAACTTTAACGAAAGACCTTTGTTTATCCTTAATTTATGTTCAAATATCCTTAAATGTTCAAACTTTCTGTGTGTCGGAAACTATATAAAATTCTCAATCTAATGGTTTTGTTTGATTAAAATCATCAAAATTCGGATTTAACTCGAATTATGTATTTTTTACGCTATAAAACAGTAAATAGTCACATATTTACATTTTTTCTAATACCTCCCCCTCAACCTCTTCTAATGTTTTTTTTTTTTCTTACATTTTTATATATTTATCTTCCATTTTCCCACTAATATGACAAAATTAAAATTGAACATCAGATAAAATATGTTTCTAATAAGTTTCTATATTGAAATTTTGTACTTACTCATTTTTTTTAGAATCTTTTGTGATTATTTGAAGTCTATAAATTGCTGACATAAATCCATCTACACCACTTGTTGTGTCAATGTTGCTACTAACTAAAACTTGATCTTTTAAATTTTTTACAATTTTTTCAATTAAATGATTTTTAATGTAATTTATTTGATCTTCTTTGGTAGACATTTTCAATTTTAACAAATTAAAAAAAATATTGTATTTTAATTTGAAACTTTTTAGCACTGCAGAAAGACTATAATAAATGACAAAAAAATTCAATTTGTATTTTATATTTTATAAAACTTTTAAATGTACCTACATTCACAAAACAAACTCTTCAACTTTATTGTTTTTTATTTTGCTTATCAATAAAATCAATTCATTCTTACAGTATGGCTCAAAATTTAGAACCATATTGAAGGAGGTTTGAGTACTTACTCTTCATCAATTATTAAGTGGTAACTGAGAACAGCAAGCGACATGGCATTCGGTAGCTCAATGGTTTGAGCATTACCCCGGAAAGGCCAATAAAAAAGTCAAAATAAATGCCAGGCCAAGATTACGATAAGAAAGCTCACAGTCACAATGGAGCCAGTAATGCTGTGAAATTTTCGTACTAAGACCAGAAAGGGTTAAATTCACGCAAATTTAAAAAAAAAAAACTGGTTGACCTCAGAATTCGTAGAACTGGAACCATATTCTATTATTGAACCATAACATATATTTAAATCAAGTCCACCCACTATTAACTCACAAGTCACAGTAGATAAACACATTGCCAATGTTACCAATAACACATTCTTTGAATTTTAAATATTGTCAACATGTTATATGATTTTTATTTATAAAAGTTTAACTAATTTAGCACGCGCTGTGCCTATAATTTATCATAACCAATAAAAACTGAACAAGTACAATAACTTTCATATACACATACATATGTCGAAGTTTACCGAACAAAATCTATCTTATATGTATCTAACGAAATAATCAAGTATCTATATAGGGTGTAGTAGAATAAGATGATACTATAACGACATAAGTGATATAAAAGTCAATATTTATTCTTAAAACTTTTGAATTATATCAACATATGTACATACATACGTTTAAATAAAGATAATTCTTTAAAATTAAAATAATATAATATAATTACATATATTATATAAATACTTGAAAATTCATATGTATTCAGTCAGTTTATATTGAAGTACCATAGTACACATAGTAGTATCTATAAGGAAATATGTTTTCATTATTTTACTAATAAAAATTTTTTTTCTTCTTAGTTAAACATTTTACATACATAATTTAATTACACTTACAAATCATAAGAGCTTAATTACCTCTTACTTCATTTAAAATAGAATTACATAAAGTACTCTTTTGAGATACTTACTACACTTTAATCGTTATTGTTGTGTATTTTAAGATTAAAATTAGGGTTAACAATTAAATGAATGATCTAATTATATAATTTAAACAATTATTTTTTTTTATTTATTTTAAAAATTTGTATTTAATTCCATTTTGTTTTTATTCTACAATTTACTTTGAATAATCAAAAAAAAAACAAAATTAAATTATGTCAATTCTCCTTCAACATATTTTCGATTCCTTTATTTTCAATTATGAATTTGTGGAGTCTTATGGTCTAAGTATTAAAATAAAAATTAAAACTTTGAAGAGCTACAAAAATAAAACCTCATTCGAATTGTCAAGACCTTAAAGACCTAAAAACTGACGCAAAAACAACAAGACTTTGACAATTTCAACATAAGAAATTGTACACAAATTCTGAAACGAAAAACCTAGTTTGCCTGTTGTGGTTGTAATATTCACTTTATGCAGCCAGCAGCAGGATAATATACTGACATGTTTTTTAGAGCGGATAAATCTTTTTAAAACTAAAAAACCCAAGAAACTTTTGAAAACTAAAACATGGGACGTGTAAATTAAAATTGCTATTAAATTACAAAATTAGAATTTCAGGAAGAAATTTTAACATTTAGACCGTTTTCAAAAATTCAATCTTGCCATAAGATTGACTAGTCCAAAGGCTTCATAAAATCAATCTTGCAAATTAAAGACTTCATAAAATCAAGCTTACAAGAAATCCTATATTCCTAAACGTCTATTTGTTTTACATTGTGATTGCAATATGACAGTCACGATACATAACATTGCTGAAAAAATTTGTTGCGTAGTAGCATTAGAATTATTCACTAGCTATACGCTAGTTGCTTGATTTTGGCGTTATCAAAAAATCATAATTGAATTTTGACACGGAATTCTTTGTCATCACTGTGTATAGTTGATGTTTTAGAATTTTTGACATTGTAAAAAGACGGTCATAAAACGTTCTTAATTATAAAATTCAAAAAATACACTGCAATCAGTTCAACAATTTTAATTATTTGTCTAATAAATACGTCATATAGATGAATTTCAACTTAGCATTTTTCATATCATTTTATAAGTAAATAATTTGACGAATAACACAAAACAAATTTAATGCAAAATTTCAGAAAATTCAACAATACAAAATATAAAAAAAACACCATTTTATTTCTATACAATAAGTTTTATTTTGTTAAAAAGTTTTTTTTTTTTTTTTTTTTTTTCATTTTCTTTACAAAGTTAACCTATAAATTTCTTTTTTTTTTTTAATTCTAAAATAAAAGAAAAAATTTCAAATTTTTATAAATAAATAATCATATATATATATGTATATATGTATAATGTGTATGCATATGTGTATTTCTATTAAATTGTATTATGTCAAATTTTTTTTATCCATCGCCTCACACTGGTTTTACGAATTTTGTCATTTAAATTGAAAAAAAAAAAATAAATAAAAACAAACAAAAAAAATTTATGTGTCAATGGGAAAATAAAAAAAAATAATAATCAATTTTTTCACAAGTTTTATTAACTAAATATATATTTTTCTTACGTATATATAAAATATGAAATCAATTTAATAAATGAATGATGTATGTTGGATAAATGATGTTATATTATTATAAATTAAACATAAAATAAAATGATAAAAAAAAAATTCCTAAAAAAAAAAAAAAATAAAGAATATTTAGAAAGAAAAATTAACTTATAAATATGATTTTTTTTTTTTAATGAAGAAAAATAAATGTACCTTAATATTCTAAATTAATAATAAATGAATTGTAGAGAATAGAAGAAAAAAAAATTATAAAAATATAAATCAAAGCTCTTTTTTTTTTCTTGTTTTTTTTTTTCAATTGATTGCAACTTTATATTAATTATTGATAATTTTTTTATTTATTTTTTTTTTTTGTATACTGACTGACTACAAATAAATTATACACAGCTCTCTGAATGTAATGCTCCTTTTTTTTATAACTTTTAAATTTTTTTATCTTTTTTTTTCTCACACATTTGTTTTCTTTTTTTTTTTTCAAATAAAAATCTAATGAAAATTAAAATAAAAAATACTTGTTTTCTTTTCTAACTTTAAAGTTTCTTCTACAATGGAAAAACCAAGATGTTTTTAATAAATAATAACGTACATATTTTGTTTTTCATATCTTAAATTGAAAAAAAAAGGAAAAAAAATAATTAATTGCATCACAATGTTTCACATTAAAGTTCTTAAATTACAAAAAAAAAAAAACACAAATTCTTTCTTTTGTTTGCACTTTTACAAAAATTTATAAAACAAATTTTATTTAGAAAAATTTTAAAGAAAATTATACTTTCCATTTACAAGTGATAAGATATATTTTTTGTTTTGTTTTTCAATATTTTCTTTAAAAAAAAAAAAAAAGATGGATTAATTATTTTTTTTTTAAATTAATAAAAACAAAAATACAAATTGATTATGAGTATTTTTGATTATTATTCCTTTTTTTTTTTAATTTTTTTTATCACGGACTTTATCACTTTTATTTAATAAAATTTTTAAATGCTTTTGCACTTCAAAGCTAATATTTACTTTTTCAAGAATTTGAAATTTCAATAGATTAATCCATTTCAAATTTTTACTTGAGGTAAACTATTTTTTTTTTTTTTCAAGTTCAATTATTTAGGCGAGAGACAACAAAAATTTTTACTGGTTATAAGAATAATAATGGTTTTTTCGAAAGTCTGTAAATTTTCACATTTTGAACCACATTTTATGTACAAGGGCAATTTAAGGAATATCAAGAAAAAAGTATACAATTCTCTCTCAAATACAAGATATTTTAGAAAATTAATTGAAAAATACATTGAAGAAATGATGATGCATAAAAAACAGCTTATTGGTTTGAATTTCGAATAATGACTGAATCACTGCATTTTTGAATTAACCCAGGCAAAAAAAACAAAGATGAATTAAGTCATTTTAATTGATTTCAATTTGTTATTTGCTCTAAAAAAAATTTGATAAAATAACTTATTGATAACTCAATCTCAAAAAAAAACTCAATGCATTTTATAATTTAAAAATTTTATACCCTTCACAATCAAGTTTCACTTTTAAATTAAAATTTAAAAAGCCCATATTTAAGATTTTAAACAGAAAGTTCTAATTTTTACACATTTCCACCTTTTTTATTTATTTTTTTTTTTAAACCTAACAAAAATTTTATCGCCTCTCGCCTAAATATGATTTTTTAAGTGAAACTTTCATTAAAAAAAAAAAAATTTCCTATGTTAAAAAATTAAAATACTTTTTTAAATTAAAATAATTCTTTTTTTTATTTTTGTTTTTCCAAAAAAATTACTTTTTTTTTTTTTAAATGTGTGATTTAAATGTGGAAGAAAAAAAATATATTTTTGTCTTAAAAATATTTTCGAATACGTATTTTGTTTTTGTTTTTGTTTTCTTTTTTTCAAAAATAATTTTAGAAAAAAAATAATAAACATTTAATGTTTATTTGTTTTTGTTTTGATTTTTCATAAAATATGATATTCTTTTTTTTTTTTTTTTGATTTTACATATAAAAAAAATGTTTAATTAAAATCAAGTAAATTTTTAATATTGACAAGAATACTTTTAGAAGAAAAATTAACTGACTAATACAAAGCAAATACAGAAATTTAAATAAAAAATTTTTCAAAAAAAAAAATGGTTGAAAAAACTAACAATGAAAAAATTATTACAATTAACTTTACGTTTTACAAACTGGCTTAAATTTTAAAATTTTCAATTTTTCTTGTTTTTTTTTAAGAGAGACAATAAATATTTTGTTGTTTATGTTGTTGTTTTTTTTTTTTAAGCAAACAATCGATTTAATTTTTTTTTTTTTTAAAGAAGAAATTATAATCTGATGACTTACTTTCCGAATAAGAAAAAAAAAAAAAAGAATTTTATGATGTATATTCTTTTTTTACACTATAAATCCGGTCCTTTTTATTCGAGATTATGTTATTTTCCTTTTGATACACACTACATCTGATCTATTCCACAAATTCATGTTTATTTGATTTTTTGTTTATAAAAGATGCTTTTTTTTTCGAATTTTAATTTGTAAAAATTTTCCTTATTTAATTTTTTTTTTTTAATTAAATTTCAATTGTTCTTTTTCTTTGCTTTTTTTTTTTGTTTATTAAAAAATAATTACTAATGAAAATTAATTATGAATTTGTACTTTTTTTTTAATGGTTTTCTTTTTTAATAAATTTTTTAAAATTTTTTTAAGTCTTTTTCCGTTACTTTTTTTTATATATATATTTTTTTTTTAATTTTTTTTGGTTTTTTTTTTTTTCCTTTAATATGAAGATTATATTGTCTACACTGAAATTAAAAAGAACGAAAAAATGAACGACGAACATTTAAAACACACACTGAATTTATAAATTTTTTTTTCTTTTTTCTTAATATGTAATTTAAATTAATTCTTTCTTTTTTTTCCGTTTAACTTTTTAATTTGATTTTTTTGATGGTAAAATTCGGAATTTTAATTTTTTTTTATTTTTTTATTTTTTTTTTAGTATGAGCACACCGTCGTGTTAACGCGCGTGTACACGATTGACAAGAAAATAAGTCGAACGAGATTATGTATTTTTGTGTTTTTATTATTTAAAAATTAATTTGAAAAATATCACGCGATGCTACTGTCTCTGGTTTACTGGCTTCTTTTACTTTTTTTTTATAATTTACTTTCTTTTTTGTTTATTCTTTTTTTTTTTAAATATATTTTGATATTTTAGAGAAAAATGTTTTTAGCATTGTTCGAATATTGGTATTATTGGTGATGTTGGCCAATCTTCTTCTTCTTCTGAGCTAACACTTTCAGATCTGTAATAAACCAACAACAAAAAAAAAAAAATGATCAAATTTTGCTCATTTCCTTTATATATAAAAATGTTTACCTTGATCTACAAGCATTTTCATCATAATTATTAGCAATGCCTTCTTGAATTGTTGGTAAATCAGATGAGAAACGATTTGTTGGTCTTAAAACTTTTAATGTTCGACTAGATAATTTCCAAACAAGTCTTTGTTTATATGGTTGTTTATTTTGTCCATTGTAATGAGATAAAATTCCTGAAACAATGCTGAAACCACAAGTAAAGACACGATCTGGAATCTATAAATAAAAAATAAAAAACAAAAAGAAAAGAACAAAATCAACAAAAAATATTTATAAGAAAAAAAAAGAACAAAACAATCATTTAAAATGAAAGAAAAATAAAAACTTACTCTCATAAGTTGTTGCAAGAATAAAATATATTCGAACAAATGTTTCATTTCATGATTCTCTTTTGTGTATGATTCTTTAATATGAAAATCAAGATGTAAACAAATAAGAACTAATGCTAAAGTTGATGGTGATATGACGGTTGTACGAACATCACATAAAAGTACTTCCAAACGCATTTCTAATTCTTCAAGTTTTATGAAACGATTATAGAAATCATAAAAATTTCCACCAATTTCAATTGATAAATTCCTGAAGAGATGATAGAAAATACGTAAGAAACTCAATGAAGTTATGGGAGCATGACCCATTTGAACACCGAGCTTATTAGCAATAACACCGGCCATTCTTTCCAAATCACCAGCTGTACAGCCACACTAAAATTTTTTAAAGAAAATATGTTTTAATTAAATTTTATAAAAAGTAGGTACTTTATTTTTAAATTAATTTTTTTTACCTGTGATATGGTCACAAGATCTTCAGGTGGGATTTGATTAAGACCAAGTTGCTTAATTGCTAAATGAAACGATGCAACACTCATACAAGCCATATGTTTTGGTTTAACTGTCATTCTATCCAAAAAACGATCAACTAAACTGATCGCGGTAAATAACACTTCTGATGGTAGTTCATACCACATTTTGAGACAACGTAAAACGTACGCAGAACCATTACGTCCTCCTGCAGTTACCTCACGCTAAAAAAAAAAATTAACAAATATAAATGTAAAGTTTCAAATTCTAGTAAATCTCATAAAAATATAAAAATTAATATTTACCTTTGACTCCTTCGGAAGAAACAGAACCGTGTGATATTTATCCTGCAGTGCGTCATACTCTTTTAATTTATTCAATAAATCCTCAGATGATGGTGAAACTTCTGTTTCAGCGTTCATACAGTTATTAAATGAAGGTAGCGGCATATTATTTGGAACATTGCTAGCATTAATACATGCTGTTGCTCCTTGTAGTTGCTGCTGCTCATAATTAACATTTTGTTGTTGATTCATATTAGCAGCAGCATCCGGTGTCCCAAGCCGGCCCCCTTCAGGCATGATCCACTGATCTCGCATCTCTGCGTCGGCGGCTGCTGTGGCTGCTGCCGTCATCATCATCGCCGATGACGGCAATTGCATTTCTGCATTCATATTGTCGTCGACGTGATTAGCAGAGTAGCGTACAGGGACAGACATTGTGAGGGCTGGCCTAGTACCTATATTTTTTATTTTATTAATTTGTTGATGTTGATTTTCCATATTTTTTTTTTTTTGTTTTATTTTTTTTTTAATTGATTTTTTTTTTTAATTATGGAAAAAAAGAAAGAAAAAGAAATATTGTTTTTGTTTAGAAAAAAATTTATTTTTCTTGTTATTGCAATTTTATTTTGACTTTTGTATCAAGGAATACTCTTTGTTGATTTTATTTGTATTTCTTGGTACTTTTTTTTAAAAAAAAAAATTGCACTAGGCTCTTATATTAATAAGAGATTTATTAATTTGCTCTGAAATTCCTTTTTTTTTTATATATATATATATTTAAGTTCTTAAAGAACTTTTAATGGGAAAAATGTTGAAGAAAATTCTTCAAATAAAAAACAAAATATAAATCCTCTAAAAAAAATACTTCTTTTAGAGGACTCCTCACAAGCAATTATTCAGTTAAATAGTGCCTTTTTTGCCAATTTTTTTTTTAATATAAGTTTTCAATCAGCAATAAAAAGTTTCTCCACTTCGTTCCAATAAAAAAAAAAATGACAGTAACTTTTTATGTACACATCGGTCAATATATACATATGTATATGACCTTAGTACAAAAGCACTATAAAACTTTATTTTAACCTGTACGCCTTTTTTATATTTTTCTTTTTAAATTAATAAAATATTGATTTTGATTCAAGTACAAATTGGTAAGTATGTTCAAATAAAAAAAATTAAACATACAACCTTAGTACTTCTCTTATCTATAACTTAATTTTTTTTTATTTTTGTTATTTTACTTATATTTTATTGTTTCAATAATAAATTTATTTAGCACAATTATTAAGATGTGCTTATAAAACAATTTAAAATTCCAATTTATACAACTTACAAAAATGTTCTGTAAATTATGAAAATTTATGATATTAGAAAAAAATGTATTCAAAAAAAAAAAAAAAAATGAAAATGAAAATAAATAAATAAAATAGAAATTTTTAAAAAATGAAAAATTTAAAAGAAAAATAAATTAAAATATAAATTTCGAGGACAAATGGTTAGTGACAATGACCATCAGCAGCTTTAAAAAAAAAAAAAAAAACATCTTATTATGCATAATTAAATTATGTATGTGTGACATGTGATAACAGATGGTTAGTATCATTGACCAAATCCTTTTAAAATGATAAAAAATTAAAATTAAGTAAATAAAAAGATCTGAAAATTTGTTTTTTTTTTTTTTTCTTAAATATATATTTTCTAAATAATAGTTGTTTGTTATTTATCCAACCTGTTCAATCAAGAATAGCTACATATCGCAAATATCTATCACATTCGTAACTCACAATCACTCATGCATAACATATCAGAAGAAAATATCAACAATTTTCCATATTCTCACACATTTGGTAATTTTTTTTCTAGCACAAATACATATCTGTTTTTCAATTTTGTTTTCGACTTATTTTTTTATTTTTATTTTTTTTGCATTCGATTTCTTAAAAATTCTAAAATTTACTAGTTTCTTTTCAGATTCTAAGTCATGTGATGTTTATATATTTTTATTTTCAGAAAAAAAAAAATATTGTCTTCTTTACACAATTTTAAGAAATCATAGGAAATATAAATTAAAAATACAAAAAAAAAAGTGTCTCAAAAATATTATTGTTTACTAATATCGCCCACGATAAAAAAAAAATGAATGAATTAAATTTATAAAATTTTATGCTTATAGCAATGAAAATAAATATTTTAAAATTTCAAGGTTTTGAAAACAAACAAAAAATCTATATAAATATAGTTACTAAATTATTATAAAATTTTTTAAATAATACACAATAAGTTCATAAATTTTTGAGAGAATTTATTCAAGATTTGTACAAACTGAATGAATCTTTTTTAAACAAATTTTGTACGTAAAATTTAAAAAAAAAAAATTACATATTATGTATATTTTACCCTTAAGATATCGTTTTAGAACACATGTTATTTTTTTGTTGCTTAAGAAGTACATATGTATGTAAAAGCAATACATATGTATGTGCAAAGTAAAAAAAAAAAAAAAAAATTGAATGTACATATAAAAAAAAGCTCGAATAATGAGCTAGACTCCGCATCTTGTATTTTGGCAAAACAAGAGCATCATAAGTATTCGAAGGGGTTAAAAACTATACTGAATTATGTATAATATTCTGAATGTATCTTAGAATAAAAATAGTATCAGCATCTTACTACATTATATGTACATATTTCAACGAATTTAAGCAAACACAACAGTATTATAGGTCAAAAGCCTTTTTCTATAGGCATTTTTAGTGTTTTAATGTTATGTTAAATATTAAGCAATAAATATGCATAAAAGTGATTACAGAAAAATGAGGACAAAATCTCTAAAAATTAAAAGAGAAAAATATTTCTATAGCATCTAATGAACCAAAAATAATGTTGCCTTCAAGTTTTCATAAGATGACGACTATAAGGTACATGAACAAGTTTAATTTTCTAAAATTTATCAGACAATAAGTGCATCTTCGAAAACGTCAAATGATCGTCAATTGATGAAATTCAACTTAAAAATTTGAATTGCTAAATGATCATCTGACGTTTTCGAAGATGCATTACCTTCAGTTGATATGTAAATTTTTTCAAAAGTTTTATAATTTCTAACAACAAAATTTTCTCCCATAAACTAAAAATTTTTTATCAACTAATATATATTTTTTTTTTCTTCTCAAAAATTACACACTTTAAATAACAAAAAATAAAAGTAAATCAATAGTTTACAGTTATTAAAAAAAAAAAGTATATATTTCTCTCTTAATATCGATTTCTAACTTCAATTTTATGTGTTCATTTAATTTTTATAATATGTGTAAAAAAAAAAAAAAAATTACAAGTACATATTTTAAATAGAAATAATTTTATATCCATTTCAAATCAATTATTAATTAGAAAGCTTTTAATTTAAGAGTACACACACATTTTTTTTTTCTACTAAAAAAATAAAGTAATGTAATTATTAATTTTCTTTCTATGCAATTATATACCTATTCCATTACAATTACAATTAAACACAATCATGATACCCTATATATTTTATATGCAAGAATGTGATCTCATAAATTTTTTTTTTTTTTTTTTTTTATAAAATTTACTACACTAATATTTGTAATGAAAGTGATAATAAAAATTGTATTCATTTTTTATTTTTTTTTCATTTTAATTGAAACATTCATATTTCAAGCAATCATATATTTATATGTATGTACATATGTGAGTATAGAGCTCATTGAACTTTCATTATTATAGCATGCATATTAAAAGTGATTATTAATTATTTACGATGACTCTATGATTTTAGATAATTTAACTAAAATCTAAAATAAAATATAAAAAAAAAAATAGAAAATATTAATAAAAATTAAATTATTTGCTTGATAAATAATTATGTATTTTTGAAAATGATATATTAGAAGTATCTCTACTATAAATGGAAACGTGTTATATTGATCACACATTCATTATAAAAATACCATAGATACACTTGCGAAAAAAAAAAGTAAACAAACATGTATTATAAATTTATAATTATAAAACATGAAATTCAAATATGAACTGAATTTGTCATTTTTTTCGCAAGTTAAAAAAAAAAAACATTAAATTTGCTTTAATTGAACGGTAGTTTTTTTTTTTTTTTTTTGCGTTCAAAGTAATGATTGAATTGAAAAGTTTTTATTTATTTTTGTTTTTTTTTTATATTTAACTCTTAAATTAAAAACACGAGCTCTGTGTATTCCTTCATTTTTCTCCCCTTGTACTTATGTTATCATTTTTATTCATTACACCAATGTGGTAGTAAACAGCTGGTATGCGATATAACATATCAGAACAGTAATGTTATTATAATCCTCCCCTTATAGTACACAAAAATATAAAAAAAATACTAAAAAGGGAATTAAAAATAAAAAGAAAATAAAAAATACCAGCTGTGCGTACTCGTGTATCTACTTTTAATTTATAAAATAAAATCGATATTTACATACAATTTTTTTTTTGCACGAAAAAAAAAAAAGTACGTAAAAAAATTACAAAATGAATTACCTTGATATACTTACATATATTAGCTATTACACATACATATTACAAACAGTAACATTTTAATAAGATAGGAAATATTGTGAAACCACAATTTGAAAGAATTTGATTTAAAAAATTATATAAAATAATAACAAAAAGGTGACTAACTTATTTACGGAACACTCACGTAACGTAAGATTGAACTGCAAAATATAATATGTCCTACCTATGCTATGTTCATATTACGTGATTCTTAATATTAGATAGTTAAAAAGAGTTAAATAACACCAAATACAATTAGAGACCACTAACAAAAAAATATTGTATATATTTTGTGGAACGAAAGATTTAAATTTACAACGAAACAATGAAAAAAAATTTTTGTACCTATTTTTAAAATGTTTTTCAAACTATGTAATTCAAAATTTTGAAATAGTCGTATCTATTGCCTTTAATTAAGCATTTAAAATGCAGACTTTATTCTGATCTTGAAATCCGAAAAAAAAATTGGTAAAACTCAAAAAAAAAAAAAAAAAATTTTTTTTTTTTCAATTTTTGGCCTTGTTAAATTTTATTCAAAAAAAAATAATAATAATAAAATTATTTAATGAATCACTTTTCGTTTTGTTTGCAAAATCGACAAAAACAAAGGAAATCTTATATTTCACAACATTTTGACTAATTTGAACATTTTAAAAGAAAAATATTAAAGTTCTTTTAGAAATTTTTATAAAAATACAGATAAAAAGTTTATAATAAAGACTAAAGTTCAACAATTTTTAGTCTTTCATATCATATTTTTATTCATATCTACAACAAATCTTCAAAATACAAGCGCGCATGATTAATTTATTTAAATTTTATTAACAAAAATTAAATTTGTAACGAATTTTTATAAATTAATCCTTGAGAAAAAAAATTTTAAATCGTTCTTTCATACTTTAATGTTGTTTTTGTTGTTTTTTATTTATTTATTTTTTTTTAAATTCATTACCACCACACAACATACAAAATGCAATGTCATTTTTGGCCTTATCTCTCTGAAAACACCACACAACCATGACTTTATTTTGTTTGTTGTTTATTTCAATTAAATTTTTTGTTATTTTTTTTTCCAATTTCCATTTATTTACTTTAAAAAATAAATAAAAAATATTTCATTTGAAATTTTACCTTAAAAATAAAGACGACAAGAACAACATTGCATTTATAAATCGATTTATTGTGGTTGTCCTTGATAAAAGAATAAAATTGTGATAAGAATCAAAAACATTTTTTACATTTACATAAATTATTAACCATATTATTATTTTATAAGAAAATAATTTTTTTTAATTAAAATTTCATTACTAATACCCTCATTAAACCCAATCTTTCGCAAATACATATGTACATATAGTTAGCAAAAACAAATGAGAAAAAAAAAAACTACAAATGTACATATTAGCTTTTTTTTATACTTCGTATGTATTTGCTTCTTTCGCCCACCGCCCCTGACGTCAATTTCAAAATAATTAATAATTATCTCGTACACATGCTGTTTCTGAATTATTTTTCCATTCGTAAAACGAGATAGTGAAAAAAAAAACCAATTTTAATATCTATAATTTTTTGCGTTTAAAGGTAAATTAATACACTCCGATCTCGTTTAAATTTCACATATGCGTATCAATTTTAAGATTACAGTTTTAGACAGATTTCGTTTTTTTTTAAAGTGTGTTCTCGAGGAAGTAGTTATGAAGTTTGAATTTAGCCAAAATATTTTACTTTTGAATGGTAAAAAAAAATATACATCACAATGCTTTTCACTTGACTGAAATTGGTGGAATATTTCCCGAGGTACAATAGCCTACGGAGTTCGCAAGTCATCCACGTTCATTCATTAAAATTGAAAATACCTAAATTTTTCATAAATTTCATACAAAATTCACATACAAGAAATATTCTAGAATATCATGTCAAAGAGAGTTATATAGGAAATGACGGAAATAGTACCGTGCAAAAAATTTCAATTTATTCGGATAATAGAATCCAAAGATATTTAAATTTAAAAACAGATTTTTGACGTAAATATCTTGAAATTGATTCAAGTGTTTAATATCATTAATTTCTAATGCGTAGCAAAAATTAAAAAATAATAAAAATTAAAATAATAATCACAATTTAAGCATATAATTATGATTTTTACTATGAATAATAATTAAACTGTACATAATGAATTCATTTTTATGATACAAAAAATTTTTTTCATAATTGTGAAAAATTTATGAACTAGAAAAGTTACATATTTGGAATTTTTTTACTTTGTGAATTTTTATTTTTAAATATAATTTTAAAGTTAAATTTTATCTACTAAAAAGTATCTATTGCTTAAAAGATAAAAAAAAGCCAAAAATAATAAAGTAAACCTGAATAATAAAAATTTCTACTTATGTATCCTGTTTCCTTTTTATCTACAGAAAATCTAAAATAACTCATTATCCGCAATCCGCATTACAAGACAAAAGTCAGGTATATTTACCAAAGATACATATACATATATTTTGTTTTTCATAGAAGAAAAAAACTCTATTCCCCAGTTCCACTACTAAGAAATAAACACATCAAAAGACAAGGTGACTTTGAAAATAACAACCACCACTTCATAAAAAAATAAGAAGAATAAAAAAAACACAACAAAAACAAACAATATGTTAATGTTATCATCATCAAGTAGATATTATTATGTATTCGACAAAAAATTTCATATTATGAGCAATCAATGAAAATTTATATTTTATTTACATACGTAAAACTTTCTCATTAATAAAAAAAAAAAAAAAGTAGGTAAACATAATAACAATTCGTAATTTAAAAAATACCTACATTTTTAAAAATTCAATCATTTAAGAAAATATTGAAATAAAATTTAGAAAATAAAAAAAATTGTCTAAGGTAAAATTGAAATTTGTCAGCTGATTTCAAAAAATTATTATCAAATATTAAGATGTTGGGGATAACCTCAATCAGGAACGCATCGTTTCGGATGTATATAATTTTGTATGTAACATACATTTATAATTTTACTTACTAGACAACAACATAACAAAAGTAAAATATATAAATTAAACAACCATAAAATATCTCTTCTGTATATAACCAAGAATTTGGTTAGCTTATGAGTTTTAAAAAACCAAAACCATGATTATTTTATCTTGTATTGAAATTTAAAGTAATAGGTAATCAATCACTTCGTTTTTAATTTCAATATCATGTACATATGTTACTTTACAGTTCCATCGAAAACGAATTTTATAAATTTAAAATAATGTTTTACAAGGAAAATAGTTTTCGATTAAAGCAAAATTGAAAATTTAATCCTACTTATTAGATAATTATAGAAAAACAATATCCTCAATAACCACAAGTTCTCAGTTATACACAATCGAAATTATCTTGGTCATATTTTGAAAAGTTGAAGAAAAAAAAAACTCATCATCATGTTTTTCAATACAATTTTCCTTCAAGTTTTTGTTTTCATTTTATTTTCGTATATTTTCTTAAAAATCACATATGTACATAGGTACATATATGAGAGGCGTGCATGTTGTGGCCTTCTATATTTTTATTTACAAAACAATGAACAATTCAAAACAGCAACACAACAACGAAATCAAAGATTTTTTTTTATTTTATGTATTTTTTTTTTTTTTTTTTTTTCTCAATAAAATTATGTACATATACTAATTTCTGTGTATACCTGTTAAAAATGTGAGAATATATACCTTTATGATTTCAATGAATAAGAATGGAGCTTTTAATAAAAGAAGATTAAAAAAAAAATCAAATAATAACAGCAGAATTATTTAAAATATAATAAATCAATAGACCATGATAATAATAACAATAAAGTGAAATTAGGCAACAACTTCATGACGATGATGATGATGATTAAAATAAAGAAGAAAAATGAAAACAACGTCATGTATGTATTATAAAAAATATGTTAGACATATGGGGCTTATTGTAAGTGAGCCAACTTTGTTTTTTTTTTTTTTATATATAAAAAATTAAAATCTACATTCAATATGTCTTGTTATCTAACATACAAATGTCCAGTTACCATCAAAATATAACTAAGAAAATATCACATTCAGATACTATAGATATGTATGTGTGTTGTGAAGTATCTATTGAAAAATAAAAACAGTTTAATATTTTATACAACAAGCCAGTTTTTCATTGCATTTTAATAGCAAAATTTTTAATATAAAGTACATACATACATACATATGTACATAGATATTGTATGCTTAAAACAAAAATGTTTTCTTTGACTTTTGATTTATTTATTTTCTTGCTTTTTTAGATACTAAGCTATAGTGTATCTATTGAAGAAACTTTCAAGATACCAGAACCAGCTATAAAAAATAACGTTTCTCTACAAAAACAGCAAAATAACACATTATAAGAAACGAAATTATTTTGAATTTATTTTTTATATGAAATAAAATATCTAAATATATGAAAAATAAAACTAAGTCAAAATAAAAATAATGAACACTTTTTTTTTTCTTCTTCAATTCATGCTAGTTCAGCTTCTTCCCTATTTAGCATAGTAGAATAGCGACTATATATAGCTCATCTATTGGTTGACTGGTTTGTTGGTTGGTCAATTTGTTTGAATTATTTCATATAAACATAGGTATGAACATAGACGTAAATACATATGTAGATAATATATACATACATATGTCTATCTGTTGCTATATGTTGCTTCATATTATAATATATGGTTACTGCTGATATAGAGTTTCATCAACAAAATTGTTAGTTGTGAAAAATAATAATGTTCACAGATCGTATTTCATTATTATTATGAGATCATTTCTTTGTTTTTTTTTCTTCTTTTATAAAACAGACAGTTTCAAAATAATAAAAAATTATACTAATTGTTATGGAAATATTGTGATAATTTAATATCATGTATAAAAATGTAATAAATCTAAACAAACAAAATTTCATATTCAATTTTTTAATTTTGTCACCAAAAATAAAAAGTACCTATGTGTTACTGTGACGTCAATGATTTTAAGATTCATATTCAATTAAAGGCTGATGAAATAATTGTAAAAAAATTATGCTAAATTATTTTGCAATAATAAATAAATGATAATTTGACACTTTCGAACATAACCAACGACGTTTTTCAATTTCACATTTTCAGGCTGTACAAAATTTTATTGTATTAACCTATTTTAAACATCAAATGCATTTTTTTTTCTTATTTTATTACAAAACTCTCTATAAATTCAAATTTAATATTTTAAAAGATAACCTAAATTTAATAAAACAAAAATATTATAACATTTTTTTTTTTTTTTGCATTATGTATAGAAAAGGAAAAAATAAAATAATCTATTTTAAAAATTATAAACTGATAAGAAAAATAATGCACTTCGTTTTCAAACAAAAACAAAAAAATCTACGTTTTTATACATATTTCGTTTTATATTTCCGTTACATTTAAGAAAAACAATACGTTATGTAGAAAATATCATTATCATTATCAATTTAAAAGATTAAACGAAAACAAAAGCGTTATTGCTAACAGAGAATATTTAAAAAAAAAAAAAATTTTGTACCATAGGGCGAGTTTATGAGATTTACTTTAAATTTTGATAATCAATATCACGAATTGTTTGTTTGTCAGACTAAATTTTTATCATGAACAATAAAAGACAAAGCAAAAAAAAAAAACAAAACATTTTCAAAAAATTCTGACTAGAAAATTTAAGAAAATGTTTTTAAAAAAAAAACGTATTACAGTTGGACTGAAAAAATAAAACATTTTCTTAATCTACTATGTTTTAGAAAATTTTAAGTTTTTCAAGTTAGATACTTTTTTTTTAACACAGTAAACCTTGCATTTGATGTATATTTTCTCAAATATTACATGTCAGAACATCATTTTAGCTGAATTAATTAGAAATTCATTTTTTTTTTTTTACATTTTTATAAAATTTTGTACCATTTTGTGAACTTATTATTTCGTAAATTATTGTTCGAAATTCGTAAAAGAAAAAAAAATATATATGGAAAAGTCACGTTCCAAAATACCAGATAAATCAAAAATTTTCAAAGATTATGAAAAAGGTGATTTTAAAATTTCATCGAACAATGAAAAGAAACAAATAAATAGACAAAAAAATAAATATATATCAGAACGTGCAAAACCAAAAAATGTTACGCAATTTAAAGCTTCTAAATTATCCCATAAAGAAAATGCGGAAAAATCATTCAAATTAAATAATCAAAATCAATTATTTGAATGGTTCCAAAGAATGTCTACAACAGAATCATTAGATGAATTTTCATTGCAAAAATCTAATCCATTCTCACAGCATTTGAGAAGAATTGATGAACTTGCTCAGCCAAAATATCGAAGAGAAAAGTATGTTAAACCTCCCGATGATAGTATACCTTTTATACCGAAAATTAATCATCCTAGAAGAGTTAGAAAATCAATAAAACAAAGGACTATAACAAGTGATAACAATTCTCCTACGTTTCAAAATGTCATCAATAATGATGATACTTCACCCATTATTATAACATTAACAATGCCAATATCAAAAACGAAATGTCAGAAACAAAATCAAAATATGATACCTTACGAAAGAAGTGTTAATATTCGAGCTCAAGCTTGTAAATTAATATCTAATATTGTTAATTTGGTAATGCCTATTTATTCTACAGAAAAACGGACAACTGATAAAAAGAAAAATTTTAATTCAACTTTAAATTGGCAAATTCGATGACAATAACATATTTATTAAAAGTTAATTGATAAATGTTTTTCATATCACACATTTATTGTTAATTGTTGTGTAAATTTTATTTAGATTACGTAAATAAATTTTTTAGGTATGTAGGTACATTTTTTTTTTTTAAATATAGGTATATATGTATTGTTTTTATCAAAATAAAAAATCTAGTTTATACATAAAATCCTAACTTTTAAAAATATTGTACTACAATTATACACCGGATTACAAAAATAGTACCTTTTTTTTTTTTTTTAAGAAGATAAGAAATTAGATACCTTTATTAAAACAATAAGGTAATAATTTTTTAAAATTAAATAACCAACTAACAAAAAAAAAAAAACGTACCAAATGTTCAAATTCAAAAAAAAAAACCAAAGTTCAAACAAGGTTAAACCAAAAACAAGGTTGCCAACAAATTACAATTAAATTCAATTATTTACGTCACTCAATCTTTCACTTTATCATTTTTACCTAAATAAAAATCTGATTGCATCATATCTTTTCCCTCTTCCTTCTTCTTTAATATTTTTAATTTTTAAAAAAATACAAGTAAAATTATTAATTAAGCACGCCAGTTTATTTTGTAAAACAAAAAAAACAATTTTTTGGCAAATACATATATTTAACGTTCACGTAAAAAAAAAAAAAGATATATTTTTAATAAATTATCCGCAGGCACGAGTACGTCAAAAAAAAGATCATCTAGCAATTATTTTAAAGATTATAAATGACACATTCTAGAAAATAATCAATTGATTAGAAGAATTTTTTAAAAAAATAGTAATTTAGAAAAGATTTTTTACTTAACGAAATAAAAATCACAACTGAATATCGTTTTAGTTTTTGAATATGCAGATTGTTTGATTTTTTGTTGTTGTTTTAATTCTAAAACATTTTGTTTTTTTTTTCCTTTAAATTTATCATATCGTTAAAATTAAATTTAAAATGTGATAAAAAATATAAATCATTTATATAATTATTTTTTACAATGTAAAAATAAGTTTTAAAATAATAGTAAAAAAAAAAGTATAAAAGAAAGTTTTAAACAATAGAAAACATGTCGCTGAACCCTTTTTTCAATAAATTAAAAAAATAATAATAATAAAGAGAGAAATTATTTACTTTGTTTTTTTTAAGAAAACAATTTTATTTCAAGAAAAATGTAAAAGACACATGACATTCAATGTGACACTTGTAATTACATACATATGTATGTACATATTTCATATGACAAAAAATCAACTATTGAACAATATAAAAAAGTCACATTGAAAAATGAATGATTTTATTTTTTATTTTTGTATGGTTAAACAACATGCGTTTTAATTGCATCAGAAAATAACATGAATACATTTAGCTATTAATTTGGGAATACATACATACATATGTATGTGCAATAAAAAAATTAAAAAAATCTATTTAAAAGTTAAAATCTTATTAAATTTTATCTTTAACAACATTATGTGATTTTTTTAATTGAATAGATACTAAAAATATAATTGGGAATTTTTAACCAAAAATTTGTTTTAACAATCTTCGATAATTAGTTTGAATCGATTTTATTTTTTTAATTTTGTTTTTTTTTACAAAATATGTACATACCTACATACTTTGTAAAATTAAACATTTCTAATTAAGGAATGATGCCGTATTCAATAATGTTAAACCTATGTTGTAAGTTTTTTCAAGTCAAATTAATTAGACTTATCTAATTTAATTTTAAGTTTTTAAAGGACACAGGACATGAGATGACATAGTAAAATTTAAATTATGATTGTCGTTAAGTTATGACTAATGAATTTTTTGGTGAATATAATATCTAAAATTTAGAAACTGAATATGAAGCCAGCGATATGAATCACAATGCATAGTTTTTAGTTACTTTGAACTTTTTTCTTACGACATATTCAAAAGAAAACAGCTGCATAATATATGGATTTTTTTTTCTTTTTTGGGTCATCAAAAATAAATAAATAAATGAGCTGAAAAAATTTTATAGATATTTTTTTCTTTTAATAAAATTGAAACGCAAATTAGAAATTTTGTAATCGCATGTAGGTAGGTTATAAAGTTCACAAATTTCATATTAAGTTTTAAATGCAAATAAAATATTTTTTGATGTTGTCTCATCTTGAATTCTTAAGCTGAATTTAAATTCAATTTTATCAGTTTTTTTTTAAAAATAGAAGTAGCTATGTATGTATTGATTTTAAAATTTTTAACGCTTGATTTTGCGCCAGCTGAATATAATAATGTAAATGAGTATCATAAACCTAAAACAATAAAAAAAAAACAGTGGTACTCATCTTCAACGTAAATTTCTACTATTTTTATTTCAAACTTACTGAATTGCTAAATTATTTCTTTAAATTTAATTTTGTTTGTTTTAAAAGCAAATATTGAACAATTTGGCGTAGTTAGGCTAAAAAGTTCAAAATATTTATAAATTTATAATTTATTTGTAATTTTGTAAACCTCACCTCACATTATCGAAAAATTATAAAATTCATCCATGCTGGGCATAGAAATGAAACATTAAAAAAAAAAAAAAAAAAATTATTTTTCTCAACTATTGAAATCATATGAAAATGAAACAAACATTCATATAACATACACAAATAAATTTTCCTATACAATATTATAATCATTTTCATTCAAAATTCAGCAATATAAATAAACAATTGAAAAACCTGAATTTCAAATAAAAAATAAAATTTATAAAAAACCCACACAGACGCAATTCAATTTAAACAAAAGAAAAATTGTTTCATTCTCATAAGAAAATTTCATTTCGTTTCTCTTTTGTTTTTAATTATTGCATCAGACAAAAAAAAAACCCATAAATTTTTACTTTTTTTTTCTTCATAGGAAAAATTTAAAATTAATTTTTAAAAAATCTTAAAATAATTTCAGAGCAAAAAATAAAATAATTTAATTGAATAAAAAAAAAAAAACGAAAACATTAAATAATAATAATAAAATATCTTACACTTGGCTCATGGAATGATGATTAACTGAGGAATGCTTACAATATTGAATTTTAGATTTTACTGAGATTTAAACATTTATCACAAATTGAACTTAATATATTTACAGAAATTAAAAAAATTAAATAAATAAACAAATTTTGTAACAAAATGCTACGATTTTAAATGCACTTTTTCCATTAAATTTCTTTTATGTCAATTTTTTTTTTCTTTTTTTCTTTTTGTATTATTTAGTATTTAGTATAATTTTTCTTAGATTTTAAAATTTATGCGTCACTTTCATATGTTAAATACAAACAGTTTCTATTTGATCATTGATGATTCTGTTCTGACTGTTTCGTGTTTCATATTTTCAATACCAAATATCATTTACCAATACCAGTTGGATGGAGTGGAGGTTGATAGATACATATATTGCAAGTCATTGGTGAATAGTGTATATAAATAGTACATATATAAAATCAAATTCAACAACGACTTGAATATTTTTGTTGTATCTATACATAAGATATACGAATATCCAACAACTAAACAGTAAAAAAAGTTAACGCTATAACTTTTTCATTGGCTTTGGCTTATTTTTTTGTTTTTCAACAAACATTTATGTAAAATTTGAATCTTATGAAATCATTTGGTGTAGTGTACCATACCTATAGGAATATTACCAACAACATTACAACTAACTATATATCTATACAAAAAATTACTTGGTTTGATAAGATATCACAAGGGTAAACAAGATACAGAGAAGATGATTAGAATATACTTTTGTCTGTTAAATATTGTTGTTGTTGTTGCTGCTGCTGCTGATGCTACTATTAAAGATAGAGATATCCATGATGGAGGAAATGTATATATGGTGAACAATATATTATTTATGAAAAAAAAGAAAAAAACAGCTTTTGTTTAATGTAGTTCGTATAAAATACACATCATGGTATTCAATGCCTTTTAATGTATGTTAAAAAAATTCATATAAAGGCCATAGGGTCGATAAACGATTGAAATTTTTTATAAACAGAATTGTGTCTTTACTTAAGTTGTTTTGTAAATTATTTTATTTTATTTATTTATTTTTTTTTTTTATAATTTACAAAGGAAACTGAATTTACAAAGAAAATCAGAAAAATTTAATCGTCTTTTTACTTTTCCTCTCCATTTTATTCTATATCATACATAAATCAATAAATTTTTACTTCGTTCTTATACAAAAAGAGAACGCAACAGGCATCAAACTCCACAATGTAAACAAACACCAATAAATTGTTGAAAAAATAAAAATGAAATCTATTTTTAGGGTTTCAATGTGAACGATGACTAAAATGAATCCCTTCAAATCCCCAAAAGAAAAAAATAATAATACAAAGAACTATAAAACATAAACCAGACATATGTAATTTATCAATTGAAAACCTGTCTGCTTTTAGGTTTTCTTATAAAAAAAAAAAAAAAAAAAAATCTCTTCAAAATCCTTTTTTTTGTCGTTGCTTGTGTTCAAAAATTTAAGAAACATATCAAATATCATAATCTTTTCAAAACAAGGTTATTTATAGTTTTTTTCAACAACATATTTTATTTGTAATTATAAATTAGTATATAACCTAATGTACAACTGGTCCTAATGGTTCACCACGTATGGATGAAAAATCTAAACGACTATCAATTGTATCATCAATTTGACCAATAACAGCAATATTATCACCACGTATTAATTGAAGACCTAATACTATTTGTTCAATACCAGATGTTGTTGAGAATACTCTCTCATGTGATTCATCCAAAATAATATTAATTGTTTGATCAAATCCTTTTAATGTTCCTATAAAATTTCTTCCATCTGATGTTATTATTGAAACTGTTTGATTAACATATGATTCCAAACCAGAGGCCATCTTCTTTTATTTATTTTTTTTTTCTTTTCTTCTTTTAAAATTTTCCTCAATTTTACCACAAAAACGGTACAAGATGACAAAATAAAACAGTTTATAATCGTTCTGTAAAAATCGAGAAAAAAAAATACTTGTGAACGGAAGATGGTTAATTTATACGGCCTACTGATTATAAACTAACACACAATAACAAAAACCAAATTTCTTTTATTTAAGGAAAAAATTTTTAAATGTTAGAAATGTGTAGAAGTATACAGCAATTTCATTAGAACAAATTCTATAAACGATTTTAATTGTGCAAATTAATAGTCATGACTTCAAATTAAAGTAATTTAAAAGAAAAACAAAATAGGTAGAATAAATTAGCTATTACCTAATAAAAAAAAAAAAAGTAGTGTTGAAAGTAAGAAAATAAAAAACCACAATAATTGCCTAGTCATTAGGTTTGTTTTTTCTTTAATTATTTTATATCGTGATGATCGGGGTGACAGACTTGATTCAATTATACTTTTAGAATGTTCATTGCCACTGGTTCAGTAATTTTCTATTAAATAATCGGAAAATTTTTATCAAATTTACTGTTTTATTCAATTTAATTTTTTCTTATATAAAAGAAATTATTGAGTACATTCACAAGTTTATTATCAGGTAGGTTAATGACATTTTTGTCTTTTAAACCTTACAGGTACCTAATTGATATCTACGAATAAAAAGACAATAGTTAATTCAATGTAGATAAATAGAAGATAAAAACGAAAACAAAAAGATAATTCATAAAAATATCTCTGAAACTATGATAACTGAGAGGTAGGTATCTATAAAACATTATAACAAAAACATTAAAACATAACTAAAAATAAAAGGGAAAAAATAGATATTTTAGAAACCTCGAACAATTATTACCTGTATTCAAGGACTGAAACGAACAAAATGAAAATTGATGCGATAGGAGGCGCCAAAAGATTTCTATAATGAATGATTCACTGATGTATTCAGTATTGCGAAAATTTATAATCGAAATTCAAGAACAAAAAGGGTTACCGACCCGATTTAATTAATTGTATATTTTAAAAATCGAGGTAAAATGACTAAAAATTTTGTTAGTACGAATATGTCTTCTCATTTATACATACATAATGGATTTTTGTATGAATTTTAAATTTTTTTTTTCTAAATTCTAGACAGATTTAAAACGGCCTTGAATTCGAATGAGCTCTAGAAACTAGAAAGTTTCACATGAAAAACTTAAATTCACCAAGTCTGAATGTTTCATATAAGACTTTCTAAACCTAAACCTCTCATTTGAAGTGTCTCATAAACGATTTCATAAGATAAAATCTATATTTCAAAGGAGAAAAAAATTGCAAAGTACATTCTAAAAAATTCTACACACCCACCTATTCTTTTTTTCTTGTAAATATTTAATTTCATTTAGAAAACAAAATATTTAAGTAATATATCATGCACACAAAAAATTTTATTTTATCAATCAAAATTAGTCAGCCATTTTCAATATGGCGCACACAATTACCATTTATGTCAGACAATTTCGCAATACTTCAATTTAAAATTTCTACAATTTCTAAAAATCATCCTTAAAAAAATTTATTAAATTCACTTACCCGGATGCTTCTGTATTTGTTTTCACTTATTTATTCCACTCAATTATTTTTAGGATTTACAAAATTCCTCACACTTTCAGAGAATTTCCAAAATCTCGTCGATCCTACTTGTCAAATGACAGCGATAAAAGGAATGTGTTGAAGTTGGTCAACGTTTTTATTTCAAAAGCATGGTAGAAAGAAGGCATTTTTTAGGGATATTTATAGTATAGATATAGAATTGTCCAGATAAACGACTTCCGGAAATTATTGAACTTCGAATAATTGCTATATTTTATTAGAACTGACGAAATGAGAATTCTGAGATTGCTCTCTTCTTCACTTGATAAAAGCGTTTTTTCCTCACTGGTTTTTTTGAGTCGACAATAGAGGTCAGTACGAAAAATCACACTTATTCAGTGAGCAAAAATTTTATAAGCTCATTTGCTCGTATTAGTTTACCAGCTGTTTTGAAGGCAAAGTATCATATAAATTGAAGTTTAGGGTTATAACTTAATAATTCAGATTATCTTTTATTCTTTCTATAAAATATTCGAACAATTCTGTATCTTTCACTACTTAAAACCATTCACTTTGAATCAAGTAGGTATATCTGATTTTTGTAAAAAAAAATTTCACAGACGATGAATTTTACGCTTTTCACATTTTCAGAAGAAGTTGACATAACTTTTCATATTTGCCAGTGAAGGTAACAACAATGTTGTACCTCATATTGTTTAAAAGTTTCAAAATTATGAAGACACTTTTTTTTAAAAAAAAACACGCATCACAAAAAATCATTTTTTAGGCTAAATACTCAAAGAATTTGTAATAAATTTAGTGTGGGTGCTTTAAAACATCTGCTCTAAACGATTCTGAAATAATTTCTGAGAAATTTAGACAAAATTTTTTGATTTGCAATTTTTCATGTTCAAAATGGGGTCCATTTCATATTGCTAATATGCCTGTTAAAGGTGGTTTTGATGCAAAAATCTGATAACTTGATTTTCTTGAATGTTTGATGTTTAAAATACGAAAATTGTATAGAAAAATATTCATAATGATTTTTAATTAATTTTTCATGTATGAATTTTGTTTATTTTCAAGAAAATATCATATATATTCAATTTTTTTAAAAATCATAAAATTTCCCTTTGCAATATTTTCCTGAAAAATTTCAAAATTTCCCAAAGAGAAGTAGACTGTGATCTAACAGCACTGATAACTTTCTCTATTTTTAAACTATAACCGTTTTTTATTTCTACGTTTTTCTTTTTAAGTTTTTTGCACTAAACTGCTGTAGACATAAAAAATATTTTTCAAATTGAAAAATTTTTTGGAAAAAAGAAAATGTTATTCTCGTCGCTTTATAATTTGTAGTTGACCTATTATTAATTTTTGTATGTCTATGGTTTAACGGATGTTTTTTGTAGCGTCCTGTCCTGTCTGTTCGGATTTCGATAAAAATGCAAACGATCAGCGACGGGCAACATCGGTTGTAAAAATGTTGGAATGTATATTTTTCAAATGAAATAACGTTGAAATGTCAAAATTTGATTCTAAACTGTCAAAATTTCAATTTTTCAACCACATAACATAGACTTTTTGAGCTATAATTCATAATTTTATCGCAGTGCTACCACACAGTCACACACCTTTTATGTTTATTATTATTTCTTAAATATTGGTTATTGTGTTTGTTATAAATGTGACAACATTTATAATGTGTAATGAAATTGTAATAATTATTTTTATTTTATACTTTACATGAACTCAAACAATTGAATTGAATTTAACGTTACATATAAAATTCAAAAAGTGTTACCTAACAATCGAAATTGACTCTATATTTTATCGTTATTATTCTAATTACCGATTGTTAATCGCTTCTATTGTGTTGTGTTTCTACGGATAAATAGTGTACAAAACATACCGCATTCGCATACAAAAACGCCATATTCGTAATATTTGTTTTTGGCTATTCATTCAAAGAAGAGAGTGATTATAAAATTACGGTAGTTCTTTTTTTTTTTTTAATTTAATGTCTGAAGAAATTTCACATTTTTCATAATTTACATTTTACAAGTACTTTGTATAATTTTTTTTTTAGAAAAAAAAAAGTTTTAAAAAGTTTATAAAAGCAGCTTTAGCAACAACAAACAAAAAAATATCAATTTTTTGTAAAATCGATTGAAAATAAAATAAAACACAAAAATGACTTTCAAGGTAAGAAATTGAACTGAAATGTAATTAACTTTTTTGTTTTTCATTTGCTTATTTTTAATTATTGGTAATTATTCAAGAACTTGAATTCATATATATTTAAAAAAAAATAATTGCAAAGTACAGATATTGCAATAGAAATAATTGAAGGTTAATTCAGAGTGGAAAAATTGCAAAATCCATGGGTCGTCGCATTATTGAAACCAAAATCAGATAAGAAAATTGCTTATTTTTTCGATAATTAATTGTAATTAGTGTAATTTTCCTTTATAAATTATGGCACCGAAAAGTAACAACTCGAGAAATTATATTTTCTTGTACATTTTTATTCAGTAGAATTTAATTTAATCATGTGTTGAAGATTTTATAATATAGAATTTTTTCAACCATTATTAGCGAATAGCTAGTATTCTTTAAAAAATATATCATACCCGATATTCAGGATTTAGGAATCAATTTTCTAAATTCGGTTGTTTCACTGTGGGAACCAAAAAAGAAAAAAATTTTAGTTATGCTGTTATTTCTTGTCACACCAATCAAATACATATCTACATACCTATTCTATTATAAATGACGTATCTACATTCATATATGTATGTACCTACATATAATCCTAATTATATGTACTTACAACCTACTTAATATGTACATGCAAACATTTTTATAATTTTTACAAAAAAACCGTTTTTTTTTTTACTTCCAAAAATTACTTAAATTTCATGCAGTAAATTTATGTATGAAGAAATGACGAAGAAAAAAAAAATCAATAAATTAGTGAAGCACGTTATGTTTGTCACGCTAATGAATTGAATTTTCTTTTCTCCTTCCTCATTAAAATTACTGTGCTAACATAATATGTATATTAACCACCCATTAAAATGTCCCAGCATATAAAAATAATCTACATAAATCTAATTTTCCTTCATCCTCTCTTCAGTAAAAAAAAATACAAATTTACTTTGAACTGTGAAAATCTATCAAGTTCTTTTGTTTTTTTTTTAGAAAGTTTGTGTTCAATATTGAAAGGTTTCATATACTATATTTTATACATGAAGTATTTAATTTCATGATCGATATTTTAAAACATACATATATGTTCACATATATTTCTATTTGTAAATTTATCACATATGTACATTAAACAGGTAGGTGACCTGTATCAATATATCATTCATAATGTTTGTTTATCTAAGCCCAAAGGTATGACTATGGGTAGAAGTAATTACAAACCAATGTATAGGAAATGTGATATATGACAGACAAGAATGTGTTCAACAGTTCAAATAAAAGTTATAGTCTGAATTTTAAGAGTTGAGGTTTTTTTGCGCATGTTTTACATGTATTTGTGATCTTTTTTGTGTAGATATACGAAAGAAGAAATGTGTTACAACAACAAAAACGCATGTGTGTAAGTATCTTTTTTTCTGCGCATGTTTTTCTAGTATAATACGAAACCTCAACTTTTAAAATTCTGACTATATATGGAAAAGTTTTTACCTTTGGATTAAATTTTTCATCGTCAGTTTTCCTGATGGTATTTTATATTTATTTCTCTTACTTTTTTACATTATATACTCCATATCTAAACGATATCAATTTTGTTTATTTATTATAATATTTCAATATATGATTATATTTTATTTTTTTTAGCCAATTGATGCAAAACGTGATGAATTTCGTAAATATTTAGAACGTACCGGTGTATTAGAAGCAATAACAAAAGCATTTATGGAATTATTACAAATTGAACCAACAGAAAGGCCAGAAAATGCAATTGAATTTCTATATACAAATTTAGGTGCATCAAAAGAATTATCAGATACATTAGAACGTGTTAAACAAGAATTAGAAGATGAACGTAATGAAACAGCACGTTTAAGACGTGCTTTACAAAATTTAGAAAATGAAAAACAAAAAAAATCTGATAATGATGGTAGTAGTGGAGGTGGTAGTGGTAGTGATGGTGATATAAAAACAACAACAACATCATCAACAAAAAATGATGAACAAACAAATTCAAAAACAAATCAACAAAATAAAGAAATAATTGATAAATCTGATGATGATACAACAGATAATACTGTTGATAATACTACTGAAGAATCATTAACAAAAAATAAAATCGCTGGCGAAAATAATGAAAAAGATTCAAAATCTGAATCTACTGAGAAAACAGAAACAGTTACAGAAGAAAAAAATTAAAATTTAGATAAAACATAGTAGTTTTCTTACATATATATTTTTTTTCTTTTAAAGGAAAAAAAACTTCTTTTTTTTTTTTTACTGACAAAAAATAAATCTATTTTGTCATCACTTTTTTATTCAATTATGTATTATTTTCTTTTGGTCTCAAAAACAAGTTCAAAATGAAATATTAATCATTTTTTTAGAATTAAGAACAAAATTTTACGAAGACAATGTTTTTTTTTTATAGTTTTTAAGTGAATTAGGCATGTCTATAGTGTTAAATTGTGTTTTATTTTTCTTAATTAGAAAAATGTCCTCTAGAAGGAAAATTTGATGCAATGTAAACGTTTGAATTATTTTACATTATTATTATTTCTTTTTTTCTAGTATAGCATAATTAAATAGAAAAAAATAAAAACACTGGAAGAAATATCAATCAAACAGATATCTTCTTGTACTTATAACTTACTATTTTTAACTGTGAATTCGTACTTAGAAATTAGTTTTAAAAGATATGCAAATGAGAGAACAACAAAAAAAAAAAAAACAAGAAATTACTATGTAGATGTAATTTTTAAGAAACAATACCAAAAATAACAACAAAAATAAATATTAAATTCGTATACTGATTTGCTCATCGAGAATTTAATATAAAAAAAAAACTAAAAAAAGGGAAAAAACAAAAAAAAAAGACATTTGAAATTCTTTCTTCTTAAAAAATTGTTTTTTTTTTTTTTGCAAATTAATTTCCTTTAGAGGCTATTCATCAATCTAAAAGGATTATGCAGCATCTCTTTCTACTCTTCATAATAGAATTTCAAAGGATCTTCTTTTATCACTTTTATCAAAGATTACTTTATTTTTTTCATGTTTTATTTTTCAAAATTTTAAACTTACCAAATATAAGACAAAAAAGATAAAAAATACACAAGTATAGAAACTAAATGATTCCGTCCTTAAAAAAAAAAAAAGAGAGAAAAAAAGATGAAAATACATGAAAAAACAAAAGAAGAAGAAGAACCGATCCTTTTCAAAATTTTATCATTATATATATAAAAAAAAAAAAGAATGGCTTATTTGAAAGCTTGATCGCTACATGACAACTATTTTAGTAAAATGAACAAAATTAACTGTAAAATATAAATTTAATGAATTTTTAGCACATTATACATACATATATATTTTTTCTTTTTCATTGTAATTTCAATTTAAATTCATAAAAAAATCCATTGCTCAGAATTTAACTTTTTATTTTAAATCCAAAAAAAAAAAAAAAATGAATATTTGTTTTAGAAAATTTCATATATTTCGGAATTTTTTTACGTATCTCACGTATATCATTTTTAATTTGTTTTTTTTTTTTTTATTGAAATTAAAATTTAAAATTTAAAAAAATTAAAAATAAAAGAAAATGAATTTTTTAAATTTACATCTTACACTTTTCCATATCATTATTGAAACATATGATAAATTAATAAAAAAAAAAAAATATAAATTTGACTATTATAGCAAATATTAAAATTTATAGTAAAAAGAATAATAAATTAAAAAATAAAAATTATAATGCTTAATAATTAAAATTAAAAAATTAAAAAATGAAATCATTATTAATAAGACAAGCAGAAGAATATTTGAATGAAAAAAAAAAAAAAAAAAAAATGAAGAGAAATAATATTATAATGAACTCCTACGCAATGAATTACTTAATGAAATTTAAAATTAAAAAACAAAAAAAAAAATGAATAATTGAAATTAATGAAAAAGACATAATTTATGTATTTTTTTTTTTTAAATATTTTTGCTTAATTTTTTTTAAATTGAATTAAAAATTAGTTTTATTTTATTTTGCGAGTTTATAGAAAAGTAATTTAATTGATAATTTAGGACTGAGACTAATAAATACGTTCATTATTAGAATGATCTTTGCTTCACAGGAAATTGTATTAGAACCATTGAAGACAACAAAAAAAAAAAAATATAATGAATGGGAATTTAATGTATCTTTTAAAATACATGGCATTTGTTGTCTTCAATATTTTCAATGTGATTTTCTAGTACAGAAGCAATTGATGATCTATTTTTCAAAATTCATAATTCGAAATATTTTAATGACATTTCTTTTTTTTAAAGTAAAATTCGCGTGAAATATTTTTTCTATTACACATTTTTTCGAATTAATAATTTAAAAAAAAAAATTAATATTAGAACCGCCTAAATTTTTAATTTCAATTCAAAATGAAAACAATTACTAGCCAGTAGAATATTTTCTATAAACTCGATTACTTTTTTAAAAAAGTTCAGTTTTCAGTCATTTTTAGAGAGTTCCTCATAGAAAAAGTAACTTTTTTTTTTTTTTAGTTTTAAATCGTTATTGAAAAACTTTGTTAAGTTTTCCTTTTCTTTTTTTTTTATTAGTTTGATTTTTTTATATTTAACGTTTTTCTTTAAATTTCTAAATTTTACTTAATGAATTTTTATGAACAAAGTTATGAAGAAAAATATTATAAATTGAAAGAATAAATTATTATTTTACAAATAGAAAATAAAATGAAAAAAAAAAAAAACAAATGTATTCTAAGATCTATTCTTTAGTAGAGCACAATGTACTATGATAAATTGAAAAATTTAGATGTAATTTGTGCCTTCTTCATACTGTGGTAAAAATAAAAACAAAGAACATTAAAATAAAAAATAAGAAATGTGTTTTTTTTTTTTAATTACAAAAAATGAAATTTAAAATTAAATGTTTTTAAAGGTTGTATAGGGTATTTCTGAAGATTTAGCTGCATTTCAGAATTTAAAATTTTTGAACACCACATTATATTGTGAATTCCATCTTGGTTGTAGATTGTGGTTAATTGGTGTTTTGTTCCGGTGATTGTTGAAACTTCGAAAATGGAGGTCATCTTCTAAAACGCCGTAGCTAATTTCACAGCCTTTATTGAACTCAATTCGACAGAAGGAGCAAGAAGATCAATTAAACTATTTATTAAAATGGTTTTAAAAATTTTGTACATTTAGAGGGCCGAAGTTTTGGTTGAAAAGTTATGCAACATTTTCATCATTGGAACGTAGCTTTTATTTCAAAACGAAACTGTAAATAGGTGTTTAAGGGGGGTTTAAGCAGTGTTTGTAGATCTTTTTTGCAGTTTTTTTAAAAAAAAAAAGATATTCTAAGCACACTTTGTTTATCTTACAATTGAATTTTTTTCTATTCAAAATTTAAGAAGAAAAAAAAGTGTTTTAAAATGAAAATAAAAAACACATTGTAATTTGGTTATAACACTAAAACAAAATTTCTTTAATGTTGTTTTTATATTCTTTAATTATTTTGTATAATTTCATTAATTTACTTGTTTTGTTTACAAATAAAATTTCCTTCTTTTTTTTTTCTCTCTCTCTCTCTCAATAATTATTACTTTTGTAGTTTATCCTTTTAAAATACATGAAGAAAAAAGGCTGAATAACTTACAAATTACTATATAGCTCTATTTTTTTTTATAATACGCGATAAAAAAAAAATTACAACTAATTCCATATTTTTTTGTAAAAAAAAAAACAAAAATAATTAAATATTTAAAAAAAAAATCAATTAAAAATACATAATAGTAATAATAATAAAACAATTTAAAAAAGAAATAAAAATAAAGGATAAAACTTCCGGAAAGATTATATTAATATTATAGAGCATTCTTATTCTATTTTTTTAAAATATACAAAAAAAATTTTTTTTAAGGAAGATATCATTTTTATATGAAGCGTTGCTGATTTCTCTTGATTTTTTTTGTTTTTTACTTTTTTTTTTTTTTTCTTGTAATGCTTAAAATTTTTATTAAAAATGTACAGCAATTTATTGAATTTATTCAATTTAATTACATATAATAAAATGTTGTTTTTTATGCATTTAAAATGATTACATAGTAAATTTTTTTTTTTTTTAATTTTAATTGATTCAAATTTCAAGCTCAAAAAATTTATTAAACATCACACACACTTAATTTTTTTCTTGTTTTGTTTTTTTTCGGTGTTTTTTTATTCTTTTCAAATTTAAAAAAATTTATGAATGTAAATTAATTTTATCCTTGGCACGTCTTTTTGCTAATTCTGACATACCAACTGGACCAACATTAGCTGCTTGAGGAGATGATATTGCACGAAATGTTGCATCAACAGCACCTTTTAATGCAGCTGCTGCTGATGCTTCTTTCATTTGTTGTTGTGTTTCAGTTGATGCTACACGAATTTCAGGTGGTGGTTGCTGCCATAACCATGGATGTCGTAAAATTTGTGCTGCTGTTGGACGTTTCTGTGGAACAATATGTAACATTTGTCGTAATAAATCTTTTACTTCAGATGAAATATAATGCCAATCCTTTAAAGAGAGAGAAAGAGAATGAGAAAAATAAAATGAATTTCAATTAAATTCTAAAATAAAATTTGTAATGACATTCGTTTAGAACATACTTCTGATTCTAGATCAACATGTCCTGATCCTATTCGTGCTAAAATCATTTCTGGTGAATCATTTGGTGTACTTGCAAAAGGTGTCTTTCCTACTAACATTATATACAATAAAACACCCAGAGACCATATATCGCATGCTAAATCATATCCTTGTCTTTTTAATACTTCCGGTGCAACAAAATTAGCTGTATAACATGGTGTCATTAAAAGACCATTATCAGCTCGAAGTTGCTTGGCAAAACCAAGATCACATAATTTCAATGATTCAGGTGTTTGATGTATTGAAGCGTAAAGAAGATTTGATGGTTTTAAATCTCTGCAAAAAAAAAAAAAGAATAATTAAATGAACGGAAATTTTTTTAATTAAAAATTTAAAAAAAACTTTTAATTTACCTATGAACAACTCCATGCTCATGTAAATATGCTACTGCAGATACAACAGTTCTTAATACAGCACTTGCTTCACTTTCACACATTCTTTGAATTGTTAAGATTCTATCTAATAATTCACCACCTTTTAATAATTCCATAACAAGATAAACATATGCTGTATCCTCGTATACGCTATATAATGTTACAATATTCGGATGACTACCATAACGCATTAATATTTCAACTTCTTCTCTACAATCATGACCAGATTTATCAATAATCTATATTCAAAAAAAAAAAAAAAAAAAAAAAAAAAAAAAAAAAAAAAAGAAAGTCGAATTAACAAAATAAAAAAAAAGTAATCAATAAATAAATAAAAAAGGTATCATTTTACCTTGACTGCATATTGTTTTTTTGTTGCTTTATGTTCACATAATCGACATATTGAAAATGTACCACGTCCCAATTCTTGCATTATATTATATTCATCTGCAAAATTTCCACTTTTAACACCAGGAATTTCATTACAATATGGTGGAATTCTTTGTTGTGTTGGATTTGTAACACCACTACCATTTGAAAAACTTGTTGAATCATCTAAAAGACCAGGAGCAACAAAACTAAAACCACGAAATATTTCATGTGCACTTGCACTAACTGGACCACCAGGTGAATCTCTAAAAAAAAAAATATTAAAAAAAAAATAACAAAAAAAAAATCATTAATATAGAAAATAAATTTTTATTACAATAATATAAAAATTTTCATTCGAACATACATAATTTGATTGCATTCATAATCATCATACCTTGGAGATTTACTTGTATATTCTGAATCAAAATAGAATGCATCATCACGTGATACTGCTGGAATGAATGGTGGACGTACATCTTTCTTTTCTAATTTATTCCAGTCAATTGTTGCAAAAAATTCATGTTTTTTAATATCTTCGATCCCATCGGGACCAGCACCTAATCTGAAAATTAAAAATTTTTTATAAAAACAAACTGTGGATTATGTTGCCTAGCTATTTTATTAAATTCAATGGAATATCTGTTACATGAGTTCAAAAAGCAATCAAATAAATTTTAATTACTTCAATTATTTTAAATCCTGTATCCTGAGGATAAAAATTTCAATGAAAAGTAAAATAGAAAAGAAGTTTTCTAATTTTACGATTAATTAAATTTAATAACTTCTTAAAAATTTAAATGAAAAGAATAGAAAATTTATGTGAACATTTTTGCTTAAACGGGTTTTTTTTATTACCTTTTTTTTTTTTTAAAGTATATTAAAGAAGAGATGATTTGATGGCGGCTGTCTTAAAATTTTTTATAGCTTTCAAATAAAATTCTAGAAATTATTTAAAGATTAGAAATGATGAAATTCTAATTAAGAAAATTGCGTTGAGAAGGATATAAAAATGCTTGGATAAATTTCGTGTATAAAAAACGTTGAAGAGTTTTCTGAATATCATAAAAAACTCTTGAATAAAAAGTGAAAATTATTTTTTAAAATTTTCGTTTATTTTTTCAAATACCTCGATAATTTGAATAAAGAGTAAAAAATCCAAGATTTAATACCGTAAAATGAAAAATTCACCCACTATTGAAAAATTAAGTTGTGTTTTACTCTTGTCAAAGAAAATTTACTAAATATTTTTAATTATACAGAATTTTTGTTTGTCTTATGTAGGCGTTAGAATATTAAAAATTTAAAGAATATGTATAAGTTTAATATGGCCACCCACACACTATCAATTATAATTGTCAGTCACTGATTGATGGATTTTTTAATTACCAACCATAGTTGTACACATTATCAAATAGAAATGACTGTCGGGCTCTCTTTGGGCTCATAACAGATCATAACACATTTAACTATCACATGGGAGTCATGAAAGTCGTCAGAGATCCTACATGAGACATCATTCTGTTCTCAACCCCTCTAGACAAGATCCTCTTGTTTATTAGGAAAACAAGAAGGTTTTTATAGAGACGGGGTGCTGAGTACAATGGATTCTGGATAACCCTGTATTTTTTTATTTTAGAAACACCAGCTAAATAATAACAAACAAATTAATAAATTAAATTTTACCAATTTACTTTTATTACTACGAATCAATATTTCGGTAGCATTAAAAAGAATTTATAAAATGAAAATGTAATTATCAAATTATTGCAAAGTTTGTTAATCACAAAATAAAAAACTTAATTCACGTATTGAAAATGCTAAAGGATATATAAATTTTAAATTATAAAATTTTCACATTTGATTAAAATTTAACCAAGTTGCTGAAGGAAAAAATTAAAAATTTATGAATTTGTTCCAAAATAAATTTTATGAATTAAAAAAGATAATAAATTTAACTCAATGCATACAGCTTGATGTGTATTTAATGGAAATTTACCAATCTGATTGAATGTATCATTTTAAAATGAAAAAAAGTTTAACCATTTCCCTATAGATACAGATATGAACATACGTACTCGTACATGTAATGCCAAGAAAAAATACATTAATTATTCTGGACTTAAATGTTTCTCTCTACATATTCAATTGATTACTTTCATTTAATTTCAAAATGCAAAATTATCACCTGTACATACGTTTTATAATACTTTATAATTAAAAGGACAATTATACAGACATACAAACTACATAATGTATATGAGAGTATTATGTAAACACAAGCATTCGAAAGCATCAGGTCAGTTAAATTACATATAGAAACAGGACATTAATGTTTGTTTAACAAGGATAATTTTAAAATAATTTTTTTTTTCCTTAAAAAATGAAAGATAATTGACAAATATTTGTATTAATTATCTGAATTTTGCAATTGCACATTTTTGCAACAAAAGTTTTTATATTTTTCTTTCCCTTCTTTCCTTTTTTTTTTTTTAAATTGAAATTCTGTTCAACACAAAAGAACCTAAATGATTACACTAGACAACAAAGGTTATTACCGTGAATACATAGATGGGTGGTTTTTTTAAAATAATTTCTATGAATATGTTATCAGAAATAAAATAAAAGATTTCCATTACATCGCGTTTTTGATAAACTTAATATTTGATTTTTTTTTTTTTTTAGATGTCAACCTTATTCATTTAATTACACTAAGTTTAACATATGTATGTACTGGAAAGCTACCCCTAATAAATAAGTATCTTTTTTATCAGGCGGCCGACTAAAACTTTCTTAAGTGTAATCCAATCTTCCAACTCTATGTATACTCTATTTATTCATGTCTTCTGCGTTACTATCAAATTTTTTCAAATTTTAGTGAATTTAGTACAGTGAATGCTTAATTCTTTATTATATATTAAATAATTATCAAAAACTAAAACAAAATAAAGGAAAAAATTTTGAGAAAAACGATTTTTTACAAAGAGAGCCACAGTTTAAAATTCACACTTTGTTTTCTGAGTTACTAAGAAAATTGCAAAAATTTATAGATCTGTTGCAACATTTCTGCCTAAATTTTTTTGTTGAGCAAAGTTAATGTATTCTCAAATAAATAATGTTTTTCGTGTTGTTGAAAAAGGTTCAAAAATTTGTTCCCTAGTGTTATTAGAGAAGAAATTTCAACAACGTAAATCCAAATATGAAAAAAAAAAAAAAAAAACAATTGTGAAGCATAGAAGTAAAATGTTCAGTGGCAAATTGATTTTAATTTATGGTGTATAATTTTAGAAAAGATATATGTATGTAGATATGTATGTATTTTGCAAAATTAATGAAAACATTTTGGATATGTTCTATGTTATAGAAATTATACGACAGGTAGACATTTCAAGGGAAAACATTTGAAAATAAAAATAATAACGAAAACTGTAATTAGTAATTGATTTAGTAATTGAGAATTTTCTTTGAAAACTTCTATGTAATAAATCAAGAGAAAGAAAAAAACTTTTGTTTACAATTTGAAGTTAAAATGACATTAATTGTTTTTTTATTTAAGGACGACTTTGATAAGTTTCATTAGATAAATGTGAAAAATGAATTTTAGGTTTTGTAGAAAATAAACAAAAAAATGATAGAAGTATATTTACATATATATACCTAAATAGTTAATGAATTTAAACAGTATCTACAACATTTCCTTGTTCAAGAATTTTAATGGAAAATTTTACGATAAATTGCTATTTTATAAATTTTTTTTTTTGAGATAATTTATCTAATTTCTGATTACAGCAATTAAAAATTAAAATTTAATTGTATTTTAGTAATACGGAATATATCTAGAGTATTCAATGACAAATTCTACCAGATAGTTATTTTTCATGGAAAGAAAAGCTTTTTCGAAATTTAAAAAAAAAACCAAAAAAAAAAAAAACCAAAAAGAAATTCTCTAGGGAAAATAACTTCTTAATTCAATTTTATATTCGATTTGCTATAAGTTTATTCTTTTGATTGCCCTTTTAAACATTAAAAAACAAAAAAAATTTTTTTTTTATGAGCTTTAATAAAACAGAATTATTTAGTAGAAAGGATAAAATAAAAACCCTCATCAAAATATCAGTAATCACAAAAGACAGATAAGGTTTAAGATGTTATTTATTAAATTACAATTTCTGTAATTTAGGATACAGCAAAAAAAAAAAAAAAAAATCTTATTTCTTTTTCTTATCTTATCTATTTGTTAACATGTACAATAAAAAAAATAAAAAAAAAGATAAAATTAAATACATCATTCTAATGAAATATTAATACCACATTTCTGTCAATAGAAGAAGAAAAAGAAGTATCTATTATTAACATTTTATCATGTATCGCATGAATTAAATTCATTAAACCAGCAATAAACCCTTCTAGCATTTTACAAAATTATTCTTGTTCACACTTTTCTTTTTTTTTTATAACATTTTTTCTTCTTTTTGTTTTTTTTTTTTTTTTGTTTGTTTCGGATTTCCTTTAACAATTTTATGTAATTATCTAATTTATAATAATAATAACTAAGACAAAAAAAAAAACACCTGTAATTTTTCGTATTCTTATAGGTATATTCTTAAGAAATATTTGTACGAAGAGTATATTTAATTGTGTAAGAAATTACTATTCTTTGTTGTCTTGTTGTTGAAACATTACATGCATGTACATTATAATTCATTCAATCCATTACAAGAGTTTTGTTATGTAAATAACCATACATCACAAGAAAAAGGAATAAAGAAGTATAATTACAACAAATTATTTTACTTATTTTTTTTTCTTTTTGTTTTTTTATTCTTCTTCTGTCTGAAAACAATTATTTTATTCATAATATTTCGAAAATATGAATAAAACAAATCACATGCAAATATTGTTAATTTGAAAAAAAAAAAAAAAAAAAAAAAAAATGTTACTACAATGTATGATATCTAATAAAACTGTACATCATCATTAATTTAATTGAGCGTTACGTTAGACTTAACATATATATTATTGACACGAAACGTATTTCATTTTTATTTTGTTGTTGTTGATTTATTTTTTTTGTCTATTTTATTTTATTTTTTGAAAAATATTTTTTATGAGAAAGATATATCTAAATACTTTGTTTACAACATCGACACCAATAGTCAGTCACCTAGCCTACATAAATACTTTCTTAAAAAATATTTTCTAAAAACAGAAAAACAAAAGAAAAAAAAATTACCCTCAGGGTATAATTTGATTTTTTAAGAAATATATATTTTTTTTTTTTACATTATTATCATTTATTTGGAAGAGAAAATCATCAAAACAAGAATTTTAACTTTTAAAATAGAATCTAACAGAAAACAATTCAAACGATAAGAATGATATACAAAAACAAATAAGAATCCTATTCATGAATTCAATTTTCCTAATTGACGTAATAAAAATATTTCCTATTATCCTTGAAAAAAATATGTGAATTTTTTAAAAATTGAGAAAAGCCACAAATATCTTTTTTTTTTCAGCTTTACTACTTTTGTTTTATTTATTTATTTATTTTTTTTTTCAAAGAAGAAATCAAAAAGGTGAATAAATATGGTACATAAATAAAAACAAATCATAACACTAAAGATAATGATAACAGTAAATTAAAAAAATAATAATTTTAAGATTGCCCAGAAGATTTATCGTTTTTATTAAAAAAAAAAAAAATTTCTAATAAGGATTATGTCGAGTCTGTTCGAACCATTAAGAAAGGAGTGAAAACAAGGTACCTATACATATAACGTTTGTGCTGTGCTGTACGTATTTGTTTATCATTTCTAAGCGTGAAAATCACTGGTCTTCGAGTAAGCCAAGCCTAGTAATAATATCACTATCATATTCTGTGGTACTACAGTCCCAGTTAAGCTTTAACCTCCATCAGAATCTTTTTTCTATGTTTTTGATTTTTTATATTGAACCTGAATAAGTCATCTGAAACGTTGTCTGTGAAGCGTTTAACAGGTCTCTTTCTCACACCATCAATTTTCAGCTTATTCATAAGATGAGAAATAATATTCGATCATTTAAGTGTTGATAATAAAAAAACATTATTTTAAAGATATTTTTAATTATGTACCATATTATTTTTTAAACTGTTAATTATCTTTTGTTTTCTTCCTTTTCGTGTTTTTTTTTTCTCTTCTTTTTAATGAATTTTACAGTTAAAAATTTTCCAAAAATTTCACAGATCAACTTTCATGGTAATTTTAATGAAATTAATTTATTCTTAATTTCAATAAAATCATTTTAATAGCTATTTTACAGTTATTTTCTTATTAAAACAAAATATAAAATTATAAAAATTTACATATTTAACGAAACGAATCAAAACAAAAGAACACAGAAAAAAACCGAAGAATAAAATACAAAAATTTCATTATTTTACATTCTTAGAAAATCAATAATTTTTTTTAATGCAAAAAAAAAAAGAGTGTAATTTCTGAAATAATCTAAAAGTTAAAAAAAAACACTAAACAGACAGCTATTATGTTTCTTTCTCTATTCTTTCTATCTGAATTTTAAATAACTTTTTATAACTCATGATTTTCAAATTTGCAAAAAAAAAACCATCAAAAATAGCAAAAAATTATTAGCTTTTTCCCTCAGATAAATTCAGATGAAAATTCTAAAAGGTATGAAAAATGTTTGAAAAAAAATACAAAACAGGATTTTTGACGTGTATAATATGACATGAAAATTTCATTGTTAAAATTTTCACTGTTTTTTTTTTTTTTTTTTGTTTTTGATTCTTTGTTATCCTTGAACTCATTTTTTATTCATATTTTATTTGTATGTATTTTTCATTTTCATCTTTTTGTTGTTGTTGTTGTTATTGTTGCAGAAATCTGTCATTTTATAGAACGTTTCAAGTTTAAAAAAGAATAAAAGTATCCTTTTTGTATATTTCTGTTCATTTCATTTATTTAAATTTTTGTTAGTTGTTGTTGTTGTTTTTTTTTTAAATTTCTTATATTTACATATTACACTTACCGATTTTGTGGATTCCTTTTAAAAAGTGCTCTCAATAATGATTGTGCTTCTGGACTTAAATTTTCTGGCATTCCAAGTTTTGTACGAAGTATTTGATTCATTGTTTCTTGTCTAGATGAACCATGGAAGGGAAGATTACCTGTTAGCATTTCATACTGGAAAAAAAAATTAAATTAAATTAAATAAAATGAAAGAAAAATTAATAAGAAATGAAAACAATAATAAATTTAATAAAATGTGCGATAACAACTTGAACAAAATAATTGACTCTAAGCTAAATAAAAGAATTTTATTTTAAAAGTAAAAAAACAATAAATTAAATTACAGAAAACAAAAACAAAAACCAGAATTAGTTCAGTAAAGTGTGAAAAATGTAATCTTAATTTCTACTTTGACGACACACATACATACATGGATTTTTTCTTCGTTTCATTATTTTTTTTTTGCAATGTTTGTAAAATTTTTGCTATAGCACGTGCAAACAATTTTATTTCATTTTAAATGATTCTTAAATTTTTTCTCATTATTTTATTTTGATATTTTATTGTGTTTTTTATGTTTCTTAATTTAAGGACTTGTTTATTTAAAAGAAAAAAAAGACTTTAACTAGAATTGTTGTACTATTAAAAAAAGTGTAGGTAAAAAATTAAAGGAAAAATTTTCTGTTATTTTTTCATTTTTGATAAGGTTTTTGAGAATTGAGATAAAAATGGTATTAAATCACTTACTTTCTCATGTATTAAAAATTTAAAAGTACATATACATATATTTTATTTTATGTTTGTGATAATTCTTTATGCAAAATTTATAGGAAAATATAATAATTTGATTTAAAACGAAAATCAATGTTAAAATATTGCCTTTAAAATATGTGAATTCTTTAAAATTTAAAATGTGTTCAAAGAAAACCAATAATTTAAAGAGATTTAAATTTGGTAAAATGTTGAAAACACTTTTGTTTTGAAAATTTTTATTATACGAAAGAAAAAAGGATAAACAAACAAAAAACTAGCAAGTCCATTAAAAAAGTATTAACAATTTTTAAGTACAATAAATAAAAAGTCTTTTGAAATTTATACAAAAATAAATTTACGAAAATAAAATAACTTTTTTTTTTTTTTTTGTATCTTTTGTAGCACAAAAAGTTTGTAAAAATACTCATTTATCTGTTTGTTTGTTTTTAATTCAATATATTATATTATTTTTTATATAATTTGAAAATATATAGTCAAATGCTATTATTTAATCAAAATAAGTCTTAAATTTTGAATTTTGTTACGTATATTTTTAGGTTTTTTTTTTTTTCATTTTTCATTTATATAGATTCTTTTATATAAGGATAAATTTTCAATTTGTAAAAAGGTCGACCTTACACCCACATTATAGAATATATGTTTAACAATATTAAATAAACATGAAATTTCTAAATAACAAGAACGAAACAATTTTCTGTATATACATATATGAAAATATAACAACAACATTAAAAAAAAAGATTATTTTTTCATGTAGCCGTATAAAATATTTCTGTATACATATACATATATTATTGGTTTTTGATTAAATTGTTACGTAATTCAAAATAAAAGGTCAAGTCGAGATGAAAAAAATTTTCCAAGATGATGATGATGAAAAATTAATTTTTTTTTTTTTCACTCAAAATATTTGTAGGCAAATTACTTATCTGAATTTTTGTAATTAGATTTCGAAATGAAATATTTAGAATATGTATGTATGTACTTTTTCTTTTTCAAAAAGTTCAAAATAATTTTTTTTTATTATTCAAAATATTAAACTGAAATGAAATGAGATTAAAGAAGAAAATCTTTGATTTTTCAATGTAGGTACACAAAAACAAAAATATTTTTTGACATATTAAAGGGTTTTTTTTTTTTTTTTTATAAATAAGATAAATTTATTTTTTATTTTATTTTTGAGTAATGGAAAAAAAGGATAATTTAATGTAATCTAAGAAGGTTCTTCCGAAATATTATGACTATAAGAAATTTATTAATTTTTTTTTTGATAAGGGTTACATCTTATTTATCTTTTAAAAATAATACACATACATATATATATATTTTTTAATAAAGATGAATAAATTGAAATAGACTTACCATAAGAACACCAAATGACCACCAATCAGCTGCAAAATGATGTCCTTTTCTATTAACAACTTCTGGTGCCATATATTCTACAGTACCACAAAAACTGTATGTTTTACCATCTAATGGTTGTTTTGAAAGGCCAAAATCTGTCAGTGCTATATGACCATCCTATATACAAAAATAAAAACAAACAAAAAATTACATTTAATAAATACTAGAATTTATTTTGAAAAAAAAAAAAAAAAAAAGATAAATTTTATTAAAATAATTTTATACATACTTGATCTAGAAGTATATTCTCTGGTTTAAGATCCCTATAAATAATTCCTAAACTATGTAAATGATTTAATGCTAAGGCTAATTCGGCTAAGTAAAATTTAACATCTTCTTCAGTAAACATAACCTTTTTTTAAATACAAAGCAAAAAGAAAATAATAATAATAATAATAATAATATAAAGAAAATAATATGAAAAAAGCAATACATTGTTTTTAAATATATTAAACATTCTCAAATTTCTAAAAAAAATAAAAATAAAATACAATAAACATTAACATACTTCTTTACTAAGACGTGTGAAAAGATCACCGCCACGAAGAAAATCTAATATTAAATATAATTTTCCTGGTGTTTGAAAGGCATAATGTAATTTAACAATAAAAGCATGTCCAACATCAGCTAAAATGTTACGTTCATTTGTGCTTCTTACACGATCTTTTACCTTTAAAGTTGCTTTCTTTAATACCTGAAAACATAAACAAAAAAAACTTTCATGAAATATTTATAAAGTTCTAGTTTTTATTATTAAAGCTTATTTCTAAATTTAGTAAAAAAAAAAAAAAAGAAGAAGAAGAGAACTTAAAATTTATATCACGTTTCCTAATTAAATTATCATGTCATTTAGTCATTTAACAAATTATGGACTTTTAAAAGAAAAGAAAAAATTCAAATTCAACATTTAAAGTTCAACACAATAAATTTGAATATATCTTGTATGCATACAAAAATTCCACAACCATTATAAGGAATTAAGGATAAAAGTCAATATCCTTATAAAACAGAGAAGAAACTTCCTTTTAACATATACAGGATGATTCAATTAAATTTTAAAATTTTTTTGAATTTTGAATATTTTTAGGTCGGTCAGATTGTTTTCTAATTATATAAGAAAGTCTACTCGGAGGCTCAGTGGCCGACCCATCGTGAATGCCCTTTGATATTCTGGTGAAAATACCATGTCCTATCATGAATACCAGCTATGATTTTTAAATAAATTTATTGAGGTCCTTTAGAACTATTTCAGCTGTTATGAGGGCAAACCACAGTGCAGTGTAACTTAAAGTCCAATAAAGTGAAATTTTAACATCTTTCATTCTGCAAATAAAATTTTCATATTTCTGATTCTACAAAATAAAACTATTTTTCAAGCTCAGATTCTGAAATTAATATTTCATTGTTTTTAGAAATCATATACGTAATATGAAATATTCCTTAAAATAACTAAAACACCCTTCATGAATTTCTTAAAAGATAAATAAAAAATTTTTTTAGTACGTGAAATATGTGCTTAAAAGGAAGAAGAAATACATAAACAAAAATTGAATTATATGCTGAATGTAGACATGATGACGTAAAGCAAATATAAAAATAAAAAATGTGTGCACTTAAAAATAAAATCGATTTTTTTTTTTTTTTGATTAAAAGTGATGATATACCATTGCCAAGAAACTAGTATAAATCTTATTTTCATGTACTTGTCTGCATAAATAACATTTAAATTGCATTAAAAGTCATATTTTTATTTGAAAATATAATTTTATAAGCAAAAATAGAATTTTTTTTGTTCACATTTAAAAATTCTTTTTCTTCTTTTTTTTTTTTTCTTCTACTTTTATAAAAGTATAGACGTCATAATAATTTCAAATCCTTTAAATATTTCATTATGATTTTAATTAAAGTTTTTTTTAAAATATTTTTTTCTCAAATAAAATGGAGAAAAAAAAAAATTTAATAATATAATAATAATAAAAAAAAAAAGGATTTTCACTTCATGAATTTCTAATTTAATTATTAATCATTTAATTTCAAAGGATTATAATCATCTCATTTTATTTCTCATTTAAATTATTATATCCTTTATTTCACTTCAGTAATTTTTTTTTTTACCTTGCTATCTAAATATTTTTTTTTTTTTGCTTATATGTATGGTATACTTATATATGTATTTTTTTTAAGTTAATTAAGGTGAGAAAGTATAACAATAAAAATGAATCCTTTTTTTTTTCGTCTACTTAAAAACAAAATCATTTTTTTATCACTTAGAAAATTTGTTTTCTTTTAACTTTATTTTTTTTTTTTCAATCTTATAATATCCTTTTTTTTTTTTTTAAATTGGATATCCTATTTAAAAATTAAGAAAGAAAATAAGGGAAAAAAAAGGAGAATACTCACTGAAAATTCAACATTCATAATTTTGTTTTTTAATCATTTTTTTTTTATTGTTAGTGCAAATAATGGATTTTTTCTTCCAAAAAAGAAAAAAATAATAATTAAAATGAATAATAGAAAAAATGTCACATACCTACACACAACAAATAATTTAAAAAAAAAATTTTTTTTTTCATGTAAAATTTCAAAGAAAAATAATTAAAAATAATGTTAAAACAAAGTATGTACATATAGGCCTTTTTTGTTTTAGATATTATTTTTTTTCTCCAGAGTATAAAAAAAAAAAAACTTAAACATATGAAAGCTATTTTTTCATATTTATACACATTATATGCTTCAAGCTTACTTATAAATACTCCTACACCCGTCTGTTATTGTTTTATTATTTTTTATTTACTTTTACATACATATAATTTCCTTTTACGGCTATTGTATATTCATAAACATATGATAGGTACCTATATACAATATTTTTATATATTATTATATTTATTATATACATATGTATGTATGTAGTCTGAACTCTGAAGAATATTTTACTATCTCTTGTTAATAATTTTATTTACCACGTTTCACCCACATTCATTTTATTATCCATTATGCAGGAGCAGGATAATCCATTAAAAGACATTTTTTTTAAAAATTATTTCCAATATATATATATTTTTTTTAATCCCATAGCTGTGTATTTTACAAAACGTGTAACAGCTTTTCAAATACAAATTAACAACAAACATTAAAAAAAAAAAAAAAAAGAATAAAAAGGACGACAGAAAGCGAAATATAATACATGATTTACCATCTTTATACATATTTGTGTTCGTTATTTTTTTTTATTTTATTTATTTACTTACTTTTTTTTTTTTAAATTTCATTTGAAATGTTCCAACAAGAAGAAATGCTTATCGCATTATTTACACAATTTTTTTTTTTACTTTATTTTCCTAATTTTTATAAAATTATAATCTTTTACAAAATCTAAAATTTCATGAATTATATATAAATCATTTATTGTGACAAAAATATTAAATATCTTATTTAATTTTTGTTTATTTTTCATATTTTGTTTGTGGTTACTTTTATTCATCTTGAAAGATTTTTTAAATTTCTTTTAATTAGTGAAAAGTAACATAAAATAAACAACAAAAACAAAAGATCAAACAAAATATTATTTATCATATTTAGTTATCAGGACTAAACTGAAATTTATCATTAATAAATTGTTGTTTTTCATATTTAAGAATTTAGACTTTTTGTTTTTTATAAATTCTAAAAAAAAAAAAAAAATTATTCCACAATGAATCGACGAAAAAATGATGGTATTATTTCAAATGAGCCGTTTATTTTGAAAGTGGATCAAGTCCATTTTACAGAAAAAATGTCTTAAAGTAAGTAATATGCAGATATTAATGTGTTGATTATTAATTATGACAATAGAAGAGAAATGTGACAATATTTCCGACAGAAGTTCAATCATTACATAGAAACTGGGAAGAATATGAAATAGAAAATCTCAAAGATTGTTTGAGGTTGTTTTTAAAGAAGAGGAGTCGGACCAATTGTGAAAATTGATAATTGATTTTTAATGTGTCTTTTATTCAGTAATGAAACTTTAACAGATCTTCTGGCTGGAAAATTCGCTTTTATTAATCGTTTTCTTATACTTTTAATCATTTTAATCAATTGAAATCATTTTTGCAGAACATCCAAGGACATTTTGAGTTTTTTTTTAAAGTTTATATTTTTTTCGCACAGAATAAAATGATTTTTTATGACTCTACAATATAACACACTTCTTAGAGCTTTAAATTAAACATTGAGTAATAGTTTTTGAGAAAAAAAAACACTATTTTTAAATGAAATTTGAAAAATTGCTATTATTTCGAACACCTTAAAATATGCACTTTCTATTCATTAACTCAAATTAGAATGAGAGATAATTAAAAATGATGCACTCATGCAATATTTCAGTAAGGATGAAACTTTACAAATTAAAATTTTGCTTAGGTATAACAAATACACATATAAAAGAAATTTTAAATTAACATTTTCTTCGTTTTTTTTTCTCATTTTTCATAAATTCAAAATACCTACATATTATAATCAATAAAAGTGATTGAATTTTTAATATGAACGTTCATAAACACCATTCATGTTGAATATTATATATTTATGTACGTAATTAATCTATTACTTTAATATATATGTACGTAATATGTATGTCAAAGCCATTTAGATTATTTCAACCCCAACCTATCAAACATATTATTTTATAATTTTATTTTGTTTTATTTTTCCCTATAATATTTTACATCACATATAAAAATATTATTTTTATTTTATACAATGTGTAGAACTTTTATTTGAATAAAATATTTTTCTTATATTTATCTTTGTTTACATACTCGTACATATGTATATACATATTTTTTATCTAATTTTCTTTAAATTTTTGTTTTCTTATGTTTAAGATAAAAAAAAAAACAATCTATTATTTTGTACTCATTAAATCTTATCGTATGATGTGCACCTATTATTGAATTTCTCTTTGAAGATTACATGTTATTTATAGCTAAAAATATCTGTGTATACATTGTATGTATAAGTATGTGTATAGATATATACATATGCCATATGGCACATACAAATTTTTGTTTTTTTGCTTGAAGTTGATAAGAAAACATAAAAATATTCAATAAAAAAAATCATTTAGCGGAAGAATAACATATTTTGTTTTTTTACATAATAATAAATTTATGTAGGAAACGTATTGTAAATTATGTATATAATATTTATTAACATATTTTACATATATGTACAATGTACTATACATACAACTTTTTTTTGTTTTATTTTTGTAAATTGGATGCTTAAAAGTAAATGTTGAAAAAGAAAAAAAGTTTTTTATAAATATATCTCATACAAGAGAAGAGAAACAAACACCTTAAGCAGTTTCAATTAGTTAAAATGAAATTCATGTTTTTCTTAAATTCAAACAAAAAGTTTTAAAATTTTGAAATTTCAATGTACATATAAAAACAAGTAAAAGTTTTTTAGTGATTAAATATCCACAATTTTCTTAACAGAAAATTTACTCTTGTTTATATCTATTTTTATCTGTATAAAATATAAATTGTAAAAATTTGTTTATCAATTTTTTGCTCAAATGTTTTGAGATATTTGAAGTTAAAGTTTGTCGATAGATTTACTCGGTTAAATATCGTACACCAAAACCTTATTATCTGTTCCTAACACGAAATTTTCAAAAATTAACATATACGACAAACATTTATTGGAGGGTTTTTAATAATAACAAAATATATTTCATATGTAATTATAATATTTTATGTTTCTTTTTAATAATAAAAAAAAAAAAAAAAAAAAAATTCTCAAAATATTACCAGTTTTATACGTGTCAAATTTAGAATGACTTTTTAAAATTATTCAGAATTATTGTAACATTGCAGTATCTCAAGTATTTTCTACTTTTTAAAACTTGTTCATTCTATGTATGAATTTCCACTCCCACAATTTTAACATTTTACTCGTAACCAATTCATAAAATTAAACAGTTGAATCAGATGAAATTAAATGTTATTCGTTTTTTTTTTTTAAAATGTATACTTGACATAATTTTCATTGAAAATACATATTTGACAATTTTGTTGTGTTATGTGTACAATTTTCATAAATATGTGGTATTCAAAAAAAAAAAAAAAACAAATAAAATTTCTTTTTAGAATTTCTTTAAAATATTTCAATTAAGAAAAAGAGTTTACTTATGTTGAAAAATTAGTTTTAAACTAAATAAATATGTCAATCAACGCATATTTTGCTTTTAAATTTAATTAAAATGAAAAACATGTATACAAAAAGTGAAAAGTATAAAAGAAAAACATCATGAATACGTACGTACGTTCATTATTGTAAAATAAATTATATATTATTTATCATAAATTGTATTTTCAATATTATTTTATTTTTTTTCTTAAATTTTATTTCAAACAACTAATCATAAATAAATCATTTAAACAAATCATAATCTAAAGAATAATAAAAATAACCACAATCATTTCAAAACCGCATACATATAAAACAAAAAAAAAAAAAACAAAAAAAGGATATTGACCACAGAGAAAAAAAAATATCATGATATGATGTTATTCAGACAGAAAACACAATTCAGTTCGAAAATGGGAAAATAAAATAAAAAAACATATTTTTTTAATGTTTTATTAGATTTTACAAAAATATTTTTCTCTTGAAACGACTTAATATGAAATTGTGATACATGTCAAACCTATCAGATACATTTTCTTGAGAATAAAAAAAAAAAAAAAAAAAAAAAAGATATAATAAATAACATGTAGTCGTCTACAACACACGTGTTATTTTCAATTCAAAGAAAACAAATAATAATAAAAAAAACACATACATATTTCATTTTTTGTTTTCGAAATGAATTTATCGAGTGTCCAATAATAATTTCAAATTTCAAACAAGATTAACAACATTCGGACAGAAAAATATATTTTACATTAAAAGAAATTTTAAAAATGTTTTTCATTTTTTTTTTTCTCAAATTAAAATTTATTAATAATTTTTTCGGAATTAAAATTTATAACAAAGACGTCTGAAACGTTTACAAAAATTGATTCTATTCATTATTATTATTATTATTTTTTTTTTTAAACAAAATAATCCTTTGAAATGAAGGTTCATCGGGTGTAATGAAATATTATTTCCAAAAGAATTACTTTAAATCCTGTCAGTTAAAATTCATATGCTTGCCTTAACATATATTTTCTTTCTTTGTTTTTTTTTTTTTGGTTGAAATCTTTCTTTTTTCATTTAAAAAAAAAAAAAAAAGGATTGAAATTTAATTTATGAATTCATTTACGTAAATTTTATAACAACGAAAAAAAAAAATGAATAAAACATAATATAACTTAACCCAACAGAAAAAAAAAAAAACAAAATTTAATCAATGCAAATCCTTTTCTATCTTTCATAGAATAAAAACAACAACATCATTTTTTGTATAAAAGTTAAACTTTTAATTAAAATTCATTTCGTTTTTATTTTTATTTTTTTTTTTAATGAAATTTTTACATTTTTTGGTTTCATCTATTTACAGGATATTGTCATTACATAATGCAGACATTACATAACCTTATGATTTTATTAAGTGAAAACTTTTTTAATTTTTAGAATATGCAATTAACAAAATCAATTGTAATTTTTATTTTATTGAGAAAAAAAAAAAAATTAATTTTTTAATATTTTTAATGATGATTGAAAAATTATAATGACCAACTTTTATGTTGAATTAAAAATGTACAAATATCATAAATTTATTAAAAGTAAACGTTGAAAAAAAAATAAATGAAACGAAAATCTTTAAGGATAATTAAAAAGTATAAAACATAATTACTAAGTTAATTTCTGAAGATCAAATTTAATTATAAAATAAAATAACTATATTCTCAGTAACAAGAAATCATATAATTTAATTTTTAAGTATTTAATATTTGTTTTTCAAGTATTTTTTGTTAAAATTTCAACAAAGTTAGAAATTAGAAATGAAATATACTTAGATCTCTTTTAAAAAATTTCATTTTTAAGATATATTGTAGTTTTGAAATTATTTATTTTCATAAAACAAAATATAAGTCTCTCATGCTAGAAAATTCTGTCTTCTTTTTTAAGGTCAATTTGTGACATAGGTTTTTAATGATCCTTCACTTTCGGTTTTGATTAAAATTTTCAGATTATTTTCATGAAAGTACATACCTTTGATACCATTATTATACCATACTATTTCATAAACATATACTAAAAAATAATAGCTTTAACAGAAAAAAAGAAGAAAAGCTTTTAAAGACCAAACGTACAGTGACAGATGATTGCCTCCGTTTATTAAAAACGTACATCAAAGCAAAAGGACAAGAATTCAAAGATAAAAGAAATTTTTTATACTTTTGGTAACTTTCTTTTTTTTTTTTTAGAATCTTTTTTATTCAATCATGTTAATAACTTTCCATTATTATTATTTTTCTTTTTTTGAGAACACCACGTACATATATGTACATAGTATTTATTTGAAATTTTTTTTCTAAACATTTAAAGCTACAGTTGACAAAATAAAGAAATTTTCTAATTTATTTATGTCAAAACCAAATTTTAATCGGAAGTGTTCCACCCACTCATACAATACAACGATTATGGTGATCATCAAAGAATATTCAAAAAGTTGTTAAATCATTAATCATTTTTTTTTTTTTTTGCTTCTTTTAATTTCAACCCTTTCAAATAAAAAGCTATATATAAAAAATATATTGAAAAATTTCAATCGTTTTTATTAGTTTTTGTGCGTGTTCTGTTAGTTACGTTATCCTATTGCAAAATAAATCAAAAGAGCAACAATTTTATTTGATGTGGTTTAAAATGCTAAAACCTTTTATGGTGATTACATTATAATTCGATATTATTGTATTACCAAAATGATTTACATAATTTAGTCTTTTGTTTTTACTTCTGTACATGTACATACAAAATATATAGTATGTATATATAGTACCTATATATATTTAAATAATCATATATAAAGTTTATAAATAGGATTTACGTTACACTTCTCAGATTATGATAGAAAAATCCTTTATGTAAAACAGCAAGATATTGAAAACTTAACCTACGAAATTTATTTGTGCTGATCCTTAAACAGATGTAATATAACAATCAAGATAATAAAAACAGAATAGAAAATTAATTTTAGATATAAAATCTACTTTCATCATAACACTTAACAAAATCCACAATAATTTTTGCTTAGTAACAAATTCTAAAATTAAAAAGCTTTTAATATACATATACATATGTATGTATGTACGTATATATTAAATTTCATCCGCAAACAAGTATAATTTGGAACACCTTCATGTATCAGTCAGTATCTTTAAGTTTACAAATGACTTATGTATTCATCTTTTTATCTATACATATTATGTACATTTTATGTATTAGGGATATGTATAAGGATTTAAAATGAATTATATACACACATGTTACAATTAAATTTCACGTGAATCTAGTTAAGTATATTTTATTTTTCTTGTTATAGATATTTTCATTTTAATATGTATATCTGTCTATCTTTCATTAAATTTCTGTATAATTTTGATTATATGTATTATTATTATTTTTAGTGTTTTTATCACTTACCTTCATAGCATATAATGTTCCAGCATCTTTACCAACAACTTTTCTAACTAAGAAAACTTTTCCAAATGATCCTTCACCAAGGACTTTAAGTAATTCAAACTGTGATGGATCAGCTTTTTCATGTCCTTCTTTAACAACATCTTTTAATTCAATCTCATGTTCTTTCATGTGTATATCTTCATTTTGATGATGAATTAAATTATTTTGTTGTAATGTATTTGTTGTATTTAAATGATCATTACCAATTACACCAATAACATTAACTCCACCTCCTCCTCCTCCTCCTCCGGCAACACCTTGATGATGTTGTTGAAGTTGTTCATATGATTCGTCCACAACCATTTCTAAGTCATCTTGAGATGTCTGAAAATACATTTAAAAAAAAATTTAAAAAAAAAATTGGAAAAATACAATTTATAAAAATAGGAAAAAAAAAACAAACACTAAATAATGTAGAACAGAAAACAAAAAAAAGGACAAATAATTGTGAATACAGGATTATGTATGTCAAGGATTTTACTACTTTTTTTTTTTTTGGCTTGAATTTATGCTTTTTCTTGTATTATCTTTTTCTTTTTTCACTTCACAAATTTTATTTTATAACAGAAAATACAAAATATGAGGGAAAATAAGCAACAAAAATGATATCCCAATTTATGTATGTCAAACAAAAATTATAAACAGAAACAAACAATACAAAAAAAAAACGAAAAAATTGAAATTATAACTGAAAGAAAAACTCACACAATATTTTGGTAAACATTTATTCAATCTAATTAAATTTGATGATTTTGTTTTAATTGTGACAATTAAAACATTAATTGATTTTAAGATTTTTGAAAACATATAGACAAAAAAAAAAAAAAACTTTAAACTCTACTAAAATCAAAATAGATACTTCATAATATTACAAAAACTAAATTAATTTACAAAAAAAAAAAAAAAAAAAAAAAAAAACATCACAGTTGTATAAAAACAAAAAACTTTAATTAATTTTAAAATATAAAAATCACATTGCACACATTACAAATGAATTTAAAATATTTAAAAAAAAAAAAAAAACGTGTGAAATCGCTTACGATTGCTTGCATTAACTAACGGAACAAAGCAAAATATAATATGATATGAATAATTGTGATGAAGAAAATTAAATTCATGACAAATTTATTATTCATATACATTACTGAAAAAGTATATAATAACAATATATAAGAGTATCTGTAAAAATGTCGTGGCGTTATCATTTGTCAAGTTTATTTATTTATGAAGTTTTTTAACCGCGTAATGCGGTCGTTTGTTTTTATCAAAATTAAATAATACACTTTTTTTTTTTTTGTAAATAGGAGCACTTAAATTATAGAACAGGTATAATATACATACATGTATATTTTCTTCTCATATAATGCTCATATTTCTAATCTATAGTCGAATATATGTATATAGTATCCACGATAAAAATAAAAAGTATATTTTATAATCAAAAACCAACAAAATTTAAAAAAAAAAAAAAAAACATTATTCAACAGGAAGTCAACATTTTAGTAGCAAAAATTGATGATTCATCGCGAAATATCTTTCTTGTTTCGATTTTTGACTAAAGGTAGAGCTAAATATTTAATATTTTATTAAAAAAAATTTAATTTATTATTTTGGAAATTCCTTAAGTTTACGTTATAAATTTTACGTAATAAAAAATAACGTGATTGATAATGCAAAAAAAAAAAAAAAAGAACAGAAATCAAATAAAACAAAATAAATAAGTAAATTTAAGATTAAAACAAATATTACACGATTTTATTATAGAGCATCAGAATGATTTGCGTGAATAGAACAAGGTTAATGAATACGTAAAAGTTTTGTTATTAGAATGAAAATAATAGAGATGATTTTTTTTATTTATTTAATTGAAAAACTATTCATAGATCAAATTTTATGTGTAAATGCTTACACAATTTAGTTATAATTTTTTTTTTTTTTTTTTTTTTTTTTGTTTTATAAAATAAAAAGTTTTCACAAGAATAACAGAAAAACTTTGAAGTAACAGTCTTTTTTTTTTTATATAAATTTACTGTCGAAGAAATTTATATTTAAATAATTTAAAAATATCTGTAGAAATCTTGAAAACAATTTTCGAGTTGCAAGGATTTAAAGTGGTGGTATTTTCTCGTGTTGTACGGTACGTAATCTTCTACAATATATTGTTCTAAATCTGAGTTTTGACTTACAAAAAACAAATTAACCGTGCAACTCGAAAGAGACATGTAATTTATTACATTCCAATAGAAATCTAGAAGTATTTCTTTGTATGTAGCTAAAATTCAAAAGGATCTACTACAGCATAATTCAATTTTAAAAGAAAAAAACTCTATCAATAAAAATCTAAAATAAAAATCATACCAATATTGAAAAAAATTTTAATTATATTTTACTTTTTTTTTCAGTTTTTCCATCACATTTTATAAGAATAACTATCCTGTTTTTAAATAACTCATATTTTATTTGAAATCTAACATAACCTCCTTTTTTCGGTCGAATTTTATTGTCATCATTTTTTATAGGAATTTTTTTCAATATTTGTCTGATATTATAAATTAGAAAATTATTTCAAATTTGAATTTAAGAAAAAAAATTTCACACAAGTTTAATGCCAACGCACAACCTTTTTTTCCAACAAGAATATAAGTACATATTAATAAAACGATTTTGATATTTGCAAACATTTTTTTTTACAGGACTGGCATTCAATAATTCGACGAACCCATCAAATACAAAAAAAGAGAAAAAAATAACAAGAATAGTCTCAGTCATTTTCATTTTATTTTCTTGTTAAAAAAAAACCAAAAAAGATTTTTCATTAAAAACAGAAGAATGAAAGCTTCTTTGAAATTTATGATTATTCACTGCTAAATTTAATTAAATATAGTAGGTACAGTAAATAATTAATTATGTTTACCTATCATTTTTACAATTTGTATTATATTGAAAATGACAAGAAATCTTTAAATACATTAAATATCCTTTATTTCTTCAATTCAAATTTAATATACTTTTGCCCCCGATTTTTTTTTTTTCTTACTATAAAGCAGAAGAAAAAAAAACGTAAATAATTTGTGAAAATGAATAAATAAATACTTTGTTCAGATAAGATAGCATATTTTTATAAGATGATGGCGATGATGATGAATTGGTGATATTTTTTTCGATAAAATACTTTTCCAAAATATGTATTTATTTATTTTTTTTTTTTTTGGTGAAGATATCGGTTAGAAACTAGATTAAAATTTACATTTATTGTATCTCAGTGGAAAAAGTCAATTAATTTTTGATTATAATGAACTTCAATAATAATCGAATTTTATTTTTTTTTTTCCAAGATGTTTACATAGTTGTCTGTAGAGTAAAATTTTTTTTTATGTTCATAAATTATTAGGATCCATTGTGATAATGATGGTATCTTAACCTTTAGAAATTTTAATTATTATAGAGCTTTCTTTTTGAGTATAATATCAAATTTCAATAAAGTCATTTTCTTCTAATTTTTTTCACATTTTTTACTTTTTTTTTTTTTTTTTTTTTTTTTTTTTTTTTTTTTTTTTTTTTTTTTTTTTTTTTTTTTTTGGATCATTAATTAAAGTCTATAGGGTGTAACATTTTTATTGACACATTTTCTAGAAGAAAAAAAATATATTAATTTTATGTTGAAAGAAATGAAGAATTGAGATGACTGTGAAGACAAAAATTTTAGTCTCTGGTTAATTATATAATTAGAAAAAATACGTGAATTAATAGGTATAACTACAATATTTTGTCAGTTAAAAAATTTTAAATATTTTTTTACAAATTTTGAAAAATACTTCAAATTCACATGGACCAGAGAGTTTTTCATTGTATTATAAATTTTTATAAATGTTTTTTTTTTTAAACTTACTCAAAAATTCTTTCTATTTACGATTTTTTTACAATTTATATCAAAAGAATATTGTGACTTGATATAAATAAAATAAAACAAACTCTATAGATACAAATTACGATATTTGAATTTAATTTTCATAAAAAAAGAAGTTTTAATTGAAACACGTAATTTCAAATTTCTATTTTATGTATTTATTATTTTTTTCTTATTTTGCTTTATCATGGAAAACTTCGTAATTACGCCTATGTACTTTTCTTAAATATTTACAATCAAAATTTAAATAAAATTAATATACGTATGTATTATCCTCTTAGAAAACCTTTAATTGAAATAACTTAACAACAAGAAGATAATTATTTTGCTGTTGTTACTGTGGAGAATATAATGAAAGTAAACATTTACAATGTCTGTGACAAAATTTTTTTATATATACATACTTACATATAGCATATATATATTTTTATATGAAACAAATAATTTAATTTTGTCAGTATTTTGTTAAATTTAAAATATAAAAGAAATAAATTAATAATAATTATATACCATTACAAATGTGTCAATTTGTTCTTTTTTACCTACCCTAAAGGAAGATTTTTGAATTTTTTTTTTCTCCTTATTATTTTTTAATTCACCATTTTAATCTCCGCCAACGCATACAGACAGACACAAACACATTAACATTTTATACTTTTTAAAAATATGACGTTTAAAATTGTATAAGTAATTTTGACTAACATTTTACACTCATTAGTAATTATAAATTCAATCATTTGACGTAGGTACTTGTACACAGGTATGTATGTATGTATATACATATTTTGTGTAGCTTGGGTTTTAAGTTTTTTTACTCATCTTTTTTTTTTTTCATAATCCTTTTTATAGACATAGTCATATATACATAATATGTAATGCAATGTAAACATACATATGATTTTTTTACATGAAAATTATTTTATAAATCCTTGAAATAAAAGTATAAGGGAAAAGTTTTTTAAATTGAAGAAATCTTAAAAATAAAAAAAATAAAAATAAAAACATAGTACTTTTTTAAGTATAGTAAGTATATTTGAATTTTCTTCTTGAATTTCAAATATACATATAGTTTTTTAGTTTTCCAAATTTAAATATTGATTGATTGACTTTTTATCCTTCAAGAAATTTTTTTAAACTTACACGTAGATACACACAAAAAAAAAATTTTAAATTTAAATATATTTTTTTGTAGAATATTGTATTTACTATCCTCGCAGATTTTAGTGAACTATGAAAATTAAATTTGAGTTATAAGAAGACAAAAATAATAAATGATAAAAATTAAAAAAAAAGGATAAAAGCATAAAGATTAGTTTTAAGACTTAAATAATTGAAATCAAATTTAATTATTTGTTTCTATAGTTTATGTCTAATTAGAATAAAACATAACATTTTTAAATTGAGAAAAAGGACATGTATGCTATTTCAGTTTAAATGAAATATTTAGTTCCAATTTAATTTCAAGTACATTCAAAACTAGAATGTACAAAAAGTGGGTAGATGATGTTATGAGAATGGATTAATCAAGTCAACCAAAGCGAAATTTTTTTGATCAACCTGAAGGACAAAAAGCGTTTACAGACTTAGGACGAGATGGATTGATTATTACTAATTATGATTCCAGAAAGTTGAATTCTAAAACATTTCAATAAAAAAAAAATTAAGAAATCTTTCATATTTTTTGCTGATTAACTTAAAAATCAATCCAAAATTTTTGTCTGTGTATTGTGAAAAATATGAAAGAGAAAAATAAAAAAAAATGAACAAGAACTGAGAAAAATATGGAGCTATAAACATATACTTAGGTACTAAAAGTTTATTGCAAAAACCTACCCTTGAAATTTATTTTATAATATATGTATGTATAATACATACATATACATACATGGAAGAATTCATTGTGTAATATATCAAACAATGAAAAAAAGAAAAAAGTAAATCATAAAGAATGCCAAATCGATACAGGGTAAGATTAAAAATGCATTTTGTTATAACTATTTCACATTTTACATAAACACATGTGAACGAACAATCTTGAAATTAGGATTTATAACAAATATCCTTGAAGAGAAAATCAAATGTTTTATGAAGAAAAAATTATCATCTTTTATTTTTATATATGTATGAAGGTATTCAACTTTATTCAAGGTTATATCATGATATATGTATGAAGAATAAAAAAGGTGTTGTCATGTGAAATTTGGTTTTTCATTTGAAAATGAGAATAAAAGCTAAAAATTTTCAATGAAAAAAAAAAAAGGATAGAAAACTTCAAATTTATAATATTTAATCGAATTTCAATATTTTTCTATAGAATCAATCAATCAATACACCTCGTAGCATCATGATAAGAAATTATTTTTTCTTTTCTTTTACCTGGTGACATTTTAACTTGAAAAATTTCTTCATGTAATAATCTCGAAAGAAATTAATTGGAACAACTTCCAAAAATTACACAATAAATAAGAAAAGACAAGACACATTCATGCCTTTCTCCTTTTTTTTTCTTTTTATTCTACAGAAATATTTCGTCAAAAATAATTTGAAAGTATGGGTTAATACATTTTACGTTTTATTTTATACAATTTTGTAATGTTTATTTAATAAAAAAATAGAGATAGAAAGGATATTTCGACCTGTATTGACTGAATGTTTAAATTAAAGTATCCTTTTTTAAAAAAATTAATTCAAATTTAAAAGCAATGAATTTTTTTCATAAATCAAAGCAATAAAGCTTATTCAAATCAACTACCTAGTCGATCACTCTTATTAACAGAATAAGTTTACACATCTGTATCTTCATTCGTTGTAGAAAATCCTTTTTTAAAAATCTTCATTATCCTTATCCTTCATCATAAAACTGAAAGATTTCTTTCAACATTCATGAAAATAAATGAAATCTTTTACCTTTAGAAAAACAAAAAACATAAATTTTTCTATTCATTACAATTTTTTAGAAGTTGTACCATTTAATTTCTGATGTAGGAAAAATTTAATCAAAGGATACTTACGTAAAACTTTTATTGATTTTAAGATGATTAAATATTTATTTTAACCCAAAGTTCCCAAATGATAAACAATAAAGGAAGAAAAAAATTCAAAATTTTTATAAATAAAAGGCTAATGAATTTCTAAATGTATGTATATTTAAAAGTTGCTTCCTTTTCTCGATTTTATATGAGGACCACGTCACTGTTGAAAAGGATGATAACGTATTGTGATAATAAAGTAAAAAATGGTTCAAAATGTCAAAGAACTTTGTCTTTTCTATTTTTATTTCAAAAGCTCAAAAATAAAGTCCTTTTTTACCTTATTTTTTCTGCTCTTTATCAATTTAATATACTCGTAAAGGTAATCAATATAATCGATTGCTATAACTTTTTCTTTTTTCAAATTTACAGTAATAACAATTATGTACTACTTTTTTTTTTAATAAAAAAAAAAAGCAAAATTTATCATACTCAATGAATTCAAAGTAGTCCAAACATTTCATCATATAAAGAAGAAGAAGAAAAAAACAGAAAAAAAAGGAAAGATAATAAAAAATAAATAAAAATTTTTTTAAGTGAAACTTAGAATAGCAAAACTGAAAGAAAAATTTTAAAAAAAAAAAAGTAAAACAGAAAAAATGTTGAATAACAAATGAGGTCAAAAGTTGATATGTAATAATGTATGTAGTATGTATAGTCTGTTGTATACTCTTTTTAAATGTTTTTTTTAACATATGTACACGAAATAAAGGATAAAAATTAAAAATAAAATAACAAGAAAAAAAAAACGTTTTTTAAAGTAAAATTTTATGTGTTTTTTTTTTTCAAGTACTTAGTCCCATTATGTAACAAGACATGAAATGATGATAATGATGATTATGATAGAGATGACTTATATTCATATATACATATGTATTTGTATACATAAATGACATTATATGTAAAGCTTAAACATTATATTCAATACAAGTACATGTAAAAATCATAATATTTCATGCAATATTTACACAAATAAAAACAAAAACAAAAAACGCCTACGTATTTTACATATAAAAAGCAATTTTCAAAAAAAAAACAAAATGAGAAGAATATGACTATTATTACATTTTTTCACAATATTTCATGCACGTTAATAAATTTTTCAAAAAGTTAGAAAAAAAAAGGGTTAACAAAGAAGAAAATATGTTTAAATCTAGGGACAAAATGAGAAAAAAATATAGAAAAATGTTAAAATGTAACTGAGATAATAATGAAAAATTGTTTTTAAAAAAAAAAAAAAAAAAAAAAAAAGGATCAAAGTGTGTTTAAAATGCAGAACAAGATGGAACAAAAAAAAAGAAGAAGAAAAAAAAACGATAAATAAAGAAAAATAAAAACAAGTATCGAAATAAAGTAGAAGAATTTATTTGATTAAAAATTTTGTTTTAACTACACAATGAATTTATTAGATTAGATTTGTGTTTCTAAAAAAAATTGTCAATTATTTCTGAATAAAAAATACATTTAAAATTTTTATCATTTTCCAGAAATCCGTATTATTATATATTTTTCTTCTTGATTTTAATAAAATAAATTTTATATTAAAACAAAATTCATTTAGCTATACATAATATACATTTTTCATATACATGAATATGTATATAACTACATACTTGAAGGACAAACATTAAACAGCATAAATTTTTATGTAATTGAACATTAAATTATTCAATACTCTAGACACATTAAAAAAATACACAATTATAAAATATGTATTCATTAAAATTTTTCATTAAAGAAGAAAAATATTATTTCCTGAAATTTTTATTTCAAGTTGTTTGTTTGAAATTGCATATTTTTTTTTTTTTTTCAAATTGAAATTTATATTTTATTTTTTCCAACTAAAAGTGAAATTGTAAAATACGAAGAAAAAGCACAATATGTATGTACATATGTACATAAATACAAACAATAAAATCATCAAAGAAATTATGTATAAAGGCAAATATAAGTCACGTTTTCTAGTCATTACATTCAATTAAAAAAAGTTCATGTTCTTTTGTATCAATTTTAATTGTTATTGACAATGAGACTTGTGACTTTTTTTCATATATGTGCGAATATTATATATATATGTACATATGTATGTATGTATATACGAATCCATATTTTACTACACTTTAAAATGTCGTCTATGATTTAATATTTATGTATATCTTTTAGCTGGTGTATTCAAGTTGAAAATTCTATTTATTAATTAATTTTATTAAATTGGTAGACAAATGAAATTTTAGATTGAAAAAAAAAAATAAAATAATAAAATAACAAAAAAAAAAGAACGTATCTAAAAATAATAATTATCGATTTATAAAATCCATTATATTTTGTAATATTTCACAATATTAATTACAATTGATAGTCTCATTATATTTTTAGACGCATATATGTACATATAAATTTATTTTTAATATCATCATTAACATTAACAATAATTAATTAAGATAAATAAAATACATATGTAAATATAAATTCCTATGTTATTATGAAAAAAAAATCTAAAACAATAATAATTTTAATTAAACAATAAGATTATTAAATTATTTAATAATAAAATTATATTGTATTTGAATAAAATCACACACACAAAAAAAAAAAGGGATAAATACATTTTTTGATAATAATTATTTAATGGAAACAAGCAGAATAAAATTAAATAATGTCGCACTCAAAAATAAAACAAAAAAAATGTCTTCTTTTTTTTTTATAATCAAATTTGTGGTCTTTTATTGGGGAAATAATTATTTATCAATACAAAGAAAAATAAAATACAGATGGATAATTGAAACAAATTTCTTTTATTTTGCATTTAAGGTAAAAGGATAAACAAAAATTACTGTTAAGAAAATTCATTTACGTACAGAAACTATCCTGAGACCTGAAATCGAGTTAGAGACTCCGTGTGCTGCAAAAATCAACATAAAATTAATTTCTTTTTTTTTTAAAAAAACAATTTTTTTTTTTCATGAACAACAATATTGTTTAATTTTGTTTTGTTTTTGTTTTTTTTTTTTTTGTTTTCTTGTAAATTTTTCACTCTTTTTTGTTCTCGTTGCAAAAATTCTATAAAAGAATATTTATATAGATATATTTTTTAATTTGTTGTTTTTGTATATGTTTTTGAAATCAAAATCATAATGATTTTTATATTATTTTTCATTTACAACATTTAGACATAAATAAAATTTGAAGAAAAAAAAAACAAACAAACTGATTGACAACTGAAAAGATAACAGAGTAACAAATAAACAAAAAAAAAACATATTTGATTTTAATTTTCTTTTTTCAATAAATGAAAATTTTTAATTTTGTGTGAGAATGTGTGCATATACATATTTAAAATATTATTTGTAAATAATTCTTGGATATTTTATATTTATACGAGTAATCTGAGTTTTTTTAATATTACATTTAACAAATTATATATATATATTATTTTTTAGCCTAAAACAACATCTTTTATGCAAATCAAAAAGATTAAATATCCTGTAGGTGAAATTTTCTAGAACATAGAAACAATAGAATATACATATCCACGTTTGTACGATCGTTGTTTTTGATTATGTTTTCTTTTTTGAGTTGTTCTAAAGTTTTTTTTTTTTAGATATTTAGATAAAAATTGATTTATTTTTATTTTGTTTTTCGAAAACTTTATTCTATTTCTACTAGAGTACAAAAAGTTTGTAGTTTTAGTATGAATTTTCATATATCCAAAAAAATAAACAATATTTATGTCACTATTGTTTCTGGAAAATGAATGATTGTTTTTGTTCACCATCTTTAACATTTTCATACATTATTGTAATACTCCTTACCAAAGTTGATATTTTTTTAAATCTATTAAAAAAAAAAAAAAACACACACAAATTTCCTGATAGAATATATTACATTACTATACCCTTTTTGTTTTTATTATTTCCTGGAAGCTATCATAAATTAATTACAATTTTAATGATGTGTCCTAAATAATTGAACTGTAAATAAATTTATACAATAATTATGTATCATTCCTAATTATCTTCTTAAAAAACACTATCACATAGGATTAATTATTATGATCTTTATAATTAAATTTAATTAATTGAAACTTAAAGTCACATTCGATTTCCATTTATTTTCACTCACATACATACATATGTATATTCATACATATGAATATATTGCATTTAATGTTTGTTTTATAGATATACATAATTAATCCTCATAATTAATTTTATTTCAATATGATTATTAATTGTTTTCATCACACAAACTGATAATTTTTTACCCCATAAATATTTACAATAAATAAATATACTATTTTTTATTTGAAAAACATAAATTTTCAAATTTTTTTAAGTAGAAAAAAAAAAGACATAAATTTTTTATACACACTTATTTTCATATGAGTGAATGTTTTTTTTTTATTATTATTATTTTTATTATTAATATAGGTATGCCATAAAAGAATATGTTATATCGTTGGTTTTATTCTTTTTTTTTTTTCAATAAATTTTAACTTTACATATAAATTAAAAAGTGAAAAATTTATCTTACACAAGAATGGTTTTTATGCTCATATATGTATATTATGTATATATGTATAACTTTAGGTACAAACACACATACATATATATACTATACATATTCTTATATACACGTTCAATGATAGTTAATAGAAAAAAGCAAAAAACATGTATAGTATACGTCAATAAATGAATATTAATTATTATTAATACACACTACTACTTATTCAAGGATATTACAAAACATCAAAAAGTTTCTGTCATATTTAGATTTAAAATATCTATGTAGGAAAAAAAAAAGGATAATGGAAGTTCATAAGGAAAAATATATGAATATTTAAACATGTTCAACTATGGACATTTAATATTCATGTTTCACTAAATTTTATACAATGTGTAATTTATATTGTACATTGTGTAGGAGTATATGTACACAATATGTTTTGCAAAAAAAAAAAAAAAAAAAAAAAAAAAAAAAAAAAATTTGTACATCTATTCATAGAATAAAAACTAAAATTTGATAGGAGTATGATTTTCAATAGTTAGATTTTATATTTACAATATGTACATACATACAGTGACTTCAAAAAGTAAGCAGATTTTTTCAAAAAAAAATAATATAGCTAAAAATCGACTATAAAGCATTAAATTTCTTATTTCGCTACATATTAATAAATGTTTTAAGTAATAAAAATTAAACAAAAAACTTGAATTTTTTTCATAAAAGTATACTATTGCAATGCCTTTATTTTGATTATTCACTTCCCACCATTAAGACAAGCTTAGGCAAGAAAATATTATCCTTTTATCCAGCGAACCGTAAAGCATTTACAGAAAGTCCATGTTTGGGGGGGGGCTTTAGTTCTAGGGGCTTTGGCTGCCTTTATTGCTTCATAGAAATCCTAAATGTGAAAAAGATGATTAAAATCTACAAAATAAAAAAAAAACTTTATTGCGATCCGTGGATAATTTTTCGGAAACAGAAATGTTGAATGGATTTTGCAAGAGGATAACAAACTTAAAGGAAAAAATATCAGAACATACATACATGTTGGTATACATATGTATGTATATTTTAAAAATAACAAATAAAACAGTTCTAAAAAATTAGTTTTTTTTTTATTTTATATTATTAAAGTCTTTTACTTTTTGCTGGCACTGTATAACACAAAACATGAAATACGAAAGTGATCATTTCAAATTAAAATCAGCATGAATAATGAAATGTTTATAACTTAATTAAAACTATTATCTAATAATATGAAAATTTCATTATAATTTTAATGAATTTTCATGCATTAAATCACAAAATAACTAATTTATGATGTACTATTGATATTGTTTTTCTATTTTCCCAATAAATTACTTTATTGTATTTTATTATTATTTTTTACCTAATTTTTTTTTTTCAATTTTAATTTATTTTCAATTAAAATTTGCAAATTTTTTTTGATAAATTTAATTAAAATTCTTCAAAGGCATTATTAATTGAAAAATTTAATTCAAAAAATCTATTATGTTTCAGAGATTTAGAATTAAAATAACAATTTATTTGAAATTTTTGAATGAATATAAAATAATTAAAAAACTCTTTTAAAATTCAATGAAATTGTATGTCCTTTTTATGTTTTACGTCAACCGTCTTCATTTGCTTTAGAAAAATTTATGTAGCAAAATTTTACATTATTTTCACAAAATAACTCTATGAAATTGTTTATTTTTTAAATTATTTAAAAGAAAAACCAATTAATTTTCTAAAACAAATTTATTAAATTTCACATCAACACAGTAAAAAAACAAAAAGGACAATGTTTTTAATCATTCATAAAGAAAATTACTTGGGACACATAATAATAACTCACAATTAATTTAAAGTTCAAATTTTAAAATACAAATGTATTTGTAATTTATTTACACAGCCTACATACTTTTCTTTCTTACTTCTTTTTCTACTACATTTGTATTATAAATAAAATTAAAAGATATTCTACTGAAAAAAATTACTTTCGAAATATAAAATGTAAAAAATGTAAAAAATATTTAGTTTTCAAAACAAAAAAATTTAATTAAATACTTCATTTAATTTTAATCTGAAGCCTCATTAAAATTACAACATTAAACTTTTAAAATAAATCAAATTTTTTACAAAATTCTTTTGAATTTTTTTACAGTTTGATTATTTTTTTTTCACTTGAAAACACGTGCTCACGTGCACAATCAAAAATAATTATGGTTTCACAGGAATACATTATAATTAAGTGTTAAATGTGGTGAAATTTAAAATAGTGTAACATGATGAAAATGACGATAACATATTAACAATATAATTTTATAATTTTCATATACAAAAAAATTAGCATAGTAACTGAAAATATGAAACCAAAGAACGCGATAATGTATTATAATTTTTATTATATTAATGTAAGCTTGTATGTATATGTATATCCTTTTATAAACGTCATATATATAAAATAATATGTCAATGTTTCCATCCTTGTAGGTATTATGATTAAAACAGTAGAAAGAATAATTATAATGACGTAAAACAATAATCCAATAATCGTACATAAGCTTTTAAATTTATACACACACTTTAATATCAAATTACTCTAATTAATATTTTGTACAGTAAATATATATATATTTTTTTTTTGAATTATCAACACATACATACATACATTTACAAAATTGTTATAGACTTACTGTAAGTTCCATGAACTTTTAATTTTATATTTTAAATTATTTTTTTCATTTGAAAAAAAAAATACATAAATTATAAATTTTTTAAAGATCCTCTGTCAACATGCGTACAAAAATAAAAATACTGTTGAAATTTCTAAAAAGGAAAGAAAGAAAACAATGAAAAAAAAAGAAATGAACTTTTATTTAGAATGAGGAAAACTTTAAAATGATTTACGAAAACAAATAAGAAAAAATTCATTTTATAATTTTATTCCATTAGAAATATTTACGTTAATCTAGCTTTTTAGCTCGAATAAATTAATTTTTTTCCAACAATTATATTACGTATGAAATGTCCTTTTATATATTCAAACTATACAAAAAAATAATTCTAATTTTTATACTATTTTTATACATTTTAATTAAATAATGACATTTTCACATTTTTCTTTCATTTTCGTTTTTTTAATTATAATCCTACGTGGGATTTTCTCATTAATTTCAGTATTCATGAATAGAAAAACAAAATTCAATATACCAAAGTTAACTTTAGTTTGCTAGACTATTTATCTGACATATAATTATTCGGGAGTTTAACCTTTGTTACACAGTATAGTTTGTGACGCAACAGTTCATTCATAACTTTGACTTTCTCAAGTTAACTTGAGTTTTGAAACTACTTTTTTGTTATATATACAATGCACCTAGAATTTTCAGTGGAATGAGATAATTACGAATCACTAAATTAATTGGTAGAGAACATATTTATTCGTGTGACAGTATGACAGGGCTGGCACTGACACATTTGTGTAGCTGATTTTGTGTTGTTGCTTATGTGTCAATAAGCAGATCCATCAACTACTTCAGTACCGAGAACCGAATTAGCACACATTGACACCGGACACAATCTTTGTTTTATACCATCACAAAATTTGTGGTTCAACATGCACATGCCGTTTTTTACTTTTACAGAATTAAATAAAATTGTAGAAGACTTAAAAAAAAAAAAAAAAAAAAAAAAAATCAAAGTAGAATAAAGGAATAAAATTTTATCAAGGTCCTCCCACATAATTTTCTAACATAACAGATATTTTTTAAAACAAAATTACACAATACGAGAACAGAAAAAAAAAATGTAGAAAGTTTCTACTAAAAAATACAGCGATAAAACAACTTTTTTTCTCCCTTATTTAAATCCAAAACAGATACATTTATGTAGCCGCAAACTACAAATAAAATTCTTGTCTTTTCACTTTGTGACATATCCTTTTAGTGTTCATTATTTTCTTTGATTATTTGATAAAATTCGTGTCAACTTTAAATAGAAAAAGAAACAATATTTTCCATATAAATAATAATATGTCAAAAATTTCATGTGAACAAAATACTTGAAATCTGTATACATTTTTTTTATTTTATTTATTTATAAACCTTTTAATTCTTTTGAGTGTAATATGACCACATGACAAATTTTTATAATTTTCTTATTATTGTTAAAATTTTTTTCACATATACTCGTACATATGTATATATATAAATATTACATAAAATATACCATAAAATTTATTATATTAAAAGTCATTCATGTATTTGATATCAAAAATATCAAGAATATGTTTTTATTTTTATAGTTATTACATATTGTTTAAAAGCTGAAAAATACAATATGTATGATGTACATAAGCTAAACCAATAAATAGCTAATAGAATATTTAATGTAATACATATTGTGAATATCCTGTAAGGATAAGATAATAATTCAATTTTTTTTTTCGATTTATTATATTAAGAGTATATATTACGCATATTGTGTGTATACACATATCGAATTTTTTACGCATGATAAAATAAAATAAATTGAACTTTTCTGTATAAATAGATGAAAATTTGTTTTAATAATGATAATAATATGATGAATTTTGATAAAATAAAAATTTTATAAATCTCTAACCTTTTCATAATAAAATTTTCGATTTTTATAGTGAAATTTTATTTCAAATTGAAAAAAAGCGAAGAATTAATAGAAATAAGAAAAAATAATTATATTTTACAATAATTTTGCTATAAGTATAAATTTTGATACTACAGCACCAGTTTTTTTTTTTTTTTTTTGCGTTCAATTGGACCTTCTGTTAACTTTTGTTATTTTTTAGAAAAGATAAATAGTATACTATGAATCCTTATGTTTTCGTTTCGTTTTTATCCGCTTTGTGTATAGTATTTACTTTTTAAATCATCAATTTCAAACATTTAAACCACTGGATTATATGGGTGAAAGAAACCCTACCATGTTAAAGTTATTCAAAATGACCCTTAAATGAAACTGAATTTATTTTTGTATTTTTTTTTCTTCTAATTTTCTCGAATCTCAACTGGACCGTTAAACATTTCTAAATAAGGGATTGAAAAAAGGGTTTTTTTTTTTTTTTGAGAAAAAAAAATTATATTTAATAATCAATTACTTTGTTCTTTGCAAAATTTTATTGTAGAAATATTGGAAAGTACACAATATCATACACATTTTAAAATGTGATCCTATTAATTTTTTCCTTCTCTTTATAAAATGTATGTAAATTGTATTTATCTACTTTTTTTTTTTTACTTTTTATTTTCTTCGAAATTAGCGTACAAATTTAATGATGTCACGTTACTTTCATACATTGATTATTATGTAAAATCGTAAAATTTTCACACTTTACTTCACTAAATATGTAGATAGTACCTATATCTAAGCTTATTTATTTAGAATACAAGGATATTTCTTTTTTCAAATGAATAATGTTCAAATTTAAATAAATTCCAAGGTTATATATTTTTTGAATAATAAATAATCAATGTATTGATTACTTCCAATTTAATAATATAAAAGCGTATTCAATTATTTAAAAAAAAAATCATCATTAATCATTTTCTTTTCAATTTCAATTAATTTAACAAACATTATAATCATTGTAGTTAATTTCTAATTGAAATGAAAAATAATTGATTTTAATTCGAAAAATAAGTGAAAATAATTATTATTTCAATTTTATGAAAATTTGATTATGTTTTCAAAAGAAAATCTGAATCTCATAACAATGATAATATTATGTATAAAAAGCTCATAGGTAATATAAAAATTTATTTTATTTTCTATTTTTGAAAAAAAAAAATAATTAAAAAAATAAATAAATAAATAAAAGGTAATTCATATCTATTAATTTAATCAATGAAATTCGTATTGAAAAATTTATTTTATCAAATAACTGTTGATTAAATTATATTTTCAAAGAATAAAAATTTATTAAGATACTCATGAAAAACCTATAAAACTATGTTGTTTTATTTGTAATTTTATTATAAACTTATTTTTAATTAATTAATTTGTTTAATTAATATATGAAACTTATTTAAGAATTTTTGTTTAAAAAATTAAATAACTGGCGTCATAATTAGTATACATACATATACTTGAAATCAATAATACTTTTAAAAAATTCAATTAATTTTTATGTATCTTATCTTTTTTAAGGTACGTGCTTTTATAATTGCAATTTCTACAATTAGCCATAATTTAATTTTTATTATTTAAAGGAAAAATAAATAAAATGAAGTACTTTCATTTATTTTATTAAATTAATATGTATTAATAAAAATGTTAAACTTGCCTGTTTAAAATTCAACTAACACACCTGTCAAGATATATAATATAAAAATATTCTAAAGGTGAACAAAAACAAACCCTGTGAAATAACTACAGTAACTATAAGTATATAAATTTATTTTTGCTACAATTATTGACGTCATAATCAACTAATATTTTCTAAATATATCATATATACAAATAATTGATAACAGATATTTTTGAATTACATTTTATCCTACGTTCGATTTTCTTACTTAAAATTCACTTATCAAAGATTTTAAGACTAATCAATTTTTTTTTTTTAAATAATATTTAATTATACTTCCTTTTATTAATATTGAACTCGAAAATATCAAAATTAATTAAACAGTTTATTTCGATTAAATAAAGTAGATCAATTTTTTTTTTTTAAATATGTTTATAGTGAAAAACAATATTTCATACATGTACGTTAAAATATTGATTTACTTTGAACAACTCTTATAATTAATTTTTGCCAAAAACAATAATTTAAAAAAATTTCTATGACTGAAGGCGTAGTTATAAAACGAAATTAATCAATTTCTCGATATTTTTTTTATTTAAATTAAAAAAAAACATAAAAACAAAATGTTTTTTGTTCTTTCGTCATGTTTTTAGGCAAATTATTGAAATAATTGCTTCCTCAATTTTCTTATAGACTTTAATTTTTTTTTTGCTTTGTTCAATGGAAAGTTTAAAATTAAATGTGTATTCGATTGGATGAGCTTCTTTTTTTTATTTTTTATTAAATAGCTTCTTAGGTTGGCACTTGTGAAAAATATGATTAAATTTTAAAATTAAATAAAGAATTAATAAAAAAACTATGTCCAGAAAATTTTCTTTCGTTATATAAATGAATTTTGTTCTTTTACCGTTTATATTTTTTTCTATTGAACAAACATTTATAAAAAAAAAGTAAAAAAAAAAGTCTACATTCATTCTTGAAGGTTTCTTAAAATTCTAGTTTTATATTAAATTTTTTGTGATATTACTTTTAAATTTTTTTATTTTTCGAAAAATTATGGACAAGGGGAATTATAAATTTTTGAAAACTAGACAAGGTAAGTATTCAATTATAGCTATATAATTTGAACAAAATTTTCTTAAATGCACAATATAATTTTTACAATAATACAAGAACTGAATGTAAAAAGCAAAACTTTAAAAAATACATCAGATAATAAGTCAGATAAACTGAAGGAAAATGAGAAACAATCTTCAACCATACTCAAAGGTTGCATTAAAAAATCTACATCTCAGAAGTCTAAGGAAACATTAGTAGACAGACAATCGATATTACAGAATTATAATGTATGTAATTAAAAAAAAATATTTCAAAACAATTTGAAAAATAGTTGTGCTAAATTTTCAAATTATCCATCAGATTTTTTAATACAAAATTATTCACAGGAATCTGCATCATATTCTAAATTTGAAAATGAAAGTATAGCAAAATTACAATATCACGACAATATTGAAGAAAACATAACAAAACGAGAAAGGGGAGGGCAAAATGAGAAATCTTCTTTAATAGTAAATTATCCTACAAAATACTTATCTCAGTTAAAGTTTGAAAATGAAGATTTAATACAAATTAGCTATAATAAAAATAAAAAATTTGTGGAAGAATATGAAAAAAAAGGGTTGAATATGGAAGTTCGTGAAAAACAAGATACGTTGTCAATAGGAAATAAGTCTGAAGATAATAAAAATGTAAATTCTAATAAAATGGAACAAACAAACGAAATATTTTCACAAAAAAGTAAACAAGGTGAATGTGATATAAAATTAAAAAACTATGAAACCTCTTCAGATTTAACAAATTATCCGAATGATTTTAAATCACAAAACAATGCTGTAAATAAAGGTTTAAGCAAAAGAAATGGATTAAGCATGGAAATCGATAAAAAAAAAGATACGCTGTCAGAAGCCAGTTATCTCGATGATTTTATATCAGGCTTCTCTTTTAAAGAGAAAAATTCCGATAAAACTGAACGAAGAAACGGATTATTTTCACAAGAACGCAAACAAGATGAATGGGATATAAAATTGGACAACGACGAGTCAGCTCTAGATCTAACAAATTATTCACAAGATTTTGCGTCGAATTATAAATTCTTCAATGAGAGCACAGTAGAAGATGATTCACAAGTCGAAGACGATCCTGAAGAAAACATTATAGAACGAAAAAGAGGAGGACGAAATTTACAAAAAGTGGAACTGTTTAAAAGAGATGGGTTAAGCATGGAAATCGATAAAAAAGATTTTATATCAAGCTTTACTTTTAAAGACAAAAATTTCGATAAAACTGAACGAAGAAACGGTTTATTTTCACAAGAACGCAAACAAGATGAATGGGATATAAAATTGGACAACGATGAGTCAGCTCTAGATCTAACAAATTATTCACAGGATTTTTCGTCAAATTATAAACTTTTTAATAGAAGCACAGTAGAAGATCATTCACAAGTCGAAGATTATGCCGAAGAAAATATTATAGAACGAAAACGAGGAGGACGAAATTTACAAAAAGTGGAACATTTTAAAAGAAATGGGTTAAGCATGGAAATCGATAAAAAAGAAGATACGCTGTCGGAAGCCAGTTATCTCGATGATTTTATATCAGGCTTCACTTTTAAAGACAAAAATTTCGATAAAACTGAACGAAGAAACGGATTATTTTCACAAGAACGCAAACAAGATGAATGGGATATAAAATTGGACAACGACGAGTCAGCTCTAGATCTAACAAATTATCCACAGGATTTTGCGTCGAATTATAAACTTTTTAATGGAAGCACAGTAGAAGATGATTCACAAATCGAAGATTATGCCGCAGAAAATATTATAGAACGAAAAAGAGGAGGACGAAATATACAAAACGTGGAACATTTCAAAAGAGATGGATTAAGCATGGAAATCGATAAAAAAGATTTTATATCAAGCTTTACTTTTAAAGATAAAAATTCCGATAAAACTGAACGAAGAAACGGATTATTTTCACAAGAACGCAAACAAGATGCATGGGATATACAATTGGACAACGATGAGTCCGCTCCAGATCTAACAAGTTATCCACAGGATTTTGCATCAAATTATAAATTCTTCAATGAGAGCACATTAGAAGATGATTCACAAGTCGAAGACGATCCTGAAGAAAACATTATAGAACGAAAAAGAGGAGGACGAAATTTACAAAGTGCCGATCTAATGAGTTTTTATAAAAGTGGAAAATTTCCTAAACAATATGAAAGAAATCGGATAAATATGGATGTTCATGAGAAAGAAGATACGTTATCATTAGCTAATTATTTTGTGGATTATTCTTCAGATTCCTCCTTTGAGAAGGAAAATTTAAAAAAAAAGAAAGGAAGAGATGAATTATTTTCACAAAAACGTGAACAAATTGAATGGGATATAAAATTGGACAACCATGAATCCACTTCAGATTTAACAAGTTATCCACAGGATTTTGCGTCAAATTATAAATTTGTAAAATAAGAAAACTGTGAAATATATTTAATACACTATATAAGAAACTGATTAATGGAATATTGTCTGATGTATAAAGTTTTCCATTCTCACTTGATTTAAATTTGAATTTTAAATTATTCGAAAAAAAAAAAAATTAACAAAGAAACAAGTACCATGATACTTCTCAAAATTTGATTATATAGTATGTCCAAAAATAATTCAAAATTGTATGTATAGGTTAAATAAATTTTTTTTTTAGTAATTTTATTAGTAATTTCCTTTTAAACATTCCTTATAACGGAAGTTTATACGAATATAGAATTACAAAAATATCATAAATTAATACTACCAACAAATTTTATATCATTAATAATTTATTTATATTTCTTCTATTGTAATGACTTCTTATTAGAACTGTTTTCAATGAGTATGAATTTGTTTTTCAGTTCAAATTCTATAATAAGAGTTATAAACACTCCTTGCAAACACATATACATGTCACAGATATACATATTTTTCACAACTGTACATAAAAAAGGATGGATTCCATTAAATTGTTTTTTTTTTTTTTTATTAATGTTGTAAACTGGAAAATCTACCCTGTTTACCAAATTAAATTGGATTTTTTGTTACTAACATCAACTAAGTGATAATTTGTTTCCTAAAAGGATTTTTATTTATTTTTTTATTCCACATATCACAAATCTTTACATACGTATATATACTTACACTCACAAAAACTCATCCTAAAATCATAAAATCTAACTTTTTATTTACTTCACACTCTGTTTTTTTTTTTTTTTGATTTTGTTCAGATTGATAAATATATAACTTTTCATGAATTAAATGTCAAAACTTTTTCTTTTTTTTTTTTCACAAAAAATGAAAATAAACAAGAAAAAAAAAACATCATAAAAAAGTTTCATGTTTAGTTAACTATTAATATAAAATGTTTTAACAATTTTGTTGAATTGTAAAAGTATTATAGAATGTAATAACGGTACTTTATTCTGAAATCATTTCAAAATATAATGAAAAAAATATAAAATATATAACATTTTAAATTTAAATTATCTATACATTAAATTTCTACTAAAATCAACTGTTTTATCATTGAACGTATTTTATTCATTTCATAAAAAATTTTTCAAGATAAGATATATTTGTGCGCATATATGTATGTATATCCAAAATTAAGCTTAATAAACAAGCTGATAAAACAACTTGTGAAACATGTTTGAGTTCTTTTACAAATTTTTAAATTATAATCAATTTAATTTCAAAAATATGAAGGTTATCATTGTTATTTTCTAATAAATTATTTGAAAAAAAAAAAAAAAAAAAAAAAAAAAAAAAAAAAAAAAAAAAAAAAAAAAAAAAAAAAAAAAAAAATTCTATGAAGAAAGGAAGAATTTTGTATATTACATTTTAATAAGTCAGGAAAAGATTAATTAATCTTTTTTTTAATAGAAAATTACTTTTCTAATTAAATACAAGCAAGTTTTCAGGCTTCTTAGCAATAACAAACACCTACGACGTAGAAATAATGTTTGAAGGTGAAAAATTTTTTAAAAAAAAGATGAAAAACGAATATTCTTTTGATTTTCTAATTTAAATAGAAAAATTTTTTTAAGTTTTCATTGTTGTTCTTTTTTTTTTGTTTACATAATCTTTTTTACTTCTATTACAATACATAATTTTTTATGAACAATAGTATCAAATTTATTCCTTGCCTGATGTTAAATATGTTTTTTTTCTTGAATTTGATTTTCCATACAAAAAAATGAAATAAAAAAATAACATTAAAATTAATTTTCTATTAGATATTATCGCCCATGTTCCAGAAAACGCGCGAATTGAAATCGTAAGTGAATTCAAATACGCGTGGACTCAAAAATGGTGTTCCAGAAATCGCGTGTTTTCATTTCTTTCGAAATTTGAACAATTCACTTTTGAATTTAAAAAAAAAAAAAAAAAAAAAGTGAACTGCGATCAAATTTTAAAAAAAACCTAATAATAATAATAATCAATTGTAAGATATGACAAATCGGAAAAAAAAGTTATTTTGTCTTACCGATTAAGAGCTAGGACTTTGAATATTGGTGTGTATACGCAGGACCTTCCGATAAAAAAATTAGTGAAGTTTCAAGGTCCTAGCTCAAAGGGATCATATTTAAATTAAGGCTGAAATTCCATAACAGGCAATCATAGGGTTAAGAAAATTTCATTTCATTTTATTTCTTTGTTTTTTAATTCAATTTCGAGGCAATATCAAAACACAAACTGCACGTGTTTTAATCAAAAATTTTCCAATACGAAGTTTATGCCAAATTACATAAAAATAAGAGCATTTTATTTTTCACTTTTAGATTATATGTACATACACATACATACTTATTTCAAGAATAAAAATGTTATTTATCACATTTGTATCAAATTCAATATCATTTTTCTTGATATTTTGACGCATTATATTGTGGTACTAATATCAACAAAAATTCATGAATAATTCATAAGTTGAAAAGTTATTTACAATGTATTGTACTTATGTACGTGTATTTTTTTTTTTCTTTTAAATTTTTTTTTTTTTTGAAAATAAGAATAATATGCGGTTGCGAAATTTTATTTTTTTATATATACATACATGTATGTAGTATATGCAAAAATCATTTGAAATTTGTTGTAAATAAAATTAATTTAAAATCTTTTTTTATTTAAAATTTTTAGAAATTACATAATTTGTTTTTGTAAAAAACAAAACATGTAAAAAACAAAAATTGAATCTAAATTCAAATATTGATAATCAGACATAATAAAAATGGCAACAAGAGTTTTTTTTTTCTGGTTAAAGATTTATAATTACGTGAACATAACACAAACAGATGAGAAATAGATGGGCTCAAAATAAACATTCAATCAAAATAAAATTGATTTAATATTTTTACAAAAAAATTTTTAAATAATACTCGTATATGAACATTTAAGATATCTGGTCTATTGAGTAAATAATTAAAATGAATTTTTTTAAAAGAGATGTGTACGAGTATATACAAACTGTTGATAAGATAATTAAAAGAATAGAAAGTCTATAAAGAACTCAAACTGTTCATAAATCAAATTAAAATTATATTTCCATGAATTCATGGAAAAGGATTTAGATTAAGAAAATTAAATATGTAGTGAGGTTTCTAAAACAATTTATTATACGTCATAAGGACATATGCCGTAAAAAATTTATGTTCTTAATATAATTTTTAAAAAATTTCAAAAAAAACAAAAAAACAAAATTTAAACAAATAAAATATACTAATATTCATATTTTTTTATTTTTTTCTTTAAATATATTTTTTTGTTTTTTATTAGCAAATACTCAATTTTTTTCTCAATTTTATCCTTAAGAAAATAAAAATTATAAACAAAGTGCTCTGTTTTTATTTATATTAAAAATATTTTTCTTCTTTATGCATAATTGAAAATTGATTTTATATTTTTTCAATATTGATATTTATTGTTCTTTTTTTTTTTTTTTAAATACTTTTAAAAATAATATATTTCTTCCTTTAAAATATATTCTGAAGGTCATAATATATCTAGATAAATCGTAAAAAAAAAAAAAGAAATAGAAAAGTAAAATAAAGATCAAACAACAACAACAAAATAATACATAATAAAATTTTTAAAAAAAAAAGTTTTAAAAAGCATAAGTTAAATACATTTCAGTCATTTCGGAATAGTTGGCAAAAAAATTTTAAAAAGAAAAAATTACATAATTGAATAGTTGTTTATTTTTGTTACTCATGAAAAAATTTTCAAAATATTTAGCATTTTATTTTAATTATCATAAATTTCAAATAACAAAAATGTATGTATCAAGTCCAAGCAAATAATTTAAGATTATTTAAATCTCAACGAGATTTTCTTTTGTTTTGTAGAGGTCAGCAAGAAAACAAAATACATACAAGTATCTATTAATTATATTTGTATATGTACATACATATATACATTTGTACATATGGTTACATATTTTTTATTTTTGTTAAAAACACAAATTTAGACTTGTTTTTGAGTATTTCATGTAAAATTATTTAAATTTACGAATACAAAATTTTTCAAAATTACTATGTATTTTTTTAAATTATACTTTTTATCTTTTAAAAGAATTATTTTGATGTTTCTCTATTTAGTTCGAAAATTAATATGTAATTTTAATTTTTATAAACCACATCAGATCATAAAAAACGGTGGTAACAATAATCCAATCGAAAATATGTATTTATTTCACGGATAACGTAATCTTCAAAGAAAAATTCTCTTTTGAATTTATAAATCCTTTTTGTATTAAATAAAGCATGATCATATACATACATATATGTATTACTTTTGAACAACAATGACGATAAAATTATATAGGGTAAATGTATGTAATGTTGATCCATTTTAAATAATTTTTTATCAATTACAAAAATTTTTGATGACATTTTAATTAATTTCTCTTCGATTATAAAAATAAATTGAAATTCAGATAGATTTTATTTTGAATAAAAAAAGAACTAATTATCATGATAACAAAATGAATGAAAAATTTGTTAAAAAACCGTTTTTCTAATATTGTATGTACACTTAATATGTGAGTTTTACCCTATTCGTACTTACGTACACATCTGACATAAAACAGATACAATTTTGATTTGGTAATATCTGAATGGTACTTCCATGCAACTCTATCTAGCTATCTATCTATTCTAAAAGTATATATAAGTATCATACTTATGTATGTAAAACTAAATATTATTCAAATGTAGTCAACAGTTGGCCTCTGGGCCATGGATGATAAAGAGCATTCAGAAATGCGAAAAAAAATTGTATATGATTACGTAACTTTATCCGGTAATAAAAAAAAAAACTTTATATAAAATGGAGATACCTTATACATGTGTATGTATGTGCTAACATTGACTGAAACATAGAATATACAATCGATATGAAAATTCTCAGACATGCTTTTCTATGATATAGATATATGTATGTACATACATCTATTTATATATGCCTATGAGAATTAAGTATATCTATGATTTTAAAAATATAGCGAATAGATTACTGTAACGTCATACACATAATTACATTTAAGTCTGAACATATACTCGAACTTATGTATATATCTAGTTACATTTAATTTAATTCAAAAATTAGCATATAAAAAGCCAGAATTTCACAAATTTTTATTATACCATCAGAATAAGTTCTATCATTTGGTAAAAATGACTTTTGTTTAATTTGATGATGAGGTTTTTAAAATTTTCTTTATATCATTTTAAATTTATTGAAAATTATATCTTGCTGAGTTCCTCATATTTTCAACATGTCTTTTTATATACATACATATATAAATTTATATAATAGTACTTATATAGAAAATTTTTAAACTTCCATTAAATATGTATATTAATTTTTAGTTGTTATACTTATGGTAAATATATAACGAAATTTTCCAGTAACAAACAAAATAACAAATAACAATGATAATATATGTATATACAACAATGTGACGATTATGTACTTATTTAATAGCATGAATCTCATATCATTCATCCGTTCATTCATTCATTCATAAAGTTTGTTTTTTTATGACATAAAAAATTTTTCATTTTTCAAAGAAATGTAAAATAATAAAAAGAAAAGAAAAATCTTTCTTATGGAAATTTTCATCATATTTATTTCATTTTCTTCGTTTTCATTTCTTTTCTTGTAGGAAAACAAAAATAAAAATTGATATTTTTATAAAAAAATAAAAGGAAAGAAAAATTATAAATATAAAAGAGTTTTCTTTTATATTACTTTAATGTCATTTTTTTCTTTCTTTTTTCATGTGACTATAATGATTTTTTTTTTAAATCTTTTCCGTATACATATTATATTAAAAAAAAAAAGAAATTTATAGTAGATATTCATTTATTTTCATGGGTAAAAAATTTCATCCCCTGTCTAAAGGTATAAACGTAACATTTTTAATAAAAATTCAGAAGCTATTATGTAAGAGCATCATAAACAGGTAAATGTTTTCAAAATTTATAAAAAAATAAAATATGTATAGGAAAAAATTATTATTATAATATAAAAAAACTCAGACTACTCAGACTGTAATATTGTACATATTTGTGTTATATACATACATACATATAAATATTTTATGCTTACTTTTTTTTTTCTTCAAATTATTTATCTTTTTAATTTCAAAATTAATAAAAATTATTTATAAAATATACTTAGATACAAATAATATTTATGATAAGTGTACAAACGTATAGACTATAGGTATATAGTACATTGATATGAAAAAAAAAAAAACCGATATCTATTCATGGTTTTTTATGTGTACTTAATGATTAGATAAAATATTTTATCGAATATTTCTTTTATATAAATAATAAATATTTATGAAGATAAAATAAGTAGAAATCTAAATAATAAAAAAAAAAAGTAAATATTAAATACGGATACATTTATGGTATATCTGATTATTTATTTTTAATTAAATTTTGTTTAAATAAATTATAATGACAAAAACAGACGAATAAAATGAATATTTTAATTTTTCACCTAAAAAATAAATAAAAAGAAAATCGAAATTAAAAATCAAATATTGAATATTATATAGGTACATAGATAAAAAATTCTAATTTGTATAGAATTTTTGGAAAGGAAATTGAAAAATAAAAAAAAGTATATATGTATGTATTAGGAAATTGAAACAAAAATAGGACTTTAATAAACAAGAAAGGGCTTTAAATGAAAATTAAATGAATAAACCATAATATGGGATAAAAAGAAAAAAAATATATACAAATTTAGAAAATTTTCAATCATCATTCAAAAAACATATATGTAAGTATTTAATTATTAATATATATTTTTTTAAATGAATTAAACAGTACAGTTACTATTAAAGATCAATAAACAACAAATAAATACATGAAGGATATAAAATATAATTTTAAAGCATTTTACTAAAAAAATTAAATTGACATCTTTCAAGTTTATAAAATATCATAGTTTGTCAGTCATAAAAGAGTAGATAGTTTATATTTAAATACATACTTTATTTTCATGATATAATAAAATTTTATGATATTTAAAAAAAAAAAGTTCTAAGATTCAGTTTTGTTTTTTGAAGATCCAAAACTTCAAACTTTTAAAAATTTCTTTTTAAACTTTGTTAGTATGCGATTGACATCCAAGAATACAAAAAAAAAAAAAAAGTTTTAATATAGTAACTATACAAAAAGTTGTAGGTACATGATAATAAATATTAAATATTGAAATAATTTTCAAACTTAACATTGAAGAAATTTAATACTTGTTTTCATTTCTCTCGAGAACAGTAAAATAAAGTCATAGCTCTCTTTTTTTTTTTTATTCAAATATTTTAGAGTTTAAATATAATTTAAAACGTATATTATTTTTCATTTTTAAAAGTGTAATAACTTTTAAAAAGGACATTAAACTTTATTTCTCAAAATTCTATTTCAAATTATAATAATAATAATGTTTACAGATGAATAAATAAAAATTTTCAAAATTAATTTTATTTTCTTCAAATAAAAATAAATTGAACACAAATCAAACAAATTGAATACACCCACATAAATATATTATATATGTGCATGTGTATGTGTCTATAATTGAATGAATTCATCTGTTGCAAATAATAATCCTACACAATTGTGTATTTTGTTGTTTCAAATTCAAATATAAATAATTTTGCTACCAATTACATTAGAAAATTTATGTACATACGTATGTATGCGTAAAATTTTAATTATACTTTAAATATCATTTTATTCACCTACAGAATAAAAACAAATTCACCAACCTTTTATTTATAATTAGGTAATAATTGTAATTTAGAAATTTTATTAATTTATTTTGCAAAGACAAATTGTTAAAATATTTATACATTTTTTTTTCTTTGATCTATAATTATTCCAAATTTAGAAACATATTAACAAACGCATGTTTTACAACTAAACATACACGTGTTCAAATCAAAATTTCTGTTTCTGATACAGAAATAGAAAATAGATATTAAGCACATTTAACATAACAATAAATATAATCAGAGTAATTAGTCGCATGACACAAATATTTCACATATCACATTTTCATATATACGTATTACATGTATAAGGATACACATTTATGTACATACAAATGTAGTTAGTACGGGTATATAAATTATTTTAGATTTAAAATGAACTCGATTTTGATTCTTTTTTTTAAAATACAATTTAATTAAAAAATTATCCATGTATGTACATTTTCAAATAAACTCCTAGTTAAAAAATTAAGTAATTGTTTATTTTCTTATGAATTATTATGAAAGATACATTCAACTTGAGTAGATAAATTTTCAAAGAAATATTTGGCATTTTCTGTGTAATAAAAATTAACTTTCTCTTCTTCTTTTTCTTCTTCTTCTGGACATAAAACATACAATCTTATTGAACCTTCACCTCCGAATACTTTGCTTTAATTTCTCTCTATCTTTCGCTAAAGTTCTCCAGCTATTCTTACTAGTCTTTCCATGTCGGAATCAAGTTTGTTCACCCAGCATATTCTTGGTCTTCCCTGTTTTCTTTTTCCAACAGGACATCCTTTAAGATTTTAGCTATCGCTCTATCCTCATCCGCTCTGATGAGATGCCCGACCCAACGCATTGTCTTTAGTAGTATATACTTACTAAATGATAAGTAATTTAATTCATTGATTTATTAATAAAAATTAACTATTCCATTATTATTATTATTATTGGCCCTCATACAACTATTTTGGTGTACCCAAAATTTTCAAACTTCAATTAACAAAACCTTTTCAATTGTCATTCAATTTAATTCAATTGAATAAAATTTATGAACTTAATATTAAATTAATATCTATTCTTTTGGAAATGTATGTACCTACATATGTATTTTAATTTACATAATCCTGACACCTGTTAACCTTTCTAAAATTAATTCAATCATTAATTACGAATCATTTATTATCAAAAAATAACATTATTATTATTATTTTATTCTATGAAATTGAATTTTTCCATTAAGTAGCTTTGTTTTTTTCTAATAATTTTTATTACAGTATCATCATAAATATTTTTTCATGTACTTGCAATAAAGATCTAATCAACATTAAAATCACAACTCTAATAAATTTTGCAATAAATATAAAAATTGCTTTATAATAACATTGTTATAGTAACATAAATTTTCAGATACTGCCATTTTCACCTTTAAATAGATATATACAATATATAGCAATGATTACATTCTGTACAAATAACAATATTTTTCAGCATATAAACGATTTGTTTGAAATTATTTTTTCTTTTTATTTTTTGTAAATTCATTGTTTTTTCTTCCATGAATTTTATAGCAGTTAAAGTGCCAAAATCTATTTATTATGTTATGTGAAAAGATTTTCAAAAAAAAAAAAAAAATAATAATAAAAAAAAAATAAACAATTTAAATATAAAAGATACATATAAGTATCTTGAAATTGTATGTCAAGTAAAATTGAAAATTAAGTACCTTAAAGAAAGATGTATAAGAAGAAGAAAAAACTTAATGAAGAAGAAAGTGTGTTATGGTAATGAAAAGAACATCATCATGAAGCTTTTTTTCCTACATTTTATACTCAAGTGTACTGTATGATGTAAATTGATATTTTACTTAACTAAGTATGAAAAAATGTGACTGCACAATGTTTTTTTTTACATTCTACTTCTCTTGTACAGATTTGTTGTTTTTTTTTTATCTCAAAGACTAAATGAACTTTTTAAAAGAAACGAATCGAGGTCAGTGTGATTTTTTTTTTCTTATTATTTATCTTTTTCCAAGAGGAAATAATATAAGTAACTAGTTATGTTATTTCAAATAAAAATAAACATTCCTTTTAGATCAATACAGAAATTTTATTGATCGATAACAGATACACTTGATGGAATATTTATTTGAATATTCAAAGCCTTTTAGTGGACTATTTAATTTAAGTTAAGTTATTTAAGTAAGTACGATAAGAGTAAAAACAATATTTAAGTAATGTTTAAACAAGTTTAAAGCTATCTACAAAAAAAAAAAAAAGTCTAAAAAAGATGAACATTTAATTTGACTGCATAAAAATAAAAACAATAAAATAAAAATTCTATTTTCTGTTTTGTTTTGTTAAAATATACGTACATATATAACATAAGTATATGTAGGTATGTATATAGAATATTATTTTCTTTTTGATCCCTTCAAAATCGATTTTAGCTCACCCACGTAAATTTTAGATCTCATACAGGATACGGATGCGGATATGATTCTGAACAACAGTAACAATACGCACAAACAGTTATATGTAAATATATATATATTTGTATAAGGAAAATAAGCAAGTATCACAGCTTTTCCATAAAACCAAATTAACTGATAGATCTATGTATGTACGTGTATACATGTATACAGTAATATGAGTGTGGATAGGTACATATTTGAAATGTTCGAGTTTACTTTCATCATATATACGTAAAACATTCACAGGAATGATTTTAACTTGTAGATATATAATTTCAAATCTTTTTCTTCTATAAAATTATATTAACGGTATTTAAATATATAGTATATGTATTTATTTATGTAATTAGTATGTAACTAACTATCTAAATAAATATAAAGAAAGAGAATACAATTTAATGATTCATTTTCACAACATAAAATAATGTTTTATGTGTTATATACGTTTTCTATTAGAAAAATATATGACAAAAAAAGGAAGGAAAATTATATTTGTTTTTTTTTTAATCTTTTTTTTTCTTTTTATTCTAACTTTTTTTTATATGACTCTATAATTAATTAAGAAATAATAGTCACCGTAAAAATAGACTTTTGTAATACATATAACGAATACGACAATGTACAAGTAAATATGTACATACAATGATTTTTATAAGTTACCCTAGAATCAGAAAAGTTATAATGTAAATGATACTATGACAGTAACATAAATCTAAAAATTATATAGTTGAAAAGAAAAAAGAGATGTAGATATAAAGAGAAAGAAAGAAAGAAAAAAAAGATGAATACGTAAAAATAGCAGCAAAAATATAACAGAATTATATAGTCAGCGCCTTTAACATTTATGATATAAATACATGAAAAGTGTAGGTGTCCCATTACCATTCATATCATTGTAATCAATGAATCTACAACACGTTACTTGAACAAATAGATAAATAGATTGCCATATTTTATAAGTACAATAAACTTTATATGTATAGTTAAAATTATAGTTAAATCCGATTATACTTGTGAGATATATAAATATATGAATGAAAATATCTTCAAGCTAATTATGTAGTTTAAATTGAAATTTCAATTTTGATCAAAAAAGATTGATTACTTATATCTACTTGTTCATTGAAAAATAAATTGTGTACTTGTAAATGTAAAGGATTAACCAGAGAGAATGTGTAAGCTTAAATATCACTTTCAAATGATATGTTGATTAGGAGTTTAATCTTTGTTTTTTACTATCTATACTATACTCTATGGCGCTACAGTTGATCCAGAGTTTTAATCTACTCAAGTTAACTTCAGTTTTTGAAATTATTTTTGTGTCATACATCCATCTACAATTTTAAGCAGAATGCATAACTCTTAATTCATTCGTATGAAATGGCTCTCGTTCAAAACGGAGTGAAATTGACAACATTTCAACCCGAGACTTTTAAAGCCAGCACTGTATTAATATCGATCACTGATACTTGTGAAAGGATATGTTTTTTTTTACATTCATAAAGAAATTTTCGGTTAAAACAAGACCCATTTTTTAAAACAACGTAATGAACTGTTTTTTTTTTCGTGAATAATTAGATTGTAAGCATGTAATAAAAAGTTAAAATTCAGTTTTGCTATAATGACAAATATTTTCAATATCTTTTGAATATTCTCGATTTTTTAATATCAGCTATTTTTATGGATACTTTATTTTTTAATATCCACAAACATGATACGATATTTATATATGTATATGTATATCTACATTATGATATATTATGGATGTCAATTTAATTTTAAATTCTAACCATTTAATGTATGTAGGTAAATAACAAATTAACTAAAAACATTGAATATAAAACAAAAATAAAATGGGTGGGTGATTGAAATAAAAATATTAAAAGAAAACAAAAAATTATGCTAATGAGGTAAATGGAAAATGACAAATTAAAATTGCAATCAAGAATGGAAATTGACTTAAAATATAACTAATTACATGGAATGTTACACCATACAAAACACCTTATGTAGATATAACAAATCAAATTAGTATGTTGTATATAGTAGATACATATATACTTAATTATAAGATTAAAAAAATATATTAAGTATGCATTTTCATTTTTGTTTTTCTTGAAAATTTTGTTTTGCTACAAAAGTTCATTATTGAAAATTGCGCTTTTCTTGTTTATGTGTATTGAGAACACCTAACGAACCAAACTAAATCTAAAATATTAATTTATGTTTATGTATTTTTACTTTTTGTCTGAAGAGTGATATGAATTCTTAAAGTATAAAAAGTTTTTTTGACTACATCATTTACGTTAAAGAAAATATAACAATTTTCAAATATATTTTAAAAAGAAATAAATTATAATTGAATTAAATTACATTCAATGTTAAAATAATTTATTTTCAAAATTTATATTAGATATTCTTTGTTTTTTCTTCTGAGAATAAAAAAAAAAAAAACAAAGAAAAGAATTAAAAGCAAATTTAAATTGTAAGCATAATTTATATTTACCACGTTCCCTGCGATATTGATTGGGGCTCTCCATGGATCCACCAAATTGGCTAAAGGCATTATACGTCTCACCACGATTTTTAAACAATGCTATTTCTTTCGTTTTTTTTTTTTAAATTTTTATTTTATTTATTGTTGTTCAATTTTATATTGTTTTTGCTGCTAATATTTTCAGCTTTAAAATACACAGATTTAAATATTAATGTAAAAAAAAACAAAATAAAAAAAGTAGATATAAGTAAATGAACATATGTAAATATATGTAGAATTTATCTAAAAGATAGGTAGATAAAATACATATATTTATGGATAGATATATATGTATGTATATATAATATATGTAAATAAATAATGTATTACAATAACAAAATTGTAGTTAAAAGTAAAAATGTGATCCAGACGGAATATTATACTTTTTTTTAATTTGATATATTCTTGAGTATAAATCCTGTTGCTGCTGCTGCTATTGTTAATAATAATGAAGTGAAGACGATGATGATGATGATGACGATGGATGATAATAATAATAATAATAAAAATACTGTTGTTGTTGTTGCTGCTGCTAATGTTATTTTCTCGTTATGGCTGCATTCACATGCTAAAAGTGACAAACATTTAAGAAGAAAACGACAATGACAACGGCGACGATAAATGTTGATGATGAAGATGAGTTTAAGAACATCTACTTTTTTTTTTTATTGAAATCTTTTAATGCTTAGCACACCATAAAACACCGCAAAAAGCAAATATGTATGTATACACAAAAACAAAAAGAAAATAAAAAAGATATAAACTGAAGCACAAAAAAAAAAACAGTAAATAGATATGTGATGTTGTCTTATTAAAATTGAAAAATCTGTTTTTATTATTTTCCCTCACTTCTTCTTGTCTTTCCTTTTATTATCTTTTTTCTTTTTTTTTCAAATAAAAATTTGTTGATCTTCACGAAAAATAATACCAAAAGATATTCTTGAACAACGGAAATGATTAAAATAAAATTTAGAAAGAAAAAAAAAATATCTTAACTAAAAAACAAGCTTAAAAACAACAATTTTTTTTTATATTAATTCTAATTATTTTCTCTCCGATTTAATTGTTTATTTGCAAATAATCCTTTGTTCATTCTACTAATATGGAACTTTTTTTTTTCCTTTTTAGTTCTTAAAATGTTGACATATTTTTTCAATTTAATTTTAAACTAAAATCACAAATTATTTCTAAATATTTTAAATAATTTTGATTTTAATTACACTTAATGCACATTTATATAAAATTTTAATGTAAATTCTAAATAATTAACCATGTAAAAACCTTTCTTTCTTTTTTTTCAATTGTAAAAATTTATTTCCGGGAAAAAAAAAGTGTACTTATATACCAAAAATTTACATTTCACACCCACTAACAACGAATCAAGTTGATGAACTGACAAGAAAAGAATAGGAATTCTTCATGTTGACAGTTTTTCTTTTTCATTTTTTCCTATCTCTACTCTACATTTTGCAAATTCGAATTTCCATAAAAATGGGGTTACCACCGAAAAAACTTTTTTTTGTTCATTTATGAATTATCGGATAAGTAAAGTATAACAGTATTTATGATATTTAGTTTAATTTTGGAAGGTTCTTTAAAAAAAAAGGATCGAAATGTTTTACAATTCGTTGAGAATGCAAAAATTCTCTAAAATTTATCGGTTATAAGTGGCAACAGTTTGTAGTACAATTCAAAAACTGTTTACTGGCAGTTCTTTATTTCGAAATTTTAATATTATTTGACAAAAAGCACTATAGATGGAAAGTCAATCGTTAAAAAGACAAAAATTTGAAAATTTAGAACTTTTTCAACCATTAATCCCGATTTAAATTATGATCATGGACATTGGTGACTTTTTCCTATATTTTCATCTCATAATTCCTTCATTGTCCTAGTTTTGTTTCTTTCTCCAAGTCCAAGAAATTAACACACAATTCTTCTACAAAAGACGATACATTCTCACTATGTTTGAATAGTTTTTATTTTACTTTTAACATTCATTTTGTTGATTATAAAATTTATCTTATTCCTTAAAAAGTAAATTTCATTTAAAAGAAAATACATAAGAGAGAAAAAAATTTAACACATAGGTACATACAATAGTAAATTAATTTTAAGCTTGTAATGCAGCCTTTAATTCTGCTTTCTTTTTTTGTCTATCTGCTTTCTTTTGTTCTGGTGTTTTCTTTAAACCTTTCATTTTTCTTGTTTGTAATTTTCCAACATTTTGACGACCAACATGTACTCTACCATGTGTATTACCAAGTTCATCACGTGAAATATTCTTCTTTTTAGTAATTTTCAATTCTTTTGGTTGTTTTAATGATTGCTTATATAAATCATCAGATGCTATTTTTGTTCGACGTATTGAAAAATCAATTGATGGTCCAATTTCTGTTAATTCAATTCTTGGTGTTTTTTGTCCAGATTTTTTCAATAGAATTTTATATGAACGCATTAATATTGTCATATCTTCTGTACATGTAAAACTTAAACAATGTTCAATACCTTGAAGACGTATTGCTTCAATTTCGTCCCTTTGAAATGTATCAGTTAATAAATTTTTTAAACGTCTTAATTCTTCAGTTTGATTCCATTTTGGTCCATTAAATATTAAACATGGTTTAACACATGTACCAATTTTTTCATTTTTAAAATCATCTAAACTACGAAATTGTTTTATTCCTAATTCGATCATATCTAAAATTTCATGTTCATATAATCTACCAAGTACAAGATTATCTGGACGTTTTTTTGATGTTGAACCAAACATAAAAATTGCACAATCATTTTTCATTGTTAAACTACAAAAAAAAAAAAAAAATTAAATTTGTAATGGAGACAAAAAAAAATCATAAAGATTATTGTGGTTTAAATGCTTACAATTCAAGTGATGATGCATCCTCAAAAGGTGATATATCATTGTTTCTATTTAATACCTTGCATAGTGGCTTCTTTAGGTGGTAGAAATCTTTCATAGTTTTCTTTATTGCTCCAGAACATTTTCTTCCTTCGATGAATAGTGTATTTTTTGCTTGTTCATGAATCTGTGGCTCCCTTGCTAAAAGGACTTTTTTACCTTTCCGTGTTTTTGGTTTTCTAGAAGAGAAAAACTATTATTGACTGGACAAAAATGAAATGTATATAGGTATATGCAACTACCTTATCATCAACAACGGCATATTAAAAATTAATTATTTAAAAAACTAAAATTCAAATTTAAAATTACTTTTAAGCGCTAATAAATCAAAACGAAAAATACACGTGTCGTATCGTGCAATTGACATTTGACAGCCGACCGACAGTTAACAGGTAAACACAAGTGTTTTTTTTTTAAATTAGTGAAGTTGTTCACTATTCCAATTCTGGCTTTATTTAGTTGAAAATAGTATTGCCAGATATTTATTACGATAGATGATATAGTACAGAAAAATGTTATTGAATACTCGGCAAAATAATTTGTTTAAAAATTTTCTACGGACATTTTATATCCTGCTATATATTGTTTCATAGCTTTGTATTTGAAATCTTTTATTAATCTGTATAAATATTCTAATGAAGCTGTTTTTCTTTCATAAAAAATACCAAAACATTGAAAATTTTCTTCAATTTGATTAATTTTTGTTGAAATGGCAGTGCTATTAAAGCTTTTTGTTTTTCTCTATATAAGCTTTTTTTAATTGTGTTTAAAATTTAAAAACCATTGTAACCGTTATAGTGGTAAATAATTAAAAAATTATTATATTTTTTTTTTTAAATTAAGGTAATTTTTAAGAATAATTACGCGCACACACATACAAAATTACCATTGTTTATTTTCCTAATTTATATAAAATTGAAGATTTGAATTTAGTTTTCAAATCAAAAAATGTAGAATCAGAGCATGATTATGCATTAAAAATTAAAATACTTATGTACATCTAATCGCAAATCACGTTTATCTTTCAATATTTTCAAGGAGAAGAAAAAATAAAAGTGTAAAATGACGTAATTTTAATAAGTACTTAACAATAGTGAATAATTTGTTTTTTTTTTTTTTTTAATTTAATTTTTTTTTTTTATTGATAAGAATTTAAATTTAATAATTTCTTCTTTATTGGAAAGTGTCAAAGCGTGTTCAACGTTTCAATTATATTCTTGATTGATTTAACGTCTTATTTTAATTCTCATCTAGTTTACAAAATCAATCACACATGGTACTTGTGAGAAATCATGTGAATTTTTACATATGTTTTATTTTTTTTTTATTAATTTTTTTTTTTTTTTCAAAACGGCTTTTGATTTTCAAATGAAATCTTATCAGTCTCATATTGATATTGCTAGAAAATATTGAAACAAACAAAAACATGAGTGAGCATGTATTTAATTCATTTGATCAGTTATAAATTCTTATTACTCCAGACAAGCCACACATAAATTATCAACATTATTAAAATATTTCTGTTAATGTTGCAGCTACAGTTAATTTTCTGTTTATTATTAAAAAGTGATAACCTTTGATCTTGAAAAATTCAAAAATAATGGTAAAAAAAAAAAATAATATTAAATTCCGGCTTTAATTTTATTTAAATTTTGTGAAAAAAAAAAAATTTTCAATTGAGTTCTGGAAAAAGTTGTTGTTTGTGCGTGTTTATGTTTTTCTTTGTATTTAAATTTTCTTGTAATTTTAAAGAAATTTGTGAAATTTTTGTAGCTATTTTTTATTATTAAAACATGAGTGATTCAGAAAGTTCTTGTGGTTTAGAAATGATTTCATCTCGTCATCAACGAGAAACACAAAGTATGTATAACACATGGCTTGAAAAAAAAAAAAAAAAATGAGTGAAATTTAGAATTTTGTTAAAAAGTTCAGAAGATCTTATAATGTTATTTTTATTTATTTTTTTCTTCTGTTTATCTTTAAAGTTTAAAAAGATAAATAACCGGCCTTATATACATGATCAGAAAAATTTTAAATATGAAGCATGTGATTTTTAATATAAATATATTTTCAGGGAAACAATTACATGAAAGACGATTGGATGACCCAATTTTTAGTTCAATTGGGCAATTAGGCAAATGGCAATTTAAATTAATTTTTTATTTGTCATTAATGAAATTTCCTGCAACATTAATTGAAATTACTGGAAAATTTTTTATACCAACAACAATTAATGAAGAATTACATAATAATAATACACCACTAATAAAATCAATAGATTTACTTAATTTTGAACAAATTATTTTTGCAATTGGAGTTATTTTAGGATTTTTGGTTTTTGGAATTTCGGGTGATATGTAAAGATTTATTTATTTTGTTTTTATTTTTTTTAAAAAATTTAGAAAAAAAAAAAATAAATAACAATAATAATTTAAATTTGTATGTATATTTTCAGACATGGACGTAAACCATGCTTGACCATAGCTCTGTTAATTCAAGCAATTTCGAATATAATTTGTACTTGTATTCCTTTATCAATGATTTTTTATATATTTTATTTTATAGCGAATTTTTCAAGTGGTGGAGTTTTAATTTTAACGTAATTATATATTTTTTTTTTTTAGATATTATTTTTAAAACATGTTTAATTTTAAATTTATATTTGATTTTTTCTTTTTTAAATTTACAGATTAATTTTAGTTATGGAATTTGTTGGTCCACAACGAAAAGAATTAGTAATTGTTTTATTTTCTATACCAACAGGATTATCATATTTCATTTTTAGTACAGTTTCAAAATATACATTACAAAATTTCATATCAATTATGTCAGTTCCATTGATAATATTTTTATGTTTATTATTTTTAATACCTGAATCACCTCAATGGTTTTTTATGATGGGAAGTATTAATAGAACAACAGATATCCTTGTAAATGCTGCTAAACAAAATGAACTATCATATAATCATATTATGGATGTTATTATTGAAGCACAAAAACGTAAACAAACAACATTATTATCTTTATCATCAACATCATCATCAACAACAAAAACAACATCATCATTATTAGCTTCAAGAGGATTTTTAAATTTTATAAAAACAATATTTGAAAATAATAATTCAAAATTGAATATAAGATTATTTTGTTTTATAATAAATTGGATACTTATTGACCTTTATATGCATGGAGAACCATTAAGTATTTTTCTTAATTATAATGAAAATGATAATAATTTAAATATTGAAAATATTGATTATGATGATAATAATAATCTTTTTATTAAAATAACAATTTATGCAATATCATTTATAATTGGAATAATTATAAGTTATCCAATATTAAAATATTTTAATAATAAAATTTCAATAATATTTATAAATTTAATAATAACATTTTCAATACTTTTAACAATTATTATACCAAATAATTTAAAATGGATTAAAATTATTTTATCATTAATTGCAATTATAAATACTGGTACATTATATACATCATGTTATATTTATGCAATACAATTATTTAAAATACAATATCGTTGTACATATTTAGGATTATTAAATGCATTCGGAAGGATTGGTTCTATTTTAATACATTTTATATTAATTAAATTACAAAAACAATCTATACAATGGTATGCACCAGTTATTTATGGTTTAATATGTATTATAACAAATGCAATGATTTTATGTTCACCAGATACAAATACAATATATAAAAAATTTAATATAACAACAACAACAACAACAAAAACAACAAATAATAATAAAAATAATAAAATGAATTTATTAAATGAAGTTGAAGGAAATTTATAATAATAATTCATAAAATAAATATTTAAAAAAAAAAAAAAACGAAGTCGATATGAAAAATATTCTGTGATGTAAAAACATATTTATTTAAGAATAAAAAAAAAAAATAAATAAAAAATAAAAAATAAGTACATAATATAAAAATACGGAATTTCATTTATTTAATATTTTACATGCACAGTAAATAATAAAATATATATATTTCATTTTTAAAATATGTAAATAATTTTCCAGATAAAAAAAAAATAGATATGAATAATTAGAAAAAAAAAAACAACAAAACAGATTGAAACTAAGCAACGCTATTTATTACCTGTTCACCTTATTAATTTATTTAAAAAGTAAATTTTTATTTTATTTATTTGAAAATTTAATTTTTAATTATCATATGAAAATTATAATATATGTAAGTATAGAAATATGCATTATATAAAAAATAAAATTAATTATAAGGAAAAATGTTACAATAATTTATGGATTTTTTTGTTGTTGTTTTGTTTAACAAAATTTAAATAGAACTTTTATATTAGATTCTAATTGATAAATTTAATTACTTGTATGGTACAATAAAAATTAAATAGCAAAAAAAAAATTTTGTCATTATTTCGATTATAGTAATTAATACATAGATTTTAAAAGAGGTAAGCATAAACATAAATTTTGTTTTTTTTTCTACTTTTTTCATATTTTTAATTTTTTTTTTTAATTTTCTTGTATTTTTTTGCATTTAAATTTTAATAAACACTTTTTTTTTTTAATTTCCCAGTAATATTATTTGTATTTAGGAAAACAATTTTATTATTAACTAAAAATTTATTACTTACAACTTCTATACAAGTAAAAAAAAAAATAAAATAAAATAAAAAACTTAGCTATTTTTAGAAAATTATGAACAGTTTTTTTCATCATCAATGACGCAAGTTATATTTGAAATTTCTCATTGAATTTTCCGTTACTTTTTTACAAATATATTTTTAAAATGTTTAACAATATTTTAAAAATTAGAATTCAAATCTAAATTGAATTCATTTTACGTCAGAGTAGTTTGAAGTAGTATATTTCACATTTTAACTATGGTAATTCCATTTATATTGGTCCAATTTAAAATTTAAATTTCTTAAAGAAAATTCCAAAATATTTCATTTAAGTTTTATATGAATTTTTTGTTTAAAAAAAATTTCTAAAAATCATATTCCATGTATTCGGTTTAAGGTCTCATTTGCTTTGAATTAATTACAATCCTTTATATTAAGATATAGGAACGAGTATATTATAATTTTTCCTTTTATTTTAATTTAAATTTCCAATTGACTACACACGAATGAATACCTTTTATGCTTTAAAATTGATTTTATATTCACACATGATATGCAATTTTTGTGTGTATGCTTATGTTTGTATGTGTGTATATATATATATTTTTTTTTTTCAAAATTCAATGTAATTGTATCACATCGCGCAAGTTTACATATTAAAATATCTAAAACCCATTAAAATCATTTCACATTTTTAGTAAAACATACATATATTCTAATTATTATTTGTCTATGATATCGTTCTAGGTGCATTTATAAAACAGTGATTTCTGTATTTGTACATACACATACATAAACCGCCATCACAGTATGTTTTTCAACCCTATTTTTTTTTAATTGAATGACACTTTACAAACGATATGAAACTGTTTCTAACAACATCATCATCATCCTCTTAACTTTAAGCATATGTAGCGAAGTTCTTTTATATACCTATATACATTTGATAAAAATTTTAGTAGGCATATTTACATATATGTATCCATCGTCAACCACCACCCATTATCACTAATAAATTTATATATAGAATATGTTGGTTTCTAACATTTTTGTTGTACAATATGCAAAATATCTATGTAGGTATAAATCTCTGTATATTCATATGTTTATTTTGTTTGATGCTTTTTAAAGGTAGCTTCTATGTATTTTAACCAACTTTTTGATTTGTTTATATTTTTATTTTCTATTTCTTTTATCATTATTTAAAAAAAAAAAACAACAAAAAAAAAAACACAAAAAACAAAAACAATTTTACAAACTCAATTTCATTTTTAAATGACACATCATATGAGATACACTGTGAAAGACAAAAACAACAAACTTTAATATATTATCACATTTCTTCATTCATTCATTCAAAATGAATTTATAAAAATAAAAAAATAAAAAATAAAAATACATATAGTCTACTACAAAGTTAAACCAAAATGATTTTGTGGTTAGTATGGTAACGGACACGTTTCAGACGATATATTAGATATTATTAAAGAGCGATAAGCAAAATCTAAATTACATATTTGTGTGTTTCTGCTTAATTAATTTAATCGTTTTTTTTTTTTTTTTTTAAATTTTAAAAAGAAGATTCATTTGAACAACATAGTTGTTTTTTTGTTTTTAATTCAGGAAAAAGAAAAAAGGAAATTTAAATAAACTGTGTGTTAAATTTTGATTTTATCATTTTTATCTGTTTCTTTAGTGATATTCTTTAAATTATTATTATTTTGTTATCGAAAAAGTATCTGATTTGTTTTTCTTTTTTTTATTGTTTTTTTTTATTCAGAAATAATTTGCATTTTAAATGAAACAAAAAAAAATAATTAATTATACATATGTAGGTATAGAAAGATTTTTTATGTAATTTAACTTGACAAAGCAAAACTAATCGATTTCATATTTTCAATTTTTTTTATTCAAAAAGTTTTTTTAAATTGAAAAAAAAAAAAATAATAAAAATAAAGAATTCAAATATCTGGTGTCGTTGCATTCTGTTTTCTTTTAAATTATGAAAAAGTGCCAGCTAAAGTTCATAAAAAAAATATTATTGTTAAAACTGTGATATTTTACTTTGTTTTTTTTTTAAATATCCTAAAATATCCTATGTGCATTCATTTACATGAATAATTCGAATAATAACATTTTGACCAAAAACAATTTACTACTATTACCACAAACAACATAGATATGTACATATGTATATTGATATGTATCTATTTTATTTGTGATATTACCACTTTTTTGTAACACGGATATAGTACATTGCTATTTTTGTTTTGGTGTATCTAAATTTTATTTGAATTTAATTTTTTTTTTTTTTTTTGAGTAATACAGTTAAAACGTTACATGTGAAAATACTTATTTCTATTTAAAAAAAGAAGTAAAAAAAAATACTATAAACAAAATCTAAAATTATATAGGTACATATAATGTTTTTGCATACGTTGTATTGAAGCATAGTTTGTGGTTAAAGTGGTGCAATTTATTAAATGATTTTTTTTTTTTTTGTATAATTTGAATTTTAAAATTCTTTTTTAGTTAGTTTTTTTTTATTTGTTCATTATGCATTTTTATTATCAAAAAAAAAAAATAAATAAATAATAATAAAAAAAAAAAATAAAAAATAAAATCAATTTATTATTGTGAAAATTTTATTAAGTGTATTTTTTGATACGCAAAAATTGAATAGTTTTATTTTTATTTTCAAAAAAAAAAAAAAACAACATAATAATAATAACAATGACATAACATTTTTCATTAATAAAATATTAATTACATATATGTGTAGATGTACCTATGAATTTGAGCAATATTAAACAGAATACATGAATATTTTATAAATAGATACTTATACTAATTTATATATGTATGTACAATATAAAATATTAAAATTCTTATTATTTGTTGTTTTTTTTTTTTTCAACATAATTTGCATTCAAATCATGTTTAAAGAATTGTCTTTATTTTTTTTCTTATATTTTACAATTATTAACTATTAAAAATTTAGTCATTCTTTTATAAATTTTTCTAATGTAATGAATATTTAAAATTTAAAAATAAATTTTTTAAACACTATTTATTATAATTTTAAAGGAGTATAAAAAAAAAATGTTAGCATAACATAATAATAAATAAACATAAATTTTATAATGATTAATTAACAATTAAGTGCACGTATTTAAAATTCATTATATTATATTATGTACATACGTATTATATACTTATATGTATGTATCTATTGTATTATATATTTTTTTTTTTTACTGAAGGATTACAACTTTTATTGTATAACTTTAATAAATTACTATATTTTACGTCAAATGGAGAATTGATAAAGAAAATACTTTTAAAATGTTTGACCTAAATTTTATGGCGGTACCTTTTAAAGTGCAAATATTTTATTTTTCAATTAAATTACATTACATACAATTTTTAATTTATTATATATATTTTTTCTTTTTTTTCGTAAATGCTTAGATACTTACTTTTTAACATGAAAAAAAAAAAAAAAAATTTCAGATAATTTTTTTCAATATTTTTATCTTTATCAATGTCAATGACCTTCTCCTCTTAAATTTTAAAATAAAAAATAATTGAAAAATTATTATTTTATCTAATCTAGGGGTAAAATAATTTTTTTTTTTTATGTATGTAACCAATCAAAGTATCGCTATTAGAGACACGAGTTTAAAAATTTAAAAATTCCAATTTTTCTTATTCATGATATTATACACACCTCCTCGTATACAAACATATACGTACATATTATGTATAAGAATATAAACGGATATACAACAGTCATTAATTTAAAAAAAAAAAATAATAATAATAATAATTTTTTTCAATTACATATTTTAAAAATATTTGTTTTCATTTTTTGTTACATTCACATTGTAAAAAGTTTGTGCACGAGTTAAAAAATACATATTTTATTTTTTTTTACGCATACATAAGTGGCTATGTGTTCTTGGAATTTTTGCAAAAAAAAAAAAAAAAAAAATCATAAGAGAGGGTGCGTGTAGAAAGAAAATATTAGGAAAAAAAATTTTTGTTACATTTGGCTATTTGCTTTCATATAAATATTAGGAGTATCATTTATAAAATTAAGATGTAAAAATGTTTCAAGTAAAAAGAAAATCACCATACTACTCAATGTTTTTTTTTTTTTTGTTTCAACAAATAAAATGAAATATAATCAAAATATTCGCATAAATTATGAATTAAAATATTTTAAACAGGTTTATTAAACTTTAAATTTGAAAAAAAAATAAAAACAAAATCCTTATTGTGTGTTTGATATTTAGTGTGTGTGTTTTTTTTTGTTCATTTATCGTGTTGTAGAAAAAAAAAACAAGTGTTTTATTATACAATAATTTGAAAAAATCATATTTTGTATTTGTTTTTTTTTTTTTAATTTTTTTTATTTTTAGAAAAGTTTATATTATTTTTATTATTATAATTTTCTTGTTTGTTCGTTAATTTATCTAAAATTAAACGTTATTTAAATATACAAATTTATTACAAACACCGAAATAACAATAACAATTTTTTATTTTTCAATTACGTTGTATAAAGTTCATAATTGTTTTTAAATGCAAATATTAAATTTAACCTTTAATTCAAGTCAAAGTTTATGAGTTCAATTTCAATATTTATTGAATTAAGAATTTAAAAGAAAGTATTCTATATTTTTATATTTCTATACATTCGAATTTTTTTTACGGTTTTTGTGTAAAATTTAGTTGTGAAAAGCTAGAATATTTGTAACATAACATGACACTTTTTGCATGAACTGTATTATTGGGAGTAACAATTTAAAATTTGCCTTATGGGATTATTTGAAAAGTACGTTTACATTACAATGGAAAACCTTTTAGAAATTAAAAGTACCTACTAGTAGTAAAAATTGACATAAAAAGTTTTTGTAGCATTTTACAATAAAAATTGAAAAAATTTCCTATACGATACTTGAACCGAAAGTAGGCACATCATTTGAAATAAAGGAGCTAATGAACACTTTTCTTTAATTTTGTTAAACTACAAGATATAGATAATATTTGAAAAATGCATTTTGAATGAAAACTTATATACATAATTGCATAATTAATTTGCAATTAAGAAAAAGAAAATTCACACTTTAAAAAAGGTGTGAAATTATTTGTCTTCAAAACTTATTAAATATATTTGAATTTTCAATTATTCTATTTATATTTCTAATTTTAATATTGCAATTTCTATTCAATTATTTCTTACTAAAATTAAATTAAAAATTATGCGAATGTAATGTTAATATTTGTTTATAAAATTTCACAGGTTTGTTTATTAATGAATTGAAAAAAAAAACAGACGAACAAATAAGCTACAAAAATAAAAAATAAAAAATAAAATTTGAACAAAATAGTGAAAATAAAACTGGAAAAAAAAATATATTTAAAATGTAAATACAGCATGTGGAAAAATATTCTAGAAAAAGTTTTGAATTGTTTAAAAAAAATTAAGAATATAAAATAGTGTTTGTTTTTGTTTGTTTTAAATTTAGTGGTTTTAAAATATATCAAAAATGTAAAAATGTAAAAAAATAATTTGAAATTTTCAAAACATATAATTTTAAAAGAAAATAAAATAAATATAAAATATTACAAAAAAAATTAAAAGTTCGTGAAATAATTGGGAAAAAATTAGAAAAATCTAAAATGGAATCAAACACAAATAGCATGGAAATTATGAATCTTCTTGGAGATCAAAAGGATTACACCATATTAAATGGAAATTCAAAATATAAAAATAATTTTAAATATAATAATGGTGAGTATATGAAATTATTATTTGTTTTTTTTTTTAAAGATATTAAAGAATATTGAGGGAAAAACTTCAAGTTTTTTTTTTGTCAAATCTTTTACGTTAAAAAACACTAAAATAGATTTACAAACAATCTTAAACATTTATCTTTTATTTTATTACAATCTTTTGGCAAAATTAAATGAAATTGTTCAAGATAGACATAAATACTAGAAATTTGTTTTATAAAATCTTTAATGGTTTGTTTTTTAACCGAATTGTTTATATAAATTTGAAAAGTTTCAATCGCCTAAAATAAACGAGTTATTGAATATGTGAAGTTATCTTCTACATTCAAAATTCCAGCTAAAAAAAATAAAATAAAACTTCTGTTCAACTTAATAAAAATGAATTTTTGATTAAAATTGGACAATTCTTGATTAACTTAAAAGGGGAACTGTAAATTAAAAAAAAAAAAACAAAATTCAAATATGTACATTTATTTATTTTATAATCTTGAATAATTTTCAAAAATTAAGTACCTATCAAGATCATATACCCGTCGTATTTTACATTGAATTTTATAGTTTTAATAAAATATTATCATCATATATGTAAATATGAGAGCCCTTGATAGGTTTTTAAGCGAATAAAAATAAATTATAATGCCCCTTAATTTACTCTGTATGAAATTTCATCCTTGTTGTTATTTTATTTTGTTTTTTTTTTCTTCTTCTTCAACTACTTCAAACAAAATTATGTATATTGTTTATTTTTGCATACCATCATCATCATCATAAGTTAATTGAAATTAAGAGGAATTAGGAAAAGAAAATTTCAAGTAGATATATGTAAAGTTATAATATCTGAAGATTGTATATTTATGTACATATGTACATATATGTTTAATGATATTTTCTTAGAATTACAATAATGAAATTATTTTATAAAAGTACATACTTCAATATGTATTTTGCCTGTCTAGTTGATGTATCATCATTTTGTTTTATATGATATAATATTTTAAATTTGCTCATTCGTAATTGAATAATTCGTTGATAACACCACCACCGTAGTGTGTTATAGAATTATTATTCTGTTAACAATGACATATATACATATATGTATGTATGTATAAGTCATCCATTAAATTGTATCTACTTACTTTAAAAAATTATTTTAAAATGAATACATCAGATTTTAAGTAATTGTCATATATATACAAGATAATGTTGATAAGTTGATTCATTTTGTTATCCATCCGTATTCATCCAATCTACAATATGCCACTGCCCTAATATTATTATCAATTATCATAAAATTTATGTAAAAAACAAAAAAAAAACCCATGCAAAAAATTGTGATCTTGATAATCATAATGCATTTGTTTTTTACATTATTATACAGTTTGTTTTAAAAGTTGTAATGGAATTTTTTTGCTTGAAAAAAAAACTGTCTAATTTTATTTAAAAAATTTGTTTTTTCATACCAACTTATACGTACATTATATAATAGGCAAATATGTATGTACATATATCATACATATATTCTCTTCGCAATCGTATTCATATATGTATGTATTTTATGTATGAACAAAAAAAAATTGAATGATGAGAACGATAATCGTATATAACGCTTAAACAAATAATAATATTTATAAAAACAATAAACGGCGTCAACTTTGATTAATTTATTTTTTATTATTCCCTATAGATTTACACTGTCCATTCATTTATTTTATCTAGAAAATATAAATGTATCTTTACAATATATACCTACTCGTATTATAACAAGATATATGTATACATATCTTGTATCTTATAACTTGCACGAGCATATTAACTTTTTGATTTTCATGTCAATATAAATTTTCCAAAGAATGTGCCACACTATTAATCTTTTTTAACAAACAATAAAAATATATAACAAAAATATTTAGCCTTCAATTTGTTTAAAGTAAATTTTTTTTTTTTTTAACTCTCATATTAGTTATACAACATCGAAAAAGATATTCTCAAAGTATAAGGAAGAAAAAAAAAACATTTACACGTGATCATATTATTGTTATTAATTTTTTTTTTTTTTTTGTATCTTGTTTTTCATACATATACCTGTGTACAGCTAATATACGAAATTTTTTATCTACTTATTCAATAATTTTTTTTTTTTTTAGAAACTATATGATATTTTAATTAAACAACACCATAAAAATAATCTAATAAATTTCCTGATGAATATAATATATACACGTATTTATTTAGTATGTAATATGTGTCTAATAAGAAAATTAATTATGTACAATACAAGTATGTACAGTACATACATATAATGTATGCATTAAAATCTATCTGTGGTTGATCGTATATCATAGAAAATTTCATTATACATATAAACAAAATTTCAGAGAAATTTCAAAAATATAGATAATATGGTATTTAATATAATTTATTTTGCAAACATGGATGCATATACATAATAATGTATATAAAATTATAATATGTATTAAACATTGTAACCAAAATGTTGATGAAGATATGGTTTAGCATATCATGTGAATTCACTATGTAAATCTAAAATTTATTTCATTTTCATATACGTAGGTACATATGTATGTATTTATTATTAATTTTGTTGGAATTTCATGAAAATTTTAACTTTAATTTCATTTTATATTCTGTCGAAAGCCCTTAAATTTTCTGTAACTTTTATACGGTTTTATCCATGAATTAATTGATTTTATTATCAAATTATGACCATGACCTAAGTTGACTCTTATTAATATAAGAACAACATAGGATAATATAGCATTGTATCATCAGACAAGATACATACATATATGTAGGTATATACTTATGTATATATATTTTGTTTCTTTTAAATTATATCTACATATAGTATATATGTATATAAATATGATTTTAACACTCTATAATGTCTTAATAAATCTGTGTTTTTCTTTTTTCCTCTTAACCTTTTAGAAAATGAAAACTTCAATATAAAATCCTTTTAAACGATTATTATAGATTACATTTCCTTGTAGTATTTAATATATATTTCCTTCGTATATAATATGTATGTACATAAAATTGTTTACAAATTTACATTTATTTTATAGATATACAGTAGGTGTATTAATTTTATTATGAATATTATCATATTATTACGTATGTACGTACTTATTATATTGATGTAAAAGAATAAAATCATAACAACAATGAAGGCCGAGGTCATTAAAATTGTATATATGTACATACATGTCAGGCATTTGTAGATTTAAAAAGGATTTTCAAGTGGTTAATAATCCTTTGTGGTATTAAGTTGAAATATTTTGTGTTTGAAGTTATCAACAAGAGCACTTGTGGTAACAATAAGTTAATACAAATTGTATTATATAATGTATATACATATACATACATATTTACAAATAATATTTAAAATTTAATAGTAAGCTATAATGGTATCTGAAGGTAGCACATTTACAAGAGATGTTTTTTAAAGTGGTTGTTTTAAAAAATTAATAATTCAAAAAAAAAAAAAAAAATCCACAGACAAATTCTTTGAATTTCAAATTAAATATTTATGAAAAGAAGAAGAAGAAGAAAAAAAATACAGAAACAATAGAAAGGAAAAAAAAAACCAACTAAAGTTATTGTTTTTGAATTTAATGTAAAATCTCTTTTATTTACACATGAAAAAACTTATTATACGGTACTTATTTTAATTAAAAATTTAATTTTTTTGAAATTTAAGATAATTTCTAAGAAGGATGAAAAATTGAAAAGCTTTAATTTAAAATAAAAAACATTAATTTAATATTTAATGTTTTTTTTTTTTAGTGAATCATTTAATTTGAAAATATTTAGATTGTTTAGGATGAGTTTATTATAATTTTAATGTTTTGTGAATTTATCTGTTGATGCAAGAAATTTTCAAATAAATTATTGTTCTAATTTCGTTACTTTCATTTGACATCATTATTTTTCTGGTTAATCATTTAGCTGTGATCAACGAATATAATTGTCAAATAAATGAAAATATCTTGCATTATGACAAGTACCTATAGGTATATTTCACAAAAAAAAAAAAAAAAAAAAATTTATTAAAACAGCTGCATATTCTGTATTCGACGAATTTACTCGTCATATCGCTTAATTTTTGTAACATAAATTTAGTGCATACATTTAAAAGATATCAATACAGCTAACTAGTTATGTAATATGCAATTACTTTATCTATAGCTACTTTTTAACATTTATTTTTAATTTAAATTTCTCCGCATAAAATACAATTAAAAATAATAATTTTATCTTTATATCATAAACCTAATCAATATTATTTAAAATCAATCAATTTATATAAATTTGCATTGTAATTTATGAATTACATTCATATACAATATTGCATTTTACTATTTTCTACAATATGTATAATTTAAGTAACTATATAAGTATAATAAATGTATATATGTATGTACATACATACATATATATTATATGACAATTCACACATATGTGCATACATATAATATGTATCTTGTTAAATTCAACGTGAAAATAAATTACATCGTGAATAAATTTCAAATGTTAGTGCAATCAATTATAAGAGATTATTCATGCCACTGTTCATTTTATTTTGTAAATAAATAGCTACATATGTACAAACATATACGTATGTATAGTATGTATATATCTTTTAAAATATATACATAGCTATGTACATTGTTATATTGTGCATATAACAATAAATCGAGTGCATTACAATGCATGCATATTATATGCGGATGATAAATGTGCATTTAAATATTGAAAGTTTACAATTTATTACATGTTTGATTTTTTTCTTATTATTATCTTTTTTTTTTTTTTTAGATTTTAAAATCTTGTGAAAAATGTATTTTATTTTAACTTTTTGTAATTGTCATAAGTAACCAAGTGATATTTAGAAAAGTTCAATATGAAGCTTTTGTAGTAATTATTGAAGTCGTTTACATATTTTGAAATCACAACGTATAACAGAAAATTTATTTTCTAACATTTTTTTTTTTTCACTTTTAACATTTAAAATAAAAATTTACTTGATTTTAATAATGTGCTCAATTCTTTTGGCACTATTGTAACTCAAACGACTTATAGAAGGACATTTGAATATGATTTTTTTTTAATTAAGCCATAAATTATTTTTTTTTAAAAAAAAATGTCTTCCTGGTTATGCAAAGTTAAAAGCTTAAAGATTAGTGTTTACAGGAATTATAAACAAAATTCAGAATTTTTTATGAAACGAAAATAAAAGGATATTTATGAAATTGTCAGCACAAATACACATTTTAATAGAAAAATAACACATTTTCCACTAAAATTTGCTTTAAAATCATTATGAGATATTTTTAAAAAGGATTCTCTTTAACTTTGTAGATTAGTTTTTTACTTCTTTCTTTCATTTTTCTGTTGAAAAAAAAATTAATTTTCAACACTTTTTTTCTTCAAATCTTATTAAATTAATTATATAAAATCACGTGTAAATATGACAAGCATATTACTTAAGTATTTTTTTTTTTTTATATTTTTGTAGTGGTCATTACCTTTCTAATAAGTGTTTCTGCATGATATACCTATGAAGATAAAAATACAAGTGTTTAAAATTAATCACGTTTTTAATTTACGATTTTTCGGTTATTTTTTTTTTCCAGTTGATTCTCTTTAAAGTTGACACAAACAAAAAAACAAAAAAAAAAAATTAAAAACATACAAAAAAAAAAAAGAATTAACGTTTGATAAGCACAAATTTATTGATAATTTTCTATGCTTGTGATAGCAGTAATTTTATGAATATAAGTACATTTTTGTAATCAACTGTAATTTTACCGGCATTTTAAATATTCTAAATATTGAAACTCTGACATATGTGTATGTATGTATATAAATGTGTATATGTATATCTTTTATACGTTTTTTCTCTTATCAATTTCAGAGATGTATGTACCTTTAGGTATGTATGTATTTCTAGTTCACAATGTATTTTTTTTTTTTTTTTTTTTTTTAAAAAAACATGATATGGTATATGAAAAATGAAAAACACGTGAAAAATTCTCTCATTTTTGCTCAGCATTTTTTTGTTTGTTTGTTTCATTCAAAGATATATTTTATACGTAAAATTTTTTTATTGTAGATAAACTTTTAGTTTTAAACATTTTCAAAGAATATACTCGTATATGAACATTTATATTATAATATTATTTATTTTTTTTTTACTATTTTACTGTATCGTGTACATCAATAAAGTGTAAGTACAAATTGTACACATTTTCTCAATTTAAATTGATGTACAATACACACAGTTGCTTCTCTTTCATCCGGAAGCTTATCATTTTTAGTTGCTTTGCAAATACAAACAAACTGAAAAGCTCTTTTTTATATTCTAAAAATAAAAAATAAAAAAAAATAATATATATGTATATCCCAACCCACCACCCCCAATAAACTTGAACGTATACCGTATGGTATATAAGCACATAAAAGAAGAAAATAATCATTTTATTTCTAGTTAGCAGATACACTAGTAGTAGGATACTATAAAACACGTTGATCTGAACGTGGATAATGAACTTCTATAACAGACAGTCAGAAGTCCTTTAACATTTGATCGAATCGGATGTTTGTCTTTGTCCTTTTTTTTTTTTTTAAATAAAAAAAAAGGATATAAATAAAAAAAAATATTTTTTTTTTTGTTGTTTAAAAATAATCAATTCGCATCGTATCATTCGTAAACTTAAAAGAAAAAAAAATTTGAAAATTGAGTATGTACACTGTGTATTTTCTTAAATAAAAACAACTTTTGATTTTATTGTTTATAATTTTTGTTGTATTAGAATGATATGATATTGTTGTTTCTTATTTTTTTTTTTTTTGCCATAATATATAAAGAAAATATAACAGTTCCATTGGGATCAGTTCCTCTTTAGATTCGGTCATGTTAAAATGCGTGCGTGAATTTTAAATATAAATTTTTTTTTTTATATGTATTTTTGTTTGTTTGTTAATTGTGTCTAACGATAAACAATTTTTTGATATAATTAAATCATTTTCGAATAAATCTATTCTTTTTTTTTTCTCTCTCTTTTTAATGTATCTTTGTGGTTTTTGGATGCTTTTCAATTAAAATAAAAACAAAAATTTTTATCATATTTAAGATAATTTTAATTTAAACAATTATATGTGTGTTCTTGTTGAAAATAACATGTGAGAAAAAAAGTATGTATATTTTGATTGGTTTTTGATCCTTAATAAAAGAATGATATATTATAGTTTATGAAAAGTGAATTTATAAAGGAGGAAAAAAAAATCAAATGAAGTGAAAGAAATTTTTTAGAAAAAAAAAAAAAAGAATAAATAGAAATTAAAAAAAAAAAAAATTATTGTGGCATATTGCCAGGAAAGTATAAAAAAAATAAATGTTGTTGAAATAATAAAGAAAAAAAATATACATACATATATTGAATAAGGTGAATGGATTTTAGGTGAGATAATAACATAAGTTTAGTAAATTTCAATCTGTTGTTGTTTTCTTAATTTTTTTTTCTCTTTTAAATTGAAAATAAATTTCATAATGTTTTTGTTTACATTAATTTTTTTTTTTTCTAAATAGAAACAAGAAAAAAAAAAGAATTGTTTTCAGTGAAGATGAATTGAAAAAGAAAAATTGTTTTCATTAAAAGTCTCAAAAATATAAATATGTATAAATTGATTTTATAAATATACAAAAAGTATCTATAGAGTACCTTTTATCATAATATACAATGAAGATTGTTGCAAAAATAACAACCCTGAGGACAAGGTGATTGTAGTGCAAGTAGCAAATCAATAAAATTTTATTTTATTTTTGCTTCAATCTACTCTGATGTTATACTTTTAATGTGTGTATGGGATACTATTATATACTTATATTATACTACATCTAATAAAAAGTTAGATGTTTATTAAAGTATCTCTTCTGACGTTTTATTATGTTATCTAGGAAATATAAAATAATGTTAAATGTACGTGCAGTAAGTACCTGATAACGTTTCAAAATGTTCTTATAGTAGGTGATTCAATGACCATCATCATATAGAAAATTGAACTACATACATAAATCTATACATAGTTAATAGTATGATATAATCAAATATATCGATGTAGATACGATATACATTTGTGTTTTTCTTTTTTTTTACTATTTTTTTTAAATACAAATATCTTTATTCATTTCTCATATAATGTTGAAATAATATCAAACTTTATTTAGTTGCATACAAGAATTAGCATATGTATAAGAAAAGTTATCTAATTTATGTAGATAGTAAGTAAGATGGTAATCGCGCCTTTTCAGACCACCACCGTATTGTAGCAACAACCAAAAAATATATTAAACTGGATGATATATATTTCTATGCCAAGCACATACATATATTATTTGAAAAGTTTTTCTTTTTTGTTTTATATTTTCTTTTCTTGTATCGAAAGAGTCTTATACTGAATTAATTGAAAGGTGTCATTATTATTTTCATTCTGTTTCTTGGTTTCTTATTTTTGAGAAGAAAAACAAAATTTAGGCAAGAGAAAAAATAAAACTTTAATAACCGGACATTTAAATATCTTTAAAGGAAATAGAATACAACTTGTATATAGGTAATAGGACTTCAGAATTTATGATATACAAAATATCCTTGTTCTATGTATAAGCAGAACAACAGATTTTTTTTTTTAATTTATCTGCATTAAATTTAATGTTGTAATACAAGAACTTTAGAAGTAAAAAAGTTACACATTCTAAAACAAAATCTATAAGTATATGTAACATAAAAAAGTGAAAGACAATATTGCACTAAAAATTTTATTCTCTTACAAAAATTTGAAGAAAAAAAAAAATGTAAAAGTTTAGAAAAGAACCTATAAGATTCACTAAAACCATTTTGATCTTTTAGATTGTGCAAAACTAAATAAATTGATTAATAGTAATCATGATATTTGGATTTCAACATTTTTTTTTTTTTTTTTTTCAAATTGTTTCGACTTCAATAAGTATTCAATAAATCTAATGAAACATCCTGTGAGAAATTTGTTAATTAAAAAAAAAAAAAAAAATTGAAAATATTTTATTACATAAGATGAGACTTTTATATTTTAATTTAAGTACATATTTAAGAAAAAAAAAAAACAACATAAAAATGATTTAATTAATTTAAAATTAAAAAATTTCTTTTTTAATTAAAAAGTTTCTAGTTTGAATTTTTATTTTTATTTTTTAATGATAAATAAATCGCTTTATATTCCAATTGAAGATCTATCAAAGATTTAAAATAACATAATAATAAATAAAATATGAAGTTCCTAATACAATTTTTCATATACATATCCGTATGTATGTATTCAATCAAAATATTTTATGATCTATATAAGTAGTATGTCACCTTTTTTTTTTTTTTAGTGATTATTAAAAAAAAAAAACTTATCTTTTCTATAGAATTTTTCTCATCATTTTTTTTCCTTTTATTATAATTTTTTTCATCTTAATTTTATTTTTTTATTTTTTATTATTAAAGTAAATTGATGATTTTTATTTAACTTCTATTGAAAAAAAAAAAAAAAGAAATTTCTTAAAATACTACTACTACCTCTACAATAAACTTTTACATAACTAACTTGTGCTTTAGATTGATTCTTCCTGTTTAATGATTTTTTATTGACCTTATGATATAAAAACAGGTAAAATTGTATGTATATACTAACGTATCGATAAAGGTATACAGATACTTATGTAATATGTATGTATGTATGTATATATACATATTTTTAATCATTATTCGATACAGATAAATTGGATTGGAAGTGACGTTTAAACAGCATCCGATTTATTATGAATATACTATATTCACTTAACTTTTTATTTTTTATACGTTTCTTTATTATTTTTCTTTTTTTCTTTCTTTTTATCTCTTTTTTATTTTTTTCTTTTTCAAAGTAATAAAATAATATACTGTATTTATAATTATATTTCATATATAATACAAACACGCGTCCGTTTATTCTGTCGATTTGATTGAAATAATAATAAGATTTTTTCCTGTTTTTCTTCTACTTTATTTCACTTTCAATATTATTTTCTAAATAAAATATATTAGGAAAATTTTATTATATATTATTTGTATATATGTATACAATATAAGGATATTATATTAGCAAGGACATGAATAGAAACGTAATTTCAAATACGTGATTGTCTTATAATAATAATAACCTCGAACAAATATTGAAAACAAAGAAAGAAAAGAAAAAAACAAATAGTATAAAGTAAATAGATAAATAAAATAATTGAGAAATATTGAATACAATAGAATTTAAAAGGAATATTCATACTTGAATTTCAGATTTAAATACAGAATTTAACTTTATTCCTGATTAAGAAATTTCCAAATTTAATTAACGATTCTCACTATTTTTCATTCAACGGATTTGAAATTTTTAAAACAAAATTAGATTTTCTTTTGTTATTTTTTGAAATTTTCAAAATTATTTTGATAAAAATTAAACATTTTAAATTTACACATAATTATTGAAAAAAAAAAAAAAGGATTTACGATATAATTTATGGAGAATGACATTTATTTCGAATATTTTATTTAAACAGAATTTTTTTCCTACAGGATCGCCTTTTATTAAGGATTTTTTTTTTTCCTTTGTAATAATTTTGTTTTTGTAAATATATTTTTTACAAATTGAATTATTTTCATTTAAATATCCTTAATTGTAAAGATATTTATCCTTTTTTTTTCATTATTCCACGTTTTTTTAAATATTTTTCATTAGATTTTCATTACAAAAAACCAAATGAACATAAAAAACGCATTTACTAACATAAATTCTAAATGCGAATAATGGCATATATGTACAATGTACATATGTACAAAGTACAATGTACATGTTAAAGGATTTTTTAAAATGTATGTACTACATGTTTTTAAACTTGAAAGAAAAAAAGTAAATAAAACAAAACATTGTACTAGAAATTACATTTTAATACAAGATAAAAACGTTCTAAAACTCAAAAAAAAAACCAAAGTATTTTAAAAAAAAAAAGCATAAAAAATAAAAGAGAATTTAAAAGCTTAAAATACAATATGATGCACTTTTTGTATTCATTTTTTATATCATTTACCTGAGTTTTGCTTTCTGTAACAGAAAACAAATAATGGATGGCTCTTTACCAAATACATATATGTATGTATGTACATGCTTTTTTTGGTATTTGATTTCAAGAATAAGTTGTAGAAAATATGGAAAACTAAACATATGTATTATATACTTTTTATTTTATAGATATTTAAAAAAAAAAAAGAGAAAAAAACAAAGAAGAAAATAAAACTGAAAATTCAACATTATCATTGGTCGTATACGCCGTTTTAACAAACAAGCAACGAATAAGTTTTTTTTTAGTGTTGTTTTATAAGTGAAATAATTTTACGTGTAATTATTGGATGCAATTTTTTAGTAGAATTATCCTAATTCTGTTTTTTATAGAAAACAAAAGTGTGTAATGCAAAAAAAACATTTTTACTTTATACAAACACAAAGAATTTTTTCACACATTTTAAACCATTAAAAAAATCGCAATAGAAGCAAACTATAGATACTTTTAAATTTCACGAATTTTTATGGATATAGTTTTCTATAGAGGTTCTAAAAAGTATTACTAAACTGTTTTGTTGTATAGGTAAAAATAAATTCTTTGAATTTTTCACTAATTTGTTTTTTTTTTTTTTTGATTTTGGATTAATTTTATGAACCATTTGACCAGTCAATTTTACAAGGAAACTTAGATTTATAAAAATGGAAAATATTTTTTTCCATTTTAAAAAAATGACTTAAATCTCACAAAAATTAACAATTCTTTACTTTACAATTTCTCATGAAAAATTTCCTGTAAAATATATATAACATTTTTAATTCAAAATATTATAATTAATTAATTTATTTTTAAATGATTTATCTATGTGAAACATGTTATGAAAAACAAAAACAAAAAAAAAAAAATCATTGTTATTCTTATTTTAAATTTTTTACAATAAAAAAAAACATAATTTTTAGATAATAAAAAAAAATAATCGCATAACGATTAATTAACGAATTTACATTCAACTTTGTTATCATACACAGAAAACATTTATTTCAATTGATTTATGACAGTATGATATAATAATAATACCTTTGTGATTTCGTTAAATAAATCATTTAAGTAATTTTATTTAAATATTCAAAAAAAAAAAAAAAATAACTTAGAATAATAAGCATTTTATTTTTTATTTTATTTTTTTTTTGTATTGTTCTACTATGATGCATTTTCGAACATTATTAATTATTATGTACATTTTTAAATTTTATTACAAATTACTTTCGCATAAAGATAAATAATAATTTATTAATTTACTACTCGTATAATGCATGTAATTACAATAATTAAATAATTTACAAAAAAAAAAACTCGAGTGTAATATTAATTTTTTTTTTATTTTTCAAATTTAAAGGTAACCGACAAAAAAATAACAAATAATGTTAAAGAATTTATTATGAAAATTAACATCGTTAGGTTGTCATTCGTTTTTTTTTTTTTAAATTTTTGATTTCTGTTATTTTATTAAAAGAATTTTTATTAATAGATAAAAGTTGATTGAATAATTTATTATGTATTCATAAAGTGTAAATATAATAAGCACGATAACAATAAATTTATAATATGTACATTTAAAAAAAAAAAAAATTAAAAAAAAAACGTATGAATACAATAAACCTAACCCACTTATTGTTAATGTAAGTCAAGAATAAGATTGGCTCTATCAAAGTAGTACTAGTTTAATATTTTAGTATTATTTATTATTTTTATTTACGATCTATTTGTTAAGTAATACGAGTACAAGTGTTTTTTATTTAAAAAATTTTTTTTTCATGAATGAGAATGGTATTCATGACAATTTAAAAATAGTAGGAGTATTTTTTTTTTTTTTTTTACAAAACAATTTATTTGCGCAATAACCTTTAAAGAATTTTGTAATAAACTTTTAAAAGAATTTTTAACAAAGTAAGTAAATGTATTATTATTAACAAAAGATTTCAAACAAAAACTTCATGCATCAATGCATTTTTATAAATGTAGTATCAATGTAAATACATATGTATATACATACATACCTATATGCTTATTTTTTTGTTTTTGTTTTTTCAATAAAATTTCAATTGATTAAAGTTCATGAATTAAAACCACAGTGACAGGTTACAAAAAGACAACAGAGTCGATTTAATAAAAAAAAAAAAAACGTTGTTTCTCTAAAAATAATCTCACAGGATTGGATTTTCCATTAGAAAGGAAAAAAAAGTAGACAACACTTTTGTTTTTTTTTTTTCTTTTATTTTTAGGATCCGTTCTCTGTTAAAGAAAATATTGTGAAGAATAATGGAGAAAATATTTTGGACAAATTTTGATGATGTAAATGTCAAACAGTTAGTGATTTTTTTTTTTTCATTACTATTATCTGATTTTTTTTTATTATAATATGCATATTGTGAAATAGGTGAAATATGGTCGACACCCCACCCAATAAGCTTATAACTGAAACATTTTCTATTGTCTAGGTAATTTGTTACTTATTGTATTAATTTTCTTTTTCGTTATATTTTTCCCAGTGTTAATTGAAAGTCTTCTACAAAAATTCCTTTTTCCGTTTCCTAATATCATAATTTATCATATTTTTTTAGCATACATAAAAACTTAATTATACTCATGTGGCCTTTCTTTCCAACACGATTTATATTTCGCATTAAAAAATTTAATTATTTTACTAATTTCTTGTAATTATTTTTAATTATAATTAATCTATAAATACTTTGTCGAGTGTATTTAGAGATTGAAAATATATTTTTTTTTATTTTTCAATTACAATTTCATTTTTTTTGCAATGAATTCTCAGAAAAATAAATTTTTAAAATTCTTTTAAAAAAATGATTATTTTATGGTATAACCAAGTACCTACATATGTACATACATAATTATTTCATCCCACATATTTACCAGAAAAAGAGCTCATTATTCTTTTTTATTTCGAAGAAAATATTATACGTGATCTACATACACACACACACCATACTTTTTTTCTTTATATGTTTATTTATTTGTTTACATTCATAAATAAAACTAAAAATAATTAAAAATTCATAATAATAATTAATTAATTTCATGACTTCCTTTCAATAATAACAAAATATTATGTACATATAAATATATAATCCAAGTACATATAGCCTTGTTCTCAATTACAATAAATCTTTCAAATATGAACAAACATTATAAAAGAATTTTATTTTAAAATATTTTTAACCATTTAATTGGTTATTTGGCACAAAATAAAAAATTGAATATTTTCTTTTTTTAAATTATACCTAATTTAAATATTGAATCATAAATTTAAAAAATCTCAATTAAAACATTATTACACTGTAATACAATTGTTTTTTGTTTTTTTTTTTCGTCGTCTTCTTCTTTTTTTTTTCTTTTTTGCTATACGTACTTTAATTTGCATATTATATTTATTTGTCAACATTAACATCTATATCATAATCATTATCATATAAAAAATAAATAAAACATATTTATCATATGAACAACAACAAAAAAAAACATTTCAATTATGCAATAACCGCAAAATGAATTTATTTAAATTATTGACTGAATTAACCCTTTCACAGCTAATGAAACATAAACAATTCGTCACTAATTTTTTTTATTAAAAAAAAAAGAAGTTAAATCTATTACACTTGAATATATGCACTTTTTATTAAAGTTCAAATTCTTTGAAAAATATTTCATGTATATTTTAAAGTTTTTTTTTGAAATGTTTTTCTTTACAAATTAAAAATAAAAACTTGCACAAAAACAAAAATTTTTAATTATTTATGATCTTTTGTTTGAGATTCATTGAACGCCATAATAAATAAACTATCGTGTCATTTTAAAGATCAGTGATATGATAAATATCACATCATACAATATCATAATTGTATCATTTTATTTATACAAAAACATTTTCAATTGGATCTAGCTAATTCTTTTATAAAATATCTTCTTCTTTTTTCTTTTTTTTTTTGCTACTGCTGTAATTGTTTATTTGAAATGAAATGAGCTCTACTAAGAATCTTGCGTTTATAATATTTTATTTCATGGTATATTAAAAAGTTAAGTAAGCATCACCCATTCAAATAAAAACTTAAAAAAAAAAAAATTGAATAAAATAAAATAAATACAACAAATAGATAATACGGTAAATTTTGCAAATATAAAAATTCTAAACAAATATACAAACTACTGTCATTGTATGTTGAAAAGATATTTATCATTTAATTTTATAATTATAATGCGTCATAGTACAAAACTATATATGTATACGTACATATATTATAGATACTCGTATAATATATGTATTTTCAAACTATATACAATGATCATCTTTAATTAAAATTTTTTCATTAATTACTACCAATTAGTCATTATATTTCTCACTTTCTCACGATTTAATTAACATCGTGAAATATCAGTTATGTTTAAATTATTTATATATACATGTAGTACAATGTATATAAAAATTATAGATATGTACATATGAATTTATAAATACATGAAAAGATGGTGTTGATGATATGAACAAATAAATGAAATATGTAATAATTTGTCAAATGAATAATATGTGTATCTTGATAAAAAAGGAAATTGAATTTGATGTGTTGAATATTTCTGTTAACATACTTAATTCGAAAATATGAAAAATAATTGCAAATTAAAACTTTTTTTCTTGTTACATATTTTTAAAGTAAGCAAAAAATTATCTAATTTTTTTGTTTTAGGGATTTTTTTTTTTATAATTAAATGAAATTTTTATTTAATGTAATATTTTCAAATGAAAAGTTGGAAAATCAAATTTCATCAATAACTTTTGATCGTGTGTAATGCCTGATTCTTACTTATGATATTTCAATTTTTTTCGTTTGTCGTCACGTGAATAAGCGTGCTCAATGTATCTGGTATACCAGTGAACACGTTAAGTGATGTTTAAAAGACAATTTGATGTAAATTTTCGCAAAACAAAAAAAAAACTGAAAAAAAAAATTTTTCATATATTCAAGCATATTTGCAGACACAAAAATGATATTCTTTCAATATTGTAGAGATGAAATTTGACGAATTTTCAAAGATATTTTAGAGAAACTTTATTATGGCATTTTTTTATGTTTAGTTTTTATGCGCTCTCTCAAAATCGATGAACCATCTCAACAGCCACTTTTCTTAAATCTTCGATAAATATCGAAATGCTATGAAAATATCCACAAAACAAAACATCCTTGATTTATATTATACAAAAATTTTTAAAATAAAATTGACTCTTATCCTAATATCCTAAACCTAAAAAACTTCATTAAATTTATCTCTACGTATATATACTCGTATATATGTATATAAAAATGGAGTGTTCGTTTGCAGCAGTATAACTTGAAAACGACTTATCCGATTTTAAACAAAATTTAAGTGAAAATTGTGTGACATATGAGAATTGTTTTTAACACTTTTTTTTTAAAGGAGTAATTTAAAACTAATACGTAGTATATTAATATATTACTGTATTCCCTTGAGGAATACTAGGCACGAAAAAAAAAATTACATCTGACATCTGATTGAATTGACAATTAAATATTTTAATTTAAAAATAAATATTTTTGTTGAAAATATTAAAAATTTAATTTATTTTCAATAAAAAAAATAATAAAATAAAATAAAATAAGGTCTAGCAACGCGGACCGGGTTCAGCTAGTTCTGAATAAAAAAGCATATAACTTAAAATTTATTCGATTTAATTTATTGAATTTACATCTTTTTACACTAATTACGAAATTCAAATGAAATTAATGAGAAAAATATTCATGTGATTTTTTTATCTTACACGAGATTATTTGTAACGTAAAAGCAAAATAAAATAAAACAAAAGATGTCACAGAAAATAATGAAAACAAAAAAAAAAAATCTAACGTAAACTAATACACGTTCGACGTGATCAAAAATTTTCAATAGCAACAATTTTTTTATTATTCAAATTTTCTTTTTCCTTTTTTTTTTTTCTTTCTTTAAACTTTTAAATTTGTTTTGTCATCAGAATTTTTGTCTAGTAAAAATTCATTAAAATTATGTGATAATTTGAACATATATCTATTTTTCTCTGACACATTATAAAAATGAAAATGAAAGCGTAATTTGCCAACAAAATTATGTAAATTTGTCTACATTATTGGCAGCATTTCACATATCAACAGGTTGTTTTAGAAAAAAAAAAATTTTAAAAAAATGAGAAATGATATTAAATGAATTTTTTTTTTTTTTTTTTTTAAAAAAAGAAGATAAAAAAATCTTTCTATTTATTTATTTATTTATTTTTTTTAAATTTTATAAATAAATTTTATGACTAATTATAAACAATAATTGATTTATTAAATTATTGTTAAAATTCTAAAACATAATTTTTTAAGAAATTTTGTCTAGAACAGCTGAAAAATTAAAACAAATAACACAATTATTGACAAAAGTATTACAAAAGTATATAAATTCACGCATAATAATTTAAAAAAAAAAAAAAAATTAATTCAATTATTTTAATAAAAATACATTTTTTACATAAAATACATAATGTTAAATGTTTTTTTTCTTTCTCAGATGCGCCAAAATTTATTTTTGTCATTTGTTTACATTTATTTTTAAATAAAAATGTTTATTTCAGATTTGTCTTTATTTTTTGTTTTTTTTTTTTTGTTAAATGTAAAAAAAAAAATCGTATACATACAAAATATGCAATTAATTAACATGTTATGTTAATTTAAATGTTTTCAAAATAAATAAATTTAAAAAAAAAAAGTATTTTTGATAAAAATAAAAAAAAAAACTTTTGCTTTCATTTTAAAGCGATTTATATATGTGTCTTTAGAAAAGCTTTTAACAGACTGACGACAAAAATAATGGTAATTAAAATTCTGATTTTTTATTAAGTGATTAATAAGATTATTAATTTTAAAATTAAAAAAAAAAAAATAAAACATAAAATATATTTAACCATTTTTTTTTCTTTTCGAAAAGACCTATGAGTGGCTCAGAAACCAATGTGATTAAGTCCATAAAACACAGTGAGAAAATTTTTAAAATTAAATTTTCAAATGAACCAATCACAATTGAATACAAATGCTAGTTTTTCTCTGATCTCAGATTTAAAAACTATCATTTTCTCATATTCAACAGACTTCTATCCAGAAGGATATTTTTGAAGTAATTTTTACCAATCTATACTTTTAAAACCTTATTCGTATCTCATCAGACCGAAAATTTCGAAAATACATAAGATGATTTCCTTTTTTTTTTTTTTAAGTTTTTCGAGATAACGCGAGGGTTTTTTTTAAAGTGTTTTTCTCGTTGAATCTTTTTTTATTTTATAATTCAAACCAATTTTAAATTTCTGAAAATATTTTTAAAATTTTAAATTTTTGATATTAGATACTTTTTAAAATTCATCTTAATCAAAGTCTAAATAAAATGTATTTAATTTTTTCAATGTAAATAATTTTTATTTTAAAATCAAGGTACATTTTTGATTTATGTAATTTTTCAATCAAAAACTTCTATTATTGAAAAACAAAGTAATACAACGCAATCATAAAAATCTTTTATGTATGTATATATACATTATTTTTTTTTTTTTTTTGCAAATTATTAATATCTAGATATTAAAATTACAAAATAATTAATTATAAATGATTGTAAACATCTGTTTGGTTCCATAAATATGCTATAGCTATAGTTTTAAAATAATATTTTTCATTTTTCATTTTAATTTTTTTTTTTTTTATTTAATAAATAAAAACTTGAACTCCATGCAATAATTTACTGATGCATCAACACACACAACATCTGCTACATAGCTGTTCTGGTCTACTAAAACTAAATATGTAATATTGATGCTACTGCTTACACTATTGTATACATCATGATGATTTCCATTTTTTTTATATATATATGCACATAATGGATACATGAAAATGTGAAAATTAAAACAAAAAAAAAAAACAAAAAAAAATAAGCGAACAAACACTCATGGTCAAATATTTCAATATACAATGTCTGTGTCATATTTTAATATGATTGGATTTAGATTTAAATTTAATTTTCTTCTCTTTTTTATCTTTGATATTGAATTTTTATGCTTTTACCTCCATCCAGATTCCAGCATAAAAAATAAAAAAATCAAAAAAAAAAAAACAGATTATATTTTTCCATTTAGTTTAATGAAGCTTGGAAACCAAAAAAGAATGAAAAAAAAAGTTATTTTTTTTTCCTTTTTTAATTTTAATTGATTGCCTTTGATGTTGAAAAATGAATTTCGCTGGTTTTTTTTTTTTTTTCGTTTTACAAGAATTTATGATGTCGGTGTGTGTAAATATACCTATACATAATACATACATACACATATGTAAACTGTATAGTATGTAATCGAAATTAATTTTTAAATGCTTTTGCAAATATTTTTCAATGAAAAATATATTAATCGATTATTTTTTTTTTATACATTTTCAAATAGAAAATGTATATATATGTACAATGTGTACACATTATAAAACATAAATAAATGAAAAATTGTTTATAATGTAGGAAATGAAAAAAAAAATGAAAAAAAAAAATAAAAAAAATATAACTGATTTTCCATTTAATTTGAATATATGATTGAAATGATACAGTAAGGATAACAGAAAATACATACGTCATACATACATGTTAAACAAATATGGGTGGAAAATATACATATGTATATGAAATTGATACAAATTTAATAAAATTAAAATTGACCACATTGACTGACCTTGATGGTTTCTATGGAAGCTTATAAAATTAATTTGAAAACAAATGAGAAAAAATTTTTAAATCGATTAAAAAAATATATGAAATTATGAAAATTGATTTTGCAAAAATATAAAAAAAAATTATAGAAAAAAAAAAATATTTCAACTTCAATATTCAAAATTTTTTGAAGCCGTTCAAGTTCATGGCAAAGCTCTATTCCTTAGAACTGTTTTTTGTAATCTGACGAAAATTATCATAAAATATGTTTTCCATACACATGTACAAATGCTGTTTTTTAACAGCCAAAAGTATCCTTGTGTGTTAGGGAAGAAGAAGAAATTAACCTTTATTGAATTACTACCTACTTTTTTTTTTTGAATTTCCATGAAAACAGTACCCCAAAGAATCTTCAAAAATTTGCAGAAATACAATTTAAATTTTTTTTTTTGTATTTAACACCGATTAGAATGCAGTAAACGCATTCCGAAAAAAAAAGATACAAAATTATACTAAGAAAAAATTAGCTTTGTAAAATAGTATTTAATTTGAAAAAAAAAAAAATAAAATCGAAAAATAATTTTTTTATTTTTTAATTTTTTTATGACGCTTATTTTTCTGCCTCTTAATTGCTAAAAATATTTTCGAATACGTAAAATGATGCAACAAAACAAGCGTAAAACCACGTAAAACATATATAAATGTGACGTCACATAACGTGAATATTTGATTACGTTTCATTTTTCTTTTTGTAGCCAAAAATTTACTTATTAATTGAAGATATTATCCGATATAATTTATTGTAGTTTAGTTTTCTTTTTTTTAAAAAAAAAAAAAAAAAAAATACGCTGTGTTGAATTTAAAAAAAAAAAAAACTGATAAAGTAATAGAAAAGTCATTGAAAAGATATACATATTTTGAAATGTTGGCATCACAAGTGAGATTAAAATTATTTAAATTTAAAATATCTTCAATGTTTAAATTCAACACTATTTATTTTAGAACTGAGTGTGTCTTTTATGTATTATTTTCTTCAACCGATATTATTGTTTTTTTTTCTTATTAATATAGAATTTTAGCCTATTGAGAAGATTCAAGCTGAAACAGACTTATTTTTCTAAGATCTTTCAATTAACATCATGTCATAATTTTAAAGTCATGCTCTCACAAGAACGTATTTGAATTTTCAAAAGATACATTTTTTGTTTAACCATTTTAAAAAAATGTAATTTTTAAAGGATTCAATTTCTATTAAAAAATTAAATAAATATTTATGATGCTTGTTTTTGTAAAAACTAACTACTGTATGATCATATGTGGTATATGTATTTTGTCTTTATTGTTTATTTAAATTAAATTATGTTAATAAAGTAGTTTCAATAAATATTTTTTTATTGACAAAATGTAAATTAAGTCATTATTAAAATATGTATACATATATAGTATATACATCACAATGAATTTTTATAAAGTTAGTTAATTAAAAATTATGAGACCTCATTCGTTAAAAAAAAAAAATTTCTTTATTACTTATTTATTAATTTTTTTAATTTATGAAATATTAAAATGAATTTTTATAACTTCATTTCGCGTGATAAATTTTTTTTTATCATCTATATACATTTGATATAGTTTATAAAAATTATAAAATCAAAAAAAAAAAAAAAAAAAACAAGAAAAAAATAAATTATAATTTCAAAGGCTATTGTGGTGATTAAGCAATTTTATAGCAGATGTTTTATTATCAATTCAAATTCGAACTTTTGACATCGATTAAATTAGCAAAACAAAAATTCAAAAAAAAAAAAATAATAATAATTAAGAAGAAGAAAAAATCAAATATAGAAATATATAAAATGTTGAAAGTTAAAATTAAATTCTTTAGAACAAAAATTACATATCCATGAAAAAAATTAATTGAAATTTTTTTAAAAGAACCCTTTTTGTATTTCAATTTTATTCATTAATTAATTACGTCATAAGATGTGATAAGATTTTTATAATATATTATATTTTATTTCATTTTATTTGATTTTAAAATACATTCATTATTTCATTGATAAAATTTTGTTATTTGTTTGTACTTTTTTTTTTTTAATTTTTTGATTAGAAAAATATTTTACGTATGATCAATGATTATTATTATTTTAGATTTTCTTATCAAAAAAAAAAAAAAAATTTTTATTTATTTTTAAAAGTACATATTATGTGACGAGAATAAATTACAAATTTTACAAATAATTGAAAATTCCTGCGTAATTTACTATTTAATTTCTTACTTGAGTAACACAAAATTTTAAAATAAAAAAAATAATAATTTGTGACTTACTGATCAGTAATAATGTTTATACAAAAATTATAAATTTAATTTGATTTTTGATTTTTGGATAATTTATTTATAATTTAATAAATAAAAAATGTTTCTAAAAACTTTTCTTGATTTTTTGAATCTTTTTTGAAATTTTTATGGTTTTTATTTTTCATAAAGTGGTATGGTATCTTTTTTAGTGGTTGAAATACTAAATTTCTATACGGGAAAAAAAAAAAATTGAAATTCAAAGTAGATTTTTATTTATAATGTATGCAAATGAATACTGTTATTATTTTATATAATTTATTTCTAAATCTTGTGTGTTTTAAAAAGTTAAAAAAAAAAAAAAACCAAGCAGCAGGTGGTGGAACAAACTGATTAGTGAATTCGAATATTTTTGATAATTTTTTTTTTTTTTAAAGTGAATTTATTAGATTTTATTTTTTACAAATATCAAACTTGTTTTTTTCCTTCTTTAAAAGTTTGTTTTTTTTGTTTTTTTGTTTTTTAATGATATTTTGATATTTTTATAAAAATATTATTGTTTTACAATTTGAATTAATAATTTTTAATCAATATATTAATGTTTCCATTAAATTAAAAAAAAAAAAATACAATTGTATAGGTATTTATTTTCGCAATTAATTTTTTTTTAAATTATCCAATCTAATTGTAGTGTAAAGCCTAATTATCACCGAAATTTATTTTTTTATTTTCGATAAAAAATTAATAATCAGTTGAAAAGTTTAAAAAAGTTGTGTAAACCGATCAAATGTAATTTTTTAATCTAAAAAAAAAAAAAAAACAGTGAAATTATCATCTGGAACCATCTACATATTTTTATCATTTTAAAAATATTGAAAAATTCTCGATTTTTTTCATTTTTTTAAACTGTCAGCCCGAACATAGGGATATTCCTTTACTGTACTAGCTTAGGACTGCGCTGGCGCATGTAAATGGAAAATATGATAGGGTAGAGGTTAAAGGGGAACTGAAAGCAAGTGTTGATAAATGTCTGTTTTGAACTTCGCTTGAAAGGTAGCTTTAAATATAGAATTCATGAGATTTTTTGAAAAACCTCGTATTTCTGTGAAAAATATATTTCGAGGGCATAATGTTTTAAATTTCTTTGGAACACTTACCATTGTAGTATCTTTAAAACAGAGCTAAAAATGATTTTATAATGTGTTTTTTTTTTAAATTGTTTTATTTACATTTTTTTTTTTTGCTAGGCTAAACCTAAAAATCTAAATTGTTATTTAAAAAAACATCCAATCTCAAATTCAATTATTTGCCAAATTTTCTGAAATTTTTATAATTTTCTAAATTTTATAAAATCGTAATTTCAAATCGATTTATTTAATTTTTTTTTTATCTCAATTTACCTTCAATCTTTCAATTTTCAATTACGATCTTAATCAAAAACTCATATCTAACTTTTTATCTTTTTTATATTATTTTCTTAAAAACTATAAAATTTTACTCTTTTCATTCTAGTTTATTTTCTTTACGTTTTAAATTATGTCTTTTTAACCGAAAAAAATTACATATATACATATATCAAAAAAACCACAAAATTTTTTCAATTTGATTGTAAAATTTGTTCGAAAAAAAAAAAAAAAACAATTTTATTTCAAAAGAAAAGTTATACTCTTACAAGTCACATGTCTTTATTTCGTATTACAATCAAATAAGACATTTTGGCTTGTTGTTTTCAATTTCTTTACATTATTATTTAGGAGTTCAGAAAACAACAAAAAACAAAAAAACAAAAAAAAATTAAAACGACATACGACATACATATATAATATGTATATTTATATATACGCTTACAGCCAATCATCAAATTTTTATACGTTAGTTGGTATACTGAATTTGTCTTAACAGCAAATTTTTTCCTCTCAATTGCACTTTTACAAAAACGGATCCATCAAACCCAAAAAATACACAACAGAAAAGAAAAAAAAAAAAGAAAAATAAAAAACACAAGAAATCACAAAAATTCTATAAAGTAATAAAATAAAATTTGTTAAACTTCTTCATATCCTTTTTTTTCTTATTTTTTTTCTTATAGATATATATGTATATACATATACATATACGTATCTACATATACATATATATCTTTTGAATTAAATGAATTTCCATATAATTTTTCTACATACATTTTGTTTTTTGTTCATACTCTGTTTTTCCTTTTGCCTAAAAGGGGGGGTAATATAAATGGTACGTGAAGGTTATGTTAAAGAATAAAAATTGTGTACCCGTGCATCAAATCAAGGACAAACAAATGTTTTTTTTTTTTTGTCGTGTTTATTTACTTTTTTTTTTTTTGCTATACAAGATTTTATTTTGTATTTAGAATAAATATAAAAAATTTACTCATCTTAAATTTTACCAGTGAAATTTCTGATTTTTTTTTTTTTTTTTGGTTTTGTTCAAATAAATCATTTTGATATTGGAGATATCGTAGTTTATTTTAATAAATACATAGATGTATGTAATTGTAGGTGTTTAACGATATGTGAATTTCAAAAAAACAAGAATTTCATGATGAATGTCACGTTATTATAACTTTTGCACGTTTTGCAAAAAAAAAAAAAAAGGGTCATATATTTTCCTTTATATACAAATTAATGACATTTTAGTTATTGAAAATGTATACAACATGTGATTTACAGTTCATTGATTTAACATATACATATGTACATGTATTACATGTGTGTATATTTTCAAAAATATAATATTATATTACATAAATCACAATTCGAATAATTGAATTATAAAATTTATTCAATATTTCATCTATCATTAGAATTGACAATATAATATGTATGTATGTACATGTGTACATGCATGCATTTCGTTTCAATAAATTATACTGTATCTAATATATGTATTCTAATTTACATTCATTAGAAGAATACAAATAAATTTTCTCTTGTTTATGTGTAGGATGCGTACATATATATTATGTATATATAATAAAACATCTACCTTTATTTTCATATTCTATCTAAAATAAAACAAAATAAAAATCCTTTGTAATTTAATTTCCATCGCAACATACAATTCATATGTGATAAATAAAACGTTTTCACATTTTCAAGCATTCACAACGTGTTTATTAGATATATTCTTTGAATTGATTTGTATGATTTCATTACTATATGTATGTAGGTACATCATTGTATTGGATGTGGGTGGAAATAATTTTATAAAATACACAATTCACCACCTTCTCATTAAATTAGCCAAACTTTTTGTGTAAATTTACAATAAATATGTGTTTTCTCAACGATAAAATTTAAAGAAAACAAAATAACATACATATCATTATCATCGTTTATATATTAATGAAAATTTTGTTTGTATGCTTATGTGTGTGTACGTACATTCAATATAAATTTGATGATTTTATTTATTGTCTGATGTTAAGTGAAGTGTATATACATATATTCTTGTATATAAATGTACATACATTATTATATTGTGTGTATTTCGATACAAAACATAATATTTGTTCAAAAGAAATGAAATCAAGTAGAAAGTTGAAATTTATCATACTTGTCCAACGTTCATTTCTGTTAAATTCTACATTTGAAAAAAAAAAAATACTTATATACTTAAAAAAAAATAAACAAATGTAAACTAAAGATAAATATTGTATTTTTTTTTTTTAAAGTTCAAAATGTTTTTCACAAGGCGTATGAGGTTTTTTTTCTGTGTAATCAAAGAAAAATTTAATTTTCTTTTTTTAATTTTTAAATTTCTATTCTCTTTAGAAAAAATATATTTTAATTTTGTTTTTTTGTTTTTCAACTTTAAATTTTTTATTTTTATTTTTTTTTGCAGGTAACAATATGTACACATCAAAACCATCACCAGATGGTGATACAGGACAACAAGTAGTTACATCAAAAAGTACTGATGTTATCGGTGATTTAATTGGTCATTATGGTAAATGGCAGTTCCTTATGACAATATTGCTATCATTATTTCAAATACCAAATACATTTCATATATCATCACCTGTTTATCAAGTAAGATATTATTAATATTAATTTTTTTATAATAAATTTTTTATTTACATTTTTTTTTAAAGATTCTTAGGACGGTATTCACTAATGAGCTATTAAGTTTGATTAAAATTAATATGAATTTAATTGAATTGTTAAATTTCCTGTAGTCACCATGGTGATTGTTTTTTTTTTTGACAATGCTATAAAAATACTCAAAATTACTTTTGTCTATCTTTCAATTTTAACTGATAAGATAAATCTCTTTAGTTAAAACCGCCCTAAATTGTTAAAATGAAAAAAAAAAAGGACTAATTTTTGTGTATAATGACAGAAATAATATTTTAATATATATTTTTTTATGTTTGGAGTATTTTTTTTAATTTTGTTCAATTTATTTAGTTATTTTTTGTTTTTTTTTTTTAATTTTATTTTATATTTTTAGGCAGCAAATAAAAATTTTTGGTGCAGTCGACCGAATCATTTAAAAAGTATACCAATCGATTTATGGCATAATGTGAGTAGATCAGAAGATAATTGTCATCAACTAAATATTGATTGGAGTCAATATTCAACTGATGATATCAAGGTAAAAAAAAAAACAAAATTTCTTATTTACTTTTATATTTTTCCGATTTTTCATCCTTAAAAATAAAATAAGAAAATCATTATTATATATAAAAATTTGTGAATTTATGTTTGTGTATGTATGTATTTTGAAAAAAAAAATAAATAAATAAATACATAAGTAAAGAAAAAAAGATACTTATATCTAATTTTTCTTCTTATCTTGTTTTTCTTTCTCAAAAAAACATTCAAAAAAATTTTGAAGTTCAAGTGTCATCAATATTGACTGTTGTATCACCCAATTATGTCCTTTATCGAAATTGAACAGAATTTACAACTTGTTGAGAAGAAATTTTCTTTTCTTTTTATTCTTTTTTTGTCTTTTTATAATATTTTGCTGATTGAAGTATTTTTCGTTAACAAATTGACATTTTAAGTCCAATAATAATACTGAAAGATTTTCTTCTCATTCTAAAAATAAAAAATAAGATACAAATTTATAGAAAAATTCTTAATCTATCATTCGATATTGATATCCTTTTTCTTATTATTATTATTACAACTTTCTTTATTCCTTTTTTTTTTTCTTCATTTATTTATTTTGTTTTTTTATTTGTTGTTTTTATTTTTTATTATACTTGTAATTTGTTTTCATCATATATAACACATATTCGTATAATTCAATATTTATAGGAAGGTAACATAATCATTCCAACATTAAATACAAGTATTATACCATGTATATCATGGGAATTTGATAAATATGATAATATGGGTAATACATGGACATCTGAATGGAATTTAGTATGTGATAAAGAATATTTGAAAAATGTTGCTGAAATGTTTTTTCTATTGGGAGTGGCAACAGGTGGTATCATCAGTGGATATTTATCAGATAAATTTGGTAGAAAAAAGATGCTATTCATATCAGCAATATTACAGACGATATTTGGTAAGTTTATTTTTTTTTTATTTAAGACAAATAAGAAAATAAAAAAAATAAAATATATACATATAAAAAAAAGTTAGAAAGTATTAAAGGATTTGTGTTTTATGATCTTCTAATATTTTTTGTTTTCTTTATTTCTCTATTTTCGTTTCTTTTTTTTATATTTATATTTTGGATAATTATGGATTAATTATGGATCACTGAAAATAGGATTAGCACTTTATTTTGCAAACTCATTTGAATTGTACTTAGCTTTAAGAACATTATTGGGTTTAGTATCGGTATCAGTTACATATTCTGGTTTAATATTAGCTATTGAATATGTTGATGGTAAATGGCGTACAATTGCTGGTATGTATAATTTATTTCCACTGCCGTTATCTTATATGATGATATCGGGTATAGCATATTTAACACAGGATTATCAAAAATTACAATTATGTATTGGTATACCAGGAATATTTTTATGTTTTTTGTGGTAAGTATTTTATTTTCTTAATAAATTAAATTTATATTACAAAATTAGTTTTTACAATAAAAGTATTTTGATGTAAAAAATAAAAAATCCTTTTATATTCTGCAACCTCACTTTACATTAGGGTTATGTTCATGGAAAATGCAATTCAGAACAAAACAACTCAAAGTGAGATATATTTTCCCATATAAATTATATGAAAATGAGGATAGTGAGGTTTTTTACATAAGCAAAGTGAGTTATTCACGACGCATTTTGATAATACATACATATAAAAATGGCGATAGTCTTAGTACATTTGTTTATGTTTTATTTTTAATAAATAAATTTAAGTCCTTTCTAAACCTCTTTTACCACCAAAACAAACTTTTTTGTTCGACTCAAATCTTCTATTTATTAGTTTTGATTTTCCTGTTTTTTTCAATAATGTTTTTAAGAAAATTTTTAATCAAACACGAAACGAAAAAGTTTTCTTTTTCATCTTTAATATCTCTTAAAAATATTCTACAATTCTTAGGTAAACTTTAGAACTCCATAATCAGTGTGACAGTTCCAAATACAAGACACATAGACTTTGACATCAAAATACTTTGAATAATAATTTAAACAAAAAAAAATTAACAAGAAATAAACATTTTTTTTTTGTTGTTGTTGTTTTTTACCTTTAAAACGTATCTTAGGTTTGTTGTACCAGAATCACCACGTTGGTTACTTGTTAAAGGGCGTGTTGCTGAAGTTAAAGAAATTGTAAAAAATGCAGCTATATTTAATAATCGTCAATTACCAGAAAATTATGAAAAAATTTTAAAACCACCAATACAAGAAGAATCATCTGATGGTTTTGTAAATTTGTTCCGTTCAAAATATTTACGTCGTATTACAATTTGTTTTCTTTGCATTTGGTTTACAATGAATTTAGTTTATTATGGCCTAATTCTTAACATGAATACCTTTGGGGGAAATGTTTATCTTAATTCGGTAAGTTAAAAAAAAAAAAAAAACAAAAAAAAAACAGTATACATATGAAAATATATTTACACATCTGTATGTAAATGTACATATATGTACATAATATTCATTTATGTTAGATACAAGATGAATGTTTTTTAGTTTTTTACAACAAATAAATAAATTAATTTGATATGAAAATTATTCAAGCATTAAATTTATAGTATCATTATCGTGTATAATACAAATTTATTATTTATTATATATTCAATTTATTTGAAAAGTTTTGTGTATTCAAATGGTAAAATTTTATAAGACTTTAAACTTTTTTAATAGAACAAATAGAAAAACATATTTTTATCTTATTGTTCAACAATTTAGGTGTGTTATAAGTTAGATTTAGAAGAAGAAAAAACCATTGTATGTACAATATATACATATAAATATTATAGCATGAAATATATTTTTCAATGTAAACATTAGATCTTGTTTAAATTGTAAACTATCACACCTTATTTACGTGTTATAAAAATAATTTGTGTTTAAATTACCACTTTGTTCTTTGTTATTTTTTTTTTCTATACTGCTTTTTTGAAATTGTTAATATCGTCGTCGAATAAAATGACAAAATAACGAATGTATAAAATTTATTTTTTTTCAGAAAATTCATTTTTCAATGTTGACCGCTTTTCTTATATTAACATTTTTTTAAAAAAAATATTTTTACGACTATGAAAAAATAAAAAATAAAATATCATATTCGTGCATCAGTAATTTTTGATCGTGTAGAATATTTACATGAAAACTTTACAATAAAAAAAAAAAAACTATTTTCATGTTTTTTTGGCATACACCTGAAAACAATATCAATTTTATTAAATTTGAAAGTAAAAAATCTAAAAAAAAAAAAAAATTTAATATTCAATAAAATGTATTAACGTAATTTTGTTGTTTAAAAATAATTTGCCAAGAAATTACAATTTGATTCGATCATTAAATTTTGATCTTACAACGTTCAAAAAGGTATTTCATCATTAAAATTCATTTCGAATACAGGGTCAACTTATAAAATAACAAAAGATTGTACATATACAATGAAAACTTTAATTTTTTTTTTTTTAATAGATTTTTTAAGTACTTATTTTTTGAAAATTCAAAGAATCAAATAATACTTAATTTAAAATTAAAATAGAGTGACACTAAAATGTTCTAAATTTTTCTTAGAGCTTCGGCTTAATTCCAATGAGCAAAATTAAGAGAAGTTATAAGTATGTATACTATTTCCAATCAAGTTTCAAATTTCCACTGAAAATGTAATATTTTTAAATTTTTTCTGGAATAAAATAAGTGAAACAGGATTAGAATTTTCCAAAGAATGCGTAAGAGCTTTAAAATTGAAAAATAATTAAAAATGCAAAAAGTTTCAAATAATTTAAAAATTATGTAAATTATACAATGCCTTAGTTTTGTATTTGTACGAGTACATAATACCTTGAAAGAATTATAAATTACACGACGTCTATACATTGGAACGGCCAAGACAAAAAGTTAACTAATTTTTTTTATTTTCAATTAAAATTTTTCAAATTCAAAAAAAAAAAAAATTTAAATCTAGCCTGCCATTTCGCCATTTACATTTATAATTTCACTACACAATATATACATATGATGCATAACATAATTTTAGAGTCACCATGTTTAAAAATGAAGCCTAGAATAGTGTTAAGTATTGATATAGAATAATAAATATTATAAATATGTAATGATGATGATGGCAATGACGTTTGAATTAGTAATATAAAAATTTCATTTGAAAAATAAAATAGTTATGACGCGAAAAAAAAAAATATATTTGAATTTTTGCTAGGCATCTGGCAGACATCAATGAAAACATTCAAAATCAAATTATTCAAAAAAAAACAAAAATAATAAGTTTTAAAAAAAACAAACAAAAAAAAAAACAATTACAATTTCAATTATAGTTTTTCATATTTGCAGACGAATTAATTTGAAATTGAATCATATCGAATGCATGAATGTAACGAATATGTACATAATATATTCATTCACACATGAGAAAAATATTTTCATATGTCACTAAATTTATGAAAAATGAAAATTATTTAATTCTTTTTTTTTTAAAAAAAAAAACAAAAAAATTCGTATTTTAAAAAGTTAAAGGTGAATAACCGATCTTGAATACATAAATTTTGTGAATGAATCTTTTAAATAATGAGAAAAAAAATTGAATATCTTAGTTTAAGGTTTTTTTTTTTTTTTTTAATTTCCCTTTAGGCTTTAGCTGGTCTAGTCGAAATCCCCGCAATTGCAATTGCAATGTTTATTATAATGAAAATTGGTAAAAAATGGTTATTTTGTGCAACATTAGTAGCTACTGGTTTAGCATGCTTATGTGCAGCAATAACTGAAGGAAAAAATGATATTTTATGGTTAAAAATCACATTTTTAATGATTGGTAAGAATTTTTCTCTAATGAAAAACTTTTAAATTAAAAAAGTAACACAGAAAATATGTTTTTTTTTTTTTTTAAATCTAATTTTTTTTTTATTTGTCTTATATTTTTTTTTAAACAGGAAAATTCACAATAAGTGCTGGTAATACAATAATGCCAGTTTATACAGCAGAACTTTATCCTACAGCAATTCGTAATGCTGGTGTTGGTGCTTGTAATGTTGCTGCTGGTCTTTCATTAATATTAACACCATATCTTTCGTTATTGGTAAGTCAAATTTAAAAAAAAAAAAAAAATAAAAAGAACGATTTTTTACTTAAATTTTTCATTTTTAAATTTCTGATTTTATAAAAAAAAAAAAAAAAAAATTTGTCAAACTAAAAAACGAATTTTACAATAAGGACCTTCACTATATGGAAAAAAAAATAATAATTTTTAAAAAATTTTCTAGACAAAAATTGAAGAGCATCTTTTAATGACATTATTAACAGGCGTTAGCCTGTTTGGTGGTTTTGTAGTAATATTTCTTCCTGAATCGATGCAACAGAATCCACATGAAATTGGTGAAGACATTTAAATATTATTTTTTTTAAACGAAAAAACAAACAAAAAATCTATAGAAAAATAATTTTACTTATTAAAATTTAAAAAAAAAAATAAAAAAAATGTTAGAAACGGGCACAAACAAATAACAAAAATTTCAAAGTTATTCAAGAAAACAAACAAACAAACAAGAAACAAGATACTACTAGAAATCAAAATAAGAATTTATAAGTCTAACATGATTTTCTGACAATTTTTCAAATGCATCTATTTAATAGACAAAAAAAAAATAAATAAATAAATGGCCTGATAAATTATGAACGAAATCTATTTTTAAGTTAGTTCTATTTCGAAAATTTATTAAAAAAAAAAAAAAACAAAAAACAAAAAAAAAGAATTTAATTTTAATTAAGTTTAACAAAATATTGAAGAAGAAGAAAAAAAATAAAAAATTTATCATATTTAAAAGAATTTAAAAACAAAAAAAATAATAAAGTAATAAGATGTCAATTAAAAAAGTCTTTTAATGAATTTTCTAAAATATGACACAAAGAATACACTTTAATTTTTTTGTTTTTTTATAAATTACAAAAAAACAAAAAAATTATTAAAAAATAATAAATTAATTAAAAAATAAAAATTATAAATGTTAAAAAATGTTGCTGTTTAATTGGTTGTGTTTAAGAAAAAAAAGAAAAAAACAAATATGGTGTTAAAAAATTCAATTAAAATTATATTTAAATATTTATCAATGTTAGAATTACAAAAACAAAAAAAGAACAAAAAATAGTTAAATTTAAAATATCAATAATTAATATAAATTAATTTTTAAATAATAAAATATTATAAAAAATAAAAAAATAAATAAAAATTGAAAAAAAAAAAATGTACTTAAGTATTATAAAGATGTGAAATGAAACAAAAAAAAAAAAAGGATATTTTTGAGTTGATAAAATTCGAAATAAATTTCTATAATTGATAGAATTTTTACATTTAGAAGGAAGAAGATTAGAAACAAAAATAACGTTATTCAGAAAATCATAATTATTGGAAGATAATTTTTTTTTATCATTTGTAATGTATTTTTCATGTACTCAAAATATGTATGTATTCATTGTTCTTATATAGAATTGTATGCGCTTTTGTAAGAAGATTTTCCTTATGTATTATTGTCTTTAGTTGAGTTAAAGTTTAAAGTTTCAATGAAATTTAATTCAATATCTTTTGAATATTCTATAATTATATTTCACACACTTGACTAAATATATTTTGAAAAGGATATGTTAAATCAATTGAAATTATTTTCATTTACAGAAATTTTATTTTACTAAAGAATTTATTTTAACTTGTCTATTCAATTATCCTGTTAGATAAATACAATAAAGTAATTTAAAAATTAATAATTAAAAATTTATTCAAGCGGATAAGAATCTCATTATAAATAATTATGTTAAGTTCATTGCATTGCAATCCAAATTTTCCTACAAAAAAAAAAAAAAAAAAAACAGAAGTTTAAATCTCGAATTTTATCAACTTTTAAATATTTCTAAAAAGTGAGAGCCATTCATAAGTTTTCAATTTTACATCAATTTTAAGCTTCATAGTATTTCATTTAAAAAAAAAAGGAAATTATGAAAAGCGATTAAAGTATTTAAAAAAAAAAAAAACATTTTATCTAATAAGGAAAAACAAAAATAATTATAAACAATAAAAATTTCAATTAATTAAATTTTAAATCGAATTTTCATGATAAACAAAAAAAAATAAAATAAAAACTTTACATTACATTTACATTATTAACATTTAAATAAATAAAAAAAAATGAATAAATATAAAAAAAAAAAATAAATAAATAAAAATAAATTTAAATGTTTATCATCCATTATATTTGTAGTATTCTATTAAATGTGTATGTGTACATTATTAAATTTGTAGTTGAAATATAGTATATGATATATATTAGTTGAAAAACAAAAAAAACAAAAACAAAAAAACAAAAATAAATAATAATAATAATTAAAAAATAAATACCAAAACAATATTATATTGAATAAAAAAAACAAAAAAATACACATTATTGTACGTATATCCATTTTTTTTTTTTAAATGTATTAAGAAAAATATCAACAACAACAACAACAAAAGAAAAAAAACTCAAAACAAAATAAAATATTTTGGCTGGTCCAAAATGCATAATTTTTTTTTTTTTTCATTATTACACATTACATAAAATGTTCACAAATATATCAAATTAGCAAATAAGAATATTTAAAAAACAACAATAAAATAAAAATCCAACAAACATCATAATCAATTCTTAATTTAACATATTAAAAAAAATATATATATACCTACATTTAAAACAGAAATAAAACATAAACAACAAAAACAAAAAAAATAAGTAAATTTAACGATGTAAGATGTTTTATTGTTCACTAAAATTTAAAAAAAAATATTTAAAAACAAAAAAAAGAAGAAAAAAAAACAGTTCATTAATTATAGAAATAAAAATTATTCAGAAAAATAAAAAGAAATCATTTTTAAAGGATAGAATTAATAAAACATTAAGTTGTTTTTTTTTTTTTAGATTTTTTTTTTTTTGTACGAATTATGTAATCAATCTTTGATGTAAAAAAAAACAAAAACAAAAAAAAAAATAGGAAAAACAATAATATGATTTTTTTTTTATATATTTATTATTTTGAAGAAAGAAAGAAAAAAAAAAAGTAGGAAATATTTTTTAAGTATGTTATTATGTATTTCTTTTCTTTTTTTTTAAGTTAATTAAATTTAGGATTTTTTTTTCTAAATAATAATAAAGAAGAAGAAAAAAAAAATGATATTTTTAATTCTTGTTTTTTTTATTTTAAATTTTTTTGTCTTTTATTTTTGCACTTAGTTTCCTTTTAGTTTTTATTTTAATTTTTAATTTTTTATTTTTTGAAATTTTGAAAAAAAATCTAAAAAAAAAAAGAAAATGATAAGGGAAAATAAAATGATTTAGAAGAATAATTTAACAAAAAAAAAACATAAACTTGGAAAAATATGATATGAAAAAAAAATAATAAAGATTTAAAATAAAAATTATATTAAAATACATAATTTATAATTTTTAATGACATACGTCAATTATCATATCAATTTGAAGAAGAAGAAGAAAGAAAAAAACAAAATTTGTTGTCGATATATTCAAAGAATTTAAAAATAAAGAAAATACATTGAAGAAGAAAAAAAAAATGATTGATTTTATTATTTTTTTTTCCGAAAGGACTGAAAGCAGGAAATAATATAAGGAAACATAAAGAGTCTTGAAGTCTTTCAAGAATTTAACTTTCTTTTGTGTTATTCAAAACTGATAAAAACACATAAAACTTAAAATGGTATATCCTTAATCCTTTCAAAAACGTATAATAAAATAGCGGGTGTTAATGTTGTTTTACTTCTTTGACAAACGACAGGCAAAAGAAGCTGTTATATATGCATAAAAAGGATATTTAATTTTCTTGCATTTATTTTTTTTTTAAGAGTTCAAAGTTTTTGTTATGCTTTCACAAGACGCAATTTTACAAAAATCAAATAAAATATTTAGTTTTGTCCTGATTTAAAATACAAAATTATATAAAAACATTAAATGATAATACAAAAGGTTTTTCTACTCTCTTTGTTTTACTTACATCCTTCGTATCCAGGAAAAAGTGCACTCGAAAAATACTTTTATTATTTTTAAAGTGAGAAATTAATTTTTTTGTGTATATACTTTAAGGTGTGAAAATCCAAATATTCACAAAAACTTTAATTTTGAAAAGTTAATTATAATTTCAAAAAATAAGTACAAAAATAAATTTGTTTTATGAAATATAAAAATTTGAATGTATTATAGCTTATTTCATTTGAAAAGTAACAATCGATAATATATCCTTTCCATACAATGGTATTTTTTTAGTATTTCTTTTTTTACATAATAAATACAATTCTCATCTATTTAAAAAATTCATTCTTTCAACATATAAGAATGAGTAAATACAATTTATCCCAGAATCTTATATAACAAATTATCATATATTTGGAAAAATTTTTTTTTTTTTGAAAAAAATACCATGTTATTTATTCTTCTAAACAAACTTCATAGGAAAAAAAAGGACGTGTACTGATTGACAAAATAATAAAAACTTGAAAAAATAAAAAAAGAAAAGGTATGGAAAATCCCCAGACCCGAAAAAAGTGTCATTCATTTGTGAGAGTCGTTCGAAGAATTCAAATTTTATCCAAAGTTTTTTTCTTCTTTATTTTTTGTTAACAAGCATTTTCCAAATATATTCAAGAGTAAAACAGAGATTTATTTCGTGAACGGTAATCCTGTTTGAAAAAAAAAAAAAAACATTGATATCCTGCATAAAATTATTTGTATAGAGAGAATATGATACACGTGCTGGAAAACTTTAAAGGACTTAGATAAGTAAGTAACTTAAAATTGAAAAGAAAAGAAAAAGTTTGAAAAGAAAACAAAAGATTTAAACTTCAAAAGAAGTTTGTATAAAGTAATTAACACACTTTAATCGTTGTTGAATAATCTCTGATCATTTATTTATTTTTTCAATAAGGGTTGAAATTAGAATAAAGGAATTTAATGTATGAAAAAAACCTTCTACTTTTATGGATGTGGTAATTGTAAGGATTAGTCTTTCATATTTTTGATTACTGAAAATTTAAATATTTTAATTAAAAAGAGGTTTTTGTTCGCTCACAAAGAAAAACAGTCAGCCAATATTCAGAGCTTCTTATCAAAATTATCACCATTCCTTGGAGGAGGGAAAAATAAGAATGGAATAGATAAAAGTCTTTATTTTCTTAAGAAGGCAAACTGCAAAGAATTTTGAAGGCCACAACTTTTTGACTATGTCACGTGTAGCAAGGACCAAAAAGTTGTTATATGCTATATATGCGTACTAGGTGGACTTACATTACAGGATTAATTTATCAATTAATTTTTGTAAACTTCAGCACAAAAGTAAAATTATGGTTGATCATTTCACTTCCAATCCAAACAAAGATAAAATAATTTTGTTTTCTTCCTTCTTTTTTCAATCCAAAGCCTGAAGGACTTACAATTTACAAATTAAACTTAAAAGTGAAAAAAAAAATTGTAAAAAAAGACTGTTTAATAAATTATTTCCGTACGTAGCTCTACTATGCAATTGATCTTTGATCTACTTAAGTTTTTAAAATTTTCAAATTTGATTTTAAATTGCATACTTTTAGGATGGTATTACAAAACACATTTGCATAATTTAGGAGGTAAAGGAATAAAGTGCTTAAAAAAATAATAAAATAAAAACAAAACGAGTAAAAATAAATAAATTTTCTATTTCAGAGGTTCCAAGAAGGTGAGTCGCGAACTTAAATTAGATGGATGGCCAAAAATTTTAATATTTAATAAATCCAGATTAGTTGTATGCATTATTTCAACTTAATTAGTACAGTACAATATATGTAGTTTCATGTATGTTTTTATGTTGTGGTTCTTACACTTTTGTTTTAACTCGCGTTTTGTTTTAACTGCACGTTAACAAAACGTATATCACATTTAAATTCATAATTGAAAAAGTATATATGACGAAAATATACATATGATATCATAAGATAAAAAATGTGTTTAACAGGCAAATTACTTTTGTTTAAAACCTAGTAGATAATATATGTATGTATAGATAATGTTGTGTAGGAAGTACGGGTACATCCAAAATGTTTATAACTTGTGGTAGATCAAGGTACATATTTTATAACACAAAATCTTCAAACAAACTTAGGTATCATATTTCTTCATTTTTAAAATTTAAAATTCAAAAGTTAACAAATATTCTTATACATATCACATATCTATCGTATTTGTTTATTTTAGAATTTAGATATTTAATCATATCAAATAACATCCTCTTGAAATCACTTCACTCAACATATTTGTAAATAATTAATTTATTATCTATCTATAAAATTGCAATTTAACAATTTAAGTACCTTTAATGCAACATAAGTACATTTTAGTGGCGAATTACAAATTGTCTTTAATTTCTAAATTACACTTCCATCGCAATCACTACAAGATTATACATTTTGTATTTGAAAATTCATTTTTTTTTTTCTTCTTTTTTTAAGAAGAAAATTGATATTTTCTACCAAAATCTTTGTTAAAGTGCCATTCAAAATTGTTTTGCATGTGATTCTGTATGTAATGGATTGGTGCAAAAGCCAAAAGTTATTGAGGTATTGTACTGTTTCTGTAAATAGTACATTTCTATCAATCGAATTTGGAGACACTGGAATTAACACATTTTAGCAAAAAAAAAAAAAACCTTAAAAACCAAAAGACAGACAACATTATGGTATATTTCATATTTGTAATTCTAAAGAGAATACTTCAGCAAAACTTTCAATATAAAAATATTAATTTTTGGTTAACTTTTCAAAGCAAAGCAATAATATAAAAAATAAACTCCCATACAAAATATGTGATATACAAATCCTTCTGATAATTTTGTGGTTTTTCAAGAAAGAAAAAAGAAAAAGAAAAAAAAGGATATTTTGTTCTATTGGGTTTGATTGGTTCACGAAAACTTAAAAGTTTTAATTGTGGGATTCGACTAGTAAAAGTTTGAGAGCCTCTGTTCTAATTGTTGAGCACGCAAAAAAAAAAAATCCCTCGCATCATTTCCATTTAATTGTGATCATTAATTAAATTTTACATGAAAAAATATATGTATACCATTATTGCATCTTTTTTACAAATTTGAATGTCAAAATTGTCATCATGATCAACCTAGTTACAAATTTTTTTTTAAAAAAAAATTAATTTCATAACATAAACAATTATAATTTTTAATCAGTTTACTAATAAGCAACAATGCAGTCTTAAAAATTGCACTAAACTTTTTATTTTTAATTTTGAAAAAAAAAAAAAAAACAAATATATACCTATTAAAAAAAAAAAAATAATATGTACAGTGGCTCACAGTCAAAGTCGGACAAAAATTTTCAATAGATTTCTATTTGTGTAATACACTGAAAAATGCTTCTAATTTATTTTTTTTCGTATTTATTACTTGTTTATAATTATATCTTATTAAAAATAACAAAAAAATTCAATTCAGAAAAATAAAAAATAAAAAAAACAACAAAAATCTAAATTTGTAGAAAAAATGACCTCACAATGAAAGTCGGACAATTAAAAAACATTATTTAAAAAATTACGAATATATTAAAAAATGTGTTATTTAATATCTATTTGATATTCTATTTTGGTTTTTAACATTTTTCAAAATTTCTGGCATAGAGTCGACTAATTTTTTGCAAAAGGATGGCTCGATATTGTACCACACATCCCTTATAGCGTTTTGCAACTCCGTTTTGTTTGAAAACTTTTTACTGCCAAGCTGAAATTTTATTTTCTGCCAAAGGTGCTCAATAATGTTGTGATCTAGTGATTGTTCTAGTGTTTCAATCACTTTTGGGCAGTTTAATAAGAGCCAATGTCTTATAATATCAGCTTTATGTTTTGGATCGTTGTCCTGATAAAGTGCAAAATTATCAATTATATTCAATTTTTTTTGGACTTTTTTAAATATTTTGTTTAAAATTGTCCAATCACATATTCTAATTCATATTTTCTTCTATAAAACGGAGATTTCGTATTCTAGATGCTAATATACACCCCCAAACCATCACAGACCCTCTGCGGTATATCACATTTTTACGAGTCTTTTTATTATTAAGTTCTCGGTTTTGTTCTCGCATGGTATATCTCCAACCATCCGATCTAAATTTACTTTCATCACTAAATAATATCTTTTAAAAGATTTTTTATCAATAAAATAATCAATAGACAAATTTTTATTGAATTAACCTTGTTCCAGAATGACATGTTATCTTAAGATATTTTTTAGCAAATTTTTTACTACATTTTCGATTTTTTTGTGATATAAATGGGGGTGTATATTAGCATTTAGAATACGAAATCTTTATTTTATAGAAGAAAATATGAATTAGAATATGTGATTGGACAATTTTAAACAAAATATTTAAAAAAGTCCAAAAAAAATTGAATATAATTGATAATTTTGCACTTTATCAGGACAACGATCCAAAACATAAAGCTGATATTATAAGACATTGGCTCTTATTAAACTGCCCAAAAGTGATTGAAACACTAGAACAATCACTAGATCACAACATTATTGAGCACCTTTGGCAGAAAATAAAATTTCAGCTTGGCAGTAAAAAGTTTTCAAACAAAACGGAGTTGCAAAACGCTATAAGGGATGTGTGGTACAATATCGAGCCATCCTTTTGCAAAAAATTAGTCAACTCTATGCCAGAAATTTTGAAAAATGTTAAAAACCAAAATAGAATATCAAATAGATATTAAATAACACATTTTTTAATATATTCGTAATTTTTTAAATAATGTTTTTTAATTGTCCGACTTTCATTGTGAGGTCATTTTTTCTACAAATTTAGATTTTTGTTGTTTTTTTTATTTTTTATTTTTCTGAATTGAATTTTTTTGTTATTTTTAATAAGATATAATTATAAACAAGTAATAAATACGAAAAAAAATAAATTAGAAGCATTTTTCAGTGTATTACACAAATAGAAATCTATTGAAAATTTTTGTCCGACTTTGACTGTGAGCCACTGTATGAAAATTCCGGTATTCATAAATAAAATTACAGCATGAGAAAAAAAAACTGGAAACCTTATTGACAAAGAACTCGTGTTGGGAAAAAATGTTTATTTAAATATAAAAATGCCAAAATTACATCATTTCTACAGTTACTTATAATTTTTTGTGGTTATTAAATCATTTAATTATTATAAAAAAAAATAAAAAAAATTCACATGTGCAAAGCTCTGTGTGTACTTTGAGAAATTTAATTGAATTTGCGAGAAACATTTAATTCGTATGAGATTACATAAATTTAATAGGAAAAAAATAAATTTCTAAAAATCTATAAAAATAATTATTTAACGGATCTATCGAATTAGTTATTATCACAAAAAAAAAATTTACATAAATTTTACACGAAAATTAATTAGAAAAAAAAAAAGCATAGATAAATAATTCTAATTATATTTCACACAATTTTTCAATAGAAAGAAATTTCTTTAGAAATTTAAAAAATTAATATAGAATTGTTAACATTTTTACAATATTGCGGAAAATTTTTAAAATTAAGATATTAATTATATTTAATTTATTGAAGGATTTTTCTCACACTAAAATCAAATAAATTTTACTATTTGAAAACACATAAATAAGCTTTTTTATGTGAAGAAAGAAAAAAAACACTCATATTTTTAAAAATTAATTGAAATACAATTTTATTAATTAATTTATAAATTTAAGCACATTATCAATTAAAATTGAATTATTTATTTTTCTTCTATAATGTGTCAGCAAAAAATAAAAATATTAATTGTAATTTTTAATCTTTTTTTTTATGTGATTACAATTAAAAGAAAGAAAAAATAAAGATATGTTAAATACATTTTTCACTTAAGATACAAACGTTGATATATAATATTTTTATACAGATATCGACTGAATTGTTTTATGTACTTCGATATTATTATTTAAACAAAATTATTAGTATTCTCTGATTAAAACCTTGAAAAATGTATTCAATAAAAAAAAAACGACAACAATTTTATGCAAAACTTCCGTTCATATTTGCAATCTTGTAAATAATACATAAGCAAAGTAAATATAAAGTCATATAAAGTAAATATTAATATGTATCATATATTCAATAAAAATTGAGTTAAACTCCAATAAGTTCTAAGTCAAGGATTTCAACATCTTTGTTGTACAATTAATTATATTCACGTATCTACTTTTATACACTTTATAAAAATTACTAGGTCGTCCCATATGGGGTGATTGAATTATTTTTTTTTCTAGAAATTATTAGTGCGTTTGAAAATAATTTCTTAATTAAGCTGATCTTTAGAACTATTCCGAAAAATTCTAATTTTACAATATTGTAAGGAAAAACAATTTTTCTAAGACAGAAAGACTTCAAGGTTAATAATGATAAAAATTAATTACTCAAAGATTAATGGTAACTAACCACTACAAATTTATGAAAACAAATGAATTTTTTGAAATTCTATGATAAAGTATAAATTAAAAAAAAAAAATATCTCTACGACTAGAAGCCAGTCTAGATTTTCTTTTTCTCTCTTATTCATTTTTTTATTTTTTTTATCAATCAATATTTTTTATGCAATACAATGCAAAGATAATGTTGAATATAAGAACAAAAATATTTAAAAAAAAAAAAAAATAGCATACAAATTATATCTGTAATGATAACCTTTCAAATTATAATATTATCGTACACACTCTCTTATCGATCTCATTCTTTATAATTTTCAAGTTCTTATATCAACCTTGCCAAAAGTTACATATATCTATGTGTATACTCGTATATGGTACATATGTAAATATATAGCTAAAAAAAATTACACAAGAAAATTTTTTAATTGGTTTTACATTTTAAAATAAGAAGAAAAAAAAAAGTGTGTAGGTTAGGTATATGAAAATTTTATATGTAAATATAATTATTTCACAAAGTCAAAGCTATTTTTATTTTTTTAAACTTATTTGGGATTTTTTTTTTTTTTTTTTTTTGCATTTACCTTGATCATAAGAGTTTTTTATTGTAAAGTTTTACGATTTTGAAAATAAAAAAAAAATTACCAAATCAATTCATTAATGGTATGAATTGCAACTCATACATGACATAGGTAAATAACTTCTTTCTCCTCGTAATTAAATCTTGCAAAAAATAAAAAAATAAAAAAATATTTTTTAAATGAAATTTACCTTGACCTGACCCAAGAAGTTTATTATATGGTAACAATCTAATGATCGCGTTTTTGAAAATCTAAATCAAATCAAATGGAAGAAAAAAAAAAGTAAATAAAAAAACAAACAAACCAAAAAAAAAATAATTATACAAATGAAAAGCTATTAAGAATATTGTATATAATTTTTCAATTAAATGTCACACAGGTGTAAAAGTTGTTTTTTCAGTTATTTTTAAACAAACTTGATTACAAAAATGAGACCTAAATACAAAATAATAGATACAAAAGAATAATCAAACAAAAATCAGTCCCTGCAATCAATTGAGTCCTCCATAAAGAAAATATAAAATTTTTTTCAGCTAGCCTTACTTTAATCCTTGTCCTACAGTACTTCATAAATTCAAATATTAGAAATATTTATTTAACAATGACGAATAAAGATAACGGGTTTGTGATAAATTTTGAAAGCAAAAAACCATGTTTTTAAAATCCTTTTTCAATATTCATAAATTATCTGACTTTGGAATTTAAAAATGCATCTATGTAATGATACCGGTACAATGCACATGTTAAAAGTCTTAATACGGAGAATAATGCAAATTTCATAACCCCAATATAAACACCCACTACCCGATATAAACGTGATTATAAAATGAGAAATGAAATCAAATTCAAGAAATGATTACAAGTATCTATTCAAAAATCACGATCAAAAAGTAAATAGATGAATAAAAATATGTAAGTAATAGTACAAAACTATTATAATAATAAAAGCAATCAGTTATCTCACTCAACAACCAATAATAATAACAACAACAAAAACAATATTACATATAAGCCACATGTATTTTATTTTATTTTATTACCGTGATATAACTTACTTGTATTTGTACACCACCCCATTCTCGAATATTTTAACTTGTATTGTTATTTCATTTCATTCATAGTTTTTATTTTATATTTTTTTTTTGAAACGTTTTATTTTATATATGTATATATAAATAATAATAATCGCAGTTGCAGATTAAATAAATCTGAAGCTTATGAGCCATTCTTGAAAAAGTTTATACATCAGTCGGATTGCGTTCAAGCTACAAAACGTTAATACAATCAGACAAAAAAAAAAAAATACATATTTTTATAAAGTGAAATAAAATTTGAAAAAAAAAAAAAAATTATTATTTAATTTTAAAAATTTTTGAATAATCACAATGGAGACATCAAATAATAATTTAGATAATTTTGGAAATTCTTCAAAAAAAGAAATTCTAAATAAAAGTTTATCTATATTGAATGTAAAATCATTACAAACAGGACAAAGTTTTAGTAAAAAATCAAATGATTCTTTATCAATAAAAAGTGATTTAAAAAAAAGTGTAAATAATTTAAATGATGAAAAAAATAATAAAAATAAAAATATTGAAACAGGTTCAAATAAAAATATAAATTATAATAATGAAGAAAATAAAGATAATAATAATGATGATGATGAAGATATTATTTCAAAATTAATTGGAAATTATGGTTTATGGCAATTTACATGGACATTCATTTTAACATTATTTCAAATTGCAAGCTCATTTCATATGTTTGCAATTATATTTCAAGTAAGTTGAAAAAAAAAATTATATGAAATAATTTTAAAATTTCTAGCATGAAAAAAAAGGTAGACAATTTTCTATCTGTAATATTTGAATTTCAAGTGGTAAACCGTCATCTTAAAAGCTCAGATATAATTTCAGTTTCATTTTTTTTTTTCATTTTTATCACATATTTTTTTTTTAAATTTCATCTTAATTTTTTTAAATTAAGAAAATATTTTGCTCAACTAACTCAACTCAAAGAAAATTGATGAAATTTGCAAATAAGTACTCTTGAAATTTTCTAGATTCAAAATTTTAAATATATGTACACATACTCTTTCTTATAAGCAATGAAACAAGATAACTCATTGAATGAAAAAAAAATTTTTTTTTGACTATAAAGCATCTTGTAAATAAGAAAAAAATCTTTTTCAAAAAAAATGTATACAAATTTCAGATTGATAATAATTTTTGTGATTAAAATTGTGCGAACAAAATTAAAATTCATCTAGAAAATATATTTTTACTTTAATTGAAAAAGAAAACTAAAAAAGAAAATGATCCTGAAAAATATTTTTCATTTTTAAAAAATGTTCATAAACAAAAAAGAGAAAATCACTGAAGCGAATACTAAATTTAAGTATATTTATAGTAACAAAAATATGTTTTTTGAAAGTACATATAGCTATAATTTTTGCTTTATCATAACCATTAAATTATTTTAAAAAAAGAAAAAGAAAAAAAAAAACAGAGTACAACTACATTTTGTGTTTAAAAAAAAAAAATAGAAATGAATAAATGGAACTGCTATTGAACAAAATAGCAATAATGTGTGATAATAAGCATCTTATAACACGAGTAAATGCAATTCAGTGATTTGGTAAAATGTCATTAAACTTATATTTAAAAAAAAAAAAAGAAAAAAAATACGAATTTTTGTTTACAGCTTTGCTTTATATTTTCTTGACTTATTTATTATATCGCTGATTTAAAAGCACATTTTGAAAATAAAAATTATTTAATCTATTTTGATAGAAAAAATAATTGTCCTAATTAAAATATTACCTTTTTTTTTTAATTTTATTATTTTTTTAGATAATTCATAGATGATAATGTGCAAATTTAAATTTATAATTATTTTAATCATCTTGTGGTTAAATTAATTTATTTATTTATTTTTTTCTTTAAAGATACAATTATTAAATAATTTTCATTTTTCTACCGGAAAATAAGGTTTTTTTTTTTTTTTTAAATTATATAACATATTTTTAACATTTAATAAAAAAAAATTAAATATGTATTTCATAATTAAAAAAAAAAAGATAATGAAAAATTTAAAAAAATTACTAATTACGTGAATTACTTAATTAATTTGCATTCGTTTAATAAAACATTAATTTCATAATAAATTTAAAAAAAAATAAAAAAAACTGATCAGCTCCAATTCATAAAATTTATGAAAAATTGAATAACAAAAATATTTTTCGAAGTACACACTTAAATTTTTTTTTTAAATATTATTTTTTTGTTTTATTTAGATTTAAAAAAATTAATTAATTAATTAAAAGTTCATTCTCAAAACTTTTATGGAATGGATGTGTAAACTTTCAAATATACATAAAACGAAATAACCGTTAAATAGGCAATTCACTTAATTCGGTTTAATTACTCAAATACCATTATAATTCATTTTATTATCCTGTGATATATTTTCGGATTAATATCCTTGACATTTTAACGTTTAAGACTTTTTTTCTAAATAAGATTTTTGGGTGTTGACCCATGATTTTATTTTATTTTTTTTTTTCTAATTGTTTCATTAAAAATTTAATATTTTTCAATTTCATCACATTACACATAATGCTTCATTGAACTGAAAACTGTAAAATATTTTGGAACCTATACCGAGAATGTGAATTCAATGATATATGAAGTATATTAAATCGATCATATTTTTTTTTTCTTCTCAAATTTAATTATATATTCTCATAAACGCTTTGTGCGTTAAATAAACAAAATGATAATTGAAAAAAAAAAAATATTTAAATATAGTATGTGATTTGTAAATATGATTAAATGGATCATTTTTTCTTTCCTTGCGATTAATTTTTTAACTTTTTTTTTTTCACTCAAGAACGAAACAAATTAATTTTCTTTGAAGAAAAAAAAAAAGATTATTATTTAACGTTGATTTTTTTTGCTAATACATATATGTATATATTTTTTTGTTTTTTTTTTTTTTCATACATGGAAAAACTGATAAATTAATTACCGTAGGTATAGGCTCTCAACACGAATTTTCTGGTACCTAAATTTAATTAATTTTAAAATGAATGTAAAAAATCAATGTCACCAAATTCATAAAATCAATCAATTTTTAAAAAAAAACAATGTGTTTTTAATAAAATCTTAAAACTAAATTTTGTTTTCTTATCTAAAAAAATAGAAAATGGAATAACCACTTCATTGTTTTAAAATTTTCAAGTGCGTAATCTATTTGTTAAGTTATATTTTTTTCATTTTTAGAATAATACGTAATTTTTAGTATATATTATTATTATCTTAAGTGATCCCTTATATTTAATGAATATAATAACGTTTTTATGTGATAAAATTTTTGTTTTTATATTTCTCAATCAATAATTAGATCAACGATCATTTATACAATTTTTATACTTAAGGTCTATAAACCCTTTTATTATCTTCATTAAACAAAATCATCTGAAACAATGAATTCCATTTAAAAAACAAACAAAAAAAAAAAATCAAATTAAAAAACAAAATTGAAACTGAATAAAACACTTTGTTTTTTTTTCTTCACTTGATTTCATTTTAATGTTTCTAATATCCAAAAATGATAAAAAATGAATGAAATACAAAAAAAACTTAGATGAAAACTTCATTTAAAATAAAAAAAACGATAGCTTTATGTAGTAACATGATGTAAACAAACCTACCGTATTATAAAATTGCAAAATATTTAATTGGTAGTTATATTACTTGATTATATTAAGAAAATAAAAAGGTAAATACACTGGCTCTTGACTGTAATGGAATTTATTTGTGAGAAATTATGCAAGAATATGTTTATACCATGAATGTTATTTTTTTTTTAATTTTTTTTTTTCGTACATTATTTTTGTACATTTTTTCAAATTGTTTTTTCTTCAATTCTTTTTTTTTTTTATAATTTTTTTATAATCATTAAATTTTTAACTGCTGCATTATATCTAATACACATTTCACAAAATACTATTTTAAAACAAAAAGAAAAAAAAATTCTAATTAAAGAAAATATAAAAAAAAGGGCCTTAAAACTTGTAAAATGCGATTTCACATTGATTAGTTAGTATGTATGTACATAAAAAAAAAGTAGAATATTGTTTTAGTTTCTTTGTCTTTAATTACTCGAATGGTTATTTTTTGAAATAAATTAGAGAAAAAAAAAAGAAACACATTTTTTCGGATTTAAAATAAATATTTAAACTCAGAAATATTGATTAAAAAATTAGGAAAATTTTTTTTTCTCAAGTTTTATTCTGAAAATGCAAAAATATCTATGTATATAAAAAAAAATGCCTGATTTATGTTCGAGTTCATTTTTGTTGTATAATCTTTTTTTTTTCTTAAAATAATACTTCAGATTTTTAACATTTTCTTTCATTATTTTTTATATATCTACCTACCGTAAAATATAGTACGTCTATAATTCAATCTAATTTGTTTTAAATTAAACGACTTCCTATTCATTGTCGTAAGATTTTCATCTTCATATACGACATTTACTTTTAAAGCACAAAAATATGTATATTTTTTTTTACATTATACAAAATATGAATACTCTTTAACTAAACTTTACCATGTATACAATCAAACAAACAAATAAAAAACAAATCAAAACAAACATTGATTAATACTATACTAGAGCTCCAGTATTCCTCTCAACTCAACTCAACTACGGTCTACGGTAATTTAATCTGATAATGGAAGTGTCATTAAAATCATCAGAAAAGTAATATAACAATCAAATAAATCATTATTGTAAACAAAAAAAAAATTTTTTTTATCTCATAATAATTTACTACACGAAATGTACGCGACCTCTTAAAAGGTTTCAATTCAAATTCAATTAAGCGCCATTGGTTTATTAATAAACACGAAAGCGTGAAATTATTTTAGATTTATCTACTTTGCATAAAAATTATTTTAAAAATGAAAAAAAAAAAAAACAAACAAAAAAACAGTTAAGGTCCAAATACACCTGTCATTGGAGGGCAAGAAGAGGGAAACTTTTTTTTCTTCTCTGAGATAAAAGTGAAAAAAAAAAATTTAATTACACAAAAAAAAACAAAATAAATAAAAAAATAAAAAACAATAATTGTGTTATATAGTACTCGTGTTTTAATTAAAAAGTTATAATTAAATACAATTACATGTATATACAAAATCTTAAATAACGAATAATTAATACCTTTAAATAATAGGTAAGTAGATACTTTCGTTCTAATGAAATTTATCTATTATGAGACATCTAGTTTAAAAATGAAATTTTCAAAAATTTATTTCAATGAAACTTTTTTTTTTATGAAATCTTTTCAAATTTTCAAATGAAATTCATAAAAATTGATTAATTTTTGAAAATAAGCATATTATATTTGAGAAATTTCATTTACATATTTTAATTTGTTGTATTGTTATGGAAATTATGGGAAAATAATAATTGTTCAAAAGTAAAGAACAAATTCCATGCATAAATAATTGAAAAAAAAAAAAAATTCCTGGAAAATACAATAATAAAATACAAATTACTAATAATACTAATTACAATTTATTATATAAAAAAACAAAAATATTTAAAATAAATCTAAAAATTAATTCAATTATTACAATTGAACAACAACAACAGCAACAACAAAATTATGATAAAACGGATATTGAAAAAAACCTAAAATTGGAAATTCCAAAAACTTTTTATTATTATGAAAACACCTTATTTATATATATATATGTTTACTCAGAAAATTGTACAATTTATCTTTGTTATCTTCTCTTATCATCCATTAAATTATTTCCTTTTGTTTTTTCGTAAAAAAAAAAAATAAAATAAAAATAAAAATATCACAGAAAAATTATCTAAACTTACAAAAGATGTAATCATAAAAAAATGCAATTAAACTTAATTACATTTATTAAAAATTATAACAAATGCGTAAGTGTAAATTAAATTAACTGTCAAAATGATAACCCAATAAATATCACCTAGACAAAAATAAAAAAAAATAAATAAAAAAAAGTAATAATAAAACACGATCTTTATAAAATTGAGATATTATCAAATCATAAAAAAAAAAAACAAATACATAATTGAAATTAATCTTTTATTAACGCTTTTGATAAGATAAACAAAAATACACACATGGAACATTTAAATGTTATTTTAAAAAAAAGGTAGTATGTATATTTTTTTTTTTTACTTTAAAATTTAATATTTATTTTTGATTACGGTTTTTTTTTTTTAAATTATTATCATTGATTATAGTAGTTCGCTTTGTTAATTATTAATTACAGGGCAAAATAACATGTAATTACTGTCATGTCATGCATTTAACATCAAATCTGACCTTAATCGTTTTAAAAAAATATATATACACATTAAAATTAAACGCTAGTTAATTTATAGAATATAATATATATGTATGTACAAGCACAACAACAAAAACACGCATTCTTATATTTATTAATATTGTACGTACATACATACATACATATGTATGACCCAGGAAATGTTGATGAAATTTTTATTTATAATTTTACACAATTTAGTTTTGTTTTTTGCTCTCTGTCTCTCTCTCTATAATATGATAATCTTTTATGAACTTGTGATTTATGTGTTTATAAAGTGCATTGATATTATTTAATTCAAATGTTTTTGTTTTGCAATTTTTTGTTAAATTATTATTGTCAAAGATTTCAGGTTTTTATGTATTAGTTCAATGAAGGATAACAAAAGTAATTAAATTTCTATAATTTTTTTTTTTTCGATTAGCTTCTAAAAGTAATTCAGGAATTAGATTAGATAATATTGAATAAAATGAGATTATAAAAACTGATATCCGATTCTTATAGCCTACAATAATTTATTAATGAAAAGTTTGATGACTTTATAAGTCACAACATATGTATATTTTATTGAATTGAATACAAGGTTTAATATATTAACCGCATTCTACACATATGTAAGTACATACATATATATATGTTTATTTTATAGATTTATTTGCAGTTATTATTTTATTTAGAAACAAATGGAGAAGTTTGATTTCACTTCCTATTTTTCATTTTTATTGTTTTTATTGTTTTTTATTTATTTATTTTTTTTTTTCTTGAGTCAAATTTAATTTTTTTGTTAAGGATTCAGCTAAAAGTTCAAAAAAAAAAATAGATAATTAATCCACAACAAAAAAGGAGGAAAACACTTAGTACTGTTGGCCATTAAAAGACATCTAGGTCTCTAAAATGTGTTTTTCTTATAAGTACAAGAAAATTGCTTTTTTTTTTTTTTTTTTTTTTTTTTAGGCCACAGCACATTCATCCATCAATTTCAAAATAATTCTAACATTCTGTTTTAAATGTTAATTTTATTATTTATTTAATAATTTCCTTAATACAGAAAACAAAATTATATAAACTTCTGGAGTTTTGCCCTTCATTAAGTACTCTTACAGTATTTTAGATTTTGCATACTACATATTTGAAAATTGCGGAACTATGAACCTTTGTCTATTTTTAAAACATATCTGATTCAAATTGACAAAAAAAAAAAAAATACGCCTTTGTAGTTACAAAAAGGTGACCTTATTTCAGACAGCTTATTAATCACGACATGTCACAAAATTTACAAATTGAAAATTATTTCCTTATTAGTTTGAAAAAAAAAAGTCATTATTATATTCAAATTTATGATTTTTTTAATAATATTTTTAAAATATCAATTGAAGTTCATCAATTTTTAACATTTTACCAATTTTTTTAAATTTTTTCTCTTTTATTCTTAATTTATCTACAAATTGTCATTGAATGTCAACATATTATGTGACATAAAAAATTAAATTGGATGTTAAAACTTTTATAATTCAATTAATGTCGACATAAACAACAATTACTTGAATTTGTGAAAAAAAAAAACAAAAAAAAAACATTCAATGATTGTATAGATAAATATCATACTGCATTTTATTTATTTATTTATTTTTTTTTTTTATGAGACAATAATTTTATTTCAAGGTACCATTACTTGTGATAAAAATTAGTGAAACATAAGATTTATGAGTTTGTTTTAGTGCGATCATTAAATAATTTTTGGCACTTTTTTTTTTTTTTTTTGTAATATATAAATATTATTTGTAAAATTTGCATACAAACGGAAATTACTGAAAATAATTCTTTTAAAAATAAAACAGTAGATATGTGTTAAAATTCTAATTTTGGTATAAGAAGATTAATATTTTAACGAAAAAGTTGATTAACTGGTATTCTAAGATTTTTATGAAGGACGAAAAAAACAATTAAAAATTATTATTTTGTTTGTCCTCATCTTAAAAACAAGATAATTCTGTTCATTTTCTACAATCAAATTTTTTTTTTTTTATTAAATTCGGTATATTGACTGATGTTGTTTCTTTTTGGTTACACTGAAAGACGGCGTTGAAAACTTCAAAGTGTTAAGAAAGTAAATATAATAAAATGTTATATGTGTACAAAAAAAAACGTTATTTTAGATTTTACGTAGTACTTGTATTATCTTATTCTTCAGATATTTTCCAATGACCCTGACATTCAAGAAAGTCAATATGTCAAGAGTTCAATTTAAAATTTGTGTTTCAAATATAAAAAATAAAGAAAAATACTTCGAGAAAGTAGGAAAATTGGTCCACTTTATACAAATATTGTTTACTCTATTTACTGACGTTTAATTTTTGCTATTTTAAAATTTTACAAGTAAAAGTATACATATGTATGTATTTATTTGTATCCTCTTTAACACCAATCACTGCAGCTGCAAGAAGACCAATAAGAAAGAAAGTCTCACCCACTATCTTTGTATCAGCTGTCCAACACTTTTCAGATCAAGATACCGAACAATGGAAAATTTCCTAATTAATAAAAAATTTCTTTGACACATCCGTAAAGGATATAGAAACTTAATTGAAGATTATTGAGAAGCTTAATACATTTTTATCAAAATTTAAAATCTAATATGTAAATTCAGGCTTCAAATTACACATTTTTAAAAATAAAATTCGTATCTATTCATTAATTTAACAAGAAAAAAAAAATTTACAAATAATTATTATTTTCTTTTTTAAATTTTCTAGACTGCAGAAAAAGAATTTTGGTGTGCTAGACCATCACATTTACAAAATATTAATAAAAATCTTTGGATAAATTTAACACAACCACAAGATAAATGTTCAATATTATTATTTGATATGAATGCAGCTAATGAACATAATTTAGAAGATATTATAAAAAATTCATCATCAAAAACATTTATTAAATGTGATAAATTCGAATATGCTAATGATGAAATAAGTGGACAAACATTAATTCAAGAATGGAATATTATATGTGATAGATCACATTTAGCAAGTATCCTTGAAATGTGCTTTTTAGCTGGTGTTGCTTTTGGTAGTTTAGCTAGTGGATGGATATCAGATAATTTTGGACGTAAACATGTTTTAATGGGTTTTATAACGATACAAGCAAGCACTGGTAAATATTTATTCATAGTTAACATTATTTTTATATACGAGTATATACATAATTAGATAGTATCTAAAAAAAAATATCTATATTCTAATTTTTCATATTGTTTTCATTATAACATTAATGAAATTTTTGTAATTATTCAATGATAAATGTTACTTAATTATCATTTTAATTGTTTATAATTATGCAATTAAGAAAATTTATGATACATATATTATTGTACATATTTAAAATTTTCATTATTCATCAATAAAATTATGTATATACATATATTATAAAACTGTATATAATCATGACATATATCACCTAATTTAATTTAATTTAGTTAACAAAATATTACAAAATATTTGAAAAATTTATTTATTTAATTATCAAATACGCAGACAATACGTAATTTTTTTTTTTTTTTTTTTTTTTGTTCAACATTCAAAAATTATGAATCCGGAAACAAATAAATAATAAATGTACTTAATTTGATTTTAAAAGATGCCAAACAATGCGTAAATTTTGTTGACAAGTGAAATCATAAATCTTTGTCAGTATTTTTTATGATTTTTTTTATTTTTTAAATCAATTATTACTTTTTTATGTTAATTTCTATAATTAATAATTTTATAGAAAAATTTTTAAAATTTTTTAAAAACATTTCATATTTGATACTTTTTTTTTTTTACTGAATTATTTAAATACCGCTATTAGAAATTTTCTAACGCACTTCTTATTTTTTTTTTCTCTTAAATTCAATGACGCAAAATAATAATGTACATTATTTCCTGTTTTCCAATTTAAAAATTCTAAGTAAATATTCGTCATACTATGAATATTCTAAATAAATAAATATGAAGAAAAATGATCAGTTATATTTTAGAAATTTTACTTAAAATTCAAAGAAAACTATTATTTTTAACACGAAAAAAAAAAAAAGAAAAGGAAAAAAATTTTCATTTAATGGCCATTAAGAATATTTACAAAATTGTAATTGCATTAGCAAAAATTACTTATCAGGCAGGATTCATATACAATAACGATTTAAAATAAAATAAAAAAAAAAAACGAAATCCTTGAAACGCGTAGAATAATCCTTTTCTAAAAATGGAATATGCTTAAAATAAAAATAAAAAAAAGAGTATGTATATATTATTTAAAGTAGTACATCCACCTACAAATTTACGTAAGAATTTCCTTCTACGAAAATACTATCTACATTAAGGATAATTTAATTAATAAATAACATCCATTAAAATAAAATTTGACATGTAGGTGGGTTGGAATAAAAATCAAATACAATTTACTGAAATAAAATTTATCAAAATTTCTAAATAAAACTAAAATACGGTATATTTATAAAAATATAAATAAATAAATAAAAAATGTTCGGTATTTATTAAATTTACTTGATTTTAAATTTGAAAATAATAGAAAGGAAAATATTCCACTTGAATAAACCTACACATTTCATTCATCATCAAATTTATACTAGAAACAATTTTATGCTCTTTAAATTCTCGATTTTATTATTTTTTTTTTTTTATTTTATAAACATAAAAACACTTGAATCCATTTAAATCGATTGATTCTATCAGAAAACAAAAACAACAACAACAAAATCCTACAAAATTTTCAAAATAAATTGTGAATTTCTTATTGATTTCTCATTTATGTTTCATACAAACCGTATAGCATTTGATTAAAAGGACCTTTTTGTTTTTTAATTGGTTTTGTTTTTTTTTTTTTTTTGTTCTAGGAACACTTCTGGCATTCGTCAAAAATCTTCCTTTATTTATGGGTCTTCGATTTGTAATGGGATTTGCATCAATGACTGTAACAAGTGTTAGTTTTGTTTTAGTCGTTGAATTAGTAGGTGGCAAATATCAAACTATAATTGGTATCTTGAATATGTTGCCAGTAGCATTTACTTATACAATTACATCAGGAATTGCTTATTTAACACAAGACTGGAGACTAATGCAATTAGTTATCTCAATACCATGGATATTTTTCTTATTGATTTGGTAAAATAAAAAAAAATAAAAATAAAAATAAAAATAAATAAATAAATAAAAGATAATAAAAAGATAAATAAAAATACAGGTTCTTTTTATTTTGCAATGATTAAAACAAATTTCATCAGAATTACTTATGTAAGAACATTGAAAAAAAAAAACAAAAAAAAGATTGTAAGGAAAAAGAGAAAAGAAAAAAACCATTTTTGAAATTCTTGAAATTCCATGAATTCTAAAAATCCTGTCATGATACACCTGATTGTTTTGATATAGATTTTTGTAGAAATAAGTAAAAATATTGTATATGACAGGTATGATGAAAGCACACAGACACAAAGCAAAATGATTATCCTTTTTCTTTTTTCTTTTTTGATTCTACGATATAAGTAATTCTTGTGATTTTTTCAAGTGCTTGAAAAATATTTCAATCTTTTGATTGTTTTCAAGAATTTTATTTATTTATTTTGATCTTTTTTTTTTTTAAATTTTTTTGTTTTTATTTTTATTTTATCTCAATTTTTATACAATTGAATTATTTACTATATAATACAAGTATTTATTTATAATATGTATTATACTTATAGGTATTGTGTTCCAGAATCACCAAGATGGTTATTAGAAGAAGGTAAAATTGAAAAATTGAAAATAATCTTAAAGAAAGCATCACGAATGAATGGTTCTGAATTACCAGAAAATTATGAAAAAATTTTAATGTTTGCTACAAATTCAAAAGATAAAATATCTGATCCATTATTAATGGTTTTTAGAAAAGAATATAGAATGATAACAATATTAACATTAATACAATGGTTTAGTTTAGTTATTGTTTATTTTGGTTTAGCATTACATATTGGTGCAGTTGGTGGTAATATATACATAAATACGGTAAGATTTTTTATTTAACATTACATATTATTTTAATTTATTATTATTTCAACAATTAATCAATTAATTAATTATTTAATTTTTAAAAATCACAGGCAATATCTGGTGGTGTTGAAGCATTTGGTATAATTTTTAGTATTTTATTGGTACTTAAATTAGGATTACGTAAAAATTTAATATATCTTATGTTTTTATCTGGTATTGCATGTCTTATAATGGATTTTTTACCACAAAATTATGGTTGGTTAAAAGTTTCCCTTGGAATTATTGGTAAGTTTTTAGCATCATAGTATTAGACGAAAAAAAAAAACAAAATAAGATACATAACATTAAAATGATATATGAATAAAATTGACACACAAAATTCTACATTAATTTGAAAAAAAAAAAATTATTTAAAACACGAAAGGAGAAAAAAAAATTTATATTTATTGCAATAAAATAGGTTAAGGTTATAGGTAATCGTAATTTTAAATTGTAATTATTTAAATTACAACTGAAACATATACATAGGTACATACCTATCAGAATCTATTAAATACATTCATGTATACGTGAAGATTACATACATATGTCCTTGCATCTTATATATGTATGTGTTATCAAAGTACTGATATTTCACTATGATAATGAATACCTACCTACCTAATTACATATATTATAAATTTTTCTTTACCTAAAATCATACAGAATGTTTCAAACACAATGCTTTTCTGGATTGATTGGAAAGTTCAATTTTTTTTTTTTTACATAATTAAAATCAACAAATTTAGGAAACTGTAGGAAAAATTAATTATAGGCCAAAACTTTTAAATGGGCTAAAGCGACAAGAACGTACACATGTATGTACATATGTATACACGTAAATAAAGCAGGAATTTTATTTTAAAAATAATGAGAAGACCAATAAAAAAAGTATAACATGATTTTAAATGTCTGAAAATCCTTAATCTTTTTTTTTTTTTTTTACTTTTTTAAGTTTCAATAACAATAAAAACACCCTGTAGGTGTAATATCAACTTATTCAAAAAAAAATGTCATGCAATTTATTCACATTGCATTTTTTATTGATCGAATTCAAATATATCAAGAATCAAGAACATGTTATTCAATTAACATAAATAAAACTTATTAATAATAATTAATTTTCTCATTTTTTAGTCATTTTTTTATTATTTTTTTTATTTTTTGCATGCTAATCATCTTTTGATATAATTTTACAGTGAAATCAGCTGCTGGAATTGCAAATTTCTTGAATCCAATATTTACAGCATTACAATATCCAGCCGTTATAAGAAATTTTGGTATTGGAATTGGTAATTTTGGTTCAGGAATTGCCCTAATTCTTGTACCGTATATGTGGTTATTGGTAAGTGGATATATATATAAAAAAAAAAACAGCATTAAATTCATTGTAATATTTTAATTATTTATTCATTATTTGTAATTTACTCATAATTTGTTTAATTTTTTTTTTTTTTACAGAGTGATATTGAAACATATATTCCATTCATTATCATGGGAATTAATGGTTTAATTGGAGCATTTTCATTTTTTGTTGTAAAATCAGATATTAAAAATGCAAATAATAATAAAACATGAAAATATTTATAATATAATTTATAATTTATATAACATTTAAAAATTAATGATTTTTTTTTTCTTTTTGTAAATTATTGTTAAAAATATTTTAAATAGTATTTAACCCTGTATCAGGAGGTATATTTTTAAAAAAATGTAAAAATAATGTAAATACTATATAAGGTAATAATTTATGTAAAAATTAAAAATATTAGATGTAACTAGGTTAGTGGATTAATTAAATAAGTAAAAAAAAAAACATGATTTATATAATTATGTATGTAATTGAAAATATTAATTATAAGAAATACATTTTGTTTATTTGTTTGTATTTTTTTTTTTTTATTTCATATTTTGTGTGTATAAATTTTATTTTTTAAAATACATACTTTTTATAATTTTTTTACAATTATTTTATTTTTGGGTAAAGCAAACTTTTTATGCTAAAAATTCTCATATTAATATACTTTGTGTATATGTACATGAAAAAGGCTTTTAAAATTAATAAAAATTTGTACTGTTATTTTAAATAGCATCATAATTTTTATAAAGAAGTTAAACAACTTTCAGAATACATTTTTTCATCCCTTAACACGCGCATTTTTTACTGCCACCTTAGGGCTACATACTTTTATAAGGGATGATTGCCTTTATACAATTTAATTAGTTAGATTTTTTCTTTTTTCAATGAAATAAAAATATCAAACGTTTTACTGAGAAGAAATAAAATTGTTTTTCAATAATAATATGGGAAAAAAAGTATGAAAAAATATACAGATGCTTGTATTTCATTATCATCATTGATAAGTCGGACGCAAAAAAAAATTGTTTTTTTTTTCTATTCTATCTTCTTCTTCTTGTTTGGCGTCACAGTCCTCCACCTCCACCAACCTTATAGCCTCATCAAGTCTTTGCCTCCATATTTAACGATCCTGCTCTAACAAAAATTTTATTTTTGAAAAAATTTAATTAATTTTTTCCACTTTAAAATTTGAATTTTTCAAGATATTAACATATTATCCAACGTAGTCATTTTCATGTGAAACACCTGTATAAGCTCTTTTAAAAAGCTTTTTATTATTATTTTATGGTTGTGTTTTCAACTATCCAACAATTATTTTTCTACCTTTTAAAAAAACTTAACTTTTTTTTATATTCAGCTTAACCATTCAGTCATATAACAAAAACAACAAAAAAAAAAACAAAACAAAAAAAACACGTTGAAGTATCTCACCATAATTTCTCATGTGTAGAATGCAAAATTAGGCGGTAAAATATGTGGGTGCATATTTAATGAATTTAAAAATAAAAATAAAATAAAAAAAAAATAATAATAAAGAAGAGTTAAATTTAAATTACATATTTGTTACGTTAACTAGATACCATAAAGAAAAAATTATAATTTTCTTTTCACTCAAAAATTATCTTTAATTTATTTACCATTTTGATGGTTTCAAATTTATGTTGTGCATACTAATTACTTTGTACTATACAAAAGAAGATAATAGATACTGCCTTTTTAACATTATACAAGATTTTCTTTTTGATTTTTTTTTTTAATACTCATACATATTTTTTTTTTTTAATGAATAGTTAACTAACTTTACGCGTCTTAATCTATTCATTGATCATTTTATTAGTAGAAATTTCTTCTTTTTATATTTTTTTTTCCAAATTTTTGTTAAAATTAATTAAAATAACAGTAAAAGTGGAAAAAAAATTAGCATTTTCTTTTCACTAATATTTAACAAGTAATTTTGCATTTGAGATAAAAAGAAAAGTTTTTCTTTTCAATGGCTTATAATCATAGAGATATATTATAGATACATTATATGTATGTATCTAGATACAAATGATAATAATATAACACGTGAATTGTACAAGGAAAATAATATATTATGTTATGTAAAATAAAAATGAAAAGTTATTAAAATATTCCTTAAATATATTTTTATTACAAAATATATTTATGTAACAATTCAGGGTATTACTTTCTCTTGAATTATGTTTTTCTTTGAATTGAGAAACAGTTAAATAATAAAAAGAACATTCTTAAAATATTCAATCATTGGAACAAATTTCGTATAAAAACTCTCCATAAGAATACTGAAATTTTTGAAAAATAATAACCGATAATTTAAATTCTTTTGAAAAATTCACAATAATAAAATTCTTAGTATTAAAAAATTACACCATCAAAAGAAGAAAATCATTTTTAAAGAGGTTTGTTGTTTTCTTTGATTTCCATATATACAAATAATCAATATAATCATAATAATGCCCATACAGTAGTCACCATTAAAACAATCCCACTTTATCCATTGGAGAAGAGAACTTAAGAAAAAGTGGGGTTTCAAATATATAACCATTGTATGTTGTCGCACCTCATGACTATAAGATAAAATTTTCGATTAAATTAACGTTTAGTTCTTTTTTTTAAAAAAAAAAAAAAAATTAAAAAGTTTTAGTGTAAATCAGTATTAATTTTTAAGAAAAATATTGCTTTTCTAGTGTCAAAACGGTCAAATATTTCTTTTAGAAAAAAAAAAAAATCATTAAGTTCAGGAAGTTAAATTTACTGGATAAAGATAAAGTCAAGATCTTTAAACTTAAAAGAAAAAAAATGCAGTTATTATTAGCTGTGGTATGTGATTATTATTGCCATATATGCATTTTAGATATACATATATAGTACATACATATGTATATTTATGTTGGTTTTTTGTTTTAGTTAGTTTTAATTATAGTGTTTCTAATTTTAATGTTCTTTTTTTGTTATTGTATTTTTTTAGTAATTTTCTTCTTTTTTTCCAAACTTTTATTTATTATTGACCAAGTGTTTTGTTTTTGTTCACATGGAATGGATGTAATATGTCCAATAAGTATCTAGATAAATTCCTTTCTTGAAAAAAAAAAAAACAGATATTTCAAAAGATATTACTATAAAGTAACAAGTTTTCTGTACTTTGTTTTACTTGATTTTATTTTGTATGCTTGCATAAGCAATATTATACTGGACATAGTGTAAAAGTGAAGCAAAAACTCGTTTTATTGATTATGAGTTGTTTTTTATTTTTCTTTTGAAAAAATGTAAAAAAAAAAAATGTAAATTGCATTGATCTAATAATAAAAATATTTATGCTACTGTTGTAAAATGCTAAGTTTAAACTATGACTATATAGCTTTCGATTTTATTTTCTTTATTTATCATATTTTTTTTATTTATGAATGTTGAATAATTATAGATATATAGATTATATTCATACATATATTGTTTATAATATTTTTAAAATTGCAATGTGAATGCGATCAATCACACAGTTTAAAGAAAAATTTGTATTTTTCAAGGTGTGAAAGTGTAATTATGATTGAAATAAACAACATTATTCATGTTCGAAAAAAAAAAAAAAACTAAATAAATACATCGATAATTATGACCTCCAAAAAAAAAAATTGAGTTTAAACAAACTATTTTATACTATATACATATGTACTTATAACTTTTTTTCTCATATTCTTATACATAAAATATTTAGTCAGTTTTAAAAGAAAAAGGAAATTAAGTTGACTTTATTTTGTAATTATAGTATATGTATAATATGTATGAACAAAATTTTATTTTGAAGGACCCTCTCAAAATTTATGATGTGTTTTTTTTTCTACCTATTTTAAATTGCAATTTATTATAAATTGTTTTTTGTAAATTTTTTAATCTTATTTTTTTTTTCAATTATTATTTTTATGTCTTTTTGCCGGTCATGTAGGTACGTGTTGGATACCACTCCTATTATTGATATTAATTTTTAAATTTATGCGCTTGTTTTATTGAAATATATTTTTTTTTTACCATTTTCTAAAGCTGAAATACATACGCTTTATTCAAAAATTGAAAGATAAAATGTTAAAGACATTCATTTGAAAACTTAATAACAATTATTGATGGATATTTTTTTTTTTCAACATAAAAAGGTCAAAAATAAAAAATTTGATGACTTGTAAAATTTTGGTAATACCAAAAATTTAGCTTTCAAAAAATTAGTCAAAAACTGAATTAAATAAAACATTGAAAATAAAGACAACTCCATCTTTTAAACATAAATTTACAGAAAAAAAAAGAATAAATCAAAGTTGTTTTTTTTTTTTTTTTTTTTTTGTAAAACAAATTGGCAATCCAAAATAACCGGCTTTTTTCTTTAAAATCTTTTTCATGATAAAAATATTTAAAAAAAAAAACATGTACAATATTTAAAATTCAATTATGGTAGATACTTTCAACAACTAAATATATAAAGTAATTTAAAAAGGAATGTAAATTGCCTTAAGTGAACTTTCCTATTCAAATTTTTTTCTTCCTCCTACTCAATTGTATTTCAATAACATAAAAACAAAAAAACAAAATGTTTTTTTTTTTTTTTTAGAATATTAACAATAGATTAATGTTGATTTTTTTGATTGAAACAAATTTCGCGGTTTCAACTAAATAACAAAGATTTACTTTTAATTATTGTTCAATATTTTAGCATACATATTTGTGATTGCGGCGGTAGAATCATTTGTTTTTTTTTTTTCTTTAATTTTATTTTTATTTTTCAAGAAAATATATAATCGAATAATATACTAAAAACCAATTTTACGTACGTTTAAATTTTAAATTCTTTTTGTGTGTATTCAAAATTATTTAATTTTCTTTTTTATTTTTCCTCATTTTTTATAATTTTTCGTGTGGTTAAAGTTAAAACCAAAAACTTGTTCAATTGTTGAATATTCAATAAAATAAAAATATAAAATTAAACATGTAATATTACACAAATAATGTAAATAAATTCAGACAAACATTATTCTATTTTGTATATAACAAACAGAGTTGTTTTTGTTTTTTACTTTAATATTACTAGTAAGAAAACCACTTTTCTGCATGTATATTTACAACTATGTTTTCTTATATTATGGATCATGCAATCGACTGTAATCATTCAAATCAACGAGGTATGAAATTCTCCGGATTCCAATTAATAATATTATAAATTTTATAAGTTATAACTATGGAAATAGCTCTTGTGTTCGACAAACCGCACAATTTCAAGTTGAAATTATTGATTGAAAGAAAAAAAATTCAAGTAGAAAAAAAGCGGAAAAATATATAATATAAATAAAATGTCGATTGTACAGGTAAATTAAACACTTTAAAATTACAATTTTTTTTTTTTCAATTATCACATCCGTAAATTTTGTTTACATTTAAGTTATTCCTTCTTTGATTTTTTTTTCTCTTCAGGGTTGCTTAACTTTGAAAAAAAAAAAAAAAGAGCAATTATTACATTTTGAAAATTCGCTTCAGTCTATTAGTCTAACATAGTCTACTAAGAGACAATTTTTTTTAATCACATTTTTCCCACGTGAATAAATTAAAATAAAATCAAATACGTTACATCATCACTTGATTTATCGTCTTTTATACCTTAAAACATGATCTACATATGCAAAAAAAGAAAAAGTGGAAATTCCAACTCGTATACGTATTTCATTTAACACAATTTACAATTTAAATTGGAACAATGATTGATTTTATTTTCGAAAAAAAAAATATATATATGTATAAATAAATGAAAATTTACAATCTCTTCTTTTTAAAATTTTAAACGAAAAATTTTACTCTATTGAGATACAATTCAAAAATTTCTTTTTACATTAATATGTCAGATCATACGTTTGCTATCAATTTCATGAAAAGTAATGAAATTTAAAAAAAAAAATAAATAAATAAATTTTTAAACGTAATTTAAAAAAATATCATGTTTTATTGCAATAAAAATAAAAATTGTACGTGTACCATACAATGCCGGAAAAATATGTTTCATTAACAATTATGTACATATATTTAAATTGTCCGTGTGTGTGTTTGAATGAATTTCTCCATAATCGTTTTTCGACATGGTAGAAATATTAGCAAAAAATAAAAAGGAAATTACCTTGATATTGTCAAATAATTTCATTTAAGCAATTAAAAATGTATGTTATCTGCTTCAAATCAAGCAAATCAAACAGATCAACCATTATAAATGAAATTATTAATAAAATCTGCAAAATATTTGTAATTTTTTTTTTTTTTCTTGTGTTTTAGTAATAAAATTGCAATAGTAAAAAAAATTTTTTTTTGTGATTTCCATTTTTTTTTTTAATACAGTCAAAATTATCATTACATTGCACAAAACAAAATTAACAAACGAAACAAGTGAAATTAACATAAAATTGAAAGTTCATATTTAATAAAGAAAATACATCTTTAAGGAAAAACAAAATAAAATTATAGTTATTTAATGAATAAAACTTTTTCTTTTTACCTTTACTTTAATTCATAAAAATAAATTTAAAAAAAAAAAAAAAAAAAAGTATCAAAATTAAAAGATACCTGTTGTGTTTATATGATCACATACAAAAATTTATAATACACATTACAAAATGACATGTTATAGGTATTAACGTGTCTGTTATTAAAAAGTTTAACATTTTTTTTTTTCATGTCTGAATTATAATTGAAATTATATAGATAATATGTCGTCGACCTTGCTCTAAACTATCTTTATTTTATTAATTTTTTTTTTATTATTTTATTTTTTTCATTTTACCCCACCCTCTTATTGCAATTTATTATTATTATAAAAAAGTAAAATAAATGAACCATTTTAACTTGAACTGTATGTGAAACTTATTATATTGGAGATGAAAGTTTATTATAAGAATATTTAAAATAAAAATAAAAAAAAAAAAAAAATCTGTTTTTTTTATGTATGTATATATTTTATGGATGACTAAACTTAAAATGATGACTACATAAAATTTTTTTGCTCTTATGCACTATACAATAAATTCTCAATAATATGACATAAATTTTGTATTACATTTTTTGTTTCTTTATGAAATATCTCTCTCAAAAAAAAAAAAAAAAAATGAAAATCTTAAGCTTTTTCTTATTAATAAAAAAATTAAAACAAGTGCATATACATGCATAATTATTTACATATATGCAAAACAGATTCAAGTGAATTGTTGAATATTGAAGATTTACTGGAACATATCAATATTGAAGATTTTTTAGTGCGTTAAGTTACAAGGTTAACTGCATCTGGATGTTAGTATATTAAATATTATTATAGTGACCGATAGCCCTGAGAGATGTACTTAATAATAACTACACATACTTGTACTTACTTTCAATTGTCAATGTTTTATTTTTTTTTTAATTTTTTTTTTTTTTTTATTTATTTATTTATTATTTGTATAGCGACGAACACCTTGATTAAAGACTCCCATATATTGGTGTTGTAATCATATTTTCACAAGAAAATTATACATATAGATAATCACAATTAATTTTTATTTTTTCACAATTTTACTTAACAACCATAAAATAAATGTGCATTTATAATAATTTTTTGTTCTGTTTTTTAATGATTCTTGCATTTATATTTTAACCCTTCTATCAATAAGAAAATTTTCTACGTTTTTGTTGCAACTAGTAATGCAATGGGCAAGTTTAAAAAAAATAAATAAAAAGGATAATTATTTTAATTAAATTTAATTAAAACTAAAAATGATTATTAATCAATTAAGATAATAATCAATCTTCAATTTCAGTTATTTCTAAGAATTATCAGGAATCATACTTTAAAATCAAATAAAAACCATAAATTTTCTCATTTACAATTCCAACTTTTCCGTCTCTTTGAATAAATTATTTTGTTTTCGAACCGAATATCTTTTTTACAAGACAATTAAAAAGATTATCTCAGATATGAAAAAATTTAAAAACTCGATCGATGCAAAACTTAAAAAGCATATCTAAAATTTTTTCAATAATTTAGTCAAATTGAAAAATGCTTTTTTTTTTCTTAAGACGATTTAATTGAAGAAAAAAAAGTTCTTTTGATATATTAATTGCATACACAAGGGTTAATTACTAGCATCGTCATTGTACATTGTTTTGTTAATTTAATATGATGATATTATGATGTTATGGTCGAATCAAGATAATTAAATGAAACGATTAAACCGGCTTTAAAAGGTTTTTATTAACATGTTATGTGTTATTTATTATATTACGTAAAAAAATTTATGATTTAAAAAAAAAAAAAAACAAAATGTAAGAAAGAAGATATGCGTTTTCAAGAAAGTTATTAGATATGCCATTTTTGTTTTTTTCTTTGCAGATATTATAAAAGATTCGAATAGTATATCTGTTTTGCAGTTTTTTTTTTTTTTTCTATTTTATACTATTTTTATTTTTCTATTGAAAAGCTATTAAATACGAACAAGTTAAAGAAAAAATTAAAAATTGAAAAAGAAAAAACACATACCAAGCTAATTGACGATAGAGTCTAAATGGAATTTAAGGTGTACAAATAACATACATTACCTACGTAAATAACTATATGTATATAGAGTGTATAAGGAAAAATATCGGTCTGGGTCTTAATAATGTTACAGAAAGATAGACAGATTGAGAAGATGTATAAAACTTTGCTTATAAATTAATCTGACACTCCCTATATTTCAAATGAAAATACATATGTATGTAAATTTAAAAAATAAAAATTAATTTCTTGTACTTATGATGTAATCAAATATTAAAAAAAATTTTCACGCGTTATATTTGATGTATGTAAAGTATAAGATATTATAATCACAAATATGTAAATAGATAACATGTGATTAGATATTAGAAACTAGAAAGTTAAGTCGATTAAAATTTTTAAGGCTTTCTTATGTAACAAAAATCAAGAAAAATTCATGAAAATTATGAGTACATTTTTCTTTTTTTTAATTACCTCTTTGTAAACTTCCTTACGGCACATTTTTTTTTTTAAACACAATGGTAAAATAAATTCCAAATCTCAGACTTATTAAAAATAATAAAATCATATTGAAACAACGTTCCATTTTAATTTGACTTTTTTGAACTTGTAAAAGCAAAAAAGAAAAAAAGAATGTATTGCACTGAGAATAAATTGCATAATAACGACTGTTATTAATTGGCCATTGAACTTTACTTATCAGCCAGTAACTGGGTAGAATAATGCAATTTTAAAATATAAAAAAGAAATCTAACGGAATCACGTCTCTATTACGTGATTTCCTATTCTGAAAAATTTACTCTAAAATTAGAATAATTAATTTTTTTTTAAAGTATAGAAATTATATATTCAATTGCTGTTTGTGAACTGATTTCATTTCTTCAACAGAGTTACATTTTAACGATTATTAGTTTATCATCACTTTTTGTATTGGCACAAGATGGACCAGCACCACCAAGACTAAGTATACCTGGTGCAATCCCATTACCAATTCGTCCACAGTTTCGTAATGAAAGACTTTCTGGTGGTGGTATCAGTGGACCTGGTGTAGTTCGAATCCGAAGACCACGTCCACAACCAATAAGTAATTCAATACCAATTGCAATTGCACCAAAATTATTAGAAGATCCAAAACCTGTTACAGAAGAACCAGAAGATCATGCTTCTTCAGATACATTTATACCACAATTAGTTTCTCAACAACAACCACAACAGCAATATTTCCAAGAGCCAAATTCAATTCAACAAGATTCACCAATTGACGAAATACCACAAATCCCAAGATTTCAGCAACAAGAACGTCCAATTCATCAAAGACCCATTGAATTACAATCGATTGGAGCTCAAAGATTTGCAATTTCAGCTGAACGTCAAGAAAGACCAAAAGCAATTCCTAGGCCTAGACCAGCGCCAAATCGTGAACCTAGACCACAGTTTGAACAGGAACCAAATGTTCGACAAATATCTGAAAGGCGTGCAGCACAACCACCACAAAGACCAGGTCCTCGACCAGCCGTTGATAATGAAGTACGTACAAGAAAACCAGTAGCTCAAACTTTAAGAAAATGGTCAGAAGAACATGATGATGGAAGTATTACATGGGGATTTGAAAATGATGATGGATCATTCAAGGAAGAAACAATCGGATTTGATTGTGTCACTAGGTAATATTTTGTGATATTCATTTATAACAATTTTAAATTTTAATTCACATTTTAAATTTTTAGAGGCCGATATGGTTATGTTGATCCCGATGGCCTTAAACGTGAATATAACTATGAAACCGGTATTCAATGTGATCCAAATAAAAAGGATCAAGATGAATCAGAACAATCAGGATTTGTAGATTATGAAGGCAACAGAGCTGTTTTACCGAATGGAGTACAAATTGACTTATCTTCAATGGGTAAAAAGAAATCAAAAAGACCAGGAGCAATATTACAGCAGCCACAACAGCAATATTACAGAAATTAAGATACTTAAAATTAGATAATAAGGACTAACAGTCATTAAAATATTTTTAATTTTTGTTTTTCAAATGTAAAATTTAATTTATAATTAAATTTTTATTAAAAAGAAACGAAAAATGTGGAAATGTGTAAATATATAAAAAAATCCATTTCAGCTCATTTACACTGAAATTACAATTAAAAAATACGTAATAGAATATCACTCTCTATTTTTTTTCCAAACCTTATCGTCCTAGTATGGTCTCGGTCGCCGCATCGGAGGTGGTAAACGATTCGGTGGTGTAATATTGATATCCATATAATCACCAATACAAAATTTTACTTGTGCTAAAGTTTTTTGATCATCAGCACCCTTTTGACCAGAACATGTTACACCAATTTCACGCATTCGAAAACTCTGACTACGCATCTCTGGATATACAATCGCAAAATCGAAGTATGTTCCTTTTTTTCGTGTCTCAGGATTAACATCACGTACCAATGAAGTTAGCTCTCGTAATGTAGCATCTTGCCATGTATAAATTTGTAATTCATTACTTGGAACATTTCCATGCATAAATTCTGATAGTGAATGATGACGACCGGTTGAACAGAAAACACGAAGTAAAAGTGGACATGTCTTAAAGAAAAATATATTTTTATTACATTATTACATCTTTAAATATTTACATGGTTTATAATAAGCTTTGGATTTGATTCATATTCCAAAAAGAAAGTTAGATTTCAACAGAGAAGAAAAGCGGAAATAGTATACAATATGACGTAATAATTAATGTATTTTTTGTCTATGTTTTATTCTAATAAAAACCAAATTTTTCTAAATAAAAATATTACTTTTTTAAGGCTAATTAAATTGAAATAAAGTAAAAAACAGAATATTCTTAAGAACTGTAACCTGTAACCTAGAAAATATTAACTTGCTTTCATCTTACCTTCTCTCGATCTACCTGCTTGGTAGGTGTTGGCTTTTCTTCAACAATCATCGATTCAACGTTCGCCATTTCAAAATATTTAGGTTCTTTTAGCAATTTAGCAATTTTCACCTTATATTTAAAACAATTGTTAAAAATTAATACTTGAACAATTGTTTATCAAAAAACTTTGCTTCCGACTTCCCTTTCCCTCCAACAGTTTTATTGATTAATACGTAACTGTCAAATGTAAATGGCAATTGTCAATCATCATATATCAACGTATACATGGAAGTTGAATTGTACTCACTTCAACTTTTGATGACAAATACATAATCTTTTCGTAATAAAATGTTCTCAAACCGACAAAAAAAATAGTTTTTAGAAAAAAAATATAAATCAAAAAAATTGAATTACAAGGTTGCAGAAAATCCTTTTAATTTAAAACTTAATTGACTTGAAATTGTTTCTTAAATGTTCTTTAAATAGAATTCAATTTTATTTAGTTTATACGTTCATAATGGTGAACTGGTGAGTGACATAAAAACCATAAGCATGCTCTGTTTTCAATTATCCGAATACCAAACTCCGAATTAATCAGGGATGAATTTAACAAAAAGAAAATAAGATGTAATTTTCTAGAAACAATTATTTTTTTAATATCTTATTAAAATTCTAAGAATCATTGAAACTTAATTTTTATTTATTTTTTTTTGTTACATATTAATTTAATCTTTCAAGAAATCATTCATTTCTCAATTGTTCCAATTCTGTCGTTATCTTTTTAACGCCGCGCCCACTGTCAGCTGTTATTATATTATTTCTTTCCAATCATCATCATTCCGAAACTAATAAAAACAGATGATTCAGAAATTTTCTTTTGATTTTCATGATGACATTTATTTTGTGGTAGAGTGTGGTGAAAATCTTAGAACATTTCATTTACAATTACAATATCGCACTTCGCACCACCGCCATTTGAAAAGAAAAGTGGAAGTGCCTATTTTCAAAAGGAGTGATTGTTAAAGATATTTCACTAAAAATAATTTTAAAAAATATTTTAAATTCATATTAATAAAATTTAAATTGATTACTGTGATTGTATTGTTTAAATAATAACATGTATCAATAAATTTATGAAATAATTAGAAGACGAAAATTAAAAATTTTGGTAAATCCAAACAGGAGATACTTTTTTTTTTCTTAAAAAAAAAAAGAAAAGAGGACTTGTTAATACTACTACAACTTTGTAATAGTTACTTTTTTTTTTAAAACTGTGCTATAATTAAAAATTTATAGTGTGCCAATTATATCACACAATAAATACAATTACAATTTGGGATTAATCAAGAAAAAAAAAAACAACTTTGGATTAAATTAAATTTTTACTGTAGAAAAAGGTAACTTGAAAATATAAAAACGAATTAAAATGAAATTTATACTTTTGTATAGTGTTATAGTTATGCTTATGTAATATAAAATTTCCCTCATCCTTAATTTACAACCTATTAAACAACCTAAGTTCTTCATACATACATATGTATGTATGTATGTAAATCGTTTTTGTTTATTTTTATCCCTCGTCAAGTTCACTTTTTTTTCCATTGAAATCTAGAATTCTTAATGAAAAGCATGCTCTTTATTCAATTAATTGTAAGAAGAAAAGCATTATTTAATTACAGATACAATAGTTATTCGAAAAAAAAAATAATAATAATGATAGTTAAATGAAAATAGAGAAAATTTAAATTGATAATGATCTTTGAAACTTGTGTGAAATCTGTTAAGTTTACTAATAGAATCTTCTTTAAATTTAAATATATTAGCTTTATATTTTTCAAATAAATACTCTGACGTAAACAAATTTTTGTTACAATATAACAATGTACATTTTTAAATTATTTACGACAATATATTTTATTATTATTTATCGGTTGATTGAGAATGTTGTTGAATTATTGAACAAATTTTTTATATATGTTGTATCTATGTATATCTATTGTGCATATAAAATGATGTAAAAGTAACAAAAACAACAATTGAATGATATGAACGAAAAGCAATATACTAATGATTTAGGTACCTACACTTAGTGCTATATACTATATATACATACATAAGTGCATAATGTAATTTAAATTGAAAGATAAACTGATACAGCTACTTTTTTCTTTTTTAAAGAAATGACATGCACTTCATATTATTTATGAATTTGATATAAGAATATTTATGTCACGTTTCAGACGTTTTGCATCGTAGCTAATATAATAAATTTATTTTTCTTCTCCTTGATACATTCATACATATATCTACATATTATCATTTTTATCATATAATTTTTTTCATTATATAGAGTAAAAAAATAATGTACACATTAGGTTATAAAGTACAATTTTCTCAATGGAAATGCTAATTAACGGTTAATTTGAAGGTGATCGCATATACATATATTTTTTCAAAATATATTTCCTAAGCATTTCATATAAAATTTAATTCACGTGTGATTCAATATTATTATACACACAGGATTATTTTGTATAATAACACAAACAAATTAGATAAATTTCAAATATACATAATTAATAATGTTCAATTAAATAAAAAATAGGAGCTTCTTTTTTGGTGTGTTTTCTAAATTTTTATTCAAATTGAAATTTTTAATTTGAAAGTAGGTAATTTATTACTTGAACTATTCATAATAATTTTACTAAAACTCACAATAATAATGGATAAGAAGGATAATTAATAACATACAAAATTGATAATATTTAAAAACAAATATGTAAGCATGTCGGTAAATATAGATACTGTATTTTTGTCCTTTTATTAATTTAATAATTTACGTCTGCTGTATTAAATCATTAAAATTTTTATGATGTCAAAGATTTTTATCAATTACTTACGTAATTTTAGGAATCATTAAAAGATTAATAACATTAAACCTTTTCAATGTAAATTCAACACACGTTTTTAGTTTTTCTTTGTCTTGATTCTGTATGTACTAAAGTAATACATACCTTGAAAAGGTAATTAGCTATCTTAATATTAAAAAACGTAACTTAAGAATTTATTATTCAAAAGAAAATTCTTTGAATTCTATTTTGTATAATTTATAAAGCTTAGTGATAGAATGATATGAACGATTATAACACAGATAACAGTTAACTATCTTTGGTTCAATTGTAATAAGCAGGTAATTATTTTTACTTGTGTTTCAAATTACATTTGTTTTTAATTTGTACTAAAATAAATAATTACTGTTTATACAAGTTTCCTTGGATATACCTACACACATATGTATGTATGTTTATAATAAGTATGTAGGTATAATTGGATATTGTCTTTACATTGATGAGTGCTCTGTGTGGGAAAAAAATGAAAGTTTTTTAAATTTTCCAATCTACAATAATTTAGACGCAACTTTCATCAACAAAGTTCTATTGAATTTTCTTACAAGTCAGTTGAAAGTAATTTTCAACATAATTAACGTATGATAAAGGTACATAGGTATATCATTTTCTAAAAATTCTTTCTTTATCTTTTAATTAATCTAAAATAGCTGAGATTTTTTAAATCGTTAATCATATACATATATGTATTTTATTTTTTTACCTTTATATTTAAAAATATTTTTTTATACATACATATATGCCTGCTCATTAGAAATTAGTGATTTTCAAACATAATTATATCTACCCTCTCAATAACCTCATTTAAATTTACGATTGATTATGTTTCAAAATAATCATCATCGTCATCATAATTTCTGTGAAGCACATAATATTATCCTTGAATGGTATCAGAGAAATAATAAATTTCTTTCTATTAAAATAGCATAAATCTAAATTCGAATTAAAATGCTATTTTTTACTTTCACTGAAAATATAAATAAAATAATTACTTAAATATTATACACAAATGGATAAACATTACTGAAAAGGTAAATTTGATTTTATCATTTAAATGACTTTTGAAATATAGTCGAAGAAACTACAAAAAAAAAAAAAAATAAATAAATAAATAAAATAACAGAAAATGCGGAAAATATATATACGAGTATGTATGTGTAAAAAAAAAAACTATTTTTTAAATAACTTTTACATGACCACTTATCATATTTGTATTACATTTGTTCATCCCACGTAAAGTGTATTAACGTTTACATAAGGTGTACTGTTGTACTTATATTTTCATATATGTACGTATTACATATGTTTATGTCGGTTTGTAACCATCATCAACCAATATTAAAGTTATTATTTGTGTAATTAAAAAAAAAGTACATATAATCAAATCAAATAATAATAGTCACTTCCTTTTTAGATTTATGAATAAACAAAATGTTATACGTAGCTTATACCTGTAGGAGGTTTGAGTATTCTTCATCAATGATTTAGGTGGTAACTGAGAACAGCAAACGACATGGCATTCGGTAGCTCAGTGGTTAGAGCATTTCTCCGGCAAAGAAAAGGTTCCGTGGTTCGATTCCCGGCCGAGTCGAATGTCGTTTTTTTCATGTTTTTCAGTTACTACATACCTATTTCAAAAAATAATATGAGCATATTAAAGAGAAAAATAAAGAACAGATTGTAAAATATATATTCCTTAATTTTTATCACAAAGAAAAAAAAAATGAAATAATTTATCGATCACAAATTTCATTTCAAGGATGTAAAAAACTAATACAATAAATTTTCAATAAGTATACAAAATAATCTTTTCCCATAATAATGTAAAAAGGATATTATATTATATAAAAGTTAGTTGAAAATTGAAATATTTTCAATATACATACTATATACATATTCCTATAAAATATATCCTGACAATGGTATGAAAGAATGGTCGATGGTTAATGATGGTGACGGTTCGTTTGGTACCTAATGATAATGATGATGTCTTCAAGAGAATTAAGGAAAAATGAAAAAAAAAAAAGAAAAAACAACTTCAAGTACAATAACGCCTTTCCTTATCATTTTAATGAGTACCAATACTAAAAGAACTAACTATATTAAAATTGATTTTGATACTTTTATTCGTTTGAATGCATTATCTATTTAAAACTGTCTTCATCATACTTTAATAGAATTTCCTAGAGAATACAATATTCACAACAAGAATGTATCTAAAAAAAAATTTTTTAACTATGTATATACATACATACATACGTACACTATGCAATTTTATATGCATGTATGTATATATATTTAAATTATTGTATAAATACTATATTTTATTATAGATTATTCTATTCTGTTTTAAAATAAAAAGAGAAAAAGATGAAAAGAACGAAAGGAAAGAAGAAAAAAAAAAAAACAAATAAATGAGTATTTTCCTTCTGGCATTTATATTCAAGATGAATAATGATTTTGAGTTGATGATATAAAGTGTATAAAATTATTTTCTTTTATTATTTTTTATTTTTCTTTAAAATCATAAAAAAAAAATACAATTCATCAAATTATTATTATTGTCCTTGGAATGCTTTTTTTAATCAATTCTTTTTTTTTTCTTTTCTAAATAAAAATACTCTTATTCATTTAATAAAAGTTTATAAATTTACCTTAAGTAATAATATAAAAAAAAAACACAAAAAGGATATTAATAACAAAACAATTCATCTGATATTAATATATGTATATACAATATATAAAAAAAATGAAATAAAATTGTTCAGAAAATTAAAAATCATTTCCACATTATCTTTTATTCATTTTTATTTTTTCACGTATTTTTTTTTGTTGGTTTTACTTTTCAATATCATTAAATTTACTATTTATTTAAGGTTCTTCTTGAAATCGTATAATATTTTTTATTCCTTTTTTTTTTTTTTTTTTTTTTTTTGTTCAAATTATTATAAAAATGACGACAAGGACAACAAAGATATCAAGTTTTATATTTTTTCATTATTATTATTTTTTTTTTGTCTTTGAAAAGAAAAGAAAAATGAAAATAAAATAAAAATCATATAAGTAAATAAAATATAGTATACATTTGATGAAAAACGAAAAAAAAAAAAAAACTAATCTCTGTTGTAGAAATTGTAGTGAGAATAATCCTTGAAGTTTTTTTTTTTTATTATTATTATTATTTTTTTTTTATATTGTTGTTAAAACGTCAATGAACTGTACTATAAAAAGAAATAACGTAACAGGAAGCTATTTGGTATGGTTGATTTAAAAGAGGGTGGTAATTTGTTTATTCCTTGTTGTTGATTTTCATACATACATGTTTTTTTTATATATTTTTTTTTTATTTATTTTTTGGGTTGATTCTGATTATTTTTTATTTCATCTAGATCTCATATATTGTGTACATATAAAAATTTGTATACATATTATATTCAATATTTACGTTGTATAGGCTCAATTTATATATTATATATTATGTACTTATATATTGAACATACTATAGTCCATATTCAACTTTCATGTGAAGTATCTTTAAAGAATGAGTTAAAAATATTTTGTATCGGATTTAAATAAAAGGAGAATTAAAAAAAAAAAAAAATAATAATGTGGGTTTTTTTTTTCTCTTTTATGTAATTTGTTGTACATTGAATGGGAGGAATAATATTACTATAAAAACAAAAATTCTGTAGACAAGAAATTAAATTAAAAAAAAGTAGGATTTTCACAATGTATTATAAAAATATAATATAATAAGTACTAATAAAAATGAAATAAAAATAGAAAACATATAATAATATGTATTTCAATTCACAAAAATATAAATTTATTGTTGTTTTTTTTATTTTTTTTATTGTTTTTGTTGTTTTATTATTTTTCTGACGTATACATATTTTGATATTATGCCATATTTAACAACAACAAAATTTTCATTTGTAAAAAATATTAAAAGAGATTTTTTTTGTTGTTGTTATGTTTTATTTAATGTTTTTAAATGGATGTGGATGTACACATAATTTAATATAATAAAGTATGGTCGCGTGTACAAGTTAGAAACAACAAACAAAAATATACATATACATATATAATACATGAATATATCATTGCTTATGAGATGAATTAATAAATTCTGTAGATTATTTTTTTATTTTATTTTATTTTTTTTTTTTTTTTTTTGTAAAAAATAATAGCAATTTGGAAAATTTATTAACGATGTACATACATATCAAAATAATAATTTTCTCATGTAAATTATTGTATTATCTTGAAAAATGTTAAAAAATGTTTGTACGTAAAAATTATGAAATACATGTACGTATGTTTAGGGACGTCAAAATTTTAAAAAGTATCAATACTAGGTATCGGTATCTCGTGACGTCCCTACGTATGTTACGTATTTTTTTTTTTTATATTTTTCGGTAATTAGAAAAGATGTTATTATTATCTAAATTAGTATATTAGTGAAAGTTATCTTCAATGAAGAATTTTATTTATAAATAGAATATATCTATATAAAATACAGATTACAGAAATTTCATACCTCCCTGTGAGTAAGTTGTAAAATATTCTATAAAATCACTTATTGTATAATAGTAAAAGTAAACTAATTGGATAAAAGTGAAGGATGCAATAATCTTATTTTTAAATAAATATTCATTTTTTAAAAATCTTTTAATTGAATTATTCTCATCATTTAAATCAAATTAATGCAAAAGAAATCGATTTGTGGTAGTTACGTTGTTTTCGAGTTTTTAAATAAATTTTTTTTTTTTTTTAAATAACATAAAAAGTTCACAGGGATTTCTTTATTTTATGTATAATGTTTTCTTCTTTATGTAAATTTTATTTAAAAGTGTATAATACAGTCATAGATAACGTAATAGAAACACCTTAATGGAAAAATACTTTTTTTTTTGTTTTCAATCCTTTTAGAATTTGGTTTTGGAAAATTAGATTGTCCTTGAATATCAATGATAAAATAATACTTACCTTCTGCTCTAATGGAACAATGAATCGAACTATAGCAAAAAAAAAGAAATTGTAAAATTAAAGAAATAAAAACTGCCAAGTGGCATAAAATATTACAAACAGCATTCGAAAATTCAAAAAATATGAAGAAATAGAGGTCTAAACTAAGAGAAATTACGGATAGAATTAATCATTATATAATGAAAAAAAGGATTAGATGCCAAGTAAAGCATTTTCACAGAAAGCTTTAAGTGAATTTGGTTTAGATACATTCTATAGATACCATATAAAACGTCAAATGACAAAAAAAAAAGTGAACAGAAAAATATAATATTTTTAGGAAAATCAGCAATCCTTAAGGAAGATCAAACTTAACTCAATTGTATATAGGATCAAATAGGAGGAGTTTTTTTTTTTTTTCTTCAAATAAGAAATTTTACCTTAGTTACACAACTTTCGTTTTAAGAAATGAATTTTTCCAAAACTTATTTTCCTGTTTCTACAGCATCAAACTTTCTCCAATATTTTTATAATATTTAAATTAATGAATAATACATGAAAAAAAAAGAACAAATCATAAATTTTGTCGCAAATAAAAAATACACATGATTTCATAGTTTCATCATAATAATGAGATAAAGAATTGATAACAATGACAAAAGCAATTTTTATTTCTTCTTATTTTATATAAAACAACAAAAAATATCTTTGCCAAATGATATTCAAGGATTAAGTATATTTTTCAAGTTTATTAATAAACAATATATCTATTGTTTCATGATTTGACTGTTAAATAACATGATTCATGACTTATAAACGATTATAACTTTTGAAATAATATTTTTCTTTTTTCATTTTTAATTAACTAAATAACAAAAGTCATTATTAATAATAATATATACAAATTTTATATTATTTTGATAAATTTTTCGTACCATTCCAATGTAGAAAAAAAAGGACTTCTTAGACAAAACTTTTGAAGAAAAAAAATTTAAAAAAAAAAAAAACTTTATTCATCATAATAAATTTTAAATGCATACTTCAAAGCAGGACTATTTTAATTGTTATTAAATATTAACTCTTGAAGTTTTCACTTTTTTTTTTTATAAAATGTTTTTAATTTTTAAACATAAAAAAATATGCAAGGTAAAAATTTTCATGTAAAAGGTCACCATTGATTGTATTGCAGAATAGAATTACAAAAAAATTTAATTGTAATTAAATATGCTTCGATAATAATCATAATTATGTATTTACACATAATTTCTTTTTTTTTATTTTCCTTAAAATAATAAATATAAATAAAAACTTTATATTTTTCTTGAATATAAACAAACATCTCATTAAATATTTTTACTAACTGCTGCGGAATTCATGACATAAGTTTTTTTTTTTTTTTTCAATGTTATCTTGAAATTATTTTACTAAGTTACACAAAAAATACAAGATAATTGTTTTTTCGAAGAAATAATACAGGAAAAATTCCAGTATACCTTTTAATAACTACATATTTACATTTCTTTAACTTTTTCATAAAATAAATTGCAGAAAAAAAAATGGATGATCTGCTTGAAGAACTTTTTATTATGTTTTAAATTATTTATTATTGATTTATGGGTAAACTTTATTCCTAGAATAAAAAAAAAATATATTAATAAAGAAAAGAAGAAATTTTTAAACAAATTCTTCTTTTTAACATAAAAATCATTTTCTTCTATATTTTATTTAAATTGAAAGCACAATCATGTGACGTTATCATTGTAAGCTCTATAGCTAAAAAAAAAAAAGAAAGCATAAAATTGTTTAAAAAAATTTTCATCCTTCATCTTTCAAAAAAAGAAATCCTTTTTAAAGATTAAAAATGCTTTCAAGACCAGACAAAAACAAAACTTTCTAATCGAGATAAATTGTATACTTAGTTAAAATTATAAACTTTTCAAAAATAAAAAAAAAGAAGGTTAAATATCACTTTCAAATTCAAGAAATTCCAAGATAATTTTATCTATGGTTTTCTTCTGCAAAATAATATAATTACATTCATGGAAACTAAATTGAGATAAAAAAAAAGTTGTACAGCTTTTATGCTAACAAATAACAACAGTATCCTCGTGTGAATCATTAAAAATATTAGGTTTTTTTTTTGTGTTTAAGTGTTTTAAAACTTTATTTTTTTTTTTAAACTTTTTTTTTAAAACATTTTAAATGATTCTGCCTAGCTTGTTTTTAATTTATTCTAATTAGGAGCAACAATAAGAAACACACAATGTTTTTATTTAGTTTTATTCACTTATTGCTTTTTTGTTTTCGTAGAAAAAAAATGGAAAATTATTAACCTCTTTTCTGTCTTTAATTTGTTGTTTATATTATTCGTCAAAAAATATGTATTTTTTAAAAAATATAAATATTTAACTTCTTCCAGCCCTTCGGTTATTTTTGTTTTTATTTATTTTTTCTTCTCAAAGTGGCTTCCAATATAAATGAAAACAATAACGAATACATACTTTCAAAATTTTACTGTAGGTACAACATTTTTGTTTTGTTCTTTTTATTTTTCTCTCATATGTTTTCTTAATAAACTCGTATACTGAAAAAAAAGGAATTTATATGTACATATGTACACACACTGAAAATGTTATTTTTTCCTTGTTCGAATCATAAATTTTCAATAAATTTTATTTTTTTGTTTTTTCACTTTTTATAAAATTGAATTGAACACTTTCATAAACAAAAGTGAAATGTGTTTGTTTTTTTTTCGTATTTAACATGTGAAAAATATAAAAAAATTTTTATATATATGTTTTCAAATTTAGAAATGAAGGTCAAACATAAAATTTTTTATTAAGTTAATTCATCTTTTTAATATTCAAAGTATTCATGGTATTTTATTATAATTAAATATTTTATTTGATATTTTTAGAGCATCGCATAATAATAGAAGAAAGAAGAAGAAAAACACCATAACAACAATAATAATAGTAAAAGATAAATCATTTTGGAAAAAAAAATAAATAAATAAATAATTAAAAAAAAAAGAATATGTCTCAACAAGACGATAATAACGATAAATTATCACCAGATGAAAATATTTATATAAATCCAGCTGATGGTTTATCAAGTCACCATCCAACATTACCAGAATTAGATTCTGAAGGTGAAAATAATGAAATTGATCCAGATTCATTTGATGATTTACCAACATCAATAATTGTAACAAATATACATTCAGAAGTATTTTCAAATGATAAATTAAAAAATGATTTAGAAGATTTATTTCGTGTATTTTCTGATAATTGTACATTTCAATGGTTACGTAGTTTTAAACGTTTACGTGTTAATTATGATAGTGCAATATCAGCAACAAATGCACGTTTACAATTACATCAATATGAATTTAATAAAAATACTATAATTCATTGTTATTTTGCTCAACCATTAACACCAGTATCAAATAAAAATTTACAACCACCAGCACCAGTTAAACAGTTCCTTATATCACCACCATCTAGTCCACCAGCTGGTTGGGAACCACGTGAAGAAAATGAACCATTAGTTAATCATGATTTATTAGCAGCATTAGCAAATTTAACACCTGGTGAAAGTCATGAATTACATCCACCAGCAGATGATAAACCTGGAATTGTTTTACATACTGCCATTATACCAGATGATGATATTAAAACTCCAACAAAACAACCAATTATGCAAACAAAATGCCCAGAAAGAGCATCATCATAAAGGTAGGATATTTAAGTACATATACAACAACAACAAAAAAAAACGTTTTTTTTTTTTGTTAGTTCTTAATTACAGCTACATACATATATATAAATTAAGAAAAATATTAATAGTTTCTTTTATACATAGTCAAAAAGTAGTGAGAAGAAGAAAACAAAAGTTTTTTTTTTTAAATTGAAAATCTCTTAAAAAATAATTGTTTTTTTTTAAATCTTTTTAAAACTAAAGAAATGAAAACAAGACAAAAAAAAATAAATGAATAAAAAGAATAACGAAACAAAAATAATTTTATAATTAAAATAGAAAAGCAAATACGTAAAATTGTAAAAGTGATTACTAAGACTTTAAAAACTATTTAGAAAGCTGATTTTTTGTTTACAAATAAACTAAATAAAAACTATCTTTATCTTAATTTAAAATATTATTTAATTTTTTTTTCTTCTTATTTAAGATTTAGATATTAATTTAATAACAAAAAATATTTATACTTTTAAATAAAATTTTAGGCCGATATGATGTAAATATTTGAATGATTATAATATTATTAAAATGAAATAGTTTGATCATTAAAAAATTACTATAAAATATATAAGAAATTTTAGGTGGTTTAAATGTTATAAAGCCTAAAACAAAACAAGAAAAAAAAAATGTAATTTTTTATTAAAAATTATCCTGTGATATTAATTGGAATATTTGGCTGTAGTGGTTTTGTGAATTTTTATGAATAATATAAAATTACATTATTTTAATTTTAATTTTTTTTTTTTCTTCAAGAAAAAATATAAAATTTAAATCTTACTTTGTTCGAATTAAAAAGAAAAAGAAAAAAGGCCAAAGTTAAAGCTTTTAATTTAATAATTTAAGTGGTAAACAGATGAAATATTTGATTTGTTTCAATTTTTTAGGCCAATTGTTTCCTTAATCATGCAATTAAACAGAAAATTAACAAAAATCAAAAGGATAAATTATTGAATTGAAAATGTTTTTTTTTTTTTATTTATGCCAAAAATAATTTAAAAATACAACTCCTTGATCACTTTAATTTATCTGTCTGGTCAATTTGTTCAAAAAATTAAAAATTTTTCATTTTTGATGAACAACTATGCCACTTAATTAATTAAAATGAAATCATTGAATTATTTTCTTGTTTTTATTGTAATTAATTATTCATATTCTGTATATGAAGGTGGGCCTAACGTATTTTTTTTTTCATACATAAAGTCTATGTATTAATAAAAAAATTATATATTTTTTTAACTCTCTCAAAAGTCTTAGTTTTCACTTGAAATTCTTTCAATAACACTGTTAATTGATTTAAAAAAATATATATATATATAGAAATTAAAAATTATGAATTAAGAAAATGATGATTCTATGAGAATAATGTTTTTTTTATATAATTATAGGTAAAAATATAGAAAAATAAAAAAAAATGTAATGAAAACAGTAAGGAATTTGTTTTAGTCATATAAAAAATATACCATAAAACTAATAGATGTATTTTATTAAATTTTTAAAAGAAATGAAAAACAACCAAAAAATCAGAAAAATAAAAATATACTATATAACATTGTACAATATTTTTGCAATTATCTTTTTTTATTTGTAAATGAAGTTAAAAATATAAAAAAAAAATCATTTTAAATTGTAAATAGTTGGTTTATTTAGTAAACAAACAAAAAATAGTAAGACGAATGAGCATTGTATCATTCTGATAAGGATGTTTTTTTTTAATATGAAGATTTCATTTTCGACATTCATTGAAGGTAAATAGTTTGTTTTAAGTTTATGTCACCAGTACTATTATTTTTCAACAAAATTTTAAGTCTTACCTCTTTCAAAACCAACTTTCAATACACAAACATGATTCAGACAACAACAAAAAAATCTATATATTCAATAACAATCACATATAAGTGTTCCTACATATATTAAACAAGATTATATTGAAAAGAAAAAAAACAAAAATGAAAAAAAAATCAATCAAAAGTTCAAAAACAATCTGAAGTTTATAAAATCAATTTAAATATATGTAAATTAACTTCTGAATACTATTCAATAATTTCGATAGAAAATTTATTTTTTATAAAACAAATTGAAAATTATATTCATATAAACAAAAAATATGGGCTAAAATGATAACCAAATATGTTATAAATCTTAAGAATTTTTTTTTTCTTTCTTTCTGTGAAATATTATTCATAATTCGAATTTGTAGGAAAAATTTAACAAATAATTGCTTTAAAATTCACAATTATTCACAATGGTTTACAAAAAATTTATAAAAATATATACATAAGTGAATTTCAAAAAAAAATCTTTTGTCTGTTTTTGAAAAAAAAAAAATCATAAATGTTTTTAAATAAATTTAAAAAAAAAAGAATATTTTTCATAATATCTAATTGAATATTTAATTATTCTTGTTCACTTAAAAATGAAAAAATAAATAATTGTGATGTTTAAAATTACTTTGAAAAATTGTTAAACAATTTTAAAATCATTATATTTCATATTTAAAAAAAAAATATATATATATATACATATTGTACATATATTATATTCAAAAACAAACAAATAAAAACCTTACCTACAAATTAAATGATTTCTTGATGATCAATATTTAATAGTATTTAAAACAAAACAACAACAAAAAATTTCTAAGTGTATTGTTATTCTCTGCACAAAATTATCAATTGTGATTTTATTATAATGTATTAATTAATTAATTTTTTTTTTTTTTTTTGTTATAGCAAATACATGAATTTTACATCAATGTCATTTCTTTACAAGAGCGTTAATTTTTTTTTTTAGGCTTTTTTAGGGAGAACAATTGTTAATCAATGATATGTATTTTTAAAAAAAAAAAAAGTTTAAAATTGAAAATTATTAATTTTTTAGTTAAAAGAAAAATAATTAAATTTATATAAAATAAAAACAAAAAAAAAATTCAAAAATGTTAAAATACACAGTTAATGTTAATTGGATTTAAAAAATAAATTAATTCTGTTATTTTTAATTGAAATACATAAAATAAAATATAATAAATAAAAAATTTGTAAAAACAAAAAAGTTAATAAATAACGAAATTAAATTCAAATTAAAAAAAAAAAATAAATAAAAAACACAAGGATGAGAAAATGCTAGTGATAAAGTTTAAAAAATAAAAAGTAAAAAATGCTCGAAATATATACCAAAAATTTGCAAAAAAAAAAACAGTAAAATGAAAGAATGAAATAATTAAAAAAAAAATGAAATGTTTAAAATTAATAAATTATAATTTTTAGATGTAAATATTAAAGTTATTAAAGAAAAATTAATAAAAATCAGTAAGAAAATGAAATTCCGAAAAATTGAAAAAATAATTATAAGTAAGCTTTATTTTATTTTTTTTTTCAATTATTATTATTTTTAGTTGTGTGAATTTATTTTAACACATTCCTGTTTCTATGACAAATTTGCTCAATAGTATAAAACAGCTGTAAGCTTACCTTTTCAGAAAATAATGAATTTTTTTATTTATTTTTTATTTTTGTTTTTAGGGAGGAGAGGAAAAAATTAATAGGCATAAATTCATAAATTTTCTCTTTATTTAACATTATTCTAAAAAAGAACAATTTCGTATTCTTTGTATTAAAAAAATAAAATGACTTTTTGTGGAAGTTTTATTTTGTGCTTGTATAAATCAAAAAAAAAAAACTAGATTTTTTTTTCAAGGAATGTACGTCTTTTTACATAAAATTTTCTTATTATAAATAACTTTTTTTAAATGCTTCTATCAATAATGAATCATACATAATTTTTTTTTTTTTTTTTTTTGTAAAATTAAAACAAAACAAACAAGAAAAAAAACACAACAAATTACAAAACAAAAAAAAATAAAAATTCATTTAACATATAAATTAATAGTGTGCGTCGTATTTTATTAAATATTAAACACTAAAGATTTGCTGTTTTCATTTTTAATGAAATCATTTCTTCTCCTTTATCATCTTCTTCATCATAATTTGGTTTTTTCTTTCCACAACATGCTGCAAACCATGTATCACCTTTACCAAATAATTCACCATCAGCAATACTTTCAGGCATTGGTTGATTCATTGTTTCTGGTAAAAACATTACCCATATTCCAGATAATAAACATACTGTACCAAAAAGTACAGCTGGAATTTTTGGATCAAATGAATCTAATAAAGTTATAAGTGGAGTTAGAGCACTCGATAAACGTGCACACATTGATCCAAGACCCATTGCAGAATTACGTACAACAGTTGGAAAAAGTTCTGCTGAATAATTATAAATTACAGCAAATGAACCAGCTATAAAAAGTTTACCCATCATAACAATTGATGTGGCAGCAATACTTCCTTGTGCAATAAATGCTGCACAAATACAACAAATTCCACCAGTAAGCATAAGAGTACTGGTAATTGGACGTCTTCCTAAACGATCTAAAATCATTACAATAACTATATAACTTGGGAATTCTACAAGACCCATTATAAAAAGAATAAGATATGGATCACCATAGAGTTTTCCAGCACTCAATGATAATCCATAATATGTTAATGAATTAGCAAACCAACATAGGCAAACATTCAAAGTTTTCATTTTTAAATTAGGTGTCTTAAAAAGATCAGATAAACCAGCTGTTGATTCTTCTGCAACAGCTGCTTGAGCTTTTCTTTTTGCCACATAATAATCTTTATTAACTTTAATTCCAGATCCATTAATACGTAATCCTTTAGTAACGATATCAACTGCTTCAGCAGCTCTTCCTTGCATCCACAACCATCTTGGTGATTCATCCATAATCCACCAATGTCCGATTAAACACAAACTGTGTAATCCATACACAATTTGTAATAATTTTCTATCAGGAATTATTGCTCCCCAAGCAGCGACTAACATTATGCCCACTGCAAAAACAGCTTGAAATGATATTCCACATACTGTACGTCGACTTGATCCTACTAATTCCATTGTCAATACAAATCCTGTTATGTAGCTACCAGCACTACCAAAAATTCCATATAAATATCTCAAAAATAAAAATGAAAAATATTCTGGAGTAAAAGCAACTCCAACTCCAATAATTAATTGAAAGACAGCTGACCAGCAAAAAACTGTCTTACGTCCAACTTTATCAGCTAGACCCCCTAATGTAACAGCTCCAGTAAATGTTCCTAACATGTAAATTGTTTGAGCGATGGCACCCATCCAACGCTTATCACAGACCAAATTCCATTCAATTGTACGTGATGATTTATAATATGTTGTATCATATACATATGATGTACAAGGTACTGTATGATTTTCATTATCATACATATGACATGAATCTAATACACCATTTTTTATTGGTATCGCTGATAATATCGAACTTGAATTCCATAATGCATGTGATTCATTTGTATCAATTCCATCAATAAAACATCTATGTTCAGGTACCGCTGCAACAGTGACTAGTGAAAGCATATGAAGACCGGCAGTTAAAGCTGATAAAACATGTAAAAAGAATTGAAAGGCTTGATAACGTCCAAAATCACCTGAAAGAAGAAAAAAAATGATGAAAAATAAAATTAGTTGATTATTTAAAAATGTTCTTTTGAAAAATAAAATAAAATCAATAAAAATTTATTGACGACAGTAAAAATTTTGGAGGCTTGTCTTTTTTAAAACAAACTTGTTTTGACGACAATCTGTTTTTTCCAAGTTCATTGCAATCTTGTGATTAACCCTTAATAGTCCATAAGTATTTGCATTTTATAGCTATGTACTAGGGATTTTTAACAAATAAACAAATCTGTGAAAGGACCTGATGACATAATGGTAATTCACGTATTAATTGAAAATATGACAAGAATCACATTATAAAAAATAAATAAATCTGTGGTCACATCCACAAACCTATCTACCACCTAGATCTTCGTAGTACTTTCTTCGTTATTCTGTCAAAATTGCTTAAGTCATGTTGATTCTTCTTCACTTTTGGGAAATCGACCATTAAAAAATTTGTTTTTTTAAAAGTACATTTTCAGACTTAAGCGCTTTTATACACGGCATATAGTGGTATTAGACCGTTGAGGGTTAAAATAAATTAATGATAAAAAAACAAGAACAAAACACGTAATATCTACGTAAAATAATAAAAATTCAAATCAATATACATATGTAGATTGTTGTTTATATTTTACGAATCTGTTCATAACATCTTTTTAAACAATTTTTATTTAAAAAAAAAAAAAAAAAACTTAATTGTATCAACAATAATAGAAATTTATTATAAAATAATTAATCGTGTATACGCAAAAATTAAATTCCATGAAATTTGAATTCTGTTTTAGATCAAAATATTTTCAATCAATTTAGCTACTTGCTAATTTACAGTTCAAATAAATATAAATTGAATAATTTGAAATTTATTCAATTAAAAAATAAAATATTTACAAACAAATTCTAATAAATTCCTATATAATCATATGATCCAGTTCACTTGACCAGTGACACTTTTAAAAATACAAATTTAAATGTGAGAAATACAAAGTTTTAATAATTTCGATTTAAAAAATATTTATTTAATGATTATTCATAAAAATAACAATCAAGTCTATTGAAATTATAAATAACAAATATTTCATAATTTTCAATGTTGATCTACATTTTTAATCTCAGTTTTTTAACGCTTTTTAATTTTTTTTTTTTTTTAAATACTAAAGTTTACATAAAGAAAAGCATACTTAATTTTTTAACAAACTTTAAATGACCCTGAAAAATCGACGAAAAATATCTAAATATGAAAAATAGGTACTATCATCCAAAGATTGAATAACAATCATGCAGTTTTAAAAATTTTTTTTTTTCAAATTTGCTTATAGAATTAGAAAAAGATTTTGAAAACCCTATAGCACAGGACAGATACGTACTATAAGAATTTATATTGTCATTGCCCATAGTTTCTTCCTTAATGTATCAGCTAAATATTTTGACAAAAAATCCTAAACAACTCAATAAAAGGTAGAAGAACATCAATGGATGAGTAATCTTTTTCCTAAAAAAAAAAAACTTATAACTTTAGTTTCTTACTTTTAGAAAGTCCTTTTTCAATTATAATTTTTTCCTCACTTTTTCTTTTTTGTTTAAGGTTAACAAAATTTTAAATCTCTAAACGAAGGTGACAAAGGATAAGTGATAAAAGTATTGAAAATGATGTGTGTATCCTTTTACAAATATCTTGTAATCTATTGGAATTTGTTTTTGATAGTCCTATTAGATTTTTTTACTCATTAATCATTTCCAACTGCGTATCAGATGGCAAATCTTTCATCATAGATTTTTATTTGATAAAAAAATATTTTTAATAAATTAAAAAACATATTTAAAATTCATAACGTAAAAAATAAAAAAACAAAATACATACTCATACATATTAAAATATGTTTCTAAGTAAGATTAATCAGTATAATTGAATCGAACTGTGAAAAAAAAAAAAAACCTTTAAAAATTAAATAAATTTCTCATTTATTAATTTCATACAAAAAATATGACGTTAAATTTATTCAAGTGTACAAATCATATGTGAAAATATGTTATCTGTTTTTTTTTTTTTTTTTAATTGTCAATAATCATTATTTTATATCGAAAATATAATCCGTTGACAACAATTTTTGAATTAAGAATAAAACGCACCTTATTGTTTTTTTCTTTGTACATACATATGTACGGGTATATGTAATATCTTTTGATAGTTTTATGCAATGAAAATAAAAGAGATAAAAATAAATTTTTTTTATTTCTAGTCAATAAAACAATATTACTTAAAGCAAATTATCACATGAAATACTGATTATATATAGCTAACAATTAAAAATTATCTTATTTAATAAAATAATTAAAAATGTACATATTTATTTTTTTTGTGTCAACAGATAATTCTTCGTATGAGAAGATGAAATTAGTTCAAATGACGGGTTAATAAGTTCATTAAATTTAAAATTAATTGAATTTAAATAGACTGAATAAATTTTTGAAAACAAATAATGAAAAGATGACATTGAGAAAACAAATTTCAATGTTATGTCAAATTGTATAAAAATGCAATATATGTATGTAAGTATAATAATTATTTGTCTCAAGGAAAATCTAATAGTAAATATCAGATAAAAGTATATAAATTTATTTATATCCTTTTAAAAAATTAAACAAAGAAACAAAAACTTTTGAAAGTCTTTTAATCCTTGATAAGCATATTCTAACAATATCTAAGGAATTAACAAAATGAAATTAGAAACTTTAAAAATTCAATTATTCTAACAACAAAAAAATCTTAATTATCAGTATCAATGCTTGTAACAGTTTGTTTAAAAGTATAAAGTCTTAGATGTTTTTTAATTCACCAGAATGTTGAAGGACATTTAAATAAAATAGTTTATGATTATTAGTTTTTTTTACAGGTAACATAGAGCTCATCAAATTTTAGTAGTTTAATTTAAAGCAACAGCCATTAGCCAAAATATCGAATTTAAAAACTAATTGAAGGTTTTCGGGTTCAAATCCGCCCCCAAATTGACTCAGTTTTGAATTGAGAATAAATGCTCGGTAAGAAAATAGGTAAAATAGTAAAAGTTAAGGCATCGTATTATACTAGACAAACATGAAAAGATACTTACACACATGCGTTTTTGTGGTTGTAACAGCTAGGTTTAACTTTTTGAGATCAATATGCCTTAAGTGAAGTGTAGCGCTATGGATGATTATTTGCACATAAAAGACATTTAGAATACGTGAATATATGTATGTATGCATGTACTATATATTAGAAAAATATGTATACATTTCTATCTAGAATTTTAGAGTTACGGAAAACATCAAAACGTGCACTATGAGATTATTACACTGAAAACCCTTAAAATACTCGTTTTATTCTTTGGACGAAATTTTCTTTTTCCCCAAATCAATCTAACAATTCGAAATGAAATTATTTAAAAAACAAGAAAACAAACTATTTTGTTTTTTTGTTTCGAAAATTTTCCACTCAACCGAAAAGTAATGTAGAATGTTGATTAGGTATTTCATTGGAAAATCAAAAAAAAAAATTTTTTTTTGTGAACTTTTAATAGTTATCTAAAGTGAAAAGAGGCACATGTATTTTAACCCTGAACTTTGGAAAAAATTTGATTGATCTTTATTTTTCATATAAAAATATAAAAACCAATCACTTTTCATACAAAAAATGTATGGTAATCGTAATTTACAAAAATAATATCTATAAATACTTGCAATTACGTAAATCAATATAAATAAATTATTATTGTAGTAGGTAAATAATATCAATAAAAAACAAATGAAATAAAGCCTATACGTTACAAAAAATTATCTAATAAAATGCAATTAATATTTATAACAATTATCGTGATTGATTAAATTATTTTTTTTTATTATACATCATTAAAAAAACAAAAAGATAATATAAAAAAAAAAATTTCTTGCTTTAAAATAACCACAAAATCCATTACACAATTTTTTAACCACATTGCATTACAATAAATTGAATGCAATAAAAATTGTAAAAACAAATAAAAATTACTTTAAAAAGTGAATAAAAATTTACCGCCCATTTTATTGATGCATTTAGAAAAAAAATAATTATAAAAGTAGAAATTTCTCACTTACAATTAAATGAATTTTTAAAGATCAAGAAGAAAAAAAAGTTGTTTAACAACGAAAATTAAATCGTATCAATTCTTTCTGGTTTCAATTAATTATTCTGAAAAATTTCACCCTGCTACATCATATCATAAGATAAAATTGATATCAAGTACAATTTATAAAAAAAAAAAAAAGATTAAATAAATAAATAAGAAAGTTATACATACAAAGTTAAAGTATCTTGGATACTTTTTAATATATTTAGAAAAAAACAAAGTGTAAATTTCACTTCAAATAAGGTTGTTGAAAATCTGATAAAAATAAGTATTAAATAAACGAGCTTTTTTTTTTTTTTTATTTACATAACGTGTGACAATCAAATTTTATTGCAGATAAATTCAGAGACAACAATAATTAACTTGTTTTATTATTATTATTATTTTTTTTTTTAAATTCTGTTTTCGTGTATTAGAATGATGACGGAAATATTAATGTTTTTGACAATAAACAAGTTCAACAAATAACTACGTGCGTTATTCTAGAATTTAAAAAAAATTTTCAACACATACATACATACATACATCATGATAATAAAGAAAAAATAAAATAGTAATAAGATACTTATATTTAAAAGAAAAGATAGTTACTAATTTATTTTTTAAACTTTTTTAATTGTAAAAAGTTTTTTTTTTTTTTTCAATAATTTTTAAATACAAAATAAGTTTTTTGTGTATGAATTATAAAAAATCTGTTTAAGTATAATAAACACTTAATTACGTAAACAAGATGAGCTTAAGATACTTTCAAATATTTGTAAGAGATTTTTTCAGTTTATAAATGCAAAAACAAATTCCGTTATTAAATAATATTACAATTTTTGTTGATTACTTAATTGTTTGTATATGTATGAGTAGATGTATATACAAATACTTACCTTTCTTTATTTTTAATTGAATTAATTATATGTGTTGAAAATTATTAAATTTATATGATAATTTCCTGTGTGATGAAACCTTGTAATTTTATTTAAAATAATTTTAACATTGACCTTGGTTTTTAAAGTAGAAAATATTGAAATTTTTAATTGACACTATGTTAAAAACGGTTTTTTTTTCATTATATTTGAAGTGAAAGTACTGTTCCGTTTTTAAATATAAGTACATATAAAAATTTCTATCTCTTTGAAAATGTTTTAAAAAAGTTTTTACAGAACTGACAGGATCTCAATGAAAGATAACAATTCAATTTACAAAACAAGATAGGAAGAGGGAGAAGTGGTAAGAGTGCTGGGCTCTTGAAGTTTAAGATTTCATGTTCAAATCAGCTTTGAATGGGTACCAAATCCATTCCTTTTAATTAAGCATAAGTGCTCGGTACTGAAATAGTTGACTGCACAAAAAATAGCTACACAAATATCAGTATCAGTCCTCTGTCATACAAATAAAATTCGTCCTCTACCAACGCATTTAGTGGTTCTCATTCCATTTAAAACTGTAAATACATGTATGTACATATGATAGAAAAAAAGGACGAATTTAAAAATATTTGAAAATACACAACAAAGGTAAAAAATAAAAAAAAACTAAAGCTGAAATGCATGAGGATAAGAATATGATTTTACAATAGAAGATTTCCTTTATTTCCTTAAACCATAATAACTCTAAAACACTCCTACTAATTTTTATTTTGAATTACGTAATTTTTTTCATCATCATTACCCGAAAATTTCATCCTAATATATGAAACCAAATCTGTACACATCTAAAAAGTCCGAAAGATACTTTTACCTTACCAATTGAACACAAGCCATAACCTGCAATAAATCTACAAGAATTGTAATTTTTCTTCATTTGTTTCTTTTAAAAAAAAAGGTCTGTATCAAATCGAACTAATCAAAATATCTATGCATAATTCTGACCTAGATAAAAAGAAAATTGCAAATTTTTTTTTTTAGTTTCATAATAATTTAAATTACAATATATTCGTTTACATTTTGTTAAATCATTGTAAGTTTTAATATAAAAAAAAAACTACACATTGCAAATTTTAATTCACCTTGATAACCTTCGATTATTTTATTTCCTCCTTTTTTTTCGAAGTCATATAGATTTCAATTCAAAAACGAAAAAAAAAAAAGACAATAAAAAATCACTTTTATATGAAAAACAAATTGTATATTATAATTATGAGTTGTAAATCTGATTCTTATAAACACACATATGCACAAAATCATGAATCGTGACGAAATTTATTTTTAAGTTGGTAAAGAAAAACAAACTATTTTTTATCATTGATCATTTTTGTTTATTACGAATACGAGTAATATTTAATATACATGATATTTGGATATAACTATCAAAAAAAAAAAAAAAAAAAAAAAAAACCTATGAGTAAATCTTAATTTAAAGTAATGTGGCTTTTAAACCATGAACAATTGAAATTGTTGATGTTTACAAAACTGTTTTTTCCCCTTTAGTAACAAAACAAAAAATTTATAAGAAAACAAAAATACAAATCTGGTTGAATAAAAATAAGGCAAATGAGATAAATTAATAAGTAATATTTAATCAATGAAGTGTTGAAGATTGTTTCTAATTTGTATTAAATGAAATATGTCAAATATTACTTAACATCAATTGACATGGTATTTATATTTTTTGTCATTTGATTTTTGAAAATGTAATTAAAAAGTACTGTAAATTGCTTTAAAAAATTTTATATTAACACGTTGACTACCAAGAGAAATTTTATTGTTATCACACAGTTCCGCAATTTATCCGATAAAATAGTACAAACTGCAAGTGCAGATTATGAAGCACTTAGTTTTTAATTAATTGTAAAATTTTATCATTATGTTTTAGCATTTTATATATCGGGGGCGGTTGTGAAGAAATCATTTCAGTTGAAGTAGATATGAATGTTCGGTACCGAAATTGTTACTATCTCTGCTTACTGGCCATAAGCAAGTACATAAAACCAAATACACAAATATCATACAGTTCTAGCCCTGCATATAAAAAAAATTCGTTCTCTACCAACGAATTTAATGGTTCGCATTCCACTTTAAACTATAGGTGCATGTATGAAAGAAAAAATGATGTTAAGAAGCCCAAGTTAACTTGTTTAGGAGTGAAGATAAATATCACATAATCTTATCTATTTTGAAATTTAAAATCAAACGTCAAAAAATATAATTGACATTGTGATTATACCAAAAATAATGCACCTGCATCTATTGCATGAAAAAATCATGTGTCGGGAAATATGTTCTAGCACAGTAGTCAACGTGCTAAAACATATTAATAAAAATATTATGTTTCATAACATCCCCATTTAATCTATTTATTTTGTAGCTATACCTATTCTCACCTATTTTTAATTTATAAAATTTTTTTTTATTATTAAATTCACATAAAAATGTATTACAAGGTTCAAATAAACAAAAGTACAATTAAATGGTAAATAATAATAATAAATAATCAGTACATCAGATTTATGAAATATCTTTAAATTCAATTAATTATTAAATATTTTTTCATTAACAACATAAATCAAACTACCTATAGAATATAAATATATGCATATGTACATACGTATGTATGTAGTAGGTACGTTTTCGCAATGCATCAATACATAGTCTTTTCTTAATACGGACATACGAATTAGATTGTATAGTTAGAGTATTTGCAGTTTTGTTTTTTAATTGAAAGTTGAACAAATAACAACTGGTTTTGTGCATATTAAAATGAAAAAAAAATAATTGTTTATAAGAAATATTTCACGATCTGTATATGTATTTTGTTAATATACATATAATTGAAAATGTTGTTAAACTACTTAAACATTTATTATAATTTAAAATTGATAAACAGAACCTTAATTTATATTCTTCTTATCAATCAATTATAAATTTATTACAATTCAATCAAACAAAAAAAAAAGTCTAAGAATTTATAAAATTGATGTAATGTATCACATTGCAATAGAAATTCCATATCGAAAGATAATTATTTACATCCTGTATAAATTTTTTTTTTTTACTTTGTAGGTATATTTTTCACATCAATTTTATTTTTAATGAAAAATAATACACAAGAAAGAATACAAATGAATTTAAGAAAATAACAAATTTTTACCTATTTCCATACTGGTTTTTCTACTTTATAGTCTAGTTTATCTCGAATTTTAATTTAAAAAAAAAAAAAAAAAAATCTAATAAAAAAAGATAAAATTATTGGAAAAGTGAAAAAAGTGAATTGTTGTATACCATATATAATAATGCAACGCCATTGCAATGTAAAAGCGAAAGTAAGGATAGTTCTATCATTTAGATTTGATTGAGGATTATATTTTTCAGAGATTTTTAAAATTTGAAATTGGTGTGTGGTAGATAAAATGAAGGTCATATTATTACTAATTTTTTTTTTTGTCAAAAAAAAATAACGATTTCTAAATTCTAATCTAGAATAAGATTTACTAGAAATAGTAGGAGGTTCTGAATCGACTTGGGATCAATGCTCATTTAGCAGACCATTTAAGAAGATCATAGAATAAATAAAAATTCTGAAATAAGTTTTTTTTTTGAGAATCTGTTTGTTTCTAATTTTTCGTTTTCTTTATACAGTAATTCAGAATTGAAAATCTAAAACAAAAGCTAGGCTTATTTCTTACTTTACTCAAATAGAACCTAATTTTTAAAATAACACAACAACTGACTGACCTTCCAAACTCACATGCATATTTAATATTCATATTTTTTATTCTAGCCTTTCAATGTCAAACCAGCTACTTACATACAAAATTAATATTTTAATATTTATGTGAATTTCAACAAAATTGAATATAATTTGAACGCACTTGTAATAATCGTCTATTACTTTCAAATTAATTAAAATTGCACATATTTACAATGAATGGAAAATATATATGAAAAAAAAAACACAAAAAAAAACAACATAATTCACAATAACAATAAAATAAATATAAATAAAACGAAATTCATAAAATGTAAAACGTCAATGACCTAAAGATGTTTAATTAATTCTTATGAATTCTTAATTTAATTGCAATTGAACTTATAATCTATTAGATTGCGACTTCATTTTTTTTTTATTCAATTAAGAATTTTATATTTGCGTAATTTTTGAATTTATTATTATTATTATTTTTTTTTTTTGCGTTTTAGAAAAAAAAATGAAAATAAACAAAACTAGAACATGTGTTTTTTTATTTATAATTAAATTCTAAGAATAAATTATTTTCAAAAAACAAAACACAATTTAATTGAAAAAAAAACACATCTTAAAAAATCATTTTCAGTTATTTGTTTTCAAAACATATATGTAATTTTTCAAAATAAAACTTCGCATCATTTTAAATAATAATTTAAAATTAATAAGCCTGTAATCAAATTTTTTCAATTCAGTAATTTAGACACGATCTCAATTTATCCCTATTTTTTTTTATATATATATATTTTTTTTACCGTTCTAAAAATTACTATTTTTTATTCTAATTAAGTTTTAAGATACACGAATATCATTAATTTATTTTTTACCTATTTTGTTGTTGTAATTGTTATAATTATATTTTTATTCAGTCTTAATTATATTTACACTTTTTTTTTAAAAGTAATTTCCAAAACAAATAATCAAAAATAAATACAAATTAATTGCTTTCGACTTTTGAATCTAACGAATTTTATTGTTATTTTTTTTTTCAAAAAGATTATTCCATGTTTGAATTAATTTAGTATAGCGCCGATACATCATGTAAATTTAATTGTTGTGTATATTATATTCAACCTTTGGACAAAAATATTATTGAACTCTAATTTTTTCTTTAAATATTTACTTTAGTATTTTTTTTCTTCATATAATTATGGAAATTTGCCAAATAACTAATCAAATAATTAGAATTATCAAAAAAAATGACCTAAACGTGACTGTATTCGTTTATATATACCAGGTGTTTTATAGATATAGTTACTCATATTTTTTTTTTTTTTTTTTTTTTTTTTGCAGACAAGGTTAGTGGTATATAATATATATTTTTTAATATATAGAAATATTTATTAGCAATACTTGACCTTTTCGATAATATTATTCGTATTGCATATAAATACAACTGCATAAAGAACATTTATAGTAACATACATACATAGTCAAGGATATGACAAAAATATAATTTTCAGGAAGAGAATAAGCGTAGTTATAACATTGCTGTTTGTTTCAAATTTTCATAGAAATCGATAATGTTAAGAGACTTTACCAAACAGTAGAAAAATTTAAAAATTCTAAAATTGTAAGAACTAAATTAAATATTTATAAATTTTCGGAAGCAAATTTAAAAAAGAAAAACAATATTTGTTACGTTGCAACGTTGAAATATTTTTTTTTTAGATTTTTTTTTTTCAAATTGATTTAATTTCATAAAAGATAAACAAACAGAAGCATTTACTATATTTTTATTTACACATTATCTTATCAATTCATTTTATGTATATTGAGAAAATAAAAACTACATATGTATATAAAATTAAATTTCAAAACAGACATTGTAGCCCCCTTATTTTTTCTAATTCTGCGGCACCAAGCCCGCTGTCAAGTGACTATAAGTACATATGTACATATATGAAATTAAATTGCATCAAAAAAAAAAAAAAAAATGTAATAAATAATCTGTAATCTTGTCAACTTATTTTAAGGTTGTTTTTAAAGCCTAAATCTAAATGTAAATAGACTACAAATTAAAATTCATTACAAATTAAAATTCATTACAAATTAACTAATATTATTTACTCACCAAGTTTTCCCATTAATTCTTCTAAATTATGATCCACAGCCATTTTCTGTTGTTTTTCTTTTTTTTTTCTTTTTTCAAATAATATATATAAATATAATTTGGCGCCACTTAATTACAATTATCAAATATTATAATTTTACAATAAAAACTGTATAAAAGTTAAAAATTTTATACATATAATTTTTTTTTTTTTGTACTTTTAAAAATGTTCTGATAAAATGTTCAAATGTATGTTTGATTTTTAATCACGAATTTTATCGACAAAATCAAATTATATGGAGGAGAAAAAAAATTTACCAATATAAAAAAAATGCACGTGCTAATTAAAGATACTTATATATTTTTTTTTTTCAAAATCACATGATGAATTTTATTGTGAATTAAATCAACGGTAAAATCACCTTAAAATTGTTTTAAAATAGGTAAGTGAGAAAAAACAATAACTGCTTAACAAGCATTGAAAAAAAAAAAAATTTAAAAGCTTGTTAAAACCAGAATAAAACATGGAATTTTAATGTTGCAAATTCTTAATAATTTTTTTTAAGTTTTTGGTTAAAATTTTTTTTTTTTAAATTATTATTTCAAAATTTTTCCAACTTTCACTAGTTTTTAAACTTTTTTAAAAAAAATTATTGGCAATTTTTTTTTTCACAACAAGTAACAAAAATCGTGTTTTACACATTTATCATTATATTTTTTTCTATTTTTATATATTTCAATAATTACTTTTCAAATTTTCAATTACAATTTATTTAATTTACTTTTTAACTTTATTTTTTAGTTTAATTTTATACAAAATAACATTTTAAAAACGAAAGATACACATTCACGTTTTCACTATATGTCACATTGAAAATGTAAATATCCTTCATCATAATAAATTAATTATACTATTAAAAAATTACTGAATTTATATAATTTGTTACCACTTTTCACACAAAATCATTGCATTCGATTAATTCAGATTAACAACTAAGACTGCCATGTAACACAGCTTATTATTTTTAAGTCGTGTTTTCATGTGTAAGTTATATCTCTGTTCTTTTTACAATTTCTACTATTTAAAAAACAAGATTTTTAAAAGTCTTGTCTAGATTTTACTGGAAATTATATCTTTTATAGATTACGAAAAAATCAAAAACACTTTTTTTCCAAAAAAAAAAAAAAAAAATTCTTTTAATCATTTAATAAATTTCTATTTAGTTTCTAATTTTTTTTTTTTTTTGAAATTTTTTGTACGATCCAACACAGCAATTGAACGTTAATGAACAATTCATTACTGTGACGGAATCTATTATAAGTACGCGCGAAATAACGATTATCTAAATTTTTAAAAGTACATACTCATGCATATATGTATACCTATCTAGTATATACGAATACAAAAAAAATAATGGTAGTACTTTTCAAAGTAATTAAACATATTTCTTTGCACAGAGAGCTCATATAATGCCGTCATTATAATTATTATTTGAAAAAAAAAACATAATTTTTATTGTATTATTTAAATTTTTCAATAGTAGTAGTAACTGTTTTTCGTTAATTTTCATTCAAGTTTATACCGACTGTTAAAAAAGTTTACACAGCTATCATATTATAAAATTTTTATTCTTCTTTCTTTTTCAATTTGATTTTTAAAAAAATATAAAATTGTTGTTGGATATTTTATTATCAATTGCGAAAAAACATAAATAAATAACCATTGACAACTATCTAAAGCTCATATAAAAAAAGCTTAATTTTATATTTGAAAAAAAAAAAACAACATTTTATAAGTCTGAGGAAAAATACACCATCTATTTGTCGGAAAATAGGTATAATTTTCTGATAAAAGTATTTTCAAATAAAAAAAAATAAATTAAAATATTTAAAAATTCAAAAAAAGATTAATTTGAGTTTTACATAAATTTTATGAGAAATTTCTTTGTAAATGAAAAAATTAGAAAAAAGAAGTTTAATATGAAAATTACAAAAGAAAAAAGTTGAAAATTTTATCACATTTAAAAAAAAAAGTAGTCAATAAAATCCAATTACACTCGAACTTCCTAAGGGTAAGAGGTAAACATTAAACTGAAACTGAAGTCCTAACTATCTACTTTTTCGAATTTTATATTCAAAAATATGCCATGTATATTGCACAAAAGTATATAATATTTTTGTACATTTATAAATTTTTAATCGACTTTTACCTTTTACTCACACAACAATTTTTCTTTAAAAAAAAATAAATTTCAAATATATTCAGCACAAACTATTTACATACCTTTAAACAACCTTGACTTTAACTTTGAATATTTTTATTCATGCAGTTTAGAAAACAAGTAACAAATTTTCAATTATACATTCACTGTTAAGGAAAATGAAAGGAAAAAAAAACATTCTTTTTAAAAACAATTATTTTTTACTTGAATTGTAAATTCAGTTGCAACTTTTCAAAAACGATATTTTTTGATCAATTATTTAAATAAATTAGAACTAATATGTCGTTTGATTAATCGATTTTTTTAAGTTATTTTAATTTTTATTTATTTAAAAAAAAAAAAAAATATCTATTTTGTCATGAGGTTTAAGGAAGAAAAAATTCTTTACAAATCCTGGAAATTGAAGAAAAAAATACAAACAGAAAATACTATTTAGGGAACAATTCTCAAGAAATTTTTTCATATTGATCACAATTTTGCTTTTTACATCGTTCACAACGCCAAAGAAAAACATCAGCAAATTCCATTAAAATAAAATCATTTAAAAATAAGGATCACAATATAGAAAAGCACTCTGCATCTAGTGTATCTGCATTAATTAAACAAACACTATCTGATGATGATTCGGAAAATTTAAATAATAAAGGCAAAAAAGAAACTGATGAAATTTATGATAGTTAGATATTTAGTGATTATTTCAATAAAAACGCATGTTTTCCTGATGATGCAAATTTACAAAAGTAAAACGAATCATATCATTTTAAGGTATTTAAATTTCGAGAAGTTGGCTGTATTCCTAAACGCCTTCCGACAGTCTTTTTACAATATAAAAAGTTCCAAAACGTTCAAGTGTGATTTTCTGACAACGACAAAATCAAGCAACTAGCGCATGGTGAATAATTAAGATGCTACTACGCAACATAAATTTTTTCAGCAATGTTGTCATATTGCAATCAAAATGCAAAGCAAATATACATTTAGGAATACAGCCGTTAGTATTTAATTCTCTATACAATTTCCTATCATAAGTACAGATTTACGTGTGTTAACCATTATACGTTCAAAAAGGGTTAAAGTTAAAAGGAAATATAAAAAAAAACATTAAAATTTAAATGAGTTATTATTTTTTTTATTTATACAATCTACAACATTTAAAACTCGATTAATTATTAATTATTCAATCCCGCTTAATATAATAAATCTTATAAACTAAAAGAATATTTTTATATTCTACATTATAAAAAAATATTAACTTTCCATTGTAAATTTCTTTTTACTCTCAAAATAAACATTTTTAATAATGTTTCAATAGCTATTTCATTTATTTCTTTTTTTTTTTAAATTTTATAAAAAATAATTTCATAAAATTGCATAATATTATAACATGATTTTTATTAACTATTTAATTATGCATATTATTTCAATTATTATATGTATTTTTATTTTAAAATAAAGGCACATTTTATTATGTTAAAAAATTTATCTAAACATAAAGTAGTTTTTATATTATTAAAATTCTAAAAGAAAATCTAATAAAAACAAAAAGAAAAAATTTAAAAATAAAAAAATATAATTTTGTATAATTTATTGATATTGAAAATTTCAAAAATATTAAATATTCGACAAAAATTCTAAAATTTTATATTTAATAAGGCAGCTTTTAAAAATTACTATTTCTTAAATTAAAATTTAATTATTTTCAAATAAAATATATTATTGTACTTTGTAGATTTATATTTTGAAAAAACAAAAATAATAATAATAATAAGAAAAATAAATAATAAATAAATAATAAATAAAAATAACATGAAAAAGAGATTTAATGATAATTATTTGGATATGTTTTCGATAACAGTAAAAAAAAAATTATCTACATATGTATATTAACTGATATGTATACATACTATGATTTTTATGTTAAAAAGCACTTTTTATTTTTTTTACATTTAATATTTTGTACATTTTACAAAAATAAAATAAAAAAAATAAACTGAAGAAAAATATCATTTCAAAATAAAAAATAAAAAAACAAATTAAATAAACATTTTATCTTATGCACAAATTACATAACTTCTTCTTATGAATTCTCACAGTGATAGCTCCTCGAGCGAAGAAAATAACATTCTTCCTTCTCATTTACTATAGATTTGTATTTTTTTCTAAAAAATATATTTAAAATTGTTTTCCTTCTGTATTCGTTTTAGTTTTAACTTATAATTTAAAGAGTATATAGTATATAGAAAATTTGAAGACTTTTTAGGTATGTTTGTTTTGTTTTTTTCTTTTTTATTCTTTTCTTTTTGTTTTTATAATAAATTTTCCATATATTAATTTTTTATTGACTACATTTATTAAAATCCTATACTTATCTATTCTGAGTTAATTTAATTAGAAATTTTAAGTTGCCGATGATGTAAATTTTGATTAAAAGCGATTTTTTGTTTTTTTGTTTTGTTTTTTTTTTTTTTTTCAAATATTTTACACTTCATCCAATGATTCTGGAAATAAAATATAGTAATTAATTAAAAATAATTTTTATTTTTATTGAAAATTAATAAATAATTTTATATACATATTAAAATTAAAATTAATATATTACAAGTTTACATATATAATCATATTATGTGTATAGCATTGTATGATGTATTTACATTTAAAAAAAAAAAAAAGTATAACGATGCAACAACAAACTTAAAATTTAAATTAAAAAACTAGCTAGCTATTTAAGTATTTTTTTTTCAAACAAAGTAAGTACTTTGAAAAAAATATATTTTATGAAATTCAACACAACATGCAGCAGGGCAATTTCAAAGATTTCATAAACTTTTATGTACAAAAACAAAATTGATGTTGAAAATAAATTAAAAATTCAGATTTTTTTTTTTTATGCAAAGAGAAACAAAAAGACAATTTTAGTTATTGAAATAAATAAAATGAAAAGTAATTAATTTATTTGTAATCAAAATTTTATTATTAAATTATATATTTAATAGCCTAAATATAAATTTAAGAATTTATCAAATATTCAACAGTTTTATGAAATGGTTTTGGAAATTTACTTACTTGAAATTCAAAAAAAAAAAAACTATTGTCATATAATCATTATTAATTACTTTTAATTTTTCAAATCAAATGTTACAGAAAAGAGGATCTTTCAAAACAGTTATTAATTAAAAAAAAAAGAAGTATTTATTGATTTTATGGGAATAAATATAACAAAATCTTTAAAAAACCGTTGAAAATGTAGTAAAGGACTATCTTAATTGAATTAAAAAATTATCATGTAGAACAATAATAGAAGATATGTATGTATGTATATGTACATTATTTACAATAAAATAGAAACATTAATTTTTCATTGTTTAATACTTTTAAATATCGCTGAATAAAATTTCTTAAATCAATTTTAGTCAAAAAAAATATATATATATATATACATCGCTTAGCATATATTTTCACAACTGGCCAATTATCTACAATATACAATTAATTAATTTGAATTATAAAAATTAAGAAATTTAAAAAAAAAAATACAATAATAAAAACAGCACTTTTGTAAATTGAAATGATTCTACTAAAATATAGCAATTTAATTTTAAATTACTGCAAAGTACTGAATTGAATTTTACTCAAACCATACATTAAAATGTTATAATCATTCAGATTACTTTAGATATTTTTTTTTCTAACTGGAATCATTAGTTTTAAATATTTACTGATTACCCTATAGAAGCTATTTAGATTTAAACATAAAAAAAATTTTTAAAAAAAAGCGAAAACGTAGAAAAAAAATTTAGTTTTTAATAAAAAGAAAATGTAAATTTCAAAGGAAAAAATTAGCATTGAAACTTAAATCTTGAATTATAAGCAAAATACAAAAAAATTAAGGAAAAAAGATTAAGGAGAATAAAATAAAGTAGGTAAAACATTTGTAATTATATACAAAAGCAATGTAAAATAAAACTAATAAAATACATGCTAAAAAACGGAATATCTATAACGTCGCCCATTTGGGGTAATGTAAGGACTAGATAAGCCCATAACCAAACTGGACATACTGCTACAATGACTAAGCAAGGCACTTTTTGATGTAATACCTGTACTTTCAAGTGATCCTTTTCTTTGCGTTTTTGTGGAATTTATCAAATGAACAGTTCCATTTTTAACATTTCCTTCAGTCTTAGATTCTACGGAAAGAAAAAATAAAAATCAATTTAAAAAAATTCAATAACTTTGGAGAAAAACAAAATTAAATGAAAAAATTACCTTCATCTCGATTTTGTTTATCTAATGGTAAATTATTCATCTCTTTTTCTGAACAGCTATCATCATCATGAACACATCTAATTAGGAACATTACAGAGGCACCAACAATCGGTGGTATACCAGCAAGTATTAATGGTAAAGTGTATGATCCAGTTTGATCAAAAATTGTTCCAGCAATTGGTGGACCAACAGTTAATGGTATCGAACTTAAACCTAATAAAAATCCTATAGCTTGTGTAGCTCCTTGTGGACCACATATTTCAAATGCTATTGGTCCTAATAATGAAATGAAACATCCATCAAAAAGACCCATAATTAAGGCAATAACTAAGAGAACTGTATATGAATTTGTTGATGGTAAAAGCATTGTTAAAATTCCAATTCCAGCCAATGATATTTGTTGTAAAAATATTCTATTTACTCCTGGTAAATCAGCAAGAATTCCAAATATAAGTCGACCAACTCCAGATGATATTCCAATGCACATTACTGGTAAATTATTATCAACATCTTTGAATGTACTTTCAACGAATTTTACCATATGAACATATGGCACAAAATATCCAAATAATGCTAATGGAACACATAATGTCCATATTACATAACGTTTTTTCTTCCATATTTCAACATTAACAATTGATCTTAATAGCATATTAAATGCAGAGCGTCCTGGTTTCTTTTTTGGTGGTTCTGGTGGTGGATGTAATGGTTTATATACAATTGAACAAACAATTATGAATGCTGATATAGCTGATAAAACTTTAAATGCACTTTGTATTCCAATATTTTTTACAAGATAATCCAAAACTGGTGGTAGAATTATTGTGAATATACTTGATCCAGCAGTAACGAATCCACTAACTTTACCCAAATATCTCTTGAAATAATGTCCAAGAATGGCAAGTGTTGGTGTATATGCTAAAGCAGCTCCTAAACCAAACATTATTCCATACGTAAAATATAATGCTTCTATACTATGCGTAAAGAATGATGATAATAACATTCCTCCAGCACAAAATACACCACCAATTAATGTTGTTAATCGTAAACCAATTTTATCAGTTAATATTCCAGCAACAGGTGATAAAAGAAATGTTGTACCAATTGTAAGAGATCCGACAAGTGCTAGAAAAAAATAATAATAATAATTTATTTAAAAAAATGGCTTTCTGGTTTAATAAAAAAAAGAGTCTTGTGGCTTTTTAATATTTTTAATTGATATTTACACACCATTAGGTAGCTTTTTAAAGTTTTAATCGAGGTAATTGTTCTAACCATATTCTAACCATGTTCTAATCTATACCTTGAGCCAAATATATTTCTTACATAATAAAGAACAAGAACATAAGATTATAAAGAAAGAATGATCCGTGTTTAAACCATGAAATATATAGATTCTAAAAATTATGAAAAAATGTTAATCAACTTATTTTTCAAATACAATACTGAAGTTAGTGCAATCACATTCAAGATCGTATTATTTTCACTTGTTGATTGATTATATGTACATTGTACATATACATATTTCTTTTTTTACATTACATTTCAATAATTGATATCTATTTAGAAGGACAATCTTTATAACATACATATTACTCGTATGTATATTGTAAACCATACATATCATATAGAAGATAAAATTTCATAAATGAACTCTATCAATGTCGTCATCAATGAAATTATATAATACCAATAACCTATAGATTATCTACAATTTCTAATAACAGCAAGTACGTATATACTTATTTTCTTTTTATATAAAATAAAATTTTTTTTAAAATAATTTTAAAATAATATACATATGTATGTAAGTTAAGTTAATCCTAAACTTTATATGTATTTATACATACATATTACATTTTATTTGTTTACATATTATTTAAAATTGAAATAAAATGTATGCCTATAAAGTGTAAAATTACCATAAAATAAATATGTATAGATACAATTACTTTTTTTTCAAATCCCAGATTTTTCATTTCTAGTTAATATTGTTTAAGGAAATGGCATAATTTTTGTAATTTAATATTTTCTTCAAGGTAATTCAAAAAATGGAAAAGAAAACCGTATGAAAATTCAATTAAAAAATTTTCAAGTAATAAAATTTTTATTAAATTTTGAAAAATAAAAAAAAAAATAAAAAACTAAAAAATTGAACTAATTTTTATTGAAATAATTCATATGTATGTGAATAAAATCTTAATAATTATAACAATTGAATTTTATTAATGACAAATCACGTGCAATTTAACACTTTAGAATTTCGATTGCATCATGCTTGTTAGTTTTTAGTTATTTTAAAATTTAATATTTTACGATGATGTAGATAAAAAAAATTAAAAATTAATAGTAAAATATTCGTCACATACCTAAAATATGTGGCGTATTTGTACTATGTATACATAAAACACATGTACGTAAATATACTCGTATATTTCCCATTCATTGTTCACATCATGTTACATGTAGTGTTAGTATGTGAAAATATTTGTAAAAAAAAAAAATATCTTTAAATGACATTTAAATTGAATAATGGGAGCCAGAATGTCGATGATTCTCGCCAAACATAAAAAATACTTCATCTTCGCTTTTTTTATTACTCATAAAAATATTTTTTTTTTGTGTAAGAAAAATGTTCTATTTTTATAAAACACATTTTTTTTATATATGTATGTATCTTTCTTCTTTCTTTTCTTTTTTTTAAATATACATACATATCCATATGTACATATATTGTATATGTTTCTTTAAAAAAAAAAACTAAAATCTGACGAAATCATTTGATTTTTGAAATCATATCAATTTATAAACAGAAGAGAAAAAAAAATTACAATGGGTGTTTGCCACCACACTATTAACCAAAAATAGATGAGAAACATTTGATATGAGCGCCGTTGCCGGTATAAGTAGGTGTTTTAATAAGGTGAAAATAATTGAATTTCCTGAAATAAATTTATCGTTTATCTATAGTATTTTTCTAAGAATAAAGGAAATTTTTATCAAAATAAATTTGAAAAAAAAAATCACAATGAATTTTATAGTAATCAAATTACTCATTGTGTTGTTATGATGAAAAATTTATCAGTACGAATATAAATACGTACTACATCTGCTGCTTTCGTTTAGATATTCTTGGAAAAAGATTGAGAAACTAAAAATCACTAAGTATTTTATTCTAAGAAGTTTGATTTGTTCAGATTAACAGAATCAAAAACTAAAATTTCCAATTAAAGATTTAAAAAACAATACTTTAAAAAATTATTGTAGAAAGGATCACAATTACACTTTAAGGTGCTGAAAGTTATCATCGTTTAGGTTCCTACTGCCTATACTGGTCAACAAAACAAAAGTGAATATTTAACTTAGACTTTAATCAATGTGTAATGTGTTGTATTCTAAAGTTTCAATCAAAGTTTTTTACAAAAATACTAAGTTTTTTCTTTTCTTATATAGTAATCGAACACTCCTTTTATTATACTATACTTTATGTCCTATGACCGACATTATGTCCAGCCTTGATCTTAAGTTAATTTTACATACATATTTAATTTTTTTGTTTTTGTTTTTATAAAATCATAAACACTTTCTCCTGAATCATATTTTATTTTTGTTTACAATATTCTTAAAGCACTTGAATACAAAGCATAATTTTTAAATTAGAACTGCACTTAGAAGCATTTCTATGGATTTATTGATTTTTTATTGCCTCTTATATAGGTATTTTTCATATCTGGAACAAGTGCAAATTTTGTATAATTATACACATTTGTTTCTTTTTATTTATTTTTATTTGTTCTTGTGCTAAATAAATACGAAAAATTCATAAATATAATGTAATTTAATAAGGACATCGGTAATCAAGGGAAAATTAATGGAAAAGGACAAATTAACATATTAACCGCAGACACATAAGTATTGTAATAATTATTTGAATTTTCATAATGTTTTCTATTATATTAAATAATTATATATTTAAATTAAAGTTTTTCATGGTTTTTTTTCAATTTTGTATTTTGAGAAAAAAATAATTAAAATTAATAACATCTGAGTCACATCATATATAATTTTTTAATAAAATAATTTGTCAAAAAATAAATAATTAAATGATAAAATCGAATGACATTTGAGAAAGAAAGTTCAATTAAATAATTTAAAGATTTTAAAACATTTTTTTGCCTTCTGTAATAAGTAAATTTTTAAAAAAAATGATTAAGGTGTACATTTCCAAAATTTTATTCTATCATATCTTTTAGAGTATTTTCTATTTAAAACTCAAGTAAATTGAAAGATATTTTACTTTATAAAATACATTTACTTTTAAACAAACAACAACAACAAAAAATTGATTTGTAAAAAACTTTCAAAACAGGCATAATTATGAATTGTAATGAGAACTTTCTTTTTGCAAATAGGTAACTCAATAAACAAAAAATATTATTATAATCAATTATTATATATTTTTAATATACATATGTACATATGTGTGTATACAAATTTATTCAATATGAACTTTTAACATTGATAATTTATTTTTTAAAATCAATTTTTATTTATTTTTTTTTTTTTTTTAATAATTTTGAATAATTTTGAAAAGTGATTTTTTTTTTATGTTACCAAGTAATTAAAAATTATACACTTTTTAAAATATATGTATATGTACATACTTATGTATGTATAATCTGACTCTTTTAAATTATAATTACATATTTATGCCCCTTAATTAAGAGTAATTAAATTTTAATTTCTATTAAATATCATCAAAATAAACAGTATAAATTTGGTAAATATATGTATAGTGTTAAAATTATTTATGGTTTCTAGAATATAATTCTAGTTTAAATAAACAGCTACATATACTCGTATATATGTAATAAATATCATGTCATATAAATTCATTCTAAAAAATTATAATTATCATAAACTGATCATATTTATAACACATGCTCATTATTAGTTTTCGCATGATTAATTGATAAAAAAATTACAATCCCGGCTAAAGTCTAGATAAAATATTTTTATTTGTAACATCATACATAAATATATACATATGTATGTCATTTATTTTTCTTTTCATGATAAGAAAATTTAATAACGAATAATAGTAAAATTTAATTATAAAAAAAAAAATAATATTACAATAAACATTTATCTCAGACGAAATTCAAATAAATATATATTTTTATTTATTTTCAGTTGCAATTACATATGTAATTTACAAATTAAATGATAATATAAAAACAATTAGTTTATTAAAAACGAGATAACTTTTAAAATTTGTATTTAAAATCAGGTTATTATTATTTTCTTTTTTTCTTTTTTCTTTTTAAGTTCTTATTCTACTGCAAATTTTCAAAACATAAATAAACAACAGGGTAAAAAGTCCAAACAACAGATAACGTATAACATAAATTCGTCTACAAAAGATTAACTTATTAAATACATATGTAGTATATATTTACTATTAGAGTGTTTAAAATACTTCTATAAAAAAAAAATTATAAAACAATTAAAAATGATATATTATTGTTTTGTCTTTACTTTTGTTTTCGTTTTTGCTATTTTTTGCTTATTTCAATTGATAAACTAAAATAATCATTCGTTGCAAAATTTCAAATCTGTTTCGATAGTTCGTGATGTACATATGTACTCATGTAATTTTTATATCATAATATTTTTACATACTCCGTATAATTTATAAAATAAAACTTTTATTTAAAAATTAATTTCAATTCGTGTGTTTTAAATTGAATAATTATGTTAGTCCTAATTTTTTTTTTCCAATACAATCTTATTAAATTTAAAAAAGTATCTTCTCAATTTAAAGTATTTTCAATAAGGTTACATATTAATTATTAATCAGATTTGAAAAATACTTTTATAATACATTATTCATCAATTGCCTATTTATCATTATAATTTTTTTTTTCTAGACCGGATAAATACCGTTATTTTTTTAAAGAAAATTATTTCATTTCTTTCATTTACGAGAAATTATTCAAAAATGTTTTTTTTTTTTGTTTCATACAAAAACTATTTATGTATTTGATAAAAATTAATTCTAAGAAATTTACGAAATTAATTTCTTTAACATTATGTTGTTGTTTTTTTCTTTTCTTTTTTTTTTAAACTCAAAAAAAGATGAAATTTATTTTGGTTATACATATATTCTCATATTTCACAATAACCGCCAGACTTTCATATTGCTTTTACAAGTACGATGTAGTTCTTTTATTTTATTTTTATTTTTTTTTAACTATGAATTTCATCTTTTCGGTATAACTATCTATTCTTTAATTTCAATTGAAACCACTCAGACTGATCAAAACTAATTATATTTAACAGTTCACAAAAAAAAAAAAAAACATTTTCTATACATAATCTTTTTCGTTTTTATGTCGATTTGATTTGCAAATTGTGTTAATACATATTATTAAAGCATTTTAATAAATCAAATAAAAAAAATTTTTCAATATGATAAATTTATTCAACTAATACTAACCGCATTTTTGAATATCATCATTACAACAACAATATTTCATTATACGTTTACAATACATTTTACTTTTTATACCATCAAATATCAAGAAATTCGGAAATTATTATAAATTTTTTGTCATTCGTATAACAAAAAAATAAAAAGAAATTTAAATATATGTATATATGTAAAAAATCTTTTCTCAATGGAAATTCTTTCTTGTTTACTAATACTTCGATGCTATACACAATAATTTTTCATCATTGTTTACTTGTTAAGAAACTATAGTAAACGAAATATTATATTTTTATTGGTAAATAATAGCAATTCTTAATAGTAATCAAAATTTGTGTGTTGCACACAGAATTTTGTTTTTTTATTTATACATATTTGATATTTCATTTTTTTTTTAAATATATATTTTTTTTATATTCTTTACACGCATTCATCTAATGTTCATATAAATTCATATCCAATTTAATCCTCCTGGATAATTTGTTCATAATAAGAAATGATGATGATGATGATGATGATGATGACCATGATATTGTTAAGAGAGTTTAATCACCTTTTTACATGTTAATCATAACTTAAAGTTAATTAACTTAATCTTAATTTTCTTTAAAAGAAAAAAAAAATAATAATCAAATACCAAATTAAATGACACATCAAATTTGATCGAACTCTGTTTTTTTTTTTCATTTTTTTTTTTTAATTCAACAGAATTTTAATTTCAGAATTATTCGTTCTATATTTGATAATGTTTAATCAGTAGAAAAACAACAAATTCCTTGACATATTATTATTAATTTTTTAATTAAATAAATTCTTGAAGGAAAAAATATCTCAATAATTTTTTTTTATTTTAAAAAAAAAAAAACAAATAATATATCATTTCGATATATTGAACAATTTCTGATTTTTTTATGATCGTATTTAAATTATTATTATTTTAAAAAATTTTAAAAAAATCTAAATTTGATAAGAAGAATTTCGGGAATATATACATATATGTATGTATATTATGGACTGTATCTAGCAAGTGAAAGAATAGTTTTCTATTTTATCACAGAATGGTCTTTATAATACCAAAAGATTTTTTTTTAGATTTTTTAAATTCTAATAATAATAATTCATTTTAAATTTCTTCGTGTAATTCTTTTAAAACGAAAAATATGTAACCTATTAGAAAATTATTTTATAATTTTAAAAAAGAGACATTCTATTATCTCATATGTTTGGAAAAACAATCATGGAAATTTATTGTTTGATTTTGATTTTTTTTTTTTCTATATTTTGTACAAAAATTTAAAAATTGCCAAGTCTAGTCTTCTTAAAGTAATTTAAGTTAAAAATGCACGTGCATTTTACATGTGATTTTACCTACAAGTAATGAATATAAAATATTTAAAAAAAAAAAAAAAATGCATAAAAATGCAAGCAAAGCATTCATACTTACATATATAACATGTTGTATGCCAACGTAAATGCGTTTTAACAATTGAATTATGTACATATATTTTTTTTCCAGTTAAATAAACTAAATACACATGTACACGTTACAGGTGTGAATTTGTTTACTTTTATAATTTATTGAATTGTAAATAATATTAAATAAACTGAAATTATTTCAATTGGTCTTGCTCTATATATATTATTATCAGATCCTTTTTTCATTTATTTTTTTTTTTCATGAGAGTTCAAGAAAAAATTTTATCAATTGAATTTGATATCAAAACAAAATAACAACAAACTAATCGATTAACTTAAGAAAATACATTTGTTTAATAATATTTTTTTTTTATTTTCATTATATATTTTTTGTGTTGTTTATTTAACAATCAATTTTTAAAAGAAAATGGAATTTTTATTTCTAAGAAATTCAATTTTTTTTTTCTTTAATTGATTAGATTTGAAGTTAGACATTCAATTAGATACTTTTGGTTGTATTGATACAGCTTTAAAAATTTTAGTTGCTATAAGATTTCTAAATTTGAAATTATCAAAATATCTTGAAATAATTTTAAAAGTATTGTAGTTTATTCACAATTATTGTGAAGTAAAAATAATAAAAATGTTAAATACAAAATGTATTTATTGTGAATGAAAAGTTCAATTTCAAACTAAATGGAAAACTTAGCTATTTTTCAATAAATAAAATTCACTTTTCATTTCTACTTAAAATTTATATAAAAAATAGTAATAAAATTTTTAGTTAAATGTAGTTTTTTTTTTTTTGTAATTTTAGATATAATGTAATTTAAAATTTTCACTTTTAATTTTTTATTTACCTGCTTTACTTGATGCTGATTTATCATTTTGATTTGCCAATTCTTTTTGAAAATATGAATGAAATATACTATATGTATTGATTACTCCAAATATAATTCCATTACATAAGAATGCACTTATCATAATAGTCCATCCACGTGCACTACCATCTGGTGGTTCCTTATGACATATTTGTTTATTTGTATTTATTGTTACATTCTCATTATTATGATTACTAAAACCATTTACACCTAATTCTTTTTCATTTTTTAATATTCCATTACTTTTACCATTCATAATATTTATTGAATTATCATCTTTATTATTATCCTCTTTATTATTACTATTAACACCGTTAACAGGAATAATAACAACTTGTCCGTTAGTTTTACTATCACTATGATTTAATGGTTCTTTATCAGCCATTATGTAATTATTATCCTTTTTATACCCTTTTTTAAATATACCTATATGTTATCAAATTATATTATTTTTATGTAAAAAAAAAAAATAATAATTATTAACTAATTCATTAAATAAATTATTATCGATTCAATAATATCAAAACAACGAACAACAAAATGTTAGAATCAGCAACTATAAGGTACATAAAACGTATCTTTTTAAATCACAAAAATTCACTTCAGATAGATTACTTTTTTTGCTTAGTATGGATTTCAAAAAATGAAATTGAGAGTTTATTATTTTAATATTTAAATCATTACTAAAATTGTCTAATTTTATTATAATAATTATTATATTTTTTATTTTTATTTATATAACCGATTAGGTTTCTTATCAATAACCATGATATCCGTCATTAAAAACGGTTGTTATCACCACTGCTCATACATTAAAAAAAAAAATGTTGTTAATAGATTTTTACTTTTTCCATTCATATATAAAGGTCGTCACTTTTTTTCTTTTGTATTTTTTTTTAATTTAAAAAAAAAAAAATTAAACTTTAAAATATTGACATTAAAATTCGTTTTATTTGTTTTCTTCCTGCTAAACACACAATAATTACACATGTGCAGTAATTTCAAAAAAAAAAAAAAAAAATACATTCATGTATATTTATTCACATTTGATATTTGAACTTGAACTAAAATTCTTAACAAAAACAAAATAATAATAAAAAAATGTACAATTTCACTATGATTTACCTATATATTATTTATATTAATTTTAAATGAAAATTCTTTTTCTACACATCCAGTCAGAAATTATTTAGTATTTTTACTTTTCTTCTTATGTTTTTTTTTTTAGAAAAATAAAAGAATTCTATTTTTAAAATAAAACACGAAAAAAGAAAGAAAAAATCCAAATTTTTAAAATAAAAAGGAAATAATTTACAAACAATATTTTAATTTATTATTTTTTTTTTCTCCAAGCGGTAGAAGAATTAAAAAAGACGTTGTAAAATTGATTATAAAATATTTTTAAAAAAAAAAATTGTTGTATTTAAATTTTATAATTGACAAGACGTTTGATTCGATAAAAATTTCATGTAAATTAAATAAAACAAATTTTATTTTATTTTTGAATAATAAATATAATTTTTTTTTTTTTTTTACAAAATTTACAAGTATTATTAAAATAAAATAAAACGATGTAACCTCTGCTGGATTTAGTAGACGACTGATGATTACTTTAATAATATGCCACCAAATACCACAATATTATTATTGTACACATTGGGTTCGGGTATCATATACTTCACTATGTCGTCATCATCATATACGTACACGGGTCGTACGTATGGTATTTCTATTTTATATATATCGATCTTCTTGTTACAACAATAAAATAAAATATTTAAAAACTTTAATATCAAAAAGCAAACACGACCAATATTCTTTTCTTATAATAGTGTTGGGGATGGCGTTAGAAAAAAAAAAACAAAAAACAAAATTAAAGGCCAAAAACGCCGCATACAACATCATTAGACATTACATTATGTTATTTATACTATTTTTTCTTTTAGTTAGTTACACAGATTAAAGTCATATCTGTGTCACCCTTCTTAAGTAGAAGGCTCTATAAATATACATACTATACAGCTAGGTAGAAAAATAAAAAGGCATAAGTTAATTAATTAGAAAAAAAATATTATTGTAGCCAAATTCTGTATGCTATGAAAACTATCTTTTGCTTATTCTCAAAAAATATGACTAAAAGATACCGGCATTTTAAAATATCACGATTCACGACGGGTGATGGAAATTATTTTCTCTTTTTCAATATTTCAAAGAAATCCTTAAGTCAGAACATCTTTAAAATTATTGAATAAATTACTTTCTAGTTCTTAAAAGGTTTTTTTTTATAGAATTTTAAGAAATTTATTAGACCACCTAGGGACCCGAAATATAAAAAAAAAAAACTTAAAAAAGATTTTAAGATTCTCACATTAATCACAAAATAAAATTTATTCATTCATTTTTTCCTATTTTAATGTGAATAATATTAAAATATGTTTAAATTCGTAACGACAAAATGAATGGTCTTATATATAGTTGAACTAAAAAGATAAATTTACAATATTTTTTGAATATAAGAAACATAATAGATTAAACGAATGTAACAATTTAAGATTAAAATAAATTTGAATGGTTAAAGTTAAAATGAATTGTTTTATTAATTTAATTGAGTTGTTTGAATATGAAGTGAATTATTGCGTCAAATAATTGAATTGTAGATCATAAGTGATATATAGTATGTATGTATATATGTAAATAAATTTTTATATTATTTACTAAGTTAATTTGCGAGAAATTTCTATTATACGAATTGTTGAAAAATTATGAAGTAATGATTTAGGTGAAAAGGTCATTATTTACACATGTATTAAATTTACTCTATAAAAAAGTGTGACACAATATTCATTCAATATTTAGAAAAGTTACATTCTGTTTTTTTCTAAATTTCGAAATTCATAAGGATCTTTTGTAATTCCTAGAAGAATTAATGAAATTTCATGTATAAACGAACATACAAACATTATACATGAGAATCGCATTGTTAATTGATATTTAATTACTTTATTATGTATGCAATTGTGCTAAAAATCTTGTTCAAATTGTTTTTTTCTTCTTCTTCTTCTTTTTCTATCTTTTGCTTGATTATCAAAGTTCAAGCGATAAGAAATGTAATTTTAATTGAATACTATCTTTCTAGAGTATATTAATGATTTTATTTACCATTTTTAAATGAAAAATATCAAAAGTAAATGAATAAAAAAAAATTAGCAAATTCATACACTAAAAAGTTATTAGAAATCTTAAAATAAATTTTAACATTACTTATTTCATAATTAATAAATTCTTCCTGATTTTTCTTTAAAAAAAAAAAAAAACTTCAAGAAAAATTCAGAACTCTTTCTTCAGAAAAAAAAAAAAATTATCATAAAAAAAAGTACAAAGAATCATATTTACTTTAAAAGTCACCATAAACAATGTTTTTTTTTTTTTTTTTATAAAAAAAAAATTCTTTTGAAAACAAAGAAAATATTTTTGTTCTAGAATTTTTTTTTTACCTTAACAACAAAATATCAACTCACAAACAAAAACAAATCTTTTATTGCAATTCCAAAAAAAAAAAAAAAAAATCAAAAATTAAAAAAGAGATAAAAAACAAAACTTTTACAAAAATAAAATATTTAAGACTTTTGTTTTCATTTTTTTACAAATAATTTACTTGAAATTTTATATATCTATTTTTTTCCTCTTGAACAACGCAATATAGATTTTCTTTGTTAAAATCCATTTTCACATATTTTATCTTCATTTTCTTTTATTTTCATTCAAATTTAAAAATAAAAACCATATTTCATCAAACAAGTATCACTAAAAAAAAACAATAATGACATGAAATAATAAAATACTTGCGTACTATTCAATTGTAACTGAAAAAACGAATGAAAATAATTTTATGTTGTATAATTTAGTTTTTTCTGTACTTTTTAATGAATTAAATAAGATTTTAAAATAAATATAGAACATTTGAATAAGAGAAAATGTTAATTACAACAAGGATGTAAATATCATTTCATTGACAATATCTGTACTCATAAAATAGCTATTTCAAATTGCAATATTTATAGAATACGTGTCTAGTTCATCAGAGTTCAAAAACACAAATTAGGTCAAGATCTTTAAAATTGTGTGACATTAATCTACTATTAGATATGTACATTAATCAATATACGTATACATATAACTTGTGATGTATACATTACACACACTATTATTATTTTATTAAAATTATACATTTGCAAAAAACATTAAAACAATGAACAATAACAAAAATAAAGAAAAATAAATTATTGAACACGAGAGAATTCGTTCATTAAAATGAAATTCTCACATATTACACTATTGTCTTGCTGATTTTTAATTAGAATTTTCGGTTAGTGAGTGATATATTTTTTTTTTTAATTTAAAACATTTTTTTTATTTTTGTTATATTTTTTTTTTCCTTTTTCATTTGAGGATAATAAACTTTTAATTGATCTAATTATTTATTTTCTTTGATATTTGAGATATAATGCAATAATTCACTATTATTAAATCAATTGGTATCATGAAAAATTTTTTGTTAAATTACCACTAATTTATTTATATGAAATTTCTTATTTAGCAGTAATGAATTTATTTTTTAAAAGAAGGAAGTGGGTGTAAAATAGGTCTTCAGATTCTCACATCAATCAATGAATCAATAAAAAAATTAATTAGAACTTAATTACAATGACACCTTTTTGCTTTCAGTTTAAGTGATATATCAATTTTAAATATTGAATATTGAGTTCAAAATCATCAGTTATTTTTCCTTATTTGGTTGAAAATTTCCTGTTTATTTTCTTTAGTTTTAATTAAAAAATTAAACATCTAAAAAATCAACAAGATTACAAAATAATGAGATCAAATTTAGGTCATATTAAAGAAATTATTATTTTTTTTATATTCATATTCTGCGTTTTATTTCAATTATTTTTTTTTAAATAAAAGTTATTTTAAACAATTTATAATTTTTTTTGAAAAATGCGATATAATGACTTTTTTATTTTATATACGTGCATGCTTTTTTTTATGATAAGAAAGAAAGTGATTAATGCTTTTTGTTTTTAATTTTCTGCTATGAAAAATCTTAAAAGTATTAAAATTATGATCATTTTAGACTAATTATTAAGTATAATTTTTTTTTTCCAAAAAAAATATTAATGAATGTCTTTTCCACTGGAATTGACTATCATTATAGAGCATTGAAAATTGTTAGTTTAACGAAACAAAAATAATCTTTTTTTTTTTTTTTTTGTAATATTTCGAAAGAATAAATTAATTTTAATATGTACTTTCCTCCGGCATTAATTTTATGTTTCATCCTTACGATTATGCATTTACTGCTGCTGCTTTTGCTGTTGATTGCCTTCTTTTAACACCCCAATTATAAACTCGTGCCATATTAACTTCTGTTGTAGTTAATTGATCTCTGTATTTTTTTTTTTTTTTTTTTTTTTTAGAAAAAAGAAAACAAATACACAATATTTCATTTACATTAAAAATTCTTGTATCATTCAAAATATAATTTAATACCTTAAGAAATCCTGATCATGTTCTATACTTTTTAAATTTGCTATAGCTGATTCCATATTCTTTTTCAATAATGCTTCAGCTTCATCCAATGGATATTCTAACATAACATTTGCACCAAGCCATAAACAAACTGTTTTTGTTGGTGGTACAATTGTTTTAACATAAACTTGTTCACTTAATAAAAATTGAGTTTCTTTATTATCAGTTTGTTCTCTAAGTATTTCTATCATTTCTAATGATTTTCTTAAATCCGGTATTTGTTGTTTTAATTTTCTTCTTCTTGCATCTAAATTGAATTCCATAAATTTATATTTACCATGTTGTTCATCTAATTTTTGTAAAACTTTTTCAGCATTATTATCATTATCTTCTTGTGCCATAAATGCATCAATATCTTCCTACGGAAAAAAAAAATTTGTTTGAGTCATTTATTTCCATGCTTTGTACACATTTAGAAAATATAGGTTATATTTTTTACTTTATGAATTTCAACTTACTACAAAAGCTGCTTCTGGTATTCCTGCAAAGGATTTTTGATTTTCTGGCAACTTAGGCATTTCCACAGAATCCATTAGACTCGTCATTTTTGAAAAGTTTATAAATTTTATTATAAAACTGATAAACTAAACCCGATTCCAGAAAGTTGGTGGTCTAGTAAAAAAAGTTTACTTGGTTCTTGATTGGTGTCGACAAATGTCATTTTTTTCATATTACATATTGGTGCCATTGACAGTTGTAATTTGTTGAACCCTCAAAACAGTATTTCCATATTTAAAAAATTTTCTAAAAGGTTTCGCATAAGTGAAATACATATATGTTTGTTGTCTGTACTTTGAAGGTATTTTTCATAAAAAACTAGGACTAAAAGGACTTCAGATTTGTAATTAAAACAGGACATCAATATTTACTCAGAAACTGTATTCTGCAATTGCCAAAAAGTAAAGCAGTGGTAATTTTGTTTTTGTTATAATAACTGAAATATTTTGAAACTATGGCAGTCCTACAATAACGCCATTTTCATTTTTCAGAGGCCGTGGCCCAGCGGTTTTTTTCGAGCCATATTGAGCCGTTTCAGGCTAACACTGAGCGAGCTGACCAAAATTTCAATAATTGTCACCTGTGAAATGACGTCTGGTTCATCCGTAAAAAAATTCGTATTTATTGGAAAACCTCGAGGTTGCAATAATAAACAAGAAGATACTCTAGAAATAATAATTCCAGAGGTAATTTTTAAAAGAAATCAACAAGTCTATTTATTAAAATTCTAATAATTTTAGCTTCTTCAATCTGGTTATTCATTCTATACTTGGCCCTGTGCACCAATTTTAGCTTGGTTTCTATGGGAAAAACGACATGCACTTGTTGGTAAACGTGTTCTAGAAATTGGAGCTGGTACTTCATTACCTGGTATTTTAGCTGCTAAGTGTGGAGCACAAGTTACACTTTCAGATAGTTGTATTTTACCAAAATCTTTATCACATATTGAAAAGTGTTGTTTAGCTAATAGTTTAATACCTGGTCGTGATATTGATGTTATTGGATTAAAGTGGGGCCTTCTATTAAATAGTGCTTATAATTTAGGATCATTTGATTTAATTATTGCTGCTGATTGTTTTTATGATCCAAGCGTTTTTGAGGATATTCTAGTTACGATATCATTTTTGATTGATCAAAATCCTGGTGTTAAATTTATATTTTCATATCAAGAACGTAGTGCTGATTGGTCAATTGAAGGATTATTAAAAAAGTGGGATTTGCGTGCAGTTAAAATAAATATTGATAATATTGGAAAATCATCAGGAATAAATTTACATGATCTTATGGGAGGTCATACAATACATTTGATTGAAATATCGAGATAAAAAAGAAAAATTATTTAAAAACGAATAAGTGATAATTTTGATATAATTGTATTATATATAGTGTGTAAATTTTTTATTCAGTAATTGAGCAATTTTAAACATTATTTTAAAAAAATGATTCAAAACGGAGCACTTAGAAATATTTATAAACTATTTATTGGTAATTTGCCTTGGACAGTTGGTAATCGTGAATTACAACATTATTTTTCGAAATTTGGACATGTATCTTCTGCTACAGTTATTTATGACAAATCCAATGGAATGTCTCGTGGTTATGCTTTTGTTACTTTTAGTCATAGAGATGGATACAATGGCGCCGCTAATAAGACTAACCACTTTTTAGAAGGTCGTGTATTAGTTGTAGAACCAGCAGGCAATAATAATTCAATAAAACAACAACAACCAAAAGATAATAAAGATTCTAAATAACAAAGTAATTAAAATATTACTTAAGAATTAGAATTTAAAAATATTGAGTAGGAATTTGTGAATTAGAACAAAATAAATTGAGTAAAAATTTAACAGAATAACTTGCAATTTAATGAGTTATAGTAGTAAAATATATCAAATTTAATGGTAGCAAATTGAAAACAAATTTAAGAGATTTAACAAAAATGTATTCCTTCTGCATTGAAACCATACAAAATTTTCATAAATTGATCGATTTCCATTGTTCTTGCTCTCCAACTTGCACAATCCAACTTTTCTAAGATTTCCTCGATCTTTTCGCCTATGTTAAAATCTTTTGGTACTTCCTAAAAAAAAAATCTGAAGATCAAAAAAGATTATCTTGAAATTTCAATTGTAATTTCTTACAATGTTCCTCAATGAGCAATGAGTTTTATAATTCTTTTCAAGAACATCTAAAACGGATTTTTGTTTAAAGGCAGCATGTAGTGTTTTATTCTTTCGTAAGAATGCAATTCTTGTTAAACCATCCCATTCAGTAAAATTAATTGGTGGTGGTGGATTTCTTGGTTCTAAACGAACTACACTTGATTCAACTTTTGGTGGTGGTTTAAAATTATTTTTTCCAACCTACAAAATTATCAATTTAATAAAACAATTTATTGTTAATTTTCAAATTATAGTTTTTACCTTCATCAGAAGATCCACTCTAGCTAATAATTGTGTGTTTATACTTAGACGACAATACAATTTATCTCCAGCCTTTGCAACCAATCTCTGTGCAAATTCTCTTTGAAACATAAGAACTGCACATCGAAAGAATGGTCGATGTAAAAGTAATTTAAATATCAATGGTGAACTTATTTGATATGGAATATTAGCTATACATAAATCAAAGAATGGTAAATCTGATTTTAATACATCACCAACGAGTATTTGTAATTTTGCTTGATATGGTGTGCCTTGTACACGTTTTTGTAATTCAGCAACTAATCTTGAATCAATTTCACATGCAATAACTTTTTTTGCTTTTTCTAATATTTTTACTGTCATATTTCCTGTACCAGGACCAATTTCAAGAACAACATCTGTTGGCCGTAAAGCTGATTTTTCTATCATACTTGTAATAACAAGAGGATTCTTAAGAATGTGTTGACCAAAATCCTTGTTAAAAAGAATCCCTAGAAGGAAAATTTTAAAATTTGTTTAACACTACTTGGAGAACAAAAATGAATTTTTAAATTACCTTGTTTTTGGACTTCATTGTGAACTCTAGATTTTTTCTCTGTTTTAACTTTAGGCATTTTCTATATATTTTTATGTGTTTACGATAAATATTTTCCTTTAATGTGAAATATAATCAGAACAGAAGTCAGAAAATGAACACATCTGACTTTGTGATTGAGGTTGTGTTTTTTTATTATTGTTCGAGAATCGAAAAATGGTTAAATTAATAAAACAAAACCCACACAATTTATTAAACTTTTTTTAAAGTAGAACTTATGGAACGATTTGGTTTTTCTTTTTAATTTTTATAAATTCGCGCATTTTAAAATTTAAATACAATATTCAATTATCCGTGCTTAATAATATTTGGTAAATAAGATTTTACATTTAAAAAAAACATTCAAAGAATTATCTCTACAAAATTAAAGAAACACAGAAATAGGTAACACATTTTTATAGTAAACGATTCTCGTTTTTCCATTAAATATTTCGATTCAATACTCAAATTGGTGTCATATGACATTTCTTTAATCTGAAAGAAATTTTCTTCATTCGTCTCGTTCATTTTCGATAGTGAAACACCTATTATTTTCCACTTTAAAAAATTAGAAATTATTTAATAAAAAATATAATTTTCTTTTTGAAAAAGTATTAAAAATGACTAGCCAAACTCAAGGTATTCAACAATTATTAGCTGCAGAAAAGAAAGCAGCCGAAAAAGTAGCTGAAGCAAGAAAACGTAAGTAAATTCCAATAAGAAAACTAAAAAAATCTTTTTTATCGATTTTATATTCCATCTACCTAGTCACATGATTGAACATACATATGTCATATGTACAATGTATTATAAAAATTTTTTTCCATTTATATTCAATTAAATGAAATGAATTTACTTTTTGTATTTTAATTAAAGGCAAGGCACGTAGATTAAAACAAGCAAAAGATGAAGCTACAGAAGAAATTGAAAAATATCGTCAAGAAAGAGAACGTCAATTTAAAGAGTTTGAAGCGAAGGTAAGAACGAGCTTTTTAATTTCAAAATCAATAATAATACAGTAACAGTATTTTCAGTACACCTGTTGTAATATCACTAATTACTTGAAAAAACTGTTTCCTTCTACTTAGAGAAAATTAATAGATTTTGTTTATGTAACAATGATATACCTTCAAATACAAGACAAACTTTCCATGAAGATCTTCTATTTTTCTTAAAATGGGGATTTTAAATACGAAACGATAAAATATATAATTTTCAATAATTTTATTTTCTTACAATTTCAATTATTCATATTTACTTTTACCTCTTATTACTTCTATTTTTTTGCACATCGAAAAATGACAAGAAAGTAAAAATACTATATAACGGTACTTTTTAGAAAAATCTTGCTAGGTACCCTTTTTCCACATAGGTAGTTTTGTTCAGTAGTAGTTAAAAAAATGTTTACAAAATGTTTAAAAATCTATAGCACTGCTAATTTTTTCCACATGACTGTACATACATACCTATATATGTTACATACCTGAATAAATAAAAAATAATATAAATTCATTTATATTATTATTGATATACATATGTACATATGTACTAAATCTTTTTATCTTTATAGCATATGGGCTCACGTGAAGGTGTTGCAGCTAAAATTGATGCTGAAACAAAATTAAAATTGGAAGAAATGAATCGTGCATTACAAACAAAAAAAGAGCCAGTAATTAATGATTTATTGTATTACTGTTACAATATCGTTCCAGAAATGCATAAGAATTACCGTAAAAATTAATAAAAAATTAAAATTCACAACTACCTACAAAAATATTTAGAAAAAAAAAAAATTACTTAAACTTAATTTTATTGATATTTTCGAAATATAGAAAATTTATAAACGTTCCAAGATCCTAATTGAAAATAAATTTCATCAAAAAAAAGATCATTCTGTATTTTATTTGTTATCTGTAAAAATTTTTTAAAAAAAACCTTTTTTTCGTTTGCATTCATATAACAATAATTTAAAAAAAAAATATTTGTGCAAATATAAATATGTAAATGAAGTATTTAAGAAATTTATTTGTTAAATTTTGTTAAAAATTTTAATGCTTATTTTTATTTGATCTTTATTAAATTTCAGGAAAAGAATAAAGTTGCATTAAAATGTTATTAATTTAAGAATTGAAAAAAATAACAGTATATTATGTGAATTATTGTATGTAAAAACAAAATGAAATAATAAAAATAAACACAAAAAAAAAAAATTGTAATTATGTGTATTATCGTCATAATATAGTGTTCATGTTAAGAAAAAATAAAATTTGTTTTAAATTTTATAACTGAATAATTCTCTATATTGTTGCAAGTATATGTATATAATTTATGAAAGCCCTGAATTGGCCGAATTTTATTTTTTTTTACATAAAATGCATTTGAAACTTCCGACATTTTTCTCTTTTTCTAAAACCCCTAAAAAACGTTTTTATTTTAATAAGTTCATGATTTATATATGCCTCCGTTTCTTTTTCAATATTTTAACAGGAAATATACTTTCGCCAATGACAAAAAATTTTCAAGGTACAAGGAAAAATACATACATACATACATAACACACATATGTATCTATATGGACCATACTTTCCACTAAATGTAGGTAATTGCAGTATGTACAAAAATAACTCGAACTGTATTTTTGTTTTCTTAAATTTAATTCATTTAAAAGTATGTATAAATGACATCATTATTTTGTCAAGGTAATGTACAATATTAAAGAGAAAATTTTTTGCACTTCATAAAAATTAAAAATAAAAACGACATCAATCGTAAAACGTTTTTAAGAACACAGACAGGGAAAAAAGATAATTTTCTTTGTTTTTTATTAAATTTTTTTTTTTTTAAATAAAGTATCAAAACAGTTCATATTTAAAAGAATCTTGAATTAATAACAACTATAATTTGCAAGACTCATTTTATATATAATCTACCTGTTTTAATTAAGTAAGTGATATGAATTTGGAAAAAAAAAAGTTGAAGGAAACTGTTGTAGAAGGACATGTCTCACTCTCAATATGAACTGTATACTGTCGAAAAAGAAAAGGAAGCGATTAAATTAAATTTAAATCAATCAAAATTCTTTCAACACATTCAAAAAGTATTTTTATCAAAGCCTTTTGTTTTCACAGAAAAAAAAAAAAGTAGAAAATATTAAGTAAAAATATCAATTTTAATGTTTTGTTTCAGAAAAATCAAATTTAAATGAAAAAACTTAATTTTAAATGAATTTTATAGAAAGAAAATTGATTGATTTCATGACACAAAATAATTTGTAACCAATATAATTAAAAAAATTTAAACATCCTCCTTTTTGAATTAAATAAATAAATACACTTTACTTTTTAAATAAAATAAAAAATAGGGAGTGTATATTTTTCAATAGTAAAAATAAATATAAAATAATTTTAATTTTAATGTGTTTTATATTTTCTATTCATTATTTTTTACTTTTATTTTGTTATTTCAATCAAATGATTATAATGTCATTTTTATTTATACAAATTTTATTTTCATGGACATTAAAATTTAGATCAAGGATAATATTATGTTCATAAAAAATTATAGGACAAATATTTTTTATTATTGTTATTGTTTTCTCTTTTATGAATGAATTATATTATATGCACTTGAGGATCATTACTTAATTCTCTATACAATTCAAATTTGTGACCATATAAAATTTCTATTAAACATGTGACTTTAAAAATGATTTTTTTTTTTAAATTGAAACCGAAATATTACATGCTTGTAACGTTTTACATGCCAAATTGCTCAATAATAAAAAATTTAGTTCACGTCAAAGAAAGGCTTTTGTACTTAACCATTTTTCAAATGTAACAAAACAATAAAAGTAAAAACAAAAATGTGATATAAGATTTAAATCACATAACTTAATTTAACTAGTTATAAAATGAGGTGATCTCTTTGAATTCATGATTTTTAAAATTACATTGTTTAATTTTAGAACTCTATTTCCTTTTACATTATTTATTTATTTATTTTTATTTTTTTTTCAATTTCAATAGAAAATTATTACAATCGTTATTTTGACGTATACTTAATCAATTCGAAAGATTTTCAATAAACCATTCACATTAAAATGATCTTAATAATTTGTTCCTATCACCTTAAATTCATAAAAACTGTATTATTGCATTAAAAGGTAAAATATTATTTAACAACTTTAACTTCAAAGATATCTAAAGTTACTTTTTTAAAATTATTTTTTTTAAGTAGGTCTTAATTATATTTACCATGTTGTACATACTTTGTTAAGTATTTGTTAATTAATGCTATAGTCAATAATAATATGTTTCATAAAATACATTTAAAGCTTAATAAATCAACAAAGATATATTGAAAGAAAAAAAAATCAATAGATTACATTTTTTTTTTTTCAAATATGTATTTTCCGTTTATTGTTTAAAAAAATACAATATGAAATTAAAAATCAACGGAAATTGCTATGTACAAACATACTATGTGCGTATATGAGAAAAAAAAAATATGTATATGCACTAAATATACATATGTAAGTCGTCAATATATTTGTACAAATTTCCCACCACACGATATATTTCATCCTTCACAGGTTGAGGGATAAAAAAAAAAGAAAAAAAGAAGTACGAGTACACATTTTGTATACCCATATATTGAAAAATTTTCCCCACAATCAACTTTAAATGTTTTGATTTTTTTTTTCTACTCATATTCGATTAAATGATCAGAGGGAGTTTTTGTATATAAGAAAATATCATAACGATGAGCCTGTTTTAATTCATTTCAGCTATCAATTATTAGACGTTCATTAATAATTTTTTAAAAAGTGTTGTTTTTAAATTTAAAAAATAGTGCAACGTGTCTAAAATTTAAAATTTTTAAAAGTGTAACGAACATTTATTTTTATTAAATTTAAAATATTGGAAACCTGTTATAAAAACAAAAAAAAACAAAAAAACAATTTTGAAATTTGTGAGAGCAAATAAATTGGTTAAAATTTTTACAATATAGAGAAGAAAAAAAAAATCGAAGATTAAAGTAAAAGTGAAATAAATAAAAAGTATATTGTGTTAGGTCAAGTATTTAAATATGAAAATTATTTAAAATAAAAATTTGAATTTATTATTTAATTTATACACGTGTATAATTATTATTTTTTTTTTTTAAAGAAATTTAATAACAGTTTAGTTGATCACTTTTAAATATTATTATTATTTTATTAAAATCGTGTAATATTTTCTTAACAAAAAAGAAAAAGATAAATCCGAAAGGTGTTCTTCATTATTGATCGTCATCTCACCTGAATTTACATTCTTTTTTTTTTTTTTTGCTGTTATTTTGTTGATTTGACCGAGTTTTTAAGAAAAAAAAAAAAAGGAATTTCATTTATTTTTTTTTCCATTTTTTTTTTTTTACTGACTGTATTCAATTTTGAAAAACATATTGTGTATATTTGTTATTTGTATTTATTTATTTTTTTTTTTTGCTTATTCGTTATGTAATTTGAATTTGGATGTAAATAATACAGAGTACAAGAAAAAAGATTACATTCAAATTAATCGTTGATTAATTCAAAATATACTTATATATATTTCGCACATTGAAAAAATATGATGTTGAAAATGAAAGTTTAAAGAATAAAAACATTTTTTTTTAATTACATTAAATTAATTTGATTTTATTTTAAATTAAATTTTATTATAAAAAACGAAGACAATTGTGAAAAAATACGAGTTTTCAATAAACCAATAAAATAATCTTTACTATTTTTTCTCTTGAAAAGGTGCTATTTTAATTTAAGTGTTCAATTAACACGCTAAGAAAAAAATTCATTGAATATATTCGCATTGGAAAATTTTTATTATTTAGCAAACATTTAAATTAAATCCGTTAAGCATAATTACATATAGTTACTTATTCTATGTTTTAATGAGTTTAAACATGTGATGTAATTTTTATTTAAAAAAATAATAATAAAATAAGAAAAAAAAAAAATAAAAGCAAAGTAAAATTAAGTTAGTGTTTTTTTTAATTGTTGTATAAAATTAGTAAAATGTACTTGAGTTTTTAAAAATAATTACACAATATAATTAAAATTTAAAATAATACTAAAACAATACAGGTATAATATTACTAATTAACCAAGTTAATCAGTGAACTTTAAAATTAATTTGTAAATTGCAAAATATTAAAAAAAATTACGATATGAATCTTATTTCCGTTTAATAGATAATTAAATTGTGTCGAAATTTCTAATAAATCTATTCAAGGACTTAAAATTATACTTCATTAAAGTAATTTGGATTAATATATTTTTTTTAAAATGATTCTTAAACAGTATTTGTGGATAACTATAGCAGCAATTGTTGTCGATTTATGTTTATGTCAATCCAAAAATATTCGTAAGTATCTTTTAAATCAGAATTTTTTAAATTTATTTTTGCTTTAATCCTTATCATCATCAGGCATGCCAGTATCGTAGGTATTAAAATTTATTTCTAAAAAAGTAAAATCTAAAAAGCTCAAGATGTATTTTAAAGAATTCGTTTCTTAAGATATTCAAATCGAGTAAAAATAAATTTGTCAAGATAATTTAGCATATAGTTAAGCTTAGTCAAGGATATGTACAGAGTGCAAAATATCAAAAATTTTTTCAAAAAATTTTGAATTCAGTAAATAAGCGTTTTCGCATTCATGAAAATTTTATATAAAAAAATTTAAAATTTCAAAATACGAATTAAAGATCAATTTCAAAAAAATATCTATAACTATAAAATTCGTTTCGCTTAATTTAAGTGGAAAAAAAAAATGCCAAAAGTTGGAATTAAAAAAAGTTTAAAGTGGGAGAAAAATAATTTCAATTTACAAAAACAAAAAAGTTTTTGTAAAAATTTTATTTTCTATTATTTCTTAAACAGAAAATAAAAGTAAAAAAATAAAGAATAAAAATATTTTATTTTAATTTAAATTTTTTTGTAGATGAAACAAAAATTTTCAAATATTAAAATATAATTTTTTTGGTATCAAATTTAAAATTTTTAATGAATAAAATTTATCAAATTATTTTTTGCTTTCAGATGAAATGTAACCTAAAAACTTTTGATTTAATTTCATTTTCATATATTGAAATATTTATGTATTGAATGAACTTCATTTTATTTATAAGTTTATTTTCGTTTTTATAAGAAAGAAAAAAAGTCAAATCAAATTTAGTTAGTTTTATATTGATCATACATACATACATATGTATGTACATACTCGGAAAGCAAATATTTATTTAATCAATGTTTAATAAGATAAAACAAATATGTATGATGACAAAGTTGTTTAACATTAAAATATTACGTTACCTTTGTTTTCATCTTGTAATAATGTTATGGATGCTGTCATTCACTTCATTATATCTTGTGTAACACTTTTGAGTTAACATACATATACCTACTACAGGTATGAACATATGTAGATACATATATACATACATATAAAAATATGTACATGATATGGTTAACAAAAGAAGAATAGGTAGGTAGGTATATCCAATAATTATTACTCAATTTTTTTGAGATAGTGTAGTGATGGTGATGATGATGATGTTGATTTTAATAATACTTTATCATTACAGTTGCAATGTATTCATATCTTTTACCGGCTTTAAAAAAATAAAATAAAATTACAAAAAAATGTCTAATAACAATGCAATGTTGATTATTTTGATGGATTTCATTATTGTATATAAACATAAGTGTAATATGTAACTGTTTTATTATAATATTATCATGTCCATAAGTATACTTATAAACACACTATCCTGTAATGTAATTTATATACTAATATGTAGTATAAAAATACATATGTTGATACTTTAATAAAATGCTTATTTACATATATTATATACATATGTATGTAGATTTTTCACCTTGAAATTATGTGTAAATTGATTTCGATAAATTTCATATATGTATGTACATATATGTATATAGATATGAAATGTATGCATACAAAGTGGTATGTATGGTTTTTACTTATAATTATAACGATAAAAAAAAATATATTGAGATGAGTATGAAAAAGAAAAAATGACTAAGAATATTGAAAAATTGCAATTATTTTTTAATGGTAAATAGGTGTTGACAATAATTAATATTCTTCAAGGATTTTCGAAACATTAGATATGTACATTATGATATTAATTTTCAAATTTTAATTTAATTGATATTTAGGTACAAAAATCGTAGATTTGTTAATGAGTGAACAAATTAAAATTTTTTGATATATCGTGAAAAAATTGAGGTTTTTGAAAAATAACGTGTAATAATCTTTCAAATTTTTTAAAGAATTCTTTGTGAACAGAAAATTAAACGTTGGTCAAGGTTCTAACGAAAAAAAACAAATTTGTAGGTTTATTGAATAGACTTTCTCTATCGCTCGGATACATAACTGTAATTTGGGATGATTTTCATTAATTTGACTTATAGAATATATAAATGTAAAATTTCAAGCCTATCTGACGATTGATATTGTCAGCACAATTTCTCCGAATATTTATTGACATACATGATGTTATAAACATCTAAACCTATCTATAGTAATCATCTTTTTTTTTTTTTTATTATCCTGTATTTTCAGTCCTTATGCCTTTATAAAAAAAAATTCATATAAGCTGAAAGTTCAGAAAATTTTGAAAGCAAAAATAGGAAAATAATACAACGAACTTTTCATAAATTAAAATAATATTTAAGAGTAGAGTAATTTTAATTAAATACATACTTGAAGAAAGTAATAGCTTTTGTGTACATACATATAGTATGTCAATATCCAAGAAACGTGTACTTATGTTTATTGTATATTTGTATATTTATGTTTTTGATTTCCGTTTTTTAGAGTTTAATGTTTTATTTAAAAATAAAAGATACTATAAAATTTCAGTTTTAACAAGAGATTTTTTTTTTTTTTTTGAAAAAATAAAATTGAATAGAAAAGAAAAATAAATAAAAGGAGTAAAAAATACAAAAATCATTGTTACCTTAACGTAAATAAATTAGTTATTTTCTTTTCTTGTTAACATAATAAATTTCAACTATACATGTGTATGTATGTCTCATGAGTATATAACATACATATTTAAATTCAATTATCTATACCGTAAAAGATATTTTACTCAAATTCAGATTTTAATCTTCCGCATTTTCTTCGTTAATTTTTCGAAAACTGTCACGCATACATAAATAAATACAAGATCTTGAAACAATTACTTTTCTATTGTCAGTTTAAATTGAATTGTATTCACATATCAATTTTTTTTTTAAAATTTGTTTTTCATTTTATTTTTCTGGAAGTAACTATTACACTAATTGTTCTATTATCATTATCAACCCTGACTTGTTCTTATTTTTCATTTACATAACTAATTATTAAATTATAATAATTAGTCATACATTAAATACATATTATTTAATTTATACAATAATCTCCAAGTCATGTTGATAAAGAACCCTCTTACATTTTTTATTATTTAAATAACAGAATCTATTACAAACCTATACAATTATTCAAATCTAATAAATTCATATATATAAGAAAAAATTTCATGATTGTGACCCTGGAATTTCATTTTTTCCTATTTTGATTTTTTTTTTTTTGTTCAATGAATTTATTGCTTGTACATACTATGTACATATTTTAATTTCGCGGTTTTATTGTTATTATGTCATACAATTTAACTTAATAAAAATTACCTCATTGAAATTAGGTACGGGCGTTAAAAGAAAATGAAGAAAATAGAAATAAAAAAAGAATTGAAAAAGTGGCGCAATTGTATTATGAATAGTATAAAATTGAAAAGATAAAAAAAATAAATAAAAATAAAAATAAAGCTTTCTAGTCAGGTACTATACACCCAGAAGGACCCGACTAAAACAACGTTAAACTAAAACTATATTATTCAAAAATCAGCATCATCATAAAGATTTTGTAATATTCAATGAATAATTAAAATTTACCTGATGACATGCAATCGTATTATATGGTCAATGATCGTAGAAATTTTTTTTAATTATAATTTAATAATACAAATTAAGATTGAAAAAATAATAACACCATATAATTCAATGCACATAGCTATGTGGTTTATGATTTTTTATTTAATTCAAAAATTAATAGATGGTAGTTTAAATACCGCGAAGAAAGGTCAATTAAAAATGTGCATACATATTTAAATTTAATATCTTGTAAACGTGATGGGAATTTCAATTAATAACTTTGAAGAAAAACAAAAACAATTTAATTTTTAGAGAATTTTATTTACAAAAGAAAAAAAATCAATCTTTTGAAAAAAGAGCTTTTATAGCTAAACAAGATTGGTTAATGGTTAATTTTTTCAAAATCTCTTTTAGATGTACTCATTATGGAAATATATAATTTTTCTTAAAATTGTGGCGTTTGAGAATTTATTGGACAAATGAATTATTTATGGATTACATTACGGGATTGAAATTTAATTTTAAAAAAAAAAATCCTACTTTATGTTGATCTAACAGAGTATGCAAAAAAAAAAAATAAGGAAATGTTCCAAATTATTATACTTTTCGATTATTGATTATGCAATAAATAATGATTGAATATACTATGATTTTTATTATTTGCAATTTTTTTTTTTTTTTTAATTTTTTAAATCTAAAATTTAAATAATTCATATTTGTATGTTATTCATTGATGGATGATATTAAAGAAAACTTCAACTAATTTTAAATATCAAAACTTTCTGATCGTTATCCAAAGAACTGTTAATATATATATAATATATAGTATGTATATGCACATATATTATTTTTATACATACATATACATAAATCCAAACACCTACTCACATTACTTTTACTTATTGAAAAAAAATAAAAACATAACAATTTCTACTAAATCTTTTATTCATGGTATATTTACCACAGTAAAGTAAGATAAACTATGTTTTAGTGTTGTCTTTTGATCTTTAAAATATTTCTTCACTTTTTTTTTTCTTAAATTTTTTATTATCGTTTGAAATTTTTTTCTTCATAGAAAGTATTATACGTTATTAGCAAATATGCAGTATTGCAGCATTTCATTCACTATATAAATATTAAAATACATCATTTGAGCATTATAAAAATGTTCATATGACTAGAGTACATATACAAATGTACAATAGTCAATATTTACTTTCATTGAAAGAAAGAAGAAATTAAATCTGCTTTTGACTAGCTTTTTTTTTTTATTACTAGTCTACTGCATACCTCACATATTTAAAGCATAGTTTGGCTTAAAAATTTCATAATATCAAGAAAAGCACTTTTGTAAATAGTTGGATGTTGAATTATAACTTGTTTTCATATATTTATTTCTTTAAAAATTCATATTATTTTTTTTATTTCATATTTCTATCTATATTTTTATAATTTTTTATTCATCTATTTTTATGATACTCCTATTATTTAATAAAATGATTTTTGATAGTTACATCTAAATTCACTTAATATATAATTAATGAGTAATATATTTGATAAGGTCAATTTATTCTTTTAAGTATATTGATGATGGTTCATTCATTTTTTTAATGATTCATTTAAAATAAAATAATAATTTAGAAAAAAAAACACACACTAATATTACCTACATACATACATAAATATAGTTATAAATACATTATAATTAAAATAACTTCCTTCAATTTGTTTTTCTGTAATTTCTGGTATTTGTAACAAAAGTAATTTATTAATTTTTTTTTTTACACAACATACATATATCGAGTACTTCCTATAAAATTAACATATTACATAGGAGTATTACTTAATCTAAAATAATTATTATTATTATTATTTTTTTTTTTTTTCAAAATATTTTTAATAGTTTTATTACTGTATTAGAAATTTTTTTCTCTTCTTTTCTTTATTTTTCCCTATAGCCCCTATTAATTATGTTAAATTCCAAAAATTCAATTTTTAATATTTTTTGTAGTTTTAGAGCTTCAAATCTGAAATATTTTCCTTTGTTTCCATTTTTCTTTTCATTTGATTACCGACTGATTTAATGTTTTCTTGAAAAATATTATTTTGAAAAAAAAAAAAAAAAAAAAAAAGAAAGAAACTCAAAATTTTAGGATTGTTTATCTATTGGACCAAAGTAATCTTTATATTGACTCATAAAAAGATAGAAATTTTTTTTAAATAAAAAGAACACCATATTTATGCAAATAAATCGATTAATTTAAAAATATTTTTTAATTTGAAAAATGTATCAATTTACCTTGATTTAATTTCGTTACAAGTTTTATTCTTTTCCATTATTTTTACCTTTAGTAATTTCGAAAGCAGTCACTCAATTTCCAATACATGAAAGTGATATAATACGTAATTCTTTAAAATTATTTTTTTTTTTTTATCAAGTCCCTTAACGTGAATAAAATAAATTGAAAACGAAAATTAAATTGAATAATTCTAAGCCTTGTCTAAATTGCCATAAATATGTATTTTAAAAACACTTTTGAACCTAAAAAAATATATTTTAAAATTTCGCAATATAAACTGAAAACCATTTGAAAATTTTTATTTTGAAATTTAACCTTTACATTTATCGATGATCCAAAAAATAAATTTTATAAATCTGAACATATTTTTAAACAATAAATCAACAACTAGGTTATCCCTACATTCTTCTTCTATTTCATAATTTCCTTTTTAAAAAAAATTATCTTAATTTCAAACATGCACGAATGAAATTTTCACGTGTTCACCGATTTAACTAATTAAAATAAAATCTTTTTACAAATATTTTTCTTTGCTTCATTTTTTTGTTGTTTGTTTATTTAGCGGTTTTTTTATTTTTAACAAATAAACGTGACTCTTGAGAAAAGAAAAAAAAGTGTGTAATGAGAAAAATATTGAGCTTTTTTTTCAATTATATTACGAAATCTTTGTAACAATAAAGAATGTGTGTTGTTAGCAATTTACGACTTTTAACATGATTTTATTATTATTTTATAGATTTTTATTACGAAATATATCTTTTGAATGCAATCCTAAACATTTGTATAATAATGCTTTTATTATTTACAAATGTGTAAGTCCCATTTCATTTTTCAATAAAACGTTATTTTTTTTTTCTTTTGTCAGTGTTATCTGGTTCAAAGATACTTTTTTTCTCTTTCTTTAAAAAATAAATAGAAAAAACCGATTATAATATATGTTACAGAAAATTTACATAATTTTAATACAAACTCATGATTATATTGCGCAGTTTTTATTTTTTCATGTGATTAATACAGAGAGAAGAAAAATTCAAAGAAACAAAAAAATGTGCACGTGATCTTTATTGAACCTAAAAATTATAATAAATTTTAAAATATTGATATTTCATCGCAAATATGTGATGTTTTTCTTCTTAACACTGTAGGAATCGAAAACAGAACCAAACTGACATTTTTTCATAAATAAAAATTAATGTTTTACGTGAATTGTGAACTACATATTTGCTGATTGAGAATTGTTAGACGTAATTTAATGGCAAACGTGGTTCTATAGCAAGGATTATTTCGATATTAATTGACAGAATAGTTGTTTTTCTAGTATAATTATTTTCGAATCTTGCACCATTTGAAATAAATTGTAACTACATAGATAGAATGTACTAGAAAAAGCTCGTTATTACTAGTTTTCTAGTGAAATGTTAATAAACTTAAAATTTTGCCAATGATTATAATTAAATTTTTCTTACATATCTGTTAAGAAATTTATAAATTCTACAGGAATTATAAATAAAAATCTGTTGGCATGTCGAAGACAAAATATTTTCATAATACATATTTATCACTTTTAAAAAACAAAGTGAAAAAATAAACATATCAAGAAGAAACCATCCGTCTGGAACTGATAATAATACAGGTCAAAAATATTATATGTGCAAATATTTTCATTAATTTCTAACTGAAAATGTCATCTTCTCTAAAATTAACCACTTCGACTTTAACATTTTTTTTTTTATATTAAAAAGTCAATTATTTCTATGTACATAAATACAATATTTTCTTTTAAGTAATATGTATAACCAATTTTGAACTAAAAAGTTAAATTTTTAAAATGTGACTTTTTTCTAATTAACAAAATTTAATAACAATTTGTTATTAGATTTTTTTTTTTCAAGCTTAAAAAATTATTTCAACTAATTATTATTATTATTTTTTTGTTTATCAATTATCAAGACCTTTTCATGTTCTTTAAAAATTTTCTAATCAAAAAATTGAGAAAAAAAAAATTATGGTGTTTGCGTGTTTTTTTTTTTTTTTTTTGGTGCTAACATCAATATTGCATTTAATTATAATAGAACATGAAGAAAAAAAATTTCACATGGCGCCGTATCTATCACTTTTGCGAAATTCTTTTTAAAAAACCGATAAAAAACAAAAATGATACGTAATCAATTACGTTAAAAAAAAAAATAATCGAAATTAAGAACTAATAAATTCCAGATAATTCTAGATTAAATTTATTTCATGTTATTTTTAATTAATTTCATTATATTTTTGTAGCAAAATTATCATAAGGTCATAAACTGAATACAATTTTACATTTTCATGTACGCATAAAATTTACACTTTTATTATTAAGTAAATAAAATTTCAAAAAAATATATATTTATTCAAATCTTATCTTTTTTAATTTTTTTATTAACTTATTTATAATCTATAATTTTTAGTACCATATGTCCTACCATGTAGTAAATCGGATCCTGAACTTAACAATTGCATACGAAATTCATTTAATCATTTGAAAGGATATTTACCAAATGGATTACCAGAACTTAGTGTACCACCATTAGAACCGATGATTGTCGATGAAATGATTATGGAAAATAATGCTGGAGCAGTTAGAGTGAAAGCTAGATTTTCAAATATTCTAACTAAGGGTGTCAGCAATTATACAGTTAAAGAAGTTCGAAATGATATTAAGGTAGAATTTTTAAAATTTATTTTTTTCTTCATAAACAAATTTTATTTAATTTATTTTACTTTTTTTTTCTTTAAATTTTACGATTTTTCAGAAATTAAGAATCGATATGAGTTTTAAAATTCCTCGAGTTGAAGCAACAGGAAAATATGATGTTTCAGGAAATGTACTTTTGTTACCAATTCGTTCAAATGGAAATTTCTGGGCAGAATTCAGTAAATAGAATAGATTATTTTTTGCCATTTTTAATCAAAGATTTTTTTTTTTAAATATATATTTTTTATTTTTTATGTATTTTGAAATAAATAGCTGATATTACTGCAATAGCTAGAGTTTATGGTCAAGAAAAACGTAGTGGTGATAAAAGTTTCATGCATATTGGAAAATTTTTAATTGATTTTACAATGAAAAATGCAAAATTCCGTATTGAAGATAAATTAAGTTCAGATAATATACTTGGTGAAGCAATAAATCAATTTCTTAATCAAAATTCAAAAGAGATTGTACAAGAAATGAGACCAGCTGCATCACAAAGTATAGCTAAATTAATTCAACGAATATTAAATGGAGCATTCAGTCAAATTGAAATGAAAGATTGGCTTTTAGATTAAAAAATTTAAAAAACTAAAAAAACATATATTTTATCTGTTTATTGTCTTTGAAATTCATTTTTTATTCAAGCAAAAAAAAAAAAAATGAATTCAAAAGACACCAAAGAAATTTATATTTTTGTTAACCGTTCACATTTAAGTATTTTTTTTTTTAAAGAATGTACATGATAAATTAATTTTTTCTGTTTTATTTTATAAAAGAAAAAAAAAATTAAAAATTTTAATTAGAATAAACACCTTTTTATACTTAAAATTTGAGATATAAAATAATTATTTCAAACAATAATAAACAGTAACCTTATTTTATAACAATTTTTTTTTTTTTTTTTTTTTTTAACTTTTAAAATTTCATAAATCGAGCTCCAAGTACACAAAGCTATATAATTATTATTAAGGATAATTAGTAGGAGTATTATTTAATTTTTTTTTAATTTTTAAACAATAATCTGTAAGGAAAAAACTTTGAATCATTTATTGAAATTCCAATAACAAAAAATATATTTTTAATATTACACAAAAAAAATTTATGAAATTAAATTATGATTTTGAGATTTTTTATAATAGTTTTAAGTTATATATTCTTTTTTCTTTAAGTTTAAAAAACAAATTTTTTTATAAAAATCATAGTTTTAAGTTTATAATACAAAACAGTATTTAATTAGTTAATAAAAAAAAAAATAATAATAATAAAGAATTATTTGTTCCTCAATATCCAGATTTTTTTTCTTTTTTTTCTTTGGTTTTACTCCTAAACTTAGTTCTAAAATTTTAAACACATCTTTTTGATTATAACAACAAAAGAATTAATTTTTATATTTTTTTCAAATAAATAATCCAGACAAGATAAGTCCTTGGACTACTCTTATAATCAAAAGCAAAAATATAAATTTGTTAAGATATTATTTAGAGGTAGCTAGATTCAAGGATATTTTTTTAAACAGATAAAGCATAACTATAAAATTTTAATGTATTTTCCCTAGGAAATTCATTTATTTCAAGTCTTTATTAGATTATAATTGAAAAGAAACACAAAATCAATTACATTTTAATTTTATTTATCAATTATGTATTGCGTTAAAATTTCGTTTTTCTGATTATATAATTATTATTCACGTTTTTTTCTTTCAAATAGAAGATATACGAAATTTTTATAAAATGAACATTATTCAATTACTGTGATATTTTCATCAGAATTTCTCATGTACTTTGAATTGTTCAAAAATCAATGTGATTATAATGAAGAAGTAAAATATTTAAAAGCTATAAAAAGTAAGATACTCTAACAACAAAAAATTAAGCAGAGATTAAAAATTATCTCTAAGTTCGTTTAATTTCATCAAAACTATAAGAAATTTATCTTATCTCTTTGACTTCTGACTGAACAACATTGAAATATTCATTTACATATCATTGCACATCATGGAATATTATATATAGCCCTTAAATATGTATTATTGTATTTTATCTTCAAAAAATAAAAAGACTTCAGAATTTCTGAATGTTTGTAGTTAATTTTTTTATTAATTCAATCTCTGAGATATGTACACACTTTCAATCATTATTAAATGTTTCTAATATTTCATTTCTGTCCAATGAGAATTTACTAAATAATTCGATTTCCTAGAATCAACAAAGTTCGTCGTCATTCTGTAAAAACTCACTAAGTGCAACAGAGGAAGTGGAATAAGTAAACAAAAAAATGCCCAAATTTTCAATTTATTCCTGTGAAAAAAGCCAATTAGTCGAAATTATTTGTTACTTTAAAAAATATTCATTACAAATTGAAGAACAGTATTGCAATGTTCATTATCTGAAATCACCCTCCATTCTCCCTATATGGACTTGTATATTTTCAAAGAACAACAACGATATTTAATTTATTAAAAATTGTCCTTTTGTTAATTTTTTTGCCAATAAAAAATTTATTATTTATAAGAAAAATTAAATCACAGGATTAAACTTTTACAAAACCACATTTCCTTTAACTCTTAAACTTTTACTTTAGGTTTAAAGTAAATCTCAAGTTTTCAAAATTAAATCAAATTTATAAAATAAAATAACGAATAATTAGAAAAAGACATTATTTAATTATTTGCAATTTTATTATTATCAAAACAAAAAAAAAACAAAAACAATAATCAGGTCTGAATTCATTAAAAATCAGACTTTGAATTGATAATCAAATTATAAATTGATGGCACGTCGCAATTGCAAGTGAAATGTACGTACATACATAAATACATAAATAATTGTATTCATAAATTAGAAATAAAATAATTTATTTTTTTTAAATAACATTATGTTGATGTGATAACTGCCACGACAATTTTGATAACACAAAAAATTGGTACAAAAATATATGTAAGAGTATAAAACTAGAGAAGCAGCAACATCATCGTCAGTAATGAAAAGATTGAAAATACAAAAATGTACACAAAAATTAATGATATTGAGGTCAAAGGAAAGTTGTTAATTTATTATTATTTGTCATTTATTTTTTTGCAAAAACAAAACAAACAAAAAATTATTAATGTAGTAAATGCAACGGAAGAAAACGAATAAAGAATATAATTTTCGAATTCGAAATTAGAATAATAAGACTGGGTTCAAATATATATGTAATTGTTATGAATCGCAATTAGAAAATATTGAAATGATTATAAGTATGTAAATGGTGTACAAATTTTATTTAGAAACATATAAAATCAATAAAAAAAAAAGAATTTTAATTAATATTTCAAAAATAAATAACAGAAAAATGGATGTTTTTTTTAATCTTTTAAATTAAAAAAAAAAAAAAAAGAATAGGCGCCTAAGTCACACGCTTTATGCATTTCTATTATCAAAATAGCATAAATGAAAAGTTTAAGGTCATAAATACTATCGATGAGTGGATCATTATTAATATTTATAAAAATAGTTTAAATTATGAAAATGCGTTCTAATTTTAAAATAAATTCAATGCGAAAATAATAATTTTTATTTATCAATAAATTATGATCATGATTATATTACATATAATAAAAGGAACAAATAAATCCTTGAACAGCATTATTTTACAGTCGCTCACGATAGTACTAAAACCAGAGTAATTTATCAGAATCTAAATCCGAAAAATTGTACTTTAAAATATAAAATTTGTTTAAATAATTTTTAATTTATGTATACGAGTATGTATGATTGTCCTCTTTATGTATACCAAATTTTAAGCGATTAAATACCTAAAATTAAATAGTTTAGGTAAAAAACTTTAGAACGTCGATTTTGATACATTAATTTTCTTCATGGTGAGCATGAACATGGTATTGAGGTTGTCCATTATGTTGATGAAAGTTATGACTCAGACTTTAATTTCCGAAATGAAAGTTGATGGTTTGTAAGTTTGGAATATGACATTGTTGTAAGCGACACCGCTGTCCGCTAGTGAACATGAAGTTGGAAGATCTCCCTCCCCCAGTATCACTGGCTCAGATATGGTGATTGGTGAGTAGTATAAATACATCTAATAACGAGAGGGAAACCGCAGAACATTCTTCTCACCAATATCAACACAACTATACGATTTTCCAAATCTAGAGGGTCTTCCATGAAAGTCCTCGAGTATTCAGGTGCATATTGTAGGACGCTTATGTATTTTAAATTTATGAATAGATTTTATTCACATTTTTTAATTATATTTTATCAACACAAAATTCTTTTGTGTATAATGTAGATTTTTCTATTTTCAACTTTTATTTATATTTTTTTCAAGGGTCAAAATTTTAATAATTATTTTAAAAATAAAAATCATGAATTTAAGTTATTTGATTTCATTCATTATGATGAAAAATTTCGAAAATCATTAAAATATTATTCAAAAGTAAAAACAAAATTTAAACATTAATTGATAACACATACAGAATACGATTCTTATTCTTATCAAAAATTTGTATGTATAAATAATATAAAAAAAATAGCAAAAGAAAAACAACAATTTTCGAATATAGAATTTAGCGTATAGTAACAAAAACAAATAATATGTTAAATACAAAATTACAATTAAACAGATAATATAATTATACTAAGACTTATTTCTAGACGTTTACTAATCTCAGTCATTCTCGAACCGTATAGGATAATAGAACTCGAAATAATTTTAAAAATTTAATTTTAAATAGTTCCTTTTTCTCGTTAACTTTTAATTTTATTAAAGAATAAAATTTAAGAATTTGAGGTTGTTTTTTTTTGTATTTTTTTTGCCTATTTTATAAATTATTCAAAAATAGCCAAATAAAATACGTGTACAAAAATAAAAAAAAATAAATAAATAAATAAAAATATATACAAAATAAAAGAATCAAACAATAGTGCTGGAATTTATTCTACTTTTTTTATCAATTTTATACTCATTTTTGTTGTAATTTTATTATTCAAAATGAATAACCGTAAATTTTTCTTTGAAAAATATTTAATTTCAAATTTATTGTCAAATTTTTCAACTTAAGTGTTAAATAAATAAAATATTATTATAATACTTGTTTTAAAACGAACACAAAAAAAAAAAAAATAGACAATTTTAGAACATAAAATCTAAGACATATGAAAATAAACATTTCGAAAATTTCTAAGTAAAGTTGTACCAAAATAATTTCAAATTTGAAATAAAAACAAATTTGAATAAATTTCTTTTTTTGAGTGAAAATAAGAATTCAGAAAACTTTTTTAATTTAAAAAAAAATTAAGAAATAAAAAGCTATAACAAATTATAACTATAATACTTCAATAATAATTAATTTTTTTTACCTATTATAATTGTGACAATGCCAATAGTACCAAGATTGAATTTCACGAAACGACAATGGATGACCCTTCTAATAATTGGTCTAGCTGATTTTTGTAATGCGATTTGTGTAAGTCTTCAGGCACCTTTCTTTCCGCAAGAGGTATGTATTTTTTTTTTTTAATTATTTTCAGTACATTTGAAATTTATAAATTTTTATTTACCATATAAAAACTATTTAGTAAAATTATTGAAAATAAAATGAATATAAAATTTTAATAATTCTTTTGAAAATTAATTGTCTCCCAGAAGATAAAAATAATTAGGTTATTTGAGAATCTTTTAGGGATATATTTATCTGTAGACGAAAAATTCAATTGAGTCAGTTCGTATTTCTTTTGAACTTCGTTAATTTTATTAATTTTTTCTACTTTTTAACGAAATTCCAAGACATTATATTAAAATATTTTTAATTAAAAAAATAATAAGAAATTTTGTAAGATAACTGAAGAAAACCTAATTATTTAAAAGCTTTTGCTCATTGAAAAAAAAAATCATTATTCAAAACTAAAATACTTTTTTCAAAAGTAAAGTCACTATTTAAAAAGGTACTTAAGAATATTTCTGTTGTGAAAATAAAATAAATCTTTTAAAAAAAAAACAAAATATTAAACAGGAAATAGGTAAACAAGAAAATAAAATAAAAAGCTTTGATGAGATTATAATTTTTGAAAATATGGAAAATTTTCAAAAATTGCCTTCTTTAATTATATATTATTCAAGGCATTATGGTAAAAACGTATTGCAAAAATGCAAAAAAGTTACTAGGTTATCGATCATTTATTTTTTTTTTCAATTTCATTTATTATATTTCTTATCGCAAATATCAAAAATTAAATTAATTAAATGCAATTAGAAAGCATATTTTGTCATGAATTTTTTATACTATGATTTAATTAAATTATTTCACATTAGAAGATTTCTGATGTAATATTTTTTTAAAATTTTCATCAACGAAAAACTCTTAACCTTCAAAAATAAACATTTTTATTGATTGCAATAAAAAATGTTTTTTTTTTTTTTCTTATCGAAAATTAAGAGAAAAAAAAAACGGGAAAAATAAAAAGAATTTCTGAAAGAACAAGCAAAAATTCAATAATATAATTTTATTTGTTTTTTATTTCTTATTCCATGATTCAAATTACTTCTTATCGTGGCCTTCTAGACTGGATTTCGTAGACACCGAATTTTTATAAACTAAATTAAAAGAAAGGAAGAAAAAATCTTATTTTATAATTTACAGTATCATGAATTAAATATTTAATTATCTTTTGAATTTTACAAATATTTTTGGTAATCATACATAATGTATGTAGGTATACATACTATACTATATGTATATCATTCCCAAGAGTGAAACTCGGGATGTTAATTACAAAATACTTATAAGATAAGATAAGAGAAAATTCTAGCGAAAATCTAGAAAATAATTTTTCTGTCTATGTTTTTTCTAATTCTTTTTTTTTTCTCCTTAAATTTACTATACAAAAAAAAATTATGTTATAGTGACACAGCCCCTAATTAAAGAGTCAATGATTGTCTTGTCTGGTTCAAACCAAAGGTTACACACAACTTACAGTAGAGATAAAATATTAAATGATTACTCATTTGTAATTGAATTGTTAACAACAACAAAAACTGTGAAATAAAATAATAGGATACAGCAAATTTCATTCATTTATGATTGCGTAATTTACGTACAATTTAAATTAAAAATCATTGATTGATATTGCATCAGATTTTTTTTTTTTTTTGTTTTATTTAAACGGCTTTAGTTTGATAATAATGATTAAAGAATTCTTATATAAACTATTGAACCTTGAAATTCAATACAGATTTTCATTGTTTTAATTTGTTTTCATAACATCGAAAGTTTTAAGATACGTAAAATATTACGTAAAAATTTCAAAACATTTACGGTTTTGAAATAAAATGTAAAAACGTAAAACACTTCTTCCAAATTTTGAATTTTCTGGTTAATTGATCTTGAACAATTTTACTTTAAAAATTTAAAAACACCACCACGATTTGAAACTATACAATTAGGCAATACTTTTTTTTTAAATATCTGCCTCATCTGATCGTAGCTTTAAAAAAGAAAACTAAATTTAAATATTTTTAATGCCCACTAATTTTACTTTTTTGTTTTTCAATTTTAGGCTGAATTGAAAGGTTGTACAGCAACAGAATATGGTTTAGTTTTTGGTGTATTTGAATTAGTAGTATTTATTATATCACCTATTTACGGTCAATACTTAAACCGTTTAGGACCAAAAGTATTATTTAATGGTGGAATATTTACGACTGGAACATCAGCAATATTATTTGGATTTCTCGATAAAATCCCAGTAAATATACTATTAAAATTTATTTTTATGCAATAAATATGAAAATTTTTTATTTATTTTTTTTTTTCAGGGTCACACATTATTTATAACTTTAGCATTCACAATTCGAATAATTGAAGCTTTAGGTAATGCAGCATTTTTAACAGCATCATTTGCATTAATTGCAAAAGAATTTCCAAATAATGTTGGTACAACATTTGCATCACTTGAAACATTTTTTGGTCTTGGATTAATTGTTGGTCCAATGGTTGGTGGTGCATTATATTCATTAGGTGGTTATTTTTTACCATTTGTTGTCTTGGGTTCATCATTATTTATAACAGCATTAATAACATTATGTGTACTGCCAAAACATCCAAAAGATACAGATAATCAGGATCGAGGACGTAAGTATTTTAAATTTATATGAGATATGAAGGAAAAAAAATAAAATCCGATTTTATTTTTATTTTTTCAGCATCGATATTAACAGTCCTTCGAATTCCAGGAGTTTTAATATGTGCACTTGGAATATGTGCAACAAGCACATCAATTGGTTTCTTAAGTGCAACACTTGAACCTCATTTAAGAGATTTCAATTTAAGTCCAATACTTTTAGGTAATTGATTATTAAAAATTATCTCTTATTCTAAAAATTCGAATTAATATGTTAAATAATTTATTTTAAAGGTGTAATATTTGTAATAAATGGAGGAATTTATGCTTTAACAGCACCATTTTGGGGTTGGATTGTTGATAAATTAATGAATCCAAAAATTGCATCTTTATTAGGTTGCATTTTTATTGCATCTGGATTTTGTATTATTGGACCAGCACCTTTTATTCCACTTGAAACGTAATTATTTATAAAAAATTTAAAAATAAAAAAAAAATAATTATTTCCAAAAATATTTAAATTAAAATAAAAAGAAATTCAATCACATCAAACAACAACATTATATTAGCACGACGACTTTGGATTACGTTATGGCCTTAAACTAAGATAACCCATAGATGAATTTGTTATCATCATCACACTTATACAAAATAAAAATTAAGAAAAAAAAAATACATTGAATAAATTTTCCGATTTCTTAATATCATCCGCAATATGTATAATTGATATCACTATTGTTTATTTGTTGTTTGTCTTCAATTTTTGCGTTAAATTATTTTTATATCACATGTTATTGTGGTTGATATGATTTTCGTGTTATGATGATGTTAATGAAGAAAATAAACCATCTCATCAAGTTTATTTTTATTTATTTCAAATTTCAATGTACCAGAGAATTCCAGAAGAAAATAAATATTAATCCACTTTTTTAATATTTGATTTATTTTTTTTTATGTTTTCAATTTCAAAGCAGGAAATTAAGCAATATCATTGTTGGATTAGTTTTACATGGCATTGGTATTGCTGCAATTTTAGTATCAAGTTTTACTGATGCTCTTCGAATATCAATGTAAGTCATATTGTTTTTGTATTTTGTTTTTTTAAATAATTTTAATCAATTTTTTTTTTTTTTTTTCTAAATAGTAAAAAAGGATTACCTGATCATATTGAAACTTATGGTTTAATATCTGGTCTTTGGACATCAACTTTTGCGCTTGGTGCCTTTATAGGACCATCAGTTAGTGGTGCATTATATGATTCAATTGGTTTTCGTAATGCATGTGTATTTATAATTGGACTTCATACACTTGTTGGTTTAATTGTTGCAACATTTTATGGATGTTGTGATAAAGGACCAAATCCATATAAACAATTACAACCAGATGAATCATTATTTAGAAATAAATTAATTGGAAATCAAAATGGTGATACATTTAGCACTAGAAGGTAATTAATTATTTTAAATTAAAAAAAAAAAATATATAAAACGTAATTTCAATAATAGAGTTCAAAAAAACTGCATTATTTTCCTAATAATTATTTTTAAATTACACTAGTAATATTAAATATTAGCCTTAAAATTAAAAAACAAAATGAAAAAGCAAGGAAAAGTTTATATGCAATATTCTAGATACGTAGAAAACATTTTAGATAACCTTTTTCTTAGGAAAAACCTTACTAGATTGATTTTGATTAGAATTGTTTTTTATATAAATAACAAAAGTCACTTTAAGTCTTTGTTTTTTTTTCTCAATATATAAACTTATTTCCTTAGAGTTTTCCGACGTGATAGCATTAATAACCTCTCACCTTCCACTACGTACATTAACGTTACTATACGACAAGCAATGACTCATATTCATCAGATCTAAACATTAGACCGTCATAACAAATCATGAGCTCAAATAGTGAATCATTTTTTAAATATTTGATCAAGAATTTCAAAATTAAAAATACATACATATAGATAATAAATTTTAAATAATTGAGAAACAAAAATCGATTTAGTCGTTTTGAAAAAATTAAATCTTTATGCAAGATTGACTTGTCAAAAACTTCATAAAATCAATCTTGAAAATTAAAGACTTCATTAAAGGCCTTTATTTTTATTTTAATTTTTTCTAATCCTTTTCTAATCTTTTTTGATATCCTTTTCAGTAATCATAAAAATGGAACATCTCTACAGAATGAAAGTCAAAATTATTTAAATGAACAACCAGCACATTCATGCGGAATGCATAGTTTTGTGGTTTGCAATAGTTATAGTAATATGCATAGCCATCAATGGTCGAGGTAAGTTACTATTTTGTTTTTGTAATCTACATATTTTGTAAGAAAACAAAAAATCTATATGAAATATTTTCAAAAATAAAAGCATTCCCTCTAGTGCTGATGATGTTGATGCACCTTTATCAATCAGTCCACCAAGACGTTATTATGGTAGTGTAGACAACAATTGTAGAGGTAATAATAAAGATGGTATATTTTCTCGAGGATTTCAAGAAACTATTGCTTAAACAATAAAACAATACTAAAAATTTCAATAACAAATACAATAAAAAAATGAAAATAAAAGACAAAAGAAAAAAAAATACAAACAAATATGTTTAAGATAAAATACAAAATGACATGTATAGATATGTAGATATGTAATTTGTTTAGTTTTTAAGTTATTCAAGACTAGATTTTGTAAAAATTTTGTGCCAATTTCATTTTAATGACTTTTTTTTAAAAAATAACAATATTTGTTAAAACAAAAAAAAATTATAAAGTAGAAATTTAATTCTAATAATATTTATAACAATTAAATGTGTAAAAAATAATAATAATTTTAGTAATATAAAATTTTAAAGTAGTCAAATAAGCTCTATGTATCACCGAATTTAATTTTAAATAAGATTTCTCACTTTTCTTTCTCTGCCGTTAATGTATTTTTTTTATAAACATTTATTTTGTTCATGTGAATTTTGTTTGTTCGTTTTTTTTTTTTAATTTAAACATGAAACAATTAAAAAATATATTTTTTGGATTCAATTCGATTTGTAATAAATTCAAATTCACAATTGTTTTTTTTTTAATCTTTCAAAATGATTGCATTATTCAACATTATTGAAAACTACATCATATAGTATGGGGCAATTTCGAAAATTAACCGTAAATAAGCACAATTTTGATGCTGCTACCTTATGGTTAGCTAACCAATATGGTAAGTAATCAAATAAACCATTGAAAAAATTTTATCACTGTTGTAACACAACCTTTACCAAAAATATAAATACATATTCGAAAATGGTAACTGGTGAATCATCGAATTGATAGATTTATTTTTGATTATATGGTAACTACCATGATCAATTCTCGAAATTGCCCATCTCACGTATAGTGGATCTACTTTTGCTCCAGGTTTTGTTTATTGGTATTATGTTTTATTATTTTGATGAGTTCACCATTGTAAACAGTGGTGATAAATGTAACCCTTTCGGAGAATTCACAGTAAAGTGGTGATTATTGAAACATCAAAATCATCGAAATAGTTGTGCAACATGTTGAATATTGACTACTATTCGTCAAAATCACTATCGAGATAACTCTTTCGAAAACACAGTTTTTTATTAAAGATATACTTGCTAGTTGCTTTACCTATCTTACAGTTACAAATCTCAAATACAATCGAATTGAATTTTAAAATATGATCTGAAAATCTTCAAATCCATTATTGTATATTATTTTAATTTCTAATCAAAATTATTATTGAAAAATTGTTTTTAAAATGTCTAATTTCTTTCTTATTGTTATAAATTTCACATTAAAATAAAAAAAAAAACTTCAAAAATTTCAACTGAAAATTAAAATTGTTTTAAAAAAAATTACCTAATGTGTTTTTAAAATATAACTCATGAAAATTTTATTATTTAAGTTGTGTAGTGAGAATAATGTGTGATATATATGTATGTAAAATTTCAAAGAAAATAGTAAAAAATAATAACATCTTCTGAAATAATGTAGATAAAAATTAATCAATTTTAAATCATCAACAAAAAAACATTGTAATAAATAATATTTTTTTCTTCAAGATTTTTCTGTTTTATTTATAATAAATATTTAAATAAAAAAAATTCAATCTTATGTTTTATACTCTTTTAAATAATATTTTCTTTATTTTCGTCATTAAATATATAAATAGATCGACGACAAAAGCGACGTTACACATAGAATTATATATATATATATAAAATACAAACATCAAAAAAAAATTATTATTTTTTTTTTTTTTTTTAATAAATAAATGTACGTATAGAAAAAGTTGAGCTAACATTGTGGTTCACAAACAACATCTTTACGTTTTTTATATTAATAAATTACAAAAAAAAAAAAAAACAGTGAATACGTGAAAAAAATTGCACTTGATATTTTTGGTACATCGTTACTATTAAAATTTACAAAGAAATAAAATTTAAAAAAAAAAACATATTAATTGAAATGAAATATATAAGTTTTTTTTTTTAAAGCGTCTTTAGAAATATTTTTAAAAATTAAATAAATTAACTTTTAATGAAAAGATAAATAACACAAAAAAAAACATACATATTTAACAATAAACAAAACAGATCCAATTTATAAAAAATAATAATTTAAAAATCATAATTAAATTGAAAAAATTTCTCTCTATCGTAAGATAAATCAAAATTTCATAATTTAATTATAATTTAAATTTATTTTTTTTTTTAAAGAATCCATTAAATCTGATGAGTACATTTTACATTATAATAATTAATATTCTGCTTCTTTTTTTGTTTGTTTTTGTATTAAATAACTTATATATGTATATAGAAAAATGCGTTTAATAATATTAAATATGTATAAATAAATACGTCTACATTTTAATTTTATCTTCTTTTTTTTTTTTTTTTTTTTTTTTTGTATTTGTATATCGATTTTCTTATGATTATATCAATAATTTATTATTTTATTTTTTGTCATTATTATTAAATTATTTATGCAAAACAAAATCTCTTGGTATTATCTTTGAACATAGTTTTGGTATGCTTTTTTTTTTATGCGTTACAAGTAAATTAATTACCAATTATTATTATTTTTTTTTTCTTCACTTTTCAAACTTTTTTACCAAAATCCTGATGATTTACCACCTGGTGGATTTCTTACTCGAATACAAGAACGTTTTTCAACTTTATCATCTTCTGTAATTAATTTTACAGATAAATAAATCATATAATAGAAACAATTAATAAATTTACAAATCAATTAACATTTTCAAATATGAGAATAAAATGAAAATAATAATATTTCATTTGAAAATAATTATGAAAATGCAAAATCAAAAGTTCTATTACAATTTTTAAATTAAATTTTAGATAAAAGATAGTCTTTCAACCTCTTAAGGATTAAGCTTCTATAAAGAAACTTTTTGTTTTCTTCAAATTTTTCCATATTTTAACTCTTCTTCTTCTATTAGCTCTACAGTCCAGGATACAATCCAGAAACAATCTGCCTTCCCCATATTTTAACACTTCTTTTTGTGAATTATGATTGAAATATGTAAAATGTGGACCATATATAAACAATTGTCTAGCTTGGATGCTGAATTCTAAATGTTAATCTTCAGAATCCAATATACAACTTTCTACAACTACAATTCTCTTTTTCTTTATTTTGTAATAGAACTTATACATAAGTGTGTAAGTATACATATGAAAAATGTGTTTATTACAAAAAAACAAAAATTATGCTTGCAAAAGATAATATAGTGTGTTAAAATTAAAAACTAAGGTGTTTCTCGCTTTGAAATCAATAAAACAGCGAAACAAAAAAAAAAAAAAATTTGAGCATTAAGGAAAACAAAGGTAAAAATAAAAACAAAATATTTAAAAAAATATTGTGTATTATTTATGTATAATAAATCAATAAGAAATTTAAAAAATTATAGAAAAAAATTAACAAAAATAAAAAATCCAAAAACTTTAAAAGTGCGAAAAATGTAAGAAAAAAAAAATTCTACAAAAAAAAACTTTAATCAGTCTTTAAATATTCTTACCTGTAAACGAAAATTGCGATTTATGTAAATTTCTATGCTCTTCTGGTTGACTACCTTGACTTGATGGTGTTAAAATTTCTGATGAATTTTGACCAGAAAGTAAATTATTTGAAGTGATCTCTTGTTTAGCATGTTCAATAGTTACATCATTTTCTGGTATTTCAATTTTAAGCATTTGACTTTTTTCAATAATATTTTCCACAAATTCTTTGATTTCACCTTTCTGATAAATTTTTTCTCCTGCTGTATAAATAGATGGAGGTTTTATTGGTGTTTCAATAAAACTACCATGTCCTTCACCAACACGAATTGTTCCATTTTCAACACAAATACGTCCTCTAGCAATAACAACTTCTGGAACACCATGGCAAATCATTCCTTCAAATATATTAAAATCACATGCATGATGATGAGTTTTAGCTGAAATTTTCCGTGTTGAATTTGGATTCCAAATAACGATATCAGCATCAGAACCAGCTTCAATACGACCTTTACGTGGATATAAATTAAAAATTTTTGCTGCATTTGTACTTGTTATAGCAACAAAACGACATGGATCTAATATTCCAGTTTGAACTCCCTTCTCCCAAACAATAGACATTCTATCTTCAACTCCATTAACACCATTTGGAATTTTTGAAAAATCATTAAGTCCAAGCTCTTTATGTTCTTTATTAAAAGTGCAATTGTCGCTTCCAACTACTTGCAAATTATCACTAAAATATTAAAAAATGTTTCATAAATTTTTTGAATCAATTGCGATTATATTTTTAGTTACTTTGCAAGGAATTTCATTAAAAATTCCGGAGTTGTAGGATCTGGTCTCAGAGGTGGACTCAATACGTGAGCAGCAGCATGATGCCAGCATTCATTCTTATAATTAGTGCCATCAGTTCCAATTGCTGCAGCCAAAGTTTCACCAAAAATTCCCGTATTATTGTAACGTTGACGAGCACGAGCAAGCTCAGTAGCTGCTGACTTACTCATGACATGAACAACATATAACGGACAATCAACCTGTAGAACAAAATAATTTAATTTTTAAATATTTTTAAAACTCAAACTAGAAAAAAAAAACTTTATACCTGATGAGCTAAAATACAAGCTCTATGAACAGCTTCAGCTTCAACCTCCTCCGGTCGAGATAATTCATGTCCCACAGGTTTTGTTACACCATTTTTCAAAAGTTTTTGAACATTTTTCGCAATAATATCACCATTCTCTGCGTGAACCTACGAAGAAATTTCCACTTTAAAATATTTTTTTAAATAAATTAATTTTTTTTAAAAAAAATTTACTTGAGCAATAGCTCCTAATTCTCTGCATCTTTCAAATGCTTCTAATAATTCAGAATCATTCATTTGATATAATCCTTTATATGCCATAAACATTTTAAATGAATTTACACCCATTTCTTTGCATAAAATTTCCATTTCATCACGTACAGATTTTGACCACCATGTTATGCCTACATGAAGGGCATAATCACAACAAACTTTTGGATCAGCCCAACTACGCCATGTATCATATGCTTCAATCAATGATTCTCCTTTATTTGGAAGAACAAAATCAACTAAAAAAACAAAAAAAATGAAAAATTATAAAAGCATTAAAATATTTGTATTTCATGAATTTTTCAAAAACCACAAAACCAAACAAAACTGATTATAATGCAAATTAAATGAATTATTGCTTAAAGCCATACCATAAAATGAAATTTAAAACCTTATTTTTATTTTTATTTTTTTTATATTTTTTTTTTCTAAATTAAACTATTTTTCCCTTTTTATTTACACATTAATTCAGTTTATATTTTCATCTCATATAACACTTACTTATTGTTGTTGTGCCACCAGCTACAGCAGCTTTGGTCCCATTATAAAAATCATCTACAGCAACAGCTCCACCAAATGGTAATTGCATATGAGTATGAGGATCTATACCACCGGGTATAACAAGACGACCTGTAGCATCAATAATTTTTACTCCGCCCGGAACAACGAAATCTGATCCAGGTCCAACATATCTATTTAATGTAAAAAAAAAATGTTAGTTTTATGTTGAAAGTCGGTTTTTTTTTTTAAATTACATAAGTAAACAGAATTAAATGAAAATATTTAAGAATAACAAAGCTTCTCTTATATATTTTGTCAATATTTAAATTGTTAAAGTCAGTATGTACTTTAATATCGTATTTTTATTGATGATATGTTTATATTGTAAGAAACTATAAGATGATAAAAATAGATAAAGCACGATGAATTTACACTAAAAAAATTTGAAGAAAAATTATGATATATCACGAAAAAATTTAGCTCAAACGAATTTATTTTGTGTAAATACTAAGTTATTCTTAAATCATTTTCAATTGAGTTTTCAGTAATAAAATTTCATAAATTTACTTACTTTATTTTTCCATCTTCTACATAAACATCAGCTTGAAATGCTTTATCATGATTAACAATTTTACCTTTTTTAATGTATACTCGATTTTGTGCACTCTATACAAAAAAAATTTTTTTTTTATCAAATTAAATTAATAACGAATTAAGGAATTAATAATTAAATTAATTTATAATTATTACAAAAATTTAATTTTTTTTCATTTCATTTTTTTCCAATAAGATTTTACATTGATTTATGGAAATAATTCTTCAAGATACATTTTATCACAAGCGATGATATAATTAAAATTTCAAATAAAACAATAAGACAATTATACTCTAAATTTTAGGATAATTAGGTGAAAAAAGAAATAATTTAATTAAAAATTACCTGTAAATGTATCGGAACTTTTTTAACTGGTGTCGGAGCTGGAACAGTTGCCATATTTTTGATTTTTTTTTTTTTTTTTTGTAGTTATAAAAAAATTATTCTGAAAAAAATAAAAATTACGATTTTTGTTATTTGAGTAATACATATAAATGTTAATAATAAATATCAGATATTTAACAAATCAATTCCAAAGTTATTTATTAATCCACACCCACATTATACAATATATAGTTATGATATAATTTTTTAGATAAAATCAACAACAACAACAAAAAATTTAGTAATCAAAATCGAACTACTAAAATGTTAAACGATATTAACATTTTAAGAAACTATAGCTTATATAGATATGAACTAGAATATAGATAGATATTTGGTGTTTTCTTTTTTAAATTAACATTTTATATCATATGAATGCACAAACACACATACATATTATATAAATAAACATCTTCATCATTATCATGGAATAACATTGAAACAAACAACTATGTCATAATAATTCATATCAAATTTTTTTTTTATATTTATTTACCTATATACATATATAACTATTTCATATAGTTACTTCTGTACATATAATTTGTATACAAATGGTTAATTTCAGGTCATAAACTATTTTGGTTTCTAGGGTGCTTATTTTATTCAAATTAAATCGATAAAAAATATTTTTATTTTGATTTTTTTTACATTCAAATTTTCAACATTTTTTTTCCACATTTTTATTTTCAATGATTGTAAGAAATCAATAAAGGACTTTAAGGACTTAACAAGAGCTCAAATTCTTATTATTGAATAACAAAAAAAAAAGCCAACAATGTGTCCGTTAGAAAAATAACTTAAGAAATAAAATAAAACATGAAAAAAAAACTTTAGACTGAATTTTAAAGGGTATTATATATCTCCTTGGTACAACAGCCATTTGAGCCTTGGCCGCCCCAAGTTAACTTGTGGTTTGGTGGCCATTTTAGCTATCATACATGCACCTACAGTTTAAAGTGAAATGCGAACCATTAAATTCATTAGTAGAGAACGAATTTATTCGTATGACAGGGCTAGTACTGATTACTGATATTTTTAGAGTTGATTTTGTGGACTTCATTATGGTCAGTAGGCAGAGCCCTACCAAATTATATATGTAAATACCGAGCACTTATGCCCAATTCAAATGAATTAGTACTCATTCAAAGTTCAGTGAACTTAAGCGGATTCCAATTCGAGAGTTTCAGCATCAGAAATCAGTACTTTACTTCGGCCACTGACTTTAAGGGGTACTATCGAATTTTAAATTATCCTTTTATATGAATCTTTGAAGAATCAACAACATACTAATAAGATAGGAGTATTAAGGATTAATTTCTTCTTTTATCTGATATATACCTATATGTAATATAATCCGTGATATACATTTGCACCATATATTTTTGTACAGTCATGAAATTTTTTTTTTATTTAAATTGTCAAAAAATAAATTACATGTGCACAGACACATTTTTACCCTTCACATCAAATTGAACAAAATAAAAAAAAAAAATGACTCATTATTCTATTATGAAAGCTCAAAAGAATTTTTGAAAATTTAATCGGATACGATTGTAAGGATGTAAACTATTTAATTTTTATTATAGTGCTTTCTATTAATGTGCTTTTTTATTTGTATAATTTTCGATGTTCATAAAATATAGATTTTTCAAAATCGGTGGCTTGAAAAAAATTAAGAACATACGAGACAAGTATACTGAAATTATGTAACTCGTGTAGACTGATAATAAAGAACACCTCTCTCTCCTAATAAGCTCGATGGAGCTCGGAGTTATTCATTGAATAAAACTTATACTGTAGAAGAGAAATTTCCGAATTTCTTTTTGATTTTAAATATACCTACCTATATACAAATTTTACATCCACCCTGTACTTTATCAATCAGATTTAAAGGACACTTTGATAACAGCAATAATAAAGTCAAAAGTTTATATTTATAAAAACCGGCTTCAATATCAAGTAATTTTATTAGAAAAAAAAAAAAAACAAAAAATAAAAATTTATATATTTACCTATTTTTTTTCAAGAGGTGTTTGATATTAATATTTTTTTTAAAAAAAAAAACCTTTATCAATAATAATTAATCAACTTGATAAGAATATTAATAAACTTTTATTTAAAAAAATGAATTAACAAATAAGAGAATGTTTTATTGATACGAAATACATATATAGAAAAACAAACTGTGTATTGCATTCGTTCATTTAATTTGTTAGTTCTATTTTTATTTCTCTATTTAATAGAATTTTTCATTCAACATTACTTTATACTTTTCATGCCTTTTTTTCTCTTTAATTTTTACTTCTTGTTTTTTTTTTTTTCACTTCTATAATTAACCCATTGACCAAATTATTAGACTGCCAAGTACTACTGCAAGTACTAAACAACTGGTAATTATTACAGCTATACGTACTACAGTAGTAATAATATACAGCCTAGCTTGTCAGTATATTTTTACATATTAACTAATTGGAACAAATTTTTATTCATATTCTAAAATCTAAGCCAAACAAGAAAAGAAAAAATGTTTTTTTATTCGCCGAGTTTCTTGAACATGCAATTCAAAAAAAAAATTTTTTTTTTAATAAATTTATCGTAGATAATAATCTTTTATAATTTAGACAAGTGATTTATTTTTATGCTAAAAATACAAATTTTTTTTTTACAATAAAATTTACATAAAAGTGTCTTTGAACTTTGAATATATGAAAAAAATCAATAATCTGAATATAATATAATAACTGTATGAAGGTATATGAATAAGATACTTACTTTTTAAATTTCTTCACTAATATTTTTCTATCTATTTAAAGAATATAAAAAGATTTTAAAATACAATATTTTCTTTCCTTTTTCCGACTTTAGTTTTATATTTCCGGTACGAAAAAAAAAACTCCACCCAAAATAAAATAAAATATTAACTTTTCTTTTTCGTCCGCACAAAATGAATACAGTACCAGTCTTCAACGATTCGAAATTCGAATTGAAATTGAATTGAAAAATTCATGTTGATGTTGAATGAGCAACAACTCAAAAAAGCGTAATTCTCAGTATTGCCGTTGTGAAAAATTAAGCTATGCTGTCATCTGTGATGCAACCATTTTCTCTTATATTAAACGTCATAAGTGAAATTTCATATAAAGGAAGCCACACACTCTTAAATCATAAACAACGTAGAGCGTAGATCAATTTTGATCGTTTGTTCTGATCTATTTTGACAACTAAAAAAGTAATTTTTCAAGGATATTTGTAGAAAATTAATATAGAAGTATTACCACTTTAACGCAAGAAAGGAGGAATTCTATAAAAAATTCTGACTGAAAATTATTAACATAATTTTTATTTTCATGATTTTTAGTAGAGTATAATTTAGAAAATATTTTTTAAAAAAATATTCTAACAATTATTAATATGTCAAAAAATAAAAATGTATTTAAACAGCTTCTATCTTCAATTTACTTTTAATTACAAATTATAAAATTTTAAAAGTAACGACCTATTTTTAAAAAATGCCTGGAAATATCATATTTATTCAGGAAATTTTCCTACTATAGAAATACTTTTTTATGATTTCTTTAAGAATTATAATGATTTTATATCTATGGAAGGAAAGGAACTCAAAGTCAAAAAGTCAGAATTCAAATTCAATTTCAAACTGCCTGTACACATTAGGTGGTTGAACCGGTTATTTTGCGCTGGTTGTAACAATAATGGTATAATTTTTTCTAACTTGGTATAATAAGAATCGTCCAGAATAATTTTAGCTTCATGGTTGTAATACACTCACACTCTTGTTACAACGGGTCGACGGTTTTGCCACCTCCAGATGTAATTTGAGCAATTTTAAAAACAGGTTTTAAAACCGGTTTGCATCCGTTATTACAACTACGTAATGTGTAAAGGCTCAAAGATAAGAATTAAGATAAGAAAGAGTCAAATTACGCAAAGGCAAATGCGTAAAACACATAAAACGAGCAAGTCGAAATCGGGATCTTGGAAATTGTTTTGGAGGGCTCTTTTTTTAAAAAATTTTTATTTGTATTGCAATTTACAAGTTTCACTGGTTTTCAATGAATAGGTCTTATAAAATAAATAAATAAATTCCTAAAGAAAAAGTGATTTTATTACTCTTTTTTCTTGGTTTGTTTAGTGTGATCACAGAAAATTGATAAATGGTAGAATTTTCGTAAATGTTTCTTAGATCGTTCTTAAATAGGTGTTGTTGCAAATTACAATACCTATTCCAGGTGGTAATTTATATAAAATTAAAGAAGAAGAAAGCCGGTCAAAATATTCTTTTGATAAACAGTAATTTTATTTATTCAAATTGGTAAAAAAGTCATCTGATGATTTTATGATGACAGTTCTAATTGAATTAAAACATCAAAAACTATAAATATAAAATAAAATGTCTTAAATAAGTTAAAAAATTTTAAATGCGATTTAATTATAAAAGTTATCAGTGAGAACATCAAAAAATAAAAAAAATGGCTCAGGGATTAACTGAAGTTAAATGCATTATAAAATCATTAATAGTTTCTAGTCCACGTGGTATGACTATCGAAAGTTTAAACAATGATTATCGTAAAATGGAAGGACAAAATATACCTTATGCCAAATTAGGATTTTCTTCATTGGAAAACTTCTGTAGATCAATATCAGATACTATTACAGTAAGTTATAAAGTTAAATTTATTACCAAGTTGAAAAGTAGAAAATAAGTTTCTTACTCTTGTTTTGATCAATTAGAATTTTTAAATAATAGGAGTATTTTATTAATAAAATTTGTTATTGAATATTTTCAAGATTACTGGATACGGTTTAAATGCTCAAGTAAATGCAATATGTTCAGAAAAATTGGAACATATTAATAAAATGGTATCTAATCAAAAAAATGTCTCAGTGACTAGAAAAAGAATGGTAGAAATACCGCCACGATTTCTTAAAGCAAAACTAAATAACAATACATCAAAAGAATCTAAATCTGATCATTCAGCCAGCCTTCCGCCACAAACAAAAAGATCTGTTTGTCCACCACCTCCTCCACCATTTAAACAAAATCATAATAATAATCAAAATATGTATTCATCAAAAAATTTCCAATACTCCTTTCAACCATATTCAGCTCCTCCTGTTACATATCAACAAGGAATAAATTATTACCAATATAATCAACTTTATAATCAATTATATGGAAATCAGCAACAATTTTACGGGAATTTATCATTGGCAAATATGTATGGAACACAACAACAATATTTTTATAATCCATTAATGGCTGTAGATGCAAATTTTAGAAATCATTATCAAAATAATAATATCATACATCACCCACAAATGCCTCAATTTAAACAATATCATCATCAGCAGCAGAAACATCAATATATTCCATCTACTAGTTTGCCTACAGAACACTTACAACAGTCTTTTTTAGAATCAAAACCCGAAAAAAGTCAAGAAATAAAAATAAATGATGAAAATAAAAATAATCAAGTACAAATTAGCAATACAAATAATTTAGAATCACAAACAAATCCTGTTAAAGAAAATTCAAAAGAAAATATTGAACATTCAACTAGTTCATCATTTAGTGAACTCCTCGAAAATTTTGAAAAAACCAAAGTCTCTAGTAAAAAAATTAAAAATACAAATCCATTTTTAGTTGACTTTGAAGATGATGAAACTAGTGATACAATTTCAACAACAACTACATCAAAATCAAATATGATTTCCGATCATGAAATAAATGTTACTCATGAAGATGAACTTTTTGAACTTTCTGATAGATTTTCAAAGATTGAAATAAATGAAAATAAAAATCAAACTTCAAAAGTCGAATATAATAGATTATTTTCGGAATCATCGACATCATCAGATACTGTTTCATTAAAAACTAAAAATCAAAGTAGTTCATCATCGAGTAAGACTGAAAATAGATCATTAAAAAATAATAAAATAGATATCTTTATTAAAACAACTAAAGAAGAATTAGAAGAATTAGGTATAAGTAAACATAATAAAATTCAAGAAAAAACAAAAATTGAAAGCTCATCAATTTCAAATAATAAATTGAGTGCCTTAAAGAACGATGAATCATCAAAGATTCAAGATCAACACAGAGAAACACAAAAATCTGACGCTCTGCCAAAAATAATTAGTAATGTAAGAGTTTTTTGCTTTTTTTAAAATAAATTAAGAAGAAGAGAAAAATGGATCTTCGATTCTCTATATAATTATTATTTTTTATTGACAATCTTATTATTTTATTTTATTTTTTTAGTCTAGTATTATAATGTTATTAGATTATCCAAGTGATACAGCAACTTTTAAAGATACAATACCATATCTAGAAATCACACCTGAAATTAGTAAAGCTAAATATTTTCCACTTTTTATTGCTGAAGTAGGTATTTACATATATGGTATACACTTTATGTATATGTTATACATATATAGTTCATAATTATAAGATAATTTTCAAAATAATATAATTAATATATTTTTGAAATTTTAGGTTCATAGTCCATATAAATTTTGGTTTCATCTATTAGATCCAGGAAATGATGAAGAATCTAGTAAATTAGATACATTAATGCAAAATCTTGAGTAAGTGAAAAATGTTGAAAATTTTTTTTATAATGTTATTTGTAACAATTACTTTATTCTCTCCTTTTTTTAAAAAAATATTTTTTTTTTTAGAAATGTTTATAGCGATTTTAGTAGTGAAACATTAAAAATGCATAGCGTAAACATAAGACCTGGTCAATTATGTTGTACAACATATGGAAATACAAAATTATGGCATCGTGCTGAAATTCTTGCTGAACCTATAGATGATAACGTAAAGGTATGATTAAATGATATTTAAATAATACACATATAAATTAACTATCCAATTTTTTTTTTTTTTTTTTTTTCAAATTTGATTTTTTAAAAATTAAAATAGGTATTATTTATCGATTATGGAACAGTATCAATTGTTCCAACTATAAATATAAAATATTTATTAAAAGATTTTTGTAAATTACCACGTCAAATATATCGTGGATGTTTATCTCACATTAAACCAACTGGTCGTAGATGGACACGTGATGCAACAATATGTTTTTTAAGTATGGTTACTGAAATAATGTTATATGGAAAACCAACAGAAATTGATTATAAGGTTTGTTAAAAATTTTTAATTTTTCTTTTAAAAATTAAAAACAAAATAAAAAATTACACATTCTTTACAGGAAAATGTTGTACGAATGGTAATCATTGATACAAATCATGAAAAAGAATTTCAAATAAATGAAGCATTAATTATTAAAGGACATGCAATTTATTATGAAGAAAATGAAAATGTAAGTACAACACAAAAGTAGAATAATATTAAAGATAGCATAATAAAATTGTAGCTTCGTAAGTATATCATTTAAGCAACTTGTAACTTGAAAAATATACTGTTATGTTATCTTAAAAATATAAGTTATTGTTGCTTCAATTCATTTCATAAATATTAAAAAGATTTTATATATGCAATTATATATGTATATGTATGTATTTTCTATTAAATTATTCATTTCAGTATCTTTGAAGACAACGAGTTAAAAATTTTACTGAAGAAATGTATACTTTCTATTATTCTCTACATTGTTATTTAACCTTAATAATTCATTTATTTTATTTTATCTTTTTTCTTTCAAACATATATACATATGTATATTTAAAATTTGAAAAGTTTTGAAGCATCAAATTGGCTATCATTAATTGTTATTAATTGTTTTATATTATTTTAATGAATTTTCAAATATATGTGTACATATTTTATATAGTCATCACATACGGAAAGAAAAATACATTTTCAAGAAACTTATCCCAGGTAATTAATTTTAAATACATACGTATAATATATAAAATATGCTCTAAAAGAATAAAAAAAGAAAAAAAATTAAATAAATGATAATTGACATTATTATTTCATAGTAAAGATAATATTTTTTCCTTTTTTTTTTTTGTTTTTCTCTCTGTTTTAGTTTTGAAAAATTAGAAAAAGGAGAATATCCATCATTTACAGAAATTGGAGAATATTTATCACAAGGAATTGATTTTGAAAAAATGCAAGATGAAACAATTTTAGATGAAATCGGTAATGAAAATATTATTGATTATAATTCAAAATTATTATTTTTTGAATGTGATGATGATGAAAGCAATGAAGAAGATAAAAATGAAGAAAATAAAATAATTTTAAATTCAAATGAAAATAATTATTATAAATTAATGCCATCATCATTAACATCATTAAATTGTGCATATAATAAAGAAGAAAAATCAAATTTAATAATGTCAAATATGATTTATACTAATAATACAATAAATGAAGATTATACACAAAATTCATCACAAACAAAATTAGAAATAGAAAATTCAAATTGTTATAAAAATTTTTCACAATATGACATTAGATATTTTTCAAATCCATCAATAATTACTGGAACAACACCAATGTATTCATTTAATCAATCATCAGCTAATAAAACTTATGCTCCACAAAAATGTCTTCCACCACCTGGTTTTGAAAATGTTGAACCGAAATTTCAAAGATATTAAAACTAGGAGGAAAAAAGATATGAGATTTAAAAATGAATTTTTATTTGTTTGCATTTTCTTCTTTTTTTTTTTTTTAATTTTATACACTTTTAATATAAATGTGATTTTAATTAAGATAGTTTTGAATTAATTTTTGTTTTTTTTATTTTTTTTTTATATGATGAATTGGTTAGTTAAGTTTAAAACTAAAATAAATAAATAATCGAAGAAATAAAAGAAAATATGATTTAGAAATGTAAAAAATTACTACATTAGAGTAAAATATGTATTATTGTACACCTACATATTATGTAAGTGAATTTTAGTTAAAAGCTATTAAACTGTTAAATTGACCATGCCTTTCTCATATTAATAAAATTAATTATAGTTATAAGAAAATGACGATAAAAAATTATTGTGAATAAATAATGAAAATTATTGAATATTATTGATATTTATTTATAACCTTGGTCTGTTACAATAATGACCGTTACAATATTATGTCAAAAATTTATTGTATTAATTGTCATTTATTTGTATATAAAATAAATAAACAAATATGCTATGGGTCATAAATCGGTCCCACTTCATCAACGATGACATCAAAATTTCACTGAACTGAACTTCATATAAAAAAACATGAAGAAAAACGAAAACCTTCTTCTTATTCTGTTCACCATGGGCTATAAATTATAATCTATTATTCGCTTCTATCTATGTATATCATATATGATTCTGCCTGTAGACATTAGGTGGTTAAACCAGTTATTCTGCGCTGGAAGTAACAATAACGGTATAATTTTTTTCAATTTGGTATTGGGCATGAACACATTAGGTGGTTATAACAACTTCCGTAAATCGGTTTACTTACATGTTTTTACAACTGTTCAAATTTAATCTAAAGTTGACACAACTAATTGTGAAACGGAAGTGTTTACCAAGTTGAAAAAAATTATACCGTTATTGTTACTCTCAGCGCAGAATAACCGGTTGAACCACCTAATGTGTACAGGCAGAATGAGCCTCTACACATTATGTTGTTGTAACAACGACGCAAATCGGTTATACAACCTGTTTTTACAACTGCTCAAACTACATCTGAAGGTGGCACGACCAGTTGTAAAGAGAGTATGAGTGTATTACACCCGTGAAGCTAAAATTATTTTGGACGATTCTTATTATACCAAGTTGGAAAAAATTATACCATTACTGTTACAACCAGCGCAAAATAACCGGTTTAACCATCTAATGTACAAACAGTAAATGAACCGAACCGTCAACCGATACAAAAATAATCAACTCTATTTGTTTATCATACGCAAACGGTATATAAGAAATGTATGCTTTTTCCTCCTCACACCTTATGCTTATTAATAGAATAGCATATCATGATCATGAGCATGACATGACAAGCATATTATATTAATCCAATCCAATAATCAGTATAAATACTCCATCCCCAACCTTCCCTAGTAAAATATTTTCGAACTGGGTTAAATTGTTTTTCATTGTGCTTTGTTTGAATAGAATCTGCATCTTGTCGAGACGTAATTTTATTAAGAATCTTTAAAAAAAATCAGTGGTTGTCTAAATATTCGTGTTTTTATTTATATTAAATCCAAAATTATGGATACTTTTACCTTTAGAACAATATTATTTTGTTTATTTCTTGTGATTAAATTTTCTGAGTGTTTTGAAGACGGAACTGTTGAAGACAAGGTGAATAAACAACAATGGAATAATATTGTCTGTAAAAAAAAAAATGTATCTTATTTTAAATATAAAAGCTGTAAAATTAAAATAGATGAATTTTGGTTTGAATTAGTTTCCCAATCTAATTTAATGTTATCATCTACTCTTCATTCAGTACTTGTGCATTTACTAATCTTTTGAACAATTCCATTAAATGAAAATAATAAAGTGCGCAATTGTAATTTTATTAACGTTTTTTTCGTGTTTTCCTTTGTTATTCAAAATTCACGTGTATGAACTTACACACAAATATATTCTTTATCTTCAATCATTATATTACAAAATTTAGACTTTGTAATTACGAAAAATACTTAATTCAGAAGATTAAAATGCACATCTTTTGACCCATATAAGTTTCCTTGTCAAGAGATCTTATAAGACGTTCATGGAATTAGCATGAACTTTTGTAGATTATTTAAAAACACAAAAAAATAAATAAATAAATAAATAATAATAATGTAAAAATCAAAACGATATTAATATAATAAAAAACCTAAAAAACAAAAATATTAATTTCTTTTTTATTAATTATTTCAGATTTTTAAAGAAAGACAATCTGCTCGTAATGAAGATGATTTCATTCAAACACATACTTTTCAATTTACAAAATTACCTGAAGAGAAAAAACAACATTTATTTGAAAAATTCAAATTAAAATTTAATAAAAAATATGAAAAATCATTAGAACATCAGATGAGATATGCAATTTTCAATAGAAATTTAAAAAAAATTGATGAATTAAATAAAATGGAACAAGGTACTGCAAAATATGGTATTACAGATTTTGCTGATTTAACTGTAGAAGAATATCGTAAACGTACAGGACTTTTATATAATAAAAAATCATATGATAATTTAATTAGAAATACTATAGCTGAAATTCCAAATATTGAATTACCAGTAAGTTTTGATTGGAGAGAAAAAGGTGCTGTTACCGAAGTAAGTTCTAAAAATAATTTTAATCAGAGATTTTTAATTTAAATAAATAATTTTTCAAGGTTAAAAATCAAGGTTCATGTGGTTCATGTTGGGCTTTCAGTGTAACTGGGAATATTGAAGGTTTACATGCAGTAAAAACTGGAAAATTAGAAGAATATTCTGAACAAGAATTATTAGATTGTGATATTGATGATTCAGCATGTAATGGTGGTTTACCAGATACAGCCTACAAGTAAACAGACATAACATTGAATGATAAAACATGCAGAAAACTTTACAAAAATCTTCCTTTTTTTTTTTAGAGCAATTGAAAAAATTGGAGGACTTGAATTAGAAACAGAATATCCATATAAGGCTAAAAAGGATAGATCATGTCATTTTAATAAAACTTTAACACATGTTAGAGTTAAAGATGCTGTCGATCTTCCAAAAGATGAAGAAGCAATGGCTAAATGGCTTGTTGCTAATGGTCCAATTTCAATTGGTAAGTACAACATGTTTTTGGGAAAAACATAGACTGCGTTTCAGAATTCAACATTGTTGAGCACCATACTACGTGGGTCCACCTTGGCTGCAGGTTGTGTTTATTAATGTTTTATTCCGGTGATAATTGAAACATCGAAACGAGGTTTTGGTGGAAAAATTGTGGAACATATCGAATATTGAAACGTAGCCATACTCAAAACGATTTCAGAAATAAGATTTTTAACTGGATATCTTTTTTGTACTTTTTCAGGTATCAATGCAAATGCAATGCAATTTTATCGTGGTGGTGTATCACACCCATGGAAGTTTTTATGTAGAAAAGGTGATCTAGATCATGGTGTATTAATTGTTGGTTTTGGTAAAGCTGAATATCCTTTATTCAATAAAACTTTACCATATTGGATAGTAAAGAATTCATGGGGTAAAAAATGGGGTGAACAAGGTTATTATAGAATTTTCCGAGGTGATAATTCGTGTGGTGTAAAAGAAATGCCAACATCTGCTATCCTTGCAGATTAATATGTTTTCTTTTTTTTTTTAATTTTTCTCGAATAGTAAATAAAAAATTTACTAAATTTTAAGTACATAAATAAAAATTATTGTAATTTTCAATAACTATTATACTCAACATTTTACATATGAACAAAAAATTGGTTGTAATTTAAAAGAAATTTTTATACGGATAGATGAATAAAATCTTTTATTTTAAAATGACAACAAACTTTATTTCAATTTGTAAAATATTCTATAAAATTTATTTAAGAAAAAAAAATATTTAGATTTATCAAAAATTTCCAATTGAAGAAAAAATGTTAATTTAAAAATTTAAGCTTGCTGCAAGATTAATCTGTCAGACTTCATAAAATCAAACTTACAAGAAAATCTTGCACCAATCATGCAAGCATTTTGAACTAATTATTTGTACTGTAAATTTTGAAAGAGATCATTGTTATGAGCACTTGGTTTACATGCAATAAAATTATAAAATTATTAAAATATAGCCAATGTTTATAACTGCAGCACTGATTTCCTATCAAAATTTGGAAAAACGAAGAAAATACTTCATAAATGCAAGTAATCTTGCTTGTAAATTTAGCTTGTATGCTTTCTAGTTTTATATGCATGCATGCAATGTGGCGCAATCAAGCTTAAATTTTTGAAAACGGCCATAATTTATGATAAATGTTGCACATAAAGACAAACACTTTTTCAAATGAATTAGCATTTCTAAATATGTATATTTCTTCTTATTTAATTTAATCAATTATTTACTGAGAAAAAATTTAGCTAAAATTATTTGAACTTCTAAACATAAAGATAAACAAATTTTTTATTTAGATAAATTATGTGTTGAACGTTGTTTACATTGATGTTTTTTTATAGGTGAAAATTCATCATGTTTCCAATTACTTAAACCTTCCAATAATAATGGTGATGATTTAACTCTTTGTTTCATTAATTCCATATTTAATTCATGTTCTTTTTGTAAATATTTCTCTTCAATTTTTCTTCTTTCAAAACGTTCTAGAATATCATCTACTCCTTTTTTGCTAAATTTGAAATATAAAAATAATAAGTTAAAAACAACAAATTATTGCTTTTTTTTTTCTGGTAACTATTAAAACTTACTTTTTTTTTAATATTTTCCATGCTGAATTTGTTTTTATTCCCCATTCAGTTTGTATTTTTGATTTAGAACGTTTATCATCATTATTATCATCATCATCTAATAAATCACGATATTTATTTCTTAAATATGAAATTCGTAAATTTGCTGCAACATTTAATCTTGGTGGTACTGAACGACTTTAAATAAAATTAAAATCGAAAAAAAAAAAAAAATATATGCAATTTTTCCATTGAAAAATTTTTATTTTTACAAAAACAAGAAGCAATTTAAATTTTTTTAATAATGAATAAAATTTTAGAAAATATAATAAAAGCGTTTACTTCGTTCCATCATCATCCACTTTTTCTAATTGAGAAGAAACTGATGAATTACCGGGGTCATCATCTTTACTAATCTCCAAAATAATATTTACTTTGTTATCTGTTGTTTCACATTGTTGATTTCGTTCACTTTTAATTTTTTTTGATTTTTTTATTTTTGTTGTTGGAATTGGAACTTGTAGTGTATCTTCAAATTTTTTCTCCTCAAGATAACTTTAAAAAAAAAGTATTTAGAAGAAAAAGCAAAATTTTGAAATTAAGAAAAAAAAAAAATTATGCGAACGGCTGTATTCCTAAACGTCTATTTGCTTTGCATCGTGATTGCATTGCAAAATGGCAGTCATGATACATCACTGAACAAATTTACTATATGTTGCGTAGTAAGCATCATAATTATTCACGATGTGCTAGTTGCTTGATTTTGTCGTTGTCATAAAATCACACTTGAGTTTTGAAACGTGATGCTTTGTATGGTTGACATTTTGGAACATTTTATATTGTAAAAAAAAAACGTTCATAAGACGTTTAGGAATTCAGCCAACTTCTCAAAATTTAAATCCCTTAAAATGATATGATTCGTTTTACTTTTGTAAATTTGCATTATCTGGCAAACATGCGTTTTTATTGAAATAATTACTAAAACTATCATAAATTTCATCAGTTTCTTTTTTGCCTTTATTATTTAAATTTTCCGAATCATCATCAGATAGTGTATGTTTAATTAATGCAGATATACTAGATGCAGAGTGCTTTTCTATATTGTGATCCTTATTTTTAAATGATTTTATTTTAATGGAATTTGCTGATGTTTTTCTTTGGCGTTGTGAACTATGTAAAAAGCAAAATTGTGATGAATATGAAGAAAAAAATAATAAGCAAATGAATTGAATGAAAAATCCGTTAGAAATAATACTTACGTTTTTCCAGATTTTTTATATGAAATTTTTGATTTTGATGTTTTCATTGTATTTGAACTAAATGGTGATAATTTAGTACGAAAATCTTCAAGATCAATATAAAAATCAGCAATACTTCTTGAACAACCACATAATAATGAATTACATTTACAATTTGTATATAATTTATTTGAATTAATACATTGTTCAGATTCAGAATGATGTCGACGATGATGATGTTGACGATTTTTTGATGATTTTCTTTTAGTTGTTGTTGTTTTTGTTGAATACATTAAACATTTCTCTTTTAAATCACAACAAGTATCTCGTAATGTTTCAATTTTTGTATAAAAATCTTCTTCAGGTAAATGATATAATTCGTTGTAATCTGTTTTTTTTTTTTGGGTTTGGTTTGTAAAAAAAAATATATAAAAAAAAAAAAGATAAAATTTAAATTTAAAATACACGCAAAATTTTTTTTTTTTATATTAATTTTCTTTTAACACTTTTTTTTTCAATTTTTTTTTTTTTTTTTTTTTTGTTAAATTTACCTGGAATACTTTCATAGAAATCTATAATTGAATGTATTTCATCACTACAACGTGCACTTTTCAATTCACATAAACTTTTCATAATTTATTTAATTTATGAAATAAACAAAAGAACCTTAAATAAATTAAAATTCAATTTTCATAGAAATAATAGTAAAAGAACAAATTTTTCCATAATTCTTCACCAATATGAATTGTTATAAAAATAAAAATAAACAATATAAAATTTCTGTTCGCTTAAGAAAATTTTATTTTTGTTGCCTAGTACCTTAAGACATTTATCGAACAAACAAATTGCAATCAAGATAATCATCAACCTTATATTCAAAATATTTGATAATGTATAAATATTTTATATACAAATTCTCCTTATTTTTTTTTGTTTTGTTTTGCTTTCAAAAAAAAAAAAAATGTCAAACAAGATAAAACAATGCGCATTTGAAATTCCATGAATAAACAAATTGAATAGAAATTATTTAAGGAATTTTTATGTAGCACGTGTATATAAAAATTATAATAAATATGAATTGTAAATAAGGAGAATAAAACTTTTTTTTTTTTAACTGGGTTAAAGATATAATTTTTTTATGAAATGGAATTTTTGTATTTTTTTTTTATTATTAAAGTAGTACAATAAATACATGCAGTGGAATTACATAAGAATTATTAATTTATATACAGATACAGGATGTTTCCGACCGACAATAAAGAAAAACAAAAGAATGAAAATAAATTATCGTGTTAGTAGAATACAATTTTCAGTAATTTCGAAAAATTCAATAAATTTCGATTCAAATTAAAATTTTCAATAAATAATTCTTAAAATTTACAAAATTTTGTTTTTTTTTCTTCTTAAAACTCTCTCATTGAAGATCAAATTTCCAACCACAAAATTTTGTTTTTTGTTTAAATGTAAAATATAATGCATTGCATGTGAGACTACACTGCATTTTTACATTTAATTTTGGAGTTAATTTTTTTCCTTGAAATAAGTCATATTTTTTTTTTATTTTATAAGACCTTTCATTGTAGTTTTTTTTTTTTTTGGAACACCTTTTAAATTGAGAAATTTTGTTCTTTGCGGTGAAATAAATTAAGAATTTTATAATTTCATTTTTCAAGGATATTACATTTCTTTGTTTTGTTTGAATTAAATTTTCTATTTTTTTTTTAATTTATGTACAAATTCCTTTACCATTTTTTATCGGAAGTAATTTTTTGTTGGTTTTTAAATTTAAATTTAATATTTTTCTTCTTTAATTAACTGAAAAATAAAATTATTATTTGATATACGTTTTCCGTTATTTTATTTTCCATATACTTTTCTATTTTTGGAGGAAACTCAATAGGACATTATACGTAAAGGGTAGAGAGATGTTTGTGGGGTTTTATTAAATGAAATGAAATAAAAAAATAAAAATTTAAAACTACCAAATTTTTTTTTTCGTTTATCTGAATACAATTACTTTTTTTTCTTTTTTTTTTTGTTCTGTTTATACATAAGCTTGTAAATTTTATTTTTTTTTTTTAATTTTTTCATTTTTTTTTTAATATTATTTTTCATTTTTTTTTTCATTTATTTTATTTTGCAAGATGTCTTTATTATTACTTTCTAATACAACGACTTTATTATATAATAATAATTATTAATAATTAATTATATATATATATATTTTTTTTTAATGTCTAAATCTGTAGTTTAATTTATTTTTTTATTTTTTCATTTTTTTAATTACTTTTTTTTTTTTTTTTTTTTTTAATTTGTTTTACTTTCATTTTTATGCATTTCAACTTTTATAATTTTTTTCCTAGAAATTTATTTTTCTTTGTCATTATTTAACTTGACATTAATTGTAATTCACCAATGGTGTTACATTTTTTTGTTTTTTTTTTTTTACTCAAACTCCATTTTAATAATGCATTTTGTTTTTCTTCTCTTTTTAATTGTTGTGATTCTTGTAACTTTTAATTTTTTTTTCTTCAATTATTTGACATAATTATGAAATTTTTTCATATACATATATATATATATATATTATTAATTTATTCTTAAATGTTTTCTCTTACTTAAAAAAATTGTGATTTATTTTATTTTGCAATAAATGATTATTTTATATAAATTGGCCATTTCAGGTTTTTTTTTTTTTTTTTTCATTTATTTATTGATTTTACTTTTAAATTAAAATTAAATCCTAGTTTTTTTTTTTTTTCATTTTTTTTTTCTTAAAATTTCTTCTTTTGTAATTAACTGTTAATTAATAATTATAATAATTTTTTTTTTACCACTTTTTACATAATTTATAATAATATTACTACAATTGTATGTGAATCATTTATTATGTTCATTTTTTTTTTTTCATTTCATTATTTTTTTTTTATTCTTCTATTTATCATTATTTACTCATCTTTTTTTTTTTTTTTTTTATTAATAATTATTTTAATAAATTTGCATTTTAATATCCACCACTTTTTTTTTTTAAATATTATTTTTCACAATTAATTCAATTATAATTCAATTGAAAAATACAATTAAAGGGAAACAAACTTTTTTTTTTCCTCCCCAAATTTACTGTTTGTTTTACCTTTTTTTTTTTCTTTCAAGTTTACTTAATTTTATTCGACAAGGTATATTTTCGAATTAATCAGTTGTATTTGCTTTTATTTTTTAATTTTTTAATTACATTATTCATTTTCTTTTTCTAAATTTTAGTTATTTTCGAATTATGTATTTCATATTCTAATTTTTTTCTTCTTCTTTTTATTTATTTTTATTTTTTTTTTTTCAAAATTAATTTATTACTTATTTCTGTCAATAATAATTAATTTTTCTCATCTAATAATCTATTAAACTAATTCATTCTTCTTTTTTTTTTTGTATTCAATTTGTTTGTTTTTTTTTTCATCATTTTCTCTGTTTTTTATCTTCTTTAAATTAAAAACTTAAAAAAAAAAATCCTATCTTTAATATTCTAACGAAATATATATATATTAATTAAATTAAAATACAATACAAGGAAAGCATGAGAAATAGAAAATACAATAAAATAAAATAAAAAAGAAGTTAAATAGAAAGAAAAGAAAAAAAAAAATGAAAATAAAAACACTTAAAAAATAATAAAAATAAAACAGAGTATAATGTAAATAGGTACAATATGATTTTTTTTTTTTTTTAAATAGAAAATCAGCTAGAACTTTTAATTATATTTATTTATAGTAGTAAAGTTTTATATGTAAATTAATTATACATATTATATAAATTTATTTTGTTTTTTTCTAATATTTTCTTTTATTAAAAATGATGATTTTATCAAAATTTTAAAAAAAGAAAAAGAAAAAAAAAAATTCGAATAGGTTTTTTGTTTTTGTTTTCTTCAAACAAAAATTTTTTGTGTCTCTTAATTCGTAAAAATAATTTATATAATTATTTTTTTAATATCTTTAATTATTATTAAAATAATTAATAATTACATAATTATTTTTCAGTTTTTCTCATTTTTTGTTTTAATTATTTTTGTTTTTTTTTTATCATTGTCTTATTCAAATCAATGCCGCACCCCACAGAAAAAAAAAAAAAAAGTACATTATCATAAGAAAAAAAAAATTATTACTTTTTTTTTTTGTTTTTTTTATTTAAACATCATAAATTTTAATTATATTATTATTATTATTATTATATATATATAAAAAGTTACATACAATCATCATCATCAGCATTCACATCCTTTTTTTTTTTTTTTAATTAATTAATTTAATTTTTGTTTTTATTTATTTGTAAAACAATTTTATGTAAGAATTTATGCAATAATTACTTTATATAATATGAAAAATTGAGTCTATTAAATATATATATATATATATTTTTTTATTAATTATTCAATAATCAATCAAGACAAAACAGAAAAAATTAAAAAAAAAAAGAAAAAAGGTCTAATTTGCAAAATTTATTTAATTTAATTAATTTTTCTTTGTTTCTTTTTTTCTTTTGATTTCTCAAAATGTTTTTTTTATTATTCTTTACTTAATAGTTCATTTATACCTAAATATATAGAATATATATATATATATATACCGTAGTTTACAATCTAGTTAAGTAAAATTACACATCGTTAATTTTGTTTTTTTTTTAATTTCCTCCTACCACAAAATCAGTTTATCAATGGTATATTATTTAATTTTCGACTTTTATCATCCTCCATTTTTTTTTTTTATTCATTTACATATGTAACTGAGACAATATTTTATGTATTGTTCTACTTTTCTTTTTTTATTTTATTTTCAATTTCAACTTAATCACCTTTTTTTTTTTGTTTTGTTTAATTAATAATATTTTTAATTATTATAGAAAACGTTATTACTTAATTTAATTAATTTAATTTCTTTTTTAAACATTTTATTCTTAATTTTTCAGTAATACATGTTTATATAAAAGTTTTTTTATATTTATATATATATATATATTTTTTGTGTTTTTTTTTTTTCTTCTCTTAAATAAAAATGTTTAAAATAATATTCTTTCCTTCAAATATTTTTTTTTTTTTGTTTCGTTTCATTTATTTATTATTATATTTATTTTTTATTTTGTTAAGTAATATTGTATTTACATGTTGTTTTTTTTTCTATTCATATAACTTTTTTTTATACTTTAATTTTTTATATATTACCAAAATATAAAATAAAAAATATCTATTCCAAGGAAATAAAAATAAAATAAAGCAAAAAAAAAAAAACTAAAAAAATAGAATTGTTTACATTTAAATTTGTTACATTAAAAAAAAAAATAAAACTAAAATAAAAACTCGAATTTGATTTTTTGTTTTCTTAAGAAGGTAAAAAAAAAATATACATATAACGAAAATAAAATAAAAAAATTATTAAACACTGGCTAATATTAGATTTAATTTATACAATTTTTGTTTGTTTTTTTTTCACTAGATATTTAAAACAAAAAAAAAAAATATTTCTTTATAAAAAAAGAAAATATGTATGTTATAATATTTTATGTAGTATATATTTTAGAAATCATTGATGAATGTTTTCCATTTAAAAATTAATTGTGATAAATATATAAATTTTTCATCAATATCATTTTAATCATCATTAACTGAATTCTTTTTTTCATTTATACACACGATGATACAACAAAAAAAAAATGTAGTATGTAGGTTAAAAAAAAATAAAAAATAAGAAGAAATAAATGAAAAAATAATCACAATTTGTTGTACAGTTTTCTCTTATAAATTTTGCCTAAAATTGCTTAATTTATTTTATTTTTTTAAATTTTTTAATATCAAAGAGATTCGAAAATTTTTATGTTTTGTATTTTTTTTTTTTTTTGTTATACATATATACATTCGCGTCAGTTCTTTTTAATTTTGAGTGAAACGAAAAATAATATAATTAATAAGATATATTTTGAAATTTTATCAAAATTGAAATTTATAAATCATTTCTGTTGTAAATGCTTCGTAATTAAAATTTTTTTTTATCTGATAAAATAAAAGAAGAAGAAAACAATTAATAAAATACATTTTTCGCTATTTTGAAAAAAAAAATAAACAAAAATTTATCTAAATTAGAAAATTAGAGATAATTGTAACAAATTGACTAATTAGAATTTTCATTTAAAAAGTTTGTAATAAAAAGAAAAAACATTGATGATTTTATAAAATAAAGAAAATTTTAATTACGAAACAATAAATTGAATGAAAAACTATATTAAATTTTAAAAAACAGTCCAGTATTTAATTAATATCAATGAAAATTTCGATAATTTTTTTATATAAATTATTTATTCTTTTTTTTTTCTCTCTCTTAATGGTATGACAAATACAAGATAATAATAAAAATAATAATAATAATAGAAAACAGGACATGACCTACAATACTTTCAAAACAGTCATCATTATCTTTTTCATTATTTCATTATATCGTCGTCATAATCATCATAGTCGTTAGCACGCTATTACATACACATCACAGATTTACAAAGAAAATTAAGAAAATAAAACAGAAATTAAAATATAAAAAAAATTTTAAGAAAAAAAAAATAAAAGTGAAAAATATACGAAATCATAATTAATTGTAATTTTCCTTTGTTTGTTTTTTTGTTTGAAAATTTTATACTACAAGTAAACACCTATTTTTTTTTTTTTTTTGTATACTATTTTCTTCTTATTTGATTTTTACAATTTAAATATTTTCTTTTTTATCCGAAATATTTTCTTTCTTATTTTTGAAATGATTTTAAATGTTTTTTTTTTTTTTTTTTGCTGTTGCATAGTTATTTTTCCATTTTAGATTTTTAAAATTTAATCACAACAAATTTATTCCGTTATTTAATTTTAACTTTGACATAATTTATTCGTCTATTATATTTTATTTTTAGTAAAGTCAATAATCTAAATTTTGTGTTTTAAAAATAATTTAAAAATAGACAACAAGAGGCGAAATTGTTTGTGATTAAATTTTAAAATAAAAAATGATTATAACGAAAATGAAATATGATACTCTATTATTTATTTATTTTTTTATTTTTTCATTCAATATTGCTTCCTTTTTTTCCTTCTTTTTACCTTTCCAACATTATTTATCTTTCACTACGCAACAGCAGCTGTCGTTTGTGTTGTTTGTTTATTATTGTTGTTGCTATTACTACTACTGCTATTATTACTGCTATTTGTTGATGCTGTTGTACTTAAATTGTTATTTTTATTATTACTAGTTAAACTATTACCTCTATTGCCGCTACTATTACTACTACTACTACTACTACTACTACATGAAGATGTGTTGCTGTTTGGTGCTGCAGAAGAATGTGACGTTACCGTCGTTGTTGTCGGTATTGTAACGTCTGTTGTCGATGACTGCTGTTGGATTACAACAGTTTCATCATTGGTGCTACTGTAATTAGTACTGATACCGCTTCCACCACTATTATTTTCGTTATCTTTATTATCACTATTATTACCACTATTACTGCTATTATTGTTGTTGCTACTGTTACTGTTGCCGCCAAATTTACTATTTTCGCTTCCATCATCACCACTTTTTTCAGTTACTAAATTAGTTGTAATATTTACATCAGTATTACCTGTATTCTTAGTACTATCATTACTTAAACCTGCCGTTATAGAAACTGATAATGATGATGATGATGATGATGATGAAGATGATGATGATAATGATGATGAAATTGACGATTGCGGCAATAAAACAGAAGATGAGGAAGAAGATGTTATAGAATTACTAATGCTTGTATTAACACTGCTAACAACAATATTTTCAGATGATGATTGCAAATTATTCAGATTTTGTTGATGTTGATTTTCAGCTGCTGCAGCCGCAGCCAATGTATTTCTTTTATTTTGCCTTCTTTGTTGCAATTTTTGTTCAATTGAATTCATTGTACCAACACCACGTGATACTTGAAAAAGAACTCGAGAAATTATTAATGCAACTTGTTGATCTAAAATATGACTCATAACAAGACCTAAGAGGCGTTGTTCTTGTTGCATAAATAATGCTCTATTATCTGGATGTTTTGATAAATGAAGTAATGTACCAGCTGCTCGTCGTAACATATCTAAACTTGTACCCATTGAATCTGGATTCTCACGTAAGTAATTGATACCATGTTGATTAGCAACTCCTAGTGCTGTTTGTTCAGCTTGTTCAATAAATGCAACCAAATATGAAATGCATGGGCTTTGTAATGCTACAGTACGTGATGTTGCACTATCGGCAGCTGCCAAATAATGAAGTAAATTTACAGAAAATTCACGTAATACTTGATCTTCATTACGACATAAATGTCGTGTTAAAACTGAACATAATTTTTCTAAGCGTGAAAATGGTGGTGTTGCTATAACTAAATCAACATTTGCATCTGTAACACATAATTTACATAATGCTTCTAATGCTAAACGTTGTGGTGATAATGCTGTATTTGGACCACATGATGGGAATGGATCTTGTCCATGTGCTGATGGACATACAGCCCAATGTAATAAACCATCTAGTACTGGTCTTGTAATAATTTCTTCGTATCGTGATAATTCTAAATGACCAGCAATATTTGCACATGCAACTAACATATTTTCACGTATTTGAATTAAATAATCCCACCACCATTCTGTTTCACCTTGTAACGAACTACATGAATCACCAAAATCAGTATCTTCTTCACGATCATAATTTCGTGTCTTTTGTGTTCGTAATAAATGTTCATGATTTAAAAGTAATAATTTGCCTAAAATTGCTAGAAAAGTTGATGATTTTGCTAAAACAGTTTCATTACCGGGTACAAATGTTAAATTACGAAATATATTTGATAAACATATACAACGTCTTGCTAATGTATCATTTGATTCATTTACCAAATATAAACTTGATTCATCCCTTGTATAACATTCATCTTCATAATCGCTCATTCTTCTTCGTTTAAGTGTCGCTGATGGATCATGTATTGTTTGTTTTGGATCAAATTTCAATTTCGATGAATTTTGATCAATTTTAGATGTAGTTGATAATTTTACAATTTCTGAATCATCTTTTTCTTCTTTTTTCGATGATTCTGATGATGGTGGACCATTAACCATTTTATTTGTAGCAGTAGAAGTGGTAGTAGTAGTCGGTTCAAGTTCCATATCAACTTCACGACAATCACTGTCCATCGGTTCAATTTTAATTTGAGATGATATTGATCGAGGTTCATTAGTTTCAATAATCTAAAAAATAAATAAAAAAACAGAACTCGAATATAAAATTTGAAAATAATATTAATAACAAAAAATATACACATATAAATTTTATTGTACAATAGTATTTAGAAAATTCAGAATTTATATTACCTCCTCTTCTTGTTTGCATTTTATATTTTCTACCGATGAAGTACTATCCCATGGTGATTCTTCTTTCACTTTTGCACGTTTTATTGATTCATTAAGACCATTTTTACTCGAACCACTAACTAATTTTCGTTTTGTTTTAAAATCATTATTATTCTCTTTTTTCAAATCTTCTTCTTGATCAGCATCATCATCTGTTATTGTTGTATCTTGAAGCCGATCTGAACTATATATGTTGTCTTTTTTATGTTCTTTACCCTTCAAATACCTAGCAAATGGAATGTCAACAATTTCTGCTTTAAAAACATCAATTACACCATCATGTGGATGCGGTTCACTATGTCCAAATGTCCATGGATCACTACCAATTGGTGCATTTAATTGATAACTTTGATCTTCATCTATATCCCATTTTTTTGAATGATCTGATACAAAAATATCATCTTCAGCATTTTGAATCCGTACTGGAATACCTTTACGTGATATCATTGTGTAATTTGGTGTTGTTGTTAATAACAAAACACGTTCTTCGGGGTTTGGTGCGTTTGTAATTTGGCCTAAATCGATATCATCTGTTTCATTACTATTACAATTATTGTTGTTATTATTATTAATGCCACCATTTTTATTATTATTAACTTTTAAACGACTCCAACTACTGCGATGTTTTGTTGCATCAGAGCCTGCATCAAACATATCGGCAAGATTCTTTTGGAAATGATCCAATAATAAATTTAATAGACCAGGAAGATGTGATAAACCAAAGTAATGTACGGCAGTATCATCAAATAATAAAATATTAAGAATATCTAATGCCCATGTACTTTCACCTAATAAACCAGATCGTAATGACATAAATATTCGCCATGGATCAACTGGACAAACATCATTTTTAGTTAAACGTTTACGTCTATATAATACAGGTGTTGTTGCTTCAATACTATCTGGTGGAAAGACAATATCACGTTTTTGTATTTGACTTGCTGGGGTGAATGCTGGTTGAGCAGATTGTGCGGTTTTAGGTCCACTACTTTGAGGAGGAGGCATATTAAATGGTTTTCCACCAGATCGTTGTGGTTGTCGAACTGGTGAGCTTTGATTTGGTGGCGCCGATGCAGCGGCAGCAGCAGCAGCAGCAGCGGCGGCAGTTGCCCATTGTTGTTGATTTGGTTGATACGTTTGAGGTGAAGCACCAACAACTGGCGGGTATCTGTGCTGATCCCATTGACTTGGAGGTTGTTGGTTTGGAGGAGGTGGTGGACCTGCTGTTCTTTGTCCACTATTCCACTGTTGTGGACCTGGTTGTGCCGGATATTGTCCCCTGTATTGATTTGTTCCACCTTGCCAACCTCCGGCTATGTAATGATAATTTGGTTTTTAGTGATTTTTTTTTTTTTTAGTTAGAAGTAATTTATTGAAGAAATTTAAAATATTACCATAAATTTGTGAGCGTTGACCATAAGGTGGATATGGAGGTTGAGTATCTTTTGTAAAATCTGGATGCCTCCTTGGCTGCGCATTCTACAAAAGTTTTATTTTCTTTAGAGTTTCTAAAAAAATTTAAATAAAACATTTTAAACTAACCTGCTCTGGCTGTCTATAGTAATCTGGTTGAGGAGTTTGAGTTGCTGGATATGTACTAGGACCAGCTGTTGCGGGTGGTGTTGATGTTGGAGTTACTGAAGTTGGTTGTGATTGTGTTGTAGCGGCAGGAGGTTGAGTGTAAGGCCGTGTAGGAGGTGGATAAGATCCATATGCACTGGACGTTGGTGGAGTACTTCTACAAATATTATAAATCGATTATTGATTAAAATTTAATTTACTTTAATTTTATAATTCTTACGTTTCTCCTTCTGGTCCAAACGGCGGATACATGGTTCGATTAGGTGGGGGAAATTGACTTTGAGATTGAGGATATTGCCCTGGTGGTCCAGTTGGACCATACTGTTCAGGAGTACCGTATTGATTATAGCCAGGTTGGCCTTGATAAGGAGGTCCACCTATGGATATTAAATAATTTTTATAATTCATTTTTATTGAATATTCATTTGAAAAAATTTAGAACACTGATATTATAAAAAAAAAAAGTAATTAAAATTACTTGATTGAAAGTTGATAACATACTTGATTGAGTTGTAAAAATAATTTTTTTTTTTTTAAAGGTATAAAGAGAAAGTTAGTGGCATAAGTTTAATGTTCATGTAATTTTTAAATTTAGATGATAGAAACAAATAAAAATTTTTAATTGTATAAATTTTATATCAACCAAGTTCATAAAACTCTCCTAAAATATTTGTCGATAAATCGAAATTTTAAAATTTCTTTTTCAAAATTCATTTAACAAAAGAAAACCTTAAAATTCTTAAATTTTGAAAAAGCAAAGTAACAAAAAAAGTAAAACAAAAATGTAAAGAAAAACAAAAATACATAAAAACTAAGATACAATTAAATACTTATTTTGCATGCACTATTTTCCAATTAATTTACAAATTTATTTTATAGAAAAACAAACAAAAATGAAAAAAAGTAATGAAATTAAAAAAATAATTGAAATGAAGAAAAAAAAAAAACATTCCAAATCCAATTTTTATATTAAGTATTATTTTTTTTAAAGATATGTATTTGAATTTTTTTTTTTTTTGTTTTTGTTTTTAAATTTCTACCTTGTGGACGAGTTGCCGGTGGTGGATAAGTGGTACCCTGCTGGTATGGGCCACGTGATGCTGCCACCGGATCATCAAAAGGATTGCTAACGTTTATATTTTCAGTGTTTGATGATGATGCATTACCTATATATGATTAATGCAAATATTTTGTTCTCGTTTTCAAAAACTATTTACAAAATATTAATGAATTTTGTATACAAGCACTATTTTTCTTCATTTTAATCTCAATAACGTTATCTTTTTTTAAATTTTTTAATTAAATATTAAAAACCGTTTAATTCAAATATTTTACAATAAATTATGAATTTCTATTAACAAGAAATTATACATATTTTTTTATTTTTTTTTATTTTTTTATTCTTAAGTAATAGTGCTTGTGTCACAATATTCAAGCGATGTACGTATATGAAATTTTATTATTATACATGAAATAAAAAAGCAAAAGCAATTACATATTATATACAGTCTGTGATTTTCAAAATGTACTTTTTTTAGTTTTTTTTATTATTATGAAAATTAAATTTCATTAAACCAAGTATTTAACATTAGTTTTAGTTATATAATATTTAATCACAAGTCATTTTTCTATATTACATTATTCACTCACTGTTATAATAAGTAATAAATGTACATGCATTTTTGATGGAATAAAAAGAATGACTACAGCAAAAAAAAAAAAGCCAAAACTAAGATTTATTTTAGTATAGTAATTTTTTTGTTTTTTTTTGTTTTATATTATTTACAAAGCAGTTTTAGCACTACTTAATTATATAAATAAAAAATTTCTACCCATAAGAATCCTTTTTATTTGTTTCTTTTTTTTATAAATTTTTGATTTTGTATTTTTTTTTCCATATCAAATTTAATGAAACAAATTAAAAGGACTCAAATTTAACATGCCGTATGATAAAATATATATTTTTTTTTTACAATTAAGTTCCTTTAAAAATGAAGAACATTTCTGCTTGTCAAATTTAATAGTTTTTAATAATGCTTAACAAATAGAAAATGAAATACTAAAATTCGACATGCAAAATTATTTGTCCAACATGTCAATTACGTAATAAGGATAACTAAAAACAATAAATAAAAAAGAGACAAGCAAAGGCGAAAGAAAAATGGCTAAAATCTTAACCGTTCAGCTGTAGGAAGCATTTTTTTTTTCATGAACTATTCTGAAATTATTCGTCATTGAACCTTACGATCTTCTAGAAAATTGTAGAACATTTTAATTGTCTACAAAAAATATAGGTATTCAGTCAAGGACATACTAAGTTTTCCAAACTTATATTAAAAGCATTTACTTAAATCTGTACGGAAGAAAATAATTTTGTCTTGAAAATTTATAAAATTATTCCCAGTTTTTGATTACAAAGCTTAAGAGCTCATTAATGCAAAGAATATGCAAAACTTTCTTATACTTTTCTGTAACAATTTCTTCTTTAAATTTAATTTGTTCTCCTCACTATTTTCAAGACTTAACATGTTTCAAGTGAGAATAAAATTTCTTGTCATTCTTCTCATTCCATACTAATTATTTACCAAAAAAAAAAAAAAAAAAAAATTATATACAGTATTTGTTATATACCCTTTTACATATTGTGAACTTTATAATTGTATATAACAAAAACTAGATTTTATTAAAAGCCCTAACCATAAAAAATATAAAACAATAAAAATCTTATACAGTTATTTAATGAAAAAAAAAAAAAACAAAAAATTACAAACCTGCATGAGGTGTCTGTGCGTTATTTTGTGACGGAGGCCTTGGAATTTGTTGTGGTGGTGTATTATAATCAGCTGGTGCACCTGGTGGATAACTACTTGGATAACCAGGATATCCATCCATTGATGATCCAGCTGAACCAGGAGGTGGAAATGAATCTTGTGAATTTGATGAACCTGCTATTTTTTGTTTTTTTTTTCAAATTAAAAGAAGAAAAAAAAAACATGATGTTTATAAAAAAAATTTAAGAACAAAGAAAAAAAAGGTTCACAATTTAAATTTACCTGGTGAAGGAACCGAAGTTGTCTTTGTTGATTTCTTTTTTGATCCAGCTTCAACTTGTTGAATAATCGGTCCAGGATCGACTCCACCTCGATCAAAATGACATTCAAATGCTAATAAATTCTTTGTATAATGTTTTCTTAATGTATATGCGGCACTGCTGCTAGCTCCAATACCTAATAAACCGGCAATATCTTTCCATGTTTTACTTTTAGTTACCTAATTAAATTATAAAAATGGAAAGAGAAAAAAAAATGGAAAAATTAATTCTAAAATTCGATCATAAGTAAATTAATAAAAAAAATAATTCAACAAAAATGACATTAATTTTTTCTTCTTCTAAATTTGTTGATTTTCTTTAAATCACCACATGCAATCCCTTGTTTTTTTTTTTGTACGTGTATAATACTACTTCAGCAGATCCACTATCAACTTCATTTTTTTTTTTTTTTTTGAGTTATTTCATTGCATATCAGTTATTTCGTGTGCAATTATATCTATATGTATTCATACTCTTTATTCCCATACTAAAGAATTACAGCATCAAAAGAAAAATTTCTGCTAATTGCTACTCTTGATATGAAATGTATTTTTTTTTTTTTGTGAAATAAGAGATTTGGCATACATTTTTTTCGCACTACTTTTTTTTTCTTTCTTTTAAAATAATTTTCAGTTAAATATTATCAAAGAAATTATAGACAGAAAGAAGTTTTATGTAGTATCAACTGAAAATTTTAATTGTTACATTAGACTATTGAACAGTACAGTGAGAGAATGAAGGAAGTAAAAGCTTTCTTAACAAAACTAAAACATGCCAATGTATGTACATTCAAAGCTATTTCAATAATGTGGTTGTAATGTCGGAACCCCAAAACAAAAATTTTTGTATGATACATTTTTATACTTAATAATAAATAGTTCTTTCTGTCTATATAATTTTTTTGATATTACCTAAATCAAATTATTTAAAAAAGAAATATCATACTGTTTTTTTTATTACAACATAATTTCTGTTTTCTCTCTAAATTAATTGATTTTACTTGAATTGAAAAAAAAAAAAAAAGTTACACTAAATAAAGTTATTTTAAATATCATCAAACCTTATCTTACCACTGTAGCACAATTTTTTGTTTGTTTTGTTTTGTTTTGTTTCTACATAAGCAAGAGATTATGACCATAATAAAATGGTTAGCCAAAATCTTTTTTTCATGCACATTATGTCTTGAATTTTGATTTTTTTTCTTTCTATATGATTTTTAAGTTTTTAAGTTATATTACATTATACATAAATAAAAAAGTAATATATAGTATATAAAGTAAAAAGAAAATAAAAAAATATTAATTAATGCTTGGAAACTATTAATGAGATTAGTTAGGAACTACTACGGCACCTTGCATACCTCGACGAATCCTCCACGTTCTTTAACCAACATATATAACCTATATAAATCTAGTGGTTGTTTTGATATTGTAGGACACGCTGTTATTGGCGTTCTCCTTTCTTCCATAAAACTAAGTAATTTATCTAACCATCCTCGACGATCCGGATTATCATCCATGTCATAAAGTTTGCATAAACTATCAGATTTCTAAAAATTAAAAAAAATATATTGTTTTTTTTTAAATAGAAAAAAATAAAACTAAGTAAAAATTAATTTCAACTAACCTTAGACGATCTGTATGTTTCCTGAGGAACATGACTATTAAATACCTACCGAAAAAGATTAAATTTATTAATAACACAGTATCAGTGATATAAATTTTACAAAATAAAACTTACTGGACTTGCAGCCGCTCGAGGCCATGAAGATGGTGAAGTCATCTCGAACTCCTCACCATGAGGATGAGTACCTGGCGACGCACTTGGTGGTGCCAAATGACTCTGATTATATGGTTCATTCTTTCTTGACTTTGGCGTAACACATTGAGGATCTTCACCTGAAGCTAAAGTAAAACGTAAAATTTTAATTCACATATTCAAAAATTGTATACAAAGTTTTGCAATTACCCGCAGATGCATTAGAAAGAGTACTTTGTTGGCTAGCCTCATCCAGTGGCGCTCCATCTGGTCCTGTCGTTACCACAGATGTAACAGGATGAGAACTTGTGGTAGAAGAGCCTGATGAACTAATTCCGTTATCTTGAGACACACTTGCTAATTCTGGATTTGAACTCTGATTTTCTGGTAAGCAATTCGGACCACTAGGAGGCATATTCGGTACATTAGCTGACGGTGGTGGTGGTGCATTTGCTTGAGGTGCTGACGTCGGAGGACCCATGCTTGATGGACCCATGCTTGAAGGACCCATGCTTGACGGTCCCATGCTTGACGGCCCCATGCTTGACGGACCCATACTAGATGGAACCATGCTTGACGGACCCATACTAGATGGACCCATTGGTGGCCCCATATGATGCGGAGGACCCATTGGTGGATGCATAGTTGGTCCATTACCAAATCCTTGTGGTGGTGTTGGACTCGGAGCACCAATATAGCCACCTTTATGTTGCAAATGTTGTTTTAAATAGTTTAATGGTCGTGGTTGATTTACAGCTGCCTGCGATGGAGGAGGTGTTCCTTTACCCTGAACGTGATTACTCATCATAGCTGCTTGAGCTTGTGGTGATGATGGAGCCCAACTTTGTTGATAAGGAGGGAATTGCGAATGTGGTCCACCAACATGATTTGGTAGCGGTCTTCCTGCATATTGTCCAGGAGCTGGAGGAACGTTATTAACAGGAGGTGGTTGACCGGTAGGAGGTGTCGAACCATAACTTCCATATTGTGGCCGAGATCCATAATTATCTATTGAAATTAATTTATAATTTGCAAAAGTTTCATAACAATTAAAAATTTTTAATTTATTAGGTATACGAAATAAGTAGAAACATTGTTAGTTACAATGAATGAAATTTGTAATGTAAATGGCGTTAATTTAACATACAAAGTGAATGATGTGTGCAAAATGATGATTACCTTGTGAATATTGTTGTGACTGAGGTGGTCGATATGGAGGCATGTTTTGTGGAGTTGGTCCAGGGTTTTGACCTGGATTGGCTCCCATTTTGTAGCCATGCATATGAGATATTGTTGGTGGTGGAGTCTGATAACTACCTTGTGCTGGTATATTACTTCCGGGTTGTTGATTTGTCTGCTGTTGTTGTTGTTGTTGCTGTGGATGCGGTACAGAAGGATGTTGCTGCTGCTGCGGCAACGCATTAACTTGTGGCGGCGCACTCATATTAAGTGGAGGAGGTTGTCTTGATCCTGGCCCTGATGATGGATCTGGAGGATGTTGCTGTTGTTGAGGATTTTGTGACTGAAGATGAGATTGCGGTGGCAAATGCGGAGGCTGATGATGCGGATGATGTTGCTGAGCATTTGCTAAACTATTATTGTTACTAATTAAGCCAATCGTGGTTGGTGGTAATTGCGTCACACCGGGTTGTGGTTGGTTATTACCTGGTCGAGGTGGTAACGGAAGGCTTTGTTGACCTACATTTTCAATTGAAAAGTATTTTATTTGTAGAAATTGTAAAATAAAGAAAAATGTTATGTAATTGTTAAAACTAACCGACAGCTGGAGACATTGATCGAGATCCTGCCGAACTTGTTGGTGAAGGACTTGGTCTTAATGTTTGCTGGGGGTTTGGAGTACCTGGGGGACCGGATCCTAAATTACTCACAGCACCACATGAACTGTCATTACTATTTTGTCCCGTTAATTCCTAAGATAATTTTTATTTATAGTAAAATCCAAAAAAATAAAGTAAATTAATTTTTATTAAAATATTTCATTTACCCCTGTTGATTCACTTTCATTAGTATTCGGTGTTGAAGCTTGACTTGGCCTATTTGGATACTACAATAAAAGTAAAATAAATTAATTCAATTGAAAATACGAAAAATAAGATGTTTTTGATTTTAAAATCATCTTTTACAAGATTAATTATACAGTGAAAAACAATAACTACATTAAACATAAAAACGTTTACAGTTCAAAATGAATATGTATTTGAATTTACTTGAAAAATATACAAGATAAATTATTGCGAGAGAAAAATATTGTTTGCATTTATTCAATAAAAATTTATATTATCTATGTAGTTTAATTTTGTTTTTCACTTTGTATGATTTTTAAATTTTGTTTTATTATTTTTTTTTTTTTTTGAAAATTACCTGATGAGGTGATGGTGAAGCTTGTGGTGGCTGTGGGGACGGACTAGGAGCATGCCCTGGACTACTGGGCGGTGGTCCTCCATGTGTTTGTTGTGGTGCTTGATGAGGTGATGATGGGGGATGTGGATGTCCACCAGGTCCTGGACTTGCTGCCGGTGAAGGTCCACCAGCCCCACCAGGCCAAGGTCGATTCTGATCCGGATACTACAAAATAACATTTAATTTTTTTATTATTAAAACATTGCATTATATATAAAAATTAATTTATTTCAAAAAATAAAACATGAAAAATCTTCAAAATGTACATCACAATATTCGATGTTTTTTTTTTTTACTTATTTAAAATTTTTATTTTTATTTATATGTATTAAAAAATGAGCCTTTTGACTTTATTTACCATGATACTAAAAAATCAATAAGAATTATTTTAATGATAAATAACAGCAGTAAATGGGATATATCAGGATTATATGTATTTAAATGTACACATATATATATAAATATATATTATTTATAGGAAAGTAGATAGGGCAGGTAGATATATAATAAAAGCAGCAATATAATTGAACTATCAAGTATCTATCTAAAAATTCGAAATTTTTTATTTTTACATTTTTAATTCGATTTTATAAATATTCTGTATATAATGTATGTATATTTGTTTTTTTTAAATTTTTTATTTTTTAAATGTAAAAATTAATTTAATTTCACATAAATTTTTTATCGAATAAGTTTAAATAACAATATTGAAAATTATTGTTGTTCAAAATAAAATCATCATCATCGTCCTTTTCTCATACTCCTTTTAAACGTAACAGGATGGATACATGATGATGATGATGATATTTGTGCTTGTGTGCAAGTATAAGTTGATAATAGATACATAAATGGGATGTGTGCATATTTAAATTAAAAATATTTAACATATATATAACAGTAGGCTATAGATATATGTGACAGTATACTAGGTTGTAATTAATATATATACATTAAAAAAATAATAATAAAAAAAAATAAAAGAGGAGAAAGGAGAAGAAATACAGAGTTATGTATACTGTGTGCTCAATTAAACTGGACACATTTAGGATTTTCTCATTTATAATTTATGTAGTTATGCCTAATTGATAATTATATTTTATAGATATTAATGTTTCAATTGAAATTTGAATAAAAAATATATTTATGATGCATCAAAATGCACTAGATTTACATTTTCATAGTATTTTAATTTGTGAAAAAAATTTGATACTTTTCTTACTATGAAAAATGTGTTTGATAATGTTTTCATGAATTTAGAAAAAACAACAAAGAACATTTTTTAACAATAAAAATTCCACAATTACCTGATGTGCAGTTGAATAAGTTGACCTATGATTTGGCCCGCCAGTCGGTCCTGGTGGAGTTGGATACCTTTGCGGATATGGAGAATATTGAGATGTTACTGGAGGACATTGATTTGGAGGTGGAGGTGGACCTCCTTGTTGTGGTGATGGAGGATAAGATGAAGGATTTTGTCCAGTAGGGGGATACGGTGATTGACCTCTAGAACTTGCCTGTAAATTACATAATCAACAAATTTATTAAATTCTACTTTAATAATTTTAATATCAAAAACTAAAATATTTAAAATCTATTATTCTGTGTTTCTTTTTATGAAAAAATGTTAACTCAAAAAATATAAAAGTAAATATTAAAAATTTTTAGCTTTTGTAAAAATTGGATATAATACAATTTTTAATCCGTTTTCATAAAATGAAATTAAACTAAAAATATGAAAAACTAAAAAATTCAATCGTCTAAAATAAATACAAACTTGAAATGTCATAAACTTAAGGTAATTAATTGATCTTTTGATGATTAAATAACCGTTGAAATTGAAGATGTAAAATTTTTTGAGGTGTTTAAAAATAATAACTATAAACAAAAAAAGAAGTACCTAATAAAATGCTAAAATAGTGAGTAATCGAATTTTCTTCTATTTACTATATCACCTATCCCTTATCATTCCACGGGGAATATATTACCTATGTACAATTCTTATTTTTATTTTATTATTATTATTTTTATTTTTTTAAAGTGTTTTGACTTAAATCTTTCTTATTAGGCTTAATAGCTTATCATAAATATATTTTTTTCAACAATTTTCAGGGAAAATTTCAAAGTTTTCCCTTTAATATTATCCTAATTGATTGAATTCAATATTAATTACAAGTACCTAGAATAATAATGGTTTTTCGAAATTAATAAAAAAAAAAATCCAAATTTTTGTTCGAAAAATAATTATTTTTGATCAAAATTCGTAACTGTTATCATTAAAGTTTATGAATGAGTGATTTGTGAACAATTCGAGTTAACTAAATTAACCTCGTATGTTTTCAATTTTAAATTCCAAACATTTGAAAAAAAAAAAAAAAAGATTAATTAAATTAATTTATAATGTTTCACAAAACAAGCAATAATAATAACAATAATTGACTAGGGTTATGTCCATTTCATTCTTCCTTTTATATGTAATACTTGGAGCAGTTCCAAATACTTTACTGATTATGACATTGGACCCGTGATATGTTCATAAATTTTAGAAATGTCAACTGATGCATCTGTTTATGAAGTATTTATTTACCATAAAGACAAAAAAAAAAAAAAAAAAAAATTGATTCCATTCAAAATAAAAAAAAAAGTAAACAATAACATGAAATTTTGTGTAAATAATGAAATTGATATAAAAACAGGAATTTTGAGGTCTTGTATTTTTAAAATATAACAATCTTTTTGTTTTGAAAAAGACAAATTAGAATTTATAAATGTATCCCTTTTAATTAAGTCCAAGTAATGAAATTTTACTTGATTTCGAAAAATTTCGTCGATAATTTTGTACATATCTATAAATTCTCTAATAAGTATATTTTCTAAATTTAGAAATTATTTACACATTTTAGCAATGTTTATATATTATGACTTACCGGCGGTGTTGATCTATAAGATTGTGCAGGTCCTAATTGAGGACTAAATGGCCGCGGTGGCGGTGCCCAACTTTGTTGTTGTCCATAAGGTTGAGATGGATTCTGCTGCTGCAATGCAGATTGTTGCTGAGGATCATAACTGTTCGGATATCTGTGAGTTTGATGAGGTGGTGGATGTGATTGCAGCAATGAATTTAATGTAGGAGTTGGACCTTGTGGAGGTTGTCCAGGTATATAACGTTGAGGAGGTCGATTTGCCATCATCGGAGTCGGCTTGCATCCTTGCATAGCTACATGTCCGTAACGTCCGTATGGATCTGGAGGAGCATTTGGATCATTATGATATCTACTATATGGATGTGGTGCTCCTGGATTCGTTTGAGAATATGGATCATCTTTATTTGGATGCTCTGCTGGTACATGCTGAGGTGGCATTGGTGGTGATTGATAATGCATTAATCCTGCTGGTTCGCCACCATATTGATGAGTTGGAGGTTCATTATTACCACCACTATTCGAGCTACCACCATGTACTGGTGGTGATTTTGGATTTGATGAGTTTTTTTCATTCATATTTGTTGGTGGACTTTGCTGATGAATTGTACGTGAATGAGCTTGTTGAATTTGTTGTTGCATGAGTCCAGTTGTATTTCTTCCACTTGTATTTGTATTTGGAGGAGGATTTGTTCCATTTTGTAAATTACTTCCAGAATTTTTTGTAACTTCATCACCTAAATTAACTTCATTATTTAGGCCTTCAGTATGATGTTGATCCATATTCCTCACAGCATTAAAATTTTTATATCAATTTCTGTCCTTATCCTAATTGTTCCACTACCTATATCCATATAATTATAAATGTCTCTATGCAATTATATATTGAAAATTATAAGTAAAAACTAGAAATATACGAAAAATCAATCAGTACAGCGCAGTACAACTGCATGAATATACACAGCAATACCACTACTCAAGTCCGGCATTTGCTAGTGCTGTAGCTGTTTGAGGACACACATCAAATATACATTTATTATACAGGCTCCCTATATATTCTTCTTTCACTTTTTTTTTCTCAACAATTTTTTTTTCTACATTAAAAAAATTTTCACTAATTTTATATTAGTTTTTTTTTTTTTTTTAACTTTATTGAAACTATGAAAAACTATGAAATCACAGCTTCAAATTATTCTTTCAATAGTCTCCATTATATGTATTTTATTCTATAAAAAAAAATTTTCTTTCTTTTTATTAGTTCCATGACACATAACTTTGAATCTGATGAATCTTAGTAGAAGGGGTCTCATCATCTATATCTAAAAACAAGTATTTATCGATCATTGTTTTTAAATTTCACTATATTTAAATGTTTATTTTTTATTGGGAATGTTGGATATATTCTTCAAATTATTTAAATATTTATTTTTTACATAGATTTTTAAAAAAATTTTAAGCATAAAATTATAAAATACGAAAATAGTCGTCGAAAAAATTATATGAAGAACGCCAACACCCGAGACACTACACAGTGGCAAACACAGAACGAAAGATGTTGCAAATATGGTGTACTAAAACTTCATTTATTTCCTTTACGTTGCATCATAATTACCCAAAATATATAATAAACGTAATTTAGCACTCTCCATTTTTATTTAATTATAATTATTTATTAAAATTTCTATGATTATTTATTTAAATTTTATAATTTTTAAATTCAATTTTTTACACAATAAGTTTCACGAAGAAAGTATTAAAAGATGGTTCCCGGATTTTGTGGCTTCGGCATTTGCGCACACTAGTACACTTTTTCACTTATAAAAAAAAACACATTTGCTTAATTGTTCATATATAAAATCAATTTGTTAGAATGAATAAACACTAATAACATTTTGTTCTAGTACAATTTTCGTGCTAAAATGTGCTGATTGAGCAGGAGAGACCATCAAATCAAAAAATTTTTTCTTTGAGCGCGCGCAATTTAGTATACATACACGAATAAAGTTTATTGCTCCCTTTATACCTTTTCGATCAATAATTACTTTAAGAAAAAAAAAAAAGAATGGAAAAAATTATTTCCCTTATAATTTAAAAACTACGTAGCAGCCACTGAAAAAAATTTCCACCTTCCATTACTCTAAAAAAGAAACCATTAATTTCCTCACACACATTTATAACTTTCCTTTTTTCTTTTCATATGCAATCATTAAATTTTATTGTACTTTAAATACATGTAACACACACTTGCACCTAGTAGCACTTTGTTTATTTATTGGTATTAAATTTCAAATTTAATTAACTCTAAACACGTTTTCACATTGTTCTTAATGAATTCAGAGTGTTTCCTTAAGATTCCTTTGTAATTTTTAATTGTTTATTGGAGTTATTTGAAGAATTTCGATATTTTTATAATTAACCCTGGGTCACGGCATAATACTAAAGCCCAAGATGGCCGTCCTCAGTTTTAGATATTTATTATAGTACCAAATTTTTAGTACAATATTTTAATAATGAAAGGAATAGATTGGAGTAGATTTAAATAAAAAGTTGTACAGAAATGTTCATATTTTATCGAATAAAATAACAAATGTGAATTAATTGTCAATTTATCATGAGTTGTTGAATTCTATAATTATCCAAATCATTTCCTTTTGAATTTTTAAAATATGGGCTTTAGGTGAAAATATTACATTTTTTCTATCTAATAATTATGCTTTGAGTTTTGAGTATTGCAAATAATATCTTATAAAACAAAAGAATTCACATTTTATTATTGTAAATCAAAAAGAGAGATTTAGACGAGTCAACAAATGTATTAGAATAAAATGGAGTAGATTAAAAGAGGAATTGTAATGCATACAAATTGTCGTATTCATTCACAATAAAACTGATGATGTGAATGAAATTTAAATATTTCGAAATAGTTTCAAATGAAACCAACTTGGTTTTAAAAATTTGTTCGAAAGTAAATAAAAAAAGATACATACCATGTAAAAGAAACCACTTTACGAATATTGCCATATAATAGAATTTTTACGTAAAAAGAGTAAAAGTGTTACAATTTATATTTATTAATGGTTATTTACAGTATTTAATGCAAAATTTTAATTTTGGAGCACAATACTTTTGAAACTACTACAGGAAGTATTTTTTCTTTTTTAAATGGAGGGTACGCAGTAGTCTACCAAAGCAACTAGTAGAAATCTTTATAAACCATCCACGTTCTCGATGGACAAATTTTATAGACTAGTTTTTTCCCTTTAAAATTTTACTTTCTTTATGTTGAAGAGAAAAGAAAAAACTGCAAACAAATAGTGGACTAAAAATAAGCAAGAACCAAGAGAAAACTGTATTTTATTAAAATGAATATTTTCAATCAGACTTACTATTTTCAACATTCTGTTGAATTCAAACTTATATATACACACATAAACGAAGTCATTAATCCTTACTTCATACTTGATTAAAATAAAATCAAACGAATTAATTTATAAAAAGGAAGAAGAAGATATTCATGTTTTTTATAGGTGCCCTTTTTACTGAATTTTTTTTTTCTTTTTTTAAAATTAAAAGTTGTCTAGTTGAATTGTGGCTTTGTTAGTTTAATAATAAATTTGTATGCCTTCATAGTTTGTAATTTATGTATTTTTTTTTTTTGGTTATAAATCTATTAAACTGCCTTTAGATAATCATTAAATGATATTCGCTGTAAGTATACATATATGTTTCTTGATGATATCATATCAAATACACTTTTATCTTTGTGTGGAATTTGATACGAAAGTTTTAATTCTAATAATATTTCTTATTAAATTAGAGGTTCACCTTTAACAAGGACATACAAAATAGTAAGTGATTAGAAATATTTCATTGTTACCGGAGAATTATTTTGCATACATAGGAATGACCGTGATGGCCAAAGTATCGTCTGCTGAAATATATGAAAATGCAAAAATGGCTAGGGAAATGGCCTTAACTGGAAATTATGATTCAGCTTCAATTTATTATGAAGGATTACAGGCGATGCTAGGTAAAATGGTAGCTGCTATGGGAGATCCTTTAAGAAAAGGAAAATGGGTTATGGTAAGATTTTAAGATATAATTTGTTGTTTATGTAAATTCTATAGAAAATTTTCTTTTATTAATTTATTTGTTCTTTTAAGATTCAACAACAGATTGCAAAAGAGTATCAAAAAATAAAAGAAATTCAAAAAACATTGAGTGAAATGACAATGGATTTACAAAATATGCCAATATCAAATAAATATCGTGCTCCAATAGTAGCTGAAGAATCTGCTAAAGATCCAGCATCATGGTTTCATCCAGATCCAGATATTTGGACACCACCAGTAAAAGATCCTGATGTATGGGGACCACCAATACGCTCTGATCAAAAGTAAGATCTTTTCAAAGAATTTTTACTTGTGTGAATGTGAAACACAGAATAATTTATATTTATTTAGAAATAGTACATCAACTCGAAACGGTCGTTCTGGCATGCCAAATATGTCAAAAAAATTTGATAAGAGAAATAGTAATCAACCTCAAAAATCATCATCAGCATCGAATCGAAAATCAATTGCAACGAAAGCCGGAAGTGCTTCGAATGGTAGAGCTATAAGCAAAGACAAAGATAATAAGAAATCTACGATAGGAGGAAATGATGGAGTTAAAGAAGATGAGATTAAAGAAGAAGAACCAGTAGAAGAAGAAAAAAAATTTGAACCTAATAATCACATTGAAGCAGAATTGGTTGATATTTTAGGTAATTCAAAAAAATATATATAAAATTAATTTTATGCTAAAGTATTTTCAATTTAGAACGTGATATTCTACAGAAGAATCCTAATATTCATTGGGATGATATTGCTGATTTGCATGATGCGAAGCGATTACTTGAAGAAGCTGTAGTACTGCCTATGTGGATGCCAGATTATTTCAAAGTAAATTTAAAATTATATACTTTTGCATATTTCTAGATTTTTAGTGACTGTTTTTTTTTATTGTAAATTTTACCAGGGAATTCGTCGACCATGGAAAGGTGTTTTAATGGTTGGTCCTCCGGGTACTGGTAAAACTATGTTAGCTAAAGCTGTTGCAACTGAATGTGGTACAACATTTTTTAATGTTTCATCATCGACACTAACATCAAAATATCGTGGTGAATCTGAAAAAATGGTACGACTATTATTCGAAATGGCAAGATTTTATTCTCCAAGTACAATATTTATTGATGAAATTGACTCATTATGTTCAAGACGTGGTTCTGAATCAGAACATGAAGCATCACGTCGTGTTAAATCTGAATTATTAGTTCAAATGGACGGTGTTGGTAGTGAAGAAGCATCAAAAGTTGTTATGGTTTTAGCAGCAACAAATTTTCCATGGGATATTGATGAAGCATTACGTAGACGTTTAGAGAAACGTATTTATATTCCTTTACCAAATGATGAAGGACGAGAAGCATTATTAAAAATTAATTTACGTGAAGTTAAAATTGATCCAAGTGTTAATTTGAAATCGATTGCAAAAAAATTAGAAGGTTATTCAGGAGCAGATATAACAAATGTTTGTAGGTAAGTAGAGTACATATAAATATTTTTAGTATTTATTGTGAAAATTTAAAAAAAAAAAATTAATTTTATTTTCTCTTTTTCTGTTAGAGATGCGAGTATGATGTCAATGCGTCGAAAAATTGTTGGATTAAAACCTGAACAAATAAGGCAATTAGCAACTGAAGAAGTTGATTTACCAGTTTCAACACAAGATTTTATGGAAGCGATTGCAAAATGTAATAAAAGTGTCTCGAAACAAGATTTAGAAAAATATGAAAAATGGATGCGAGAATTTGGATCATCTTGATGAAATTATTTTTGTTTTTATCGTACACATAAAAAAAATAATAATCTCGTATATATATATATTTTTTGTTTTGTTTCGTTTTTAATTTTATAATTTTCTATGTATTAATTACTTAATTGTATAACGACTTATTATTAATTTAATTGATTTAACAAATATGTAATTGTATAATTTTTCATTATTATTGTCATTTTTATTTAAAAAAAAAAAAAATTAATTATAAAATTTCTTTTAAAAACTACTAGAAATTAACGAAAAAATATTGTAAAACGTTCCCTATTATTATTATTTTATTTGTAATGTGCAATAAAAAAAAAATATGAGAACGCATACGCAGAAAGAAGAAAATTAAAAAAAAAATAACGCTGAAGAAATTAATACGAAAATTAATTATAAATTAAAATTTTTCTAATAAATAAAAAAAATATTCATATTAAATTTAGTATAAATTAAAATTATGTTTTCAGAGATAAATTAAAAATTAAGAGCCATGGTATGGAGTATTTGAAAAGACTTCAAAGGTGTTCATGTTTACCTACCTTATGTGCTGTATAATTACTACAGAAATATCTTTGTTTTTATTTATTTATTCAAGAAATAAATTTAAAAAATCAATAGATATTGACTTTCAAGAGCAAAATTTTTGCAAATCGGAAGACTGAGGCTCTTTCTAGATGGCGTTTCATGTACATACCTACCGAACTTATAGAGGATAAACAGAATAAATTATTTTGTACTCTTTATTTTTTATTTATTTGTTTATTAATTTATGTTTAAATTTGTAAAATATTTTTAAAAAAAAATTTGATCTTGAATGTAGGTCATATGTTTTTCCGGAAATATTTCAACTTCTTGTTAATCTATTCGCCCTCTGTTTTAGAACACTAAACTAAAACCGTTTCAAAAATGGTAGATGAAAATTTTTTTTTTTGAAAAATACAGAAAAAAATTTAACGATTCTTTTAAATTTTGCCATTTAAATATACAAATTTTACATTAATTTTAAATAAAATTATTCAGTGTTTAGAGTACTTTTGATTCATTAATTTTAAATTTTGTTTTATTTTATTAATTCTTGTTATTAAATTAACGTTTAATTTTTGTTGTGTTCTGCGCGTGAATTCAAAAAAAAATCACTCGGTCTCGGTACCAAATTAACGAAGTCGCTTATTTTGTCTTTTCTTTTTATAACACTTTTTTTGACATTTCAATTTTTTCAGGACTGCAAAGTTGTTGTTGCTGTTTTTTTAATTAAATGCTAAAAATTGTCTACATTTGAAGAAAAACAGTATATTTCAAGTGTATGCAAGAAAAACAGCAAGTTTTTTTTTTATTTCTGTTTTATAGGGACTGGGCGAATCATCTTAAAAAGTGTGCGTTTTTTATTTATCAAAGAGTTTTTGTTACTTATCATCGCTTAATTATTATTTAAATT